>CM066606.1:56001446-57201446 GCA_033816785.1 Picus viridis
AGGATGCCCCTGCTTACTGCAGAGGGGGTTGGCCTAGATGACATTTGGAGGTCACTTCCAACCCGGTCCATTCTATGATTCTGTGAAATGGAAGAAGGAAATTCACAATATGTGGAAAAAGGGACTGGCCACTCAGGAAGAATATAGAGACATTGCCAGAACATGTAGGGATGCTACAATGAAATCTGGCAAAGGATGCAAAAAAAAACAAGGCAGCCTTCTTCAAGTACATTAAAAGGAAAAAGAGCACCAGGCAAAATGTTGACCCACTCCTGAATGAGGTGGGTGCTCTGGTGACAGAGGATAGAGAGAACATGGAGTTACTGAATACCACCTTTACTTCATTCAGTCTCTACTGCTAAGGATGGCACTCAGTCCCTGGAGGGAGCCTGGAGGAAGGAAGAATTTCCCTTAGTCAAGGAGGACTGGGTTCAAGACCACCTAGACAAGCTTGATGCCCACAAATCCATGGGCCTCAATGGGATGCACATCCAAGTGCTGAAGGAGCTGGCTAAGGTTATTACTAAGCCACTCTTCGTCATTTTTGAAATGTCTTTGTGTGTAGGGGGAGAACTGAACTTTCTCTCACCACCACACAAATGGAGAACAGGGGAGGTGCCTGAGAACTGGAGGAAAGCCAATGCCTCTCCAGTCTTCTAAAAGGCAAAGAAGAAGGACCCAGAAAACTACAGGCCAATCAGCCTCAACTCCATCCGTGGAAAAGTTGTGTAACAGCTCATTGTGGAGGTCATCTCTAGGCACATGGAGAAAAAGAAGATTAGCATGAATTCACCAAAGGGAATTCATGCTTGACCAATCTGATTGCCTTCTGTGATGGTGTGATGAACTGGGTAAATGAGTGGAGAGCACTGAACATTGTCTACCTCAACTTCAGTAAGGATTTTGATACTGTTGCCTGTAACATCCTCATAGGTAAGCTCAGGAATTGTGGGTTAAACCAGTAGGCAGTGAGGTGGGTTGAGAACTGGCTGAATGACAGAGCACAGAGGGTTGTGATCAATGCTGCAGGGTCTAGTTGGAGGCATGTGGCTAGTGGTGTTACCCAGGTGTCAGTACTGGGTCCAGTCTTGTTCAATATCTTCATCAAGGACCTGGATAAAGGGACAGAGTGTACTCTCAGCAAGTTTGCTCATGATACAAAACTGGGAGGAGTGGATGACACACCAGAAGGCTGTGCTGCTATTCAGCAAGAGCTGGACAGGCTGGAGAGTTGGGCAGAGGTGAAGCTCATGAAATTCAGCAAGGGCATTTGTAGAGTTCTGTACCTGGGGAGGAATAAGCTTTTTAGGAAGGATAGGCAGGGAAGGAGAGGAGGAGGTGTTGCCCTCTATGTCAACAACCAGCTGGAATCAGCAGAACTCCACCTGGGGAGGCATGATGAGTCGGTTGAAAGTTTATGGGTTAGAATTAAAGGCAAGACAGGGGAAGGAGATATTACTGTGGGGGTCTCCTACAGGCCACCTGACCAGCAGAACCAAGCAGATGAGGCTCTGCACAGGCAAATAGAAGCGGCTTCCAGGTCACAAGCCCTGGTCCTCATGGGGGATTTCAACCACCCTGACATCTGTTGGAGGGACAACACAGCAAGGCATCAGCAATCCAGGATGTTCCTGGACTGCATAGAAGACAACTTCCTCCTCCAAATGGTAGAGGAACCAACAAGAAAAGGTGCTACGCTGGACCTTGTTCTCACCAACAGGGAAGGGCTGGTAACAAATGTGAGGCTCAGAGACGGCCTTGGCTGCAGTGACCATGAAGCAGTTGAATTTAATATCCTCAGGGCAATCAGGAGGACATATTCTAAGCTTAGGACTCTAGACTTTAGGCGTGCAGACTTCGATTGCTGCAGGGATCTGCTGGCCAAAGTGTCGTGGGACGAAGCCCTGGAGGGAAGAGGGACCCAGGACAGCTGGTCAGTATTCAAGGACCACCTCCTCTGTGTCCAGGAGCTATGTATACCTATAAGGAGAAAAGCAGGAAGGAATGCTAGGAGGCCTGCCTGGATGAACAAGGAGCTGCTGGACACACTATCACTTAAAAAGAAACTCTACAGGAAGTGGAGGGAAGGACAGATAGAACAGGGGGTATATAAGGAAGCTGCCCGAGCAGCAAGAGGCCTGGTTAGGAAAGCCAAAGCAGAGTTTGAACTGAATCTAGCCAGGGGGGTTAAAGGGAACACTAAGAATTTCTATAGGTATGTTAATGGCAAGAAGAAGACTAGGGAAGGTGTGGGCCCCCTCAGAAAGGAAAGTGGTGAATTAGTCACTAGTGATGTGGAAAAGGCTGAGGTACTCAATCACTTCTTTACCTCAGTCTTCACTGCAAGGGCCTCCAGCCACACTCCTGGTGTCATGGCAGACGATGCCAGGGACGGGGAGGAAGAACTGCCCATCATAAGTGAAGCTCAGGTTCGTGATCACCTGAAGAACCTGAAAGTGTTCAAGTCCATGGGACCCGACGGGATACACCCACGGGTGCTGAGAGAACTGGCAGATGAGGTTGCCAAGCCCCTCTCTATTATATTCCAGAAGTCATGGCAGAGTGGGGAAGTCCCCACAGACTGGAAAAGGGGAAACATTACTCCCATTTTCAAAAAGGGCAAGAAGGAGGAACCGGGGAACTACAGGCCAGTCAGTCTCACCTCTGTGCCCGGAAAGATCATGGAGCAGATCCTCCTGGAGGCACTAATGACTCAGAAGAACAGTGAAGAGGTGATTGGGAACAGTCAGCATGGCTTTGCCAAGGGCAAATCCTGCCTGACAAACCTGGTGGCCTTCTATGATCAGGTGACAGCATTAATAGATGAGGGGCGAGCAACTGATGTCGTTTACCTGGACTTGAGCAAAGCCTTCGACACTGTCCCGCACCACCTCCTGGTCTCCAAGCTGGCGACACATGGGTTTGATGGGTGGACCACTAGATGGATAAAGAATTGGCTTGATGGCCGCACCCAAAGAGTGGCTGTCAACGGGTCCATGTCCCAGTGGAGGCCAGTGACAAGCGGAGTCCCTCAGGGATCAGTCCTGGGACCTGTCTTGTTCAACATCTTTGTGGGTGACATGGACAGTGGCATCGAGTGCACCCTCAGCAAGTTTGCTGATGACACCAAGCTGTGTGGTGCAGTGGACACGCTGGAGGGAAGGGATGCCATCCAGAGGGACCTGGACAAGCTGGAGAGGTGGGCACAAGCCAACCTCATGAGCTTCAGCAAGACCAAGTGCAGGGTCCTGCATCTGGGTCGAGGCAATCCCAGGCACAAATACAGGCTGGGCAGGGACTGGCTGGAGAGCAGCCCTGAGGAGAGAGACTTGGGGGTGCTGGTGGACGAGAAGCTCGACATGAGCTCTCAATGTGCGCTTGCAGCCCGGAAAGCCAATCAGATCCTGGGCTGCATCAGGAGAAGTGTGACCAGCAGGTCAAGGGAGGTGCTTCTCCCCCTCTACTCAGCTCTGGTGAGACCCCACCTGGAGTACTGCGTCCAGTTCTGGAGCCCATATTACAGGAGAGATGTGGACGTGCTGGAGCGTGTCCAGAGAAGGGCCACGAGGATGATCAGAGGGCTGGAGCACCTCTCCTATGAGGACAGACTGAAGGAGTTGGGGCTGTTCAGTCTGGAGAAGAGAAGGCTCCGAGGTGACCTCATTGTGGCTTTCCAGTATCTGAAGGGTGCCTACAGGAAGGCTGGGGAGGGACTTCTCAGGATCTCAGGTAGTGATAGGACTAGGGGGAATGGAATGAAGCTGGAAAGGGGGAGATTCAGGCTAGATGTGAGGAAGAAGTTCTTTACCATGAGAGTGGTGAAGCCCTGGAATGGGTTGTCCAGGGAGGTGGTTGAGGCCCAGTCCCTGGAGGTGTTTAAGACCAGGCTGGACAAGGCTCTGGCCAGCCTGATCTAGTGTAGGGTGTCCCTGCCCATGGCAGGGGTTGGAACTAGATGATCCTTGTGGTCCCTTCCAACCCTGACTGATTCTATGATTCTATGATTCTATGATTCTATGAATAACCACATGTATCAGTACATATTAGGGGTTAACCTGCTGGAATGCAGTTCTGTGGAGAAGGACTTGTGAGTGCTGGTAGAAAAGTTCACCATGGGTGTTGTAGTGTGATGGTTCAACCCACCCACATTAACAAAAGCTCAGCTAAGCCCAGTCGGAGGAGTGAATGAAACTGTATTTTACAAGCAATAATGGAATGCAATGAATATATATAAAATATACAGTATTTACAATATTATACAAGAATTTACAAAAGGAAACAACACCTTGCCTCCCCCCCAACCTTTCTTGTCCCTTTCCACCCAGTTAGTTAGAAGAAAAGAGAAGAGGAAAGATGTTAGGGGAATTTCAGTTATCTCAAATGTCCTGGATGAGGAGTTAACAAGACAGCTAAATCTGTTTTGAGCCACTGCCCTTTTCTCCTCTATCTCAGTTACAGGGTCCGGATTGAGGTTGAGGAGCCTAATAGGCAGGTGCCGTTAAAGTTGCTTGGAGGGGAGTGGAAGCTGAACCCAATCCCCTAGCCTCATGTTTCAGAGAGGCGACTGCATGTGTCAGACACCATGAGTAAACATTTTGAATTGGTTGGTAGGATTTGAATGGCTAATGTGCCATTGGGCCATTCAATTTTCACAAAATTAAAATTAAAATTAAAATTAAAATTAAAATTAAAATTAACATTAAAATTAACAAAGGGGTCCAGGAGAGCTGGACCTACTTCAAGGAAGAACTATTGAAGGTGCAAGAACAGGCTGTGCCGGTGTGCCGGAAGATGAGCCGCCAGGGCAGACGGCCAGCCTGGATGGGTAATGAACTTTTAATAGAACTAAGGCAAAAAAAGAGGGTGTATCATCTTTGGAAGAAAGGGGAGGCAACCTACGGAATGTTTAGGGATGTTGCTAGGACATGCAGGAAGAAAATTAGGGAGGCAAAAGCCCATTTAGAACTTAGACTGGCCTCTGCTGTGAAGGACAACAAAAAGTCCTTCTATAAATACATCAATAGCAAGAAGAAGGGCAAGGACAACCTCCACTCCTTGGTTGACACGGAGGGGAACGTTGTAACAAAGGATGAGGAAAAGGCAGAGGTACTTAACACCTTCTTTGCCTCAGTCTTCACTAGCAGGGCAGAACGTCTTCCAGACAGCTGGCCTGCAGAGCTGGCAGAAAGAGCCAGAGAGCTGCATAGTTTCCCACTGCTCCAAGAGGAAGTTAGAGATCTACTGAGCCTCTTGGACCCCCACAAGGCCATGGGACTGGATGGGATCCATCCTAGGGTGCTGAGATTGCTGACAGATGAGCTGTCCAAGCCACTTTCCATCATTTTTCAGCAGTCCTGGCTCACTGGAGAGGTCCCAGAAGACTGGAAGCTGGCCAACGTGGTGCCCATCCACAAGAAGGGCCAGTTGGATGAGCCAGGGAATTATAGGCCTGTCAGCCTGACCTCAGTGCCAGGCAAGATTATGGAACAGGTCATCTTGTGTGCGATCACACAGCACTTACAGGATGGCCAAGGGATCAGGCCAGCATGGATTTAGGAGGGGCAGGTCCTGCCTGACCAACCTGATCTCCTTCTATGATCAGGTGACCCACCTGGTGGATGTGGGGAGGCCTGTGGATGTAATCTACCTGGACCTCAGCAAGGCCTTTGACACCGTCCCCCACAGCAAACTCCTGGCCAAGCTGGCAGCCCATGGCTTGGACAGGATCACACTGCGTTGGGTTAGGAACTGGCTGGAGGGCCGAGCCCAGAGAGTGGTGGTGAATGGCGCCACATCCAGCTGGCGGCCAGTCACTAGTGGTGTGCCCCAGGGATCAGTACTGGGCCCCATGCTCTTCAACATCTTTATTGATGATCTGGATGAGGGCATTGAGTCCATCATCAGTAAATTTGCAGATGACACCAAGCTGGGGGCAGCAGTTGATTTGCTGGAGGGCAGAGAGGCTTTGCAGAGGGACCTCGACAGGCTGGACAGATGGGCAGAGTCCAATGGCATGAGATTGAACACATCCAAGTGCCGGGTTCTGCACATTGGCCACAACAACCCCAGGCAGTGCTACAGGCTGGGGTCAGAGTGGCTGGAGAGTGGCCAGGCAGAGAGGGACCTGGGGGTACTGGTTGATTGTAGGCTGAACATGAGCCTGCAGTGTGCCCAGGCAGCCAAGAAGGCCAATGGCATCCTGGCTTGCATCAGGAACAGTGTGGCCAGCAGGAGCAGGGAGGTCATTCTCCCCTGTACACTGCATTGGTTAGGCCACACCTTGAGTCCTGTGTCCAGTTCTGGGCCCCTCAGTTTAGGAAGGATGTTGACTTGCTGGAACGTGTCCAGAGAAGGGCAGCAAGGTTGGTGAGGGGTTTGGAACACAAGCCCTATGAGGAAAGGCTGAGGGAGCTGGGGTTGCTTAGCCTGGAGAAGAGGAGACTGAGGGGTGACCTTATTGCTCTCTACAACTACCTGAAGGGAGGTTGTAGCCAGGCAGAGGTTGGCCTCTTCTTCCAGGCAGCCAGCACCAGAACAAGAGGACACAGTCTCAGGCTGCGCCAGGGCAGGTTTAGGCTGGATGTTAGGAAGAAGTGAGTGATTGCCCATTGGAATTGGCTACCCGTGGAGGTGGTGGAGTCACCTTCACTGGAGGTGTTCAGGAGGAGACTTGATGGGGTGCTTGGCTGCATGGTCTAGTTGTTGGGTGGGCTGGATTGTTTGATGGGTTGGACGCGATGATCTTGAAGGTCTCTTCCAACCTGTATTGTATTGTATTATTGTATTGTATTGTATTGTATTGTATTATAGGGGAAGACCTCCTATACTTTTTGCTCATTGTTCGTTACACTCATAGCTTGCATGCTCGTTACCCTCTCACCTCTCTCCCCTGTTCACTAATGGGATTCAAGGCAGCAACAAGAACCCTACTTGCTCCTATCTTCAGAGCAATTAGCTTCTGTTTTAGTGTTGTAGTGCTAAATTTGGGCCTTCACTACAGCAGCCTGCTCTCTCATTTCCTCTAAACCTGTGGATACTGCCCTTTGGACTATAACTACAAACTCAAACACCTCTTCATTCAGCAAAGGTTATGGTAGTCAGCAGCTTGGCAGCTCTTGAGTAAAATACACTATTTTGCCTGGTTATTTCTGAGGTTTATAGCTTGTTACCTCTTGGTTAGCTCTGTTGTGAACTCGAGGTGATCCGTCTACACCACCCAAGGCAGTATCGCTGTTTAGTTTCTCATGCATAGGGAGATTGCAGTTTGTTCCTCTGTATTCCAAGTTCTGATTGTTCTAGACTGTTACTCTACTGTTTACTAACCTTGTACCATGTGTAAACAACCTGTCCTCAACCAGGCAAATGAACCTGACTAAGTTGGCTCAGAAAGGCAATTTTTGATATTTAATAAATAATATTCATATTTTATAATTTTCTGGAATAAATTTATACAACTACAACATCAAAGCATTGTTAAGAAGTTAGTTTTGCTTATCTCATTTGCTGATTAACAGTCTCTGTCCAAGGGCAGAATGCATGCATTCCAGAAGAAAGAGACAGAGTGACTGAGAACAGAATGTAAGATTGTAAAACTACATCCCACTCGTCTACCAATTAAATTTGTTTAGAATTATCTTTCTTTTGTTTTCCTTTTTACACCAACCATCGCTCCTAGCTTAAAGGCACAGCCTAAACTGTCACAATGGGCCAGCAATGTGTCTTTGTGGCCAAGCGAACAAGTTGTGTTTTGGAGTCCATTATAAAGAAAAAGTGTTGTCGGCAGGTAGAGGGAGGGTCTCCTGTCCCTCTACTCTGCCTTGGTGAGGCTGCAGCAGGAGTATTGTGTCCAGTTCTGGGCTCCTCAGTTTAAGAGGGACAGAGAACTACTGGAGAGAATCCAATGGAGGGCCATAAAGATGATTAGGGGACTGGACTACCTCTCTTATGAGGACAGGCTGAGAGACCTAGGGTTCTTTAGCCTGTAAAAGAGAAGACTGAGAAGGGATCTTATCAATACATATAAATAGCTGAAGGGTGGAGGTCGTGAGGATGGTCCTGAGCTCTTTTTCAGTGGTGGACAAGGGAGAATGGATACAAAATAGAATACAAGAGGTTTCACTACTTTGAGGGTGACACAGCACTGGATCAGGCTACCCAGAGACGTTGTAGAGTCTCCTTCTCTAGAGACATTCCAAACCCACATGAATGTGTTCCTGTGCAATGTGATCTGCACACCCCTGTGTTAGCAGGGCAGTTGGACTAGATGATCTCCAGAGGTCTCTTGCAACCCCTACCGTTCTATGACTCTGTATGTAAAAAAGTGAACAATAAGCAGACCACAAATATGGGAAATTTAAAATGCATAATTGATTTGTTTTAATCTTGACTGGTTTGCATGAAATCAGTTTGTACATGAATATTTGATAGCCATGGAAAGACCAACAACCCAGTGAGAATCAGGCATAGGAACAACATAATTGAGAATGCTTCAAGAACACTTTTCTTTATATGGCTAGGCTATAGTGCAGGAGAAAACAGCTTAAATGTATTCTACTAGGAGAACATCTGTCTTTTAGGTATGCTTGCTTTAAATTGATAATATTTTCTCGTTTGGCACCTGCTTCTGGTTTGGGTTTGTTTGTTTGTTTTTTCCAGGAGAGCCTAAAGAATATAGAACATAGATTTTTAATGCTTTGTCAAAAGTTTGAGCTGCAAATAAGTTTTTTAACCTAATCTTACTCCTCATTCTTGTATGGCATCCTGGCCTGCATCAGGAACAGTGTGGCCAGCAGGAGCAGGGAGGTCATTCTGCTCCTGTACACTGCACTGGTTAGGCCACACCTCAAGTACTGTGTCCAGTTCTGGGCCCCTCAGTTCAGGAAGGATGTTGTCTTGCTGGAAGGTGTCCAGAGAAGGGCAACAAAGTTGGTGAGAGGTTTGGAACATGAGCCCTATGAGGAGAGGCTGAGGGAGCTGGGGTTGCTTAGCCTGGAGAAGTGGAGACTCAGGGGTGACCTTATTGCTCTCTACAACTACCTGAAGGGAGGTTGTAGCCAGGCAGAGGTTGGTCTCTTCTCCCAGGCAGCCAGCACCAGAACAAGAGGACACAGTCTCAGGCTGCACCAGGGCAGGTTTATGCTGGATGTTAGGAAGAAGTTCTATACAGAGAGAGTGATTGCTCTTTGGAATGCCCGTGGAGGTGGTGGAGTCACCATCACTGGAGGTGTTCAGGAGGAGGCTGGATGGGGTGCTTGGTGCCATGGTTTAGTTGTTTAGGTGGGTTGGATTGGTTGATAGGTTGGACACGATGATCTTGAAGGTCTCTTCCAACCTGGTTTATTGTATTATATTGTATTGTATCTTCCAAATGTTATCAGTTTTTATGAAGTAAAACTTTCCTTTTTTGAAAATGCAGACAGTGGTCTAGCATTTTGTAATGTTAACAGTTTCTTTGCTAACCTTTTCAGAGGATCACTTGTCTGAGTTTTTGTGTTTAATGTGACACCGTCTTACCTGTTGTGATAACTCAGACCTAATATTAGCAAGATGTTAGATCCTGATACCTAACCTCAAGTAGACAGAGGATCCTAACACCAGTGCTGAATCCTGCTATGGCTTGAAGGTTTCTTAATATGAAGACTGTGCCTTTACTACCTTAGCTTGCCCTCAGGAAAGAGTTGCAACAATCCAGAAATTTGTATTATCTGTAAGCACCCCTAGTAACACTTCCCTGTGCGGTGAAGTTTAAAAAATCTAACATCCTTGACTAGATTACCCACACTGCCTGCTCTGTGCCTGAATAGGGAAAAAAATAAGTAATCTAATCTTCAATTTGCAGAGAAATCTTGAAATCTAAGCCTTAGCATAAGTCAAGAGCACTGGTACCAGAAAAGTACTGTGTGCAGAAACAAAAAAGTTCGAGGAAAGAGATCACAGCTGCCAAAACCACATTAACACAAAAGATTGTCTGTCAGAAAGACACTCATCTTAAATATTTAAGAAAATGTATTTGAAGGACATTGTAGCATACTTTGGGAACAAAGCATACACAGATATGGATGAGTATTCCTTTGTAAGGATGAAGGTGGCTCAACCCTGAATTTCATACGGTAAGGTCATATTTTCTTCCTTAGAATTTCTGTAATACATATTAGAAATACTCTTGCATTTTCCCAGTTGTGTAGGTACACAAAATTATCATGCTTTTGGAGAGGCAAATTTTTCAGATAAGTTTAGAATAAGTTTAATATGAATAAACTATGACATTACTGCATGATCAAGGCCAGCCTGGACAAACTTCTTCCAAGGCACTGGCTAGCAGTTAGTACTAATTACAGAATCAAAAATAGAGTGGAGTGGATTGCAGCCTTGACTTGACAAAATTAACTGTAAAACATACACTGGGTAAATTAGGGGCCTCTCATTGTACTACTGTGGTGAGTTTGACCTTGGCTTGCTGCCAGATGTCTGCCCATCTGAGTGGTGAGAAATAACAAAATTAAAACCACTGCCACTAACATCCCTTTGGCTTTTTCCCAGGCTCCACTTCACTACTTCATTTCTGATTCTTCTACTTCTTCCACCCCTCAGCAGTCCAGGAGGATGAGGAATTATGGTAGTGGTCAGTCCATAACAGTTCCTCCTCTGCTCCTTCCTCCTCACACTTGCTCCGGCATGAGTCCTTCCATCTGATACAGTCCTTCACAAACTGCTCCAGTGTGAGTCCTTCTTGCAGGGTTTAGTCCTTCAGAAACAGACTGCTCCAGTATGGATTACGGCCTGGGCTGCAGCTCATGTCAGGAGCCTGCATCCGCATGGGCTCTCCATCAGCTGCAGATTTGTGCAGGGCACGTCCAGCCCGCTGTGACACAGAGTCTTTCACGGGCTGCAGGTTGCACTGTGGTCATTCATAAGCTGCAGCAGGACAACATGCTCCACCATGGTCTTCTCCATGGGCTGCAGGGAAGTTTCCGGTCCAGCATCTAGAGCACCTTTTCCCCTCCTGTGATCCTGGTATTTGCAGGGCTTCTTGACCCATGACTTTCTCACTCCTCTCTCTTACAGATGCTGTGCACTGTTTTTTACCCTTTCTTAAATGTGTTATCACCGAGGTGCCACCAGTGTCATGGATAGGCTCAACTATGGCTAGGAGTGAGTCCAGCTTGGGACCATTTGGCACCACCTGTTTCCAGCACAAGACATCCTCTGGCCTCTTCTTGCAGAGGTCATACCTGCAGCTCCAAATCACCCAGTCTTGTGAAGTAAATACAATAGTGTTTTTTGTTTAGATTATTTTTTGTTACTCCTATCCAGTTAAAAAAGTGTGACTGAAGAGGTGAGAAGCAGGCCTGGTGTTAACATGTCTGCTGAGGGAAGGAATGACTCACTCTCCTGTTTGCTTCTTTGGCAGAAGTGATGTGTGGTGATCAGTGTGGTGTAGGCTAGCAAAGACAGTATTTTAATCGTGAGAAAAGTAATTCAAGTTCCTCCTAAAAAAAATGACAAATTAGACAAACTTCTAAATTTTATTTATTAAAAGGAAGTATCAGTTGTCTTACAAAGTCCCTGCTTCCAAAGTAAAAATAAATCAATGCCAATATTATCTATAAAAATACAAATAAATGCATATATACACGTACAGATACCTGCAGACATATTTACATAGATGTAGGTATACATCAGTAATTCTAAACTAGTGTCTGTGCTAGTTTCATGTCTTCTCTACACTTTTGAAACACTACAAATTTCAGAGCCTGGTCTCACAATCACTTTAAGGTGATGTAAGGGCAGGCTTCTTCTCAAAGGACTCTGGACTGTGCAACTGCAGTGCTCTGCTCAAGCTGTTGCCCTGGTTCGGTATCATCTATTCTATTCAGAGTCTACTTCACCTGTCCTTCCTCTGTTGATGTGGTCTGTTGTAATATCTATTTTATGGACTGATCTTAGCTGGACACCAGGTGTGCATCAGAGCTGCTCTATCACTTGTCTTCTGCACAGGGGAGAGAAAATGTAACTAAAGGCTTGTGGGTCAAGATAAGGATGGGGAGGGATCACTCATCAATTATGGTCACGAGTGAAACAGACCTGATGTGGAAACATTAATTTGATTTATAACCAATCAAAATCAGAATAACCAGAATTAACTCTGAATATTAAAAACACCTTCTGCTCACTCCTCCCTTCTTCCTCGGCTCAACTTTGTTCTTGGATTCTATGTGTTCGCCTTGCTGTGAGGCACAGGGGATGAGGAATGAGCGTTATGGTCAGTTCATCACATTGTTTCTGCTTCAGTGAAAGGACTTCTCACACTCTTCCTCTGTTCCAGCAAGGGGTCCCTCCTATGTGATACAGTTCTCCAGGAGTCTCTCCAGCACAAGCCCTTCTCATAGGCTACAGATTTTTACTAATTGCTTCATCATGGGTCCCTTCCAAGAGGTGTAGCCCTTCAGGAATGGACTGCTCCAGCATGGGTGCCCCTTGAGGTCACAAGTCTTTCCAATAAACCTGCTTCTCTCTCTCCATGGGTCACAGGTCCTGTCAGGGGCCTGCTCCAGCATAGGGTCCCCATAGGGTCACAGCCTCCTTTGCATATATCCACCTGCTCCAGCGTGGGGTCCTCCATGGGCTATTAAGTGGATCACCATTAACCTCCACGGGCTGCCGGGGTCAGCTTGCCACACCATGGTCTTCACCATGGGCTACAGAGGAATCTCTGCTCTGACACCTGAAGCACCTCCTTCCCCTTCTTCACTGGCTTTGGTGTCGGTAGAATTGTTTTTTTCACGTATTCTTACTATCATCTCCAGCTGTTGCACAATAACTTTTTCTCCTTCTTAAATATGTTATCACAGAAGGGCTTCCACCATTGCTAAAGGGCTCTGTTTGGCCTGTGGTCAGTCTGTCCTGAAGCCAGCTGACACAGGCTCTATCAAGCACAGGGAAAGCTTCTAGCAGCTTCTTACAGAAGCCACTTCTGTAGGCCCTCTGCTACCAAAATCTTGCCATGCAAATTGTAAGGAACAATTTCATAATATTGTTTCTTTTTATATTGTTTTATTGTCTCTCATCTTTTCATTCCGGGAATTCTGTGAGGGTACAATGGGTGTGCATGGTTTGCAATAGATATCCCTCCTTTGGGGCACCCAGCTTCAGCTGCCCTGCATGTTGGAAAAGCAAACCACTTATTTACAGATTGGCAACATGTCTTCTTCGAGCCTGTTGAAGTGGCATTTGCATAATTACTAATACAGACTAGGTGATAGCTGCATGTTTCCTGCAACACAAGACTGTCTTTAACTTGTGGGGTTTTCATGTGTGGACCTACAATAAATATTATCCACTGGTGTATGTGTGACTTTGCTGTAAGCATAGACATCACATAATCATATAAAATGCACACTACCATAAATCACAGCTGGTTTATTCATATTACTAGACACAACTGCCTGTTGAACAGGACCTGGCATACTGTAGGATAAGAGTATACTTTAATTTTTATTAGGAATTTTGCCTTTGTCCACAGACTTTTGCAGATGGCTTAAATTCTTCGAAAAGAAGTGATTTCATCAAAAGAATGGATACAGCTAGAATGTGTACTTTACATCACACTTTATACAGTCTTTGACAGAGCCCTTTCCAAACTCATCATATTGATTTTGCAGACTGAAGTTTCCAAATCTGTCTCATTTCTTTATGCTCCCAAGAGTTAGTGGTTTGGTAGTGTAGTGCATTATTGTTGTGCCCTGGAAGATAAATATAGGGTCCTAATTACAGGCTAGTCAATTTACATTCTGCAACTCACCACTCTTTAAAAAATTATTCATTGTTGTTTGTTTAACTTCTATTCAAAGTTTAAATCTGAGTTCTATGTAAATATTTTGTTCAGGTTTTAGTGGCTCATGCCTGTCACAGATTGATGTTGATAAGAGGTTCCCTAAGACTTGCAGACCTGCCTATAAATTGGAGGTCTCTTGCAAGTAAGTTTGCTCTTCATACCTGATACCTTTTAACAGTTTAGAATAGAATAGAATAGAATAGAATAGAATAGAATAGAATAGAATAGAATAGAATAGAATAGACCAGGTTGAAAGAGACCTTCAAGATCATCACGTCCAACCCATCAACCAATCCAACCCACTCAAACAACGAAACCATGGCACCAAGCACCCCATCAAGTCTCCTCCTGAACACCTCCAATGAAGGTGACTCCACCACCTCCATGGGCAGCCCATTCCAATGGGCAATCACTCTCTCTGCATAGAATTTCTTCCTAACATCCAGCCTAAACCTGCCCTGCCCTGTGTCCTCTTGTTCTGGTACTGGCTGCCTGGGAGAAGAGACCAACCTCCACCTGTCTACAACTCCCCTTCAGGTAGTTGTAGAGAGCAATAAGGTCACTCCTCAGTCTCCTCCTCTTCAGGCTAAGCAACCCCAGCTCCCTCAGCCTTTCCTCATAGGGCTTGTGTTCCAAACCCCTCACCAACTTTGTTGCCCTTCTCTGGACACGTTCCAGCAAGTCAACATCCTTCCTAAACTGAGGGGCCCAGAACTGGACACAGGACTCAAGGTGTGGCCTAACCAGTGCAGTGTACAGGGGCAGAATGACCTCCCTGCTCCTGCTGGCCACACTGTTCCTGATGCAGTCCAGGATGCCATTGGCCCTCTTGGCTGCCTGGGCACACTGCAGGCTCATGTTCAGCCTACCATCGACCAGTACCTTCAGGTCCCTCTCTGCCTGGCCACTCTCCAGCCACTCTGACCCCAGCCTGTAGCACTGCATGGGGTTGTTGTGGCCAATGTGCAGAACCCGGCACGGCACTTGGATGTGTTAAATCTCATGCCGTTGGATTCTGCCCATCTGCCCAGCCTGTTGAGGTCCCTCTGCAAAGCCTCTCTATCCTCCAGCAGATCAACTCCTGCCCCCAGCTTGGTGTCGTCCACAAATTTACTGGTGATGGACTCAATGCCCTCATCCAGATCATCAATAAAGATGTTAAAGAGCATGGGGTTTCATACTTTGTAAGTTTAATTTCTGTATCAATTGCTAATATCAAGGGCAAAACCAGCTTTCTTCTCATATTTGCTTTCAGCAGCTCCACTGAGTCTTCCTGAAGGACAAAATCCCTGCTGGGTCTCTTTCTTTTTTTTTTTTTTTTTTTTTGTCATTCATATTTCTTGTCCTAAGGCCAGTCTTTTCAGGTAGTCCTCATAGGTGAAGAGCACAACTACAAAAGCAGAAAGTATTCACTTCACGGTGATGAGTTACAAGTAAGAAACCTGTGGGAAAGGAAGGGTTTAATTTCTTGCTATCACTCCTGCAGTAAGTCCTCAAGAACTACTCTCTTCTCTTAAAGGGTTTCAGTCCCCCAAAGAATGAAACCTTTGAAAAACACTGTACCTTTTTCCTTGCTGGTTCCTGCTGGTAACTCTTGAAACAGCGAAACAATTCTCTGTAAGGAAAAGGTCGGTAAAATATATAAGCAAACACACAAAGAAACAAATAAGCCTGATTTCCAAGCAAATTTGCACTATAATGTAAAAAGGTTTAGTAGTAGTGGAAAATGTTAGAAACAAATATTTTGTTGAGGTTTTGTGTCCCTGCTTGCTGTTACATTTAAAAGTCCTCTCCATAGCTCTGCTAGGAAGTAGAATTGTTGCCATAATTTCCTTCAAGATCCATGTATGAAGGTTTAAACAGCAACCTCAAAAAATCCCCCTTGTCCTGGCACACAGCCTTCCTGGCTCAAACCTTTGTTTTATCCATATATCGGACATTCTATTTACCCTTAATGCTATTTACCCTTAATTCTATTAAATCTGACAATTGCCTCCTCTCTGTTCCTTGGGATGGTGTTCAAAATTGTTTAAATCATCACTGGAATTTAATGAATTTAGTTTTAACAAAAAAACCCACTATCCACTAATCTGAGACAGCACTTTATTTGCCATGTTGTCTAAAGTGAGGAAAATTAAGATCATAAGCAAGTATGATGCTAAAAATCTCTGTTCAAGCAGAGAAGCTGTAGCAATATAAATGGACACAGCAAAGAAAATCTTTCAAACAAATCACTGTTCTTTCAATAATATGAAGTGAAAAAGATGTTGAGTGAGAAGTCCCATAGCCTGTGTTTTTCTAAGACCAAGCCAGAAAAGGAATGAAAAATAAACAAAGGCTATCTCAATCTGGAAAATGCCACTTTGTTGGAGATTTACATTGCATTTAATTATGTATCTTGAGGCTGTGCCTTTACAACAATGTGTTTCTAATGCAAACAAGACAAAAGTGTTTCTGTTGTAGTGATTTTCTGGTAGCAGAGTGAAGTCCAGTTTTGACAGTTTTATTCCTCTGGCATACTGTTGCAACTGTCTGTATGAAGAAGTTTCACGTGTTGACAGACCATTCTGGGAAGTGGCCTGGTGTTCTCCTGAAATAAGGAACCAACTGTCATTCACTCGCTTTCTCCTCTCCTACACATGCATGGCAATAGCTATGTTCAAAGCAAAGTCAAAAAGGGGAAAAAAGGGTCTTTGTGCCAATTTCTTACTTACTTCTAGTGACAAGTTCATGACTGTTGAAGTTGCTTGCCTGTTATGAGAAAATACCAATCTGAAAACTAAACGGACTAAATCTTCTTCCAAAGAATAAAGCAGAAGATTATCCACCCCACTCCAGAATATGATGCTCTTTTTCACTTACAAGTAAATCTTCTTCAATACCTAAACCCACCTGATACTACACTGATAATAGCTATGAAGAACTCACGAGTTTGTGGGGATAATTAGTTTTGTAAAGTAAAACAGGCTTTACAGAATATTCTGTTCAGCCTGTTTTGTAGCATGAATTATGGGTTCACACTGTTATTTCCTCACCAAGGTAAATATTGTGGCACAAAATGAGCAATCCAAATACATCAGGTAGTGATATGAAAAATGTAGAAAAACTGGTTAGAATATCTCTACTTGAATCTAGTACTGAGTTAGATGGGCTGTTTTGAATCTCTGCAGCTCAGGATACCCTACAGAAAGTGAGCGGAGAAAGAGATTGTCCTAGAACTGAAGTACTTGGATACATTTTTCTGAGGGGTGAGGGAAAGAGGAAGCAATTTTTAATTTTAACTGCAAATGAGCCAAAGAGTAACTGTTTTCCTTTTTTATGGATGCAGCCTAACTGGGAGAACCGAGAGTGAAGTGCAGAGTGTTTCCACAATGCAATTAATTTAGCAACAAACATACCAGCTGCATTATTCAGACTGGACAAAACTTTTTGCTCCTACTGCAAGACAAAATGACCCAGCAGCAGCTTGCAGAGCTCTGTCAAGCTTCATATATGGCATTTGAGTCAGCTTCCCATATTACTGTCAGCAGTCAGTTTCCATCTTCTGCCAAGGAACTCACTGGAAAACACCAGGTCTCATATGGGAAAATAAGCAGAGCAAGTGTCATGCAAGGAGATTCCTTGGCTCCTCCTGATGGAAGGAGCCTTGTAAGACAAATTAGTGATGCAAAAGTGGATTGAATAAGGCTGATATCCCAGTTCCTTAAAGTTATTTAGTGCAAACTCCCAAGTAAGGATACAACCTACTAGACACCATGCTTGGGCCAAAGGGCATATTCTCATTTGCAGCCCTGTGATTGGCATCTTCCACACCGCCAGAATGAACTGTTTAGCATATGCATCTTTTTCACTTTTGCAATGGTAATAACACACTGCTGAATAAAAAGTCAAATAAACTGGAGGCAAAGTGAAATAGAGGGTTATGGACCCTCGATAAGTTTGCAGACAACACCAAGTTGAGTGGGCATGTCAATCTGCTCAAGAGCAGGGAGGCTCTGCAGAAGGATCTGGATAGGCTGAGGCCAGTGGCATGAGATTCAACAAGGTCAGGCATTGAGTGCTGCACTTGGACCACAACAACCCCATGCAGTGTTATGGGCTGGGAAACAGTGACCGGAGAGATGCCCAGTGAAAAAGGGCCTGTGGGTATTGATTGATGGCCAGCAGAATACAAGCCAGTAACATGCTTAGGTGGCCAGGAAGGCCAACAACATCCTGGATTGCATCAAGAATAGTGTGGCCCGCAGGCTGAGGGATGTGACTCTCCCTGCTCTAATTGGCACTGCTGAGGCCACAACTCAAGTACTGTGTTAAGTTTTGGGCCCCTCACTACAAGAAGGACATTGAGGTGCATGTCCAAAGAAGGACAACAAAGCTGGTGCAGGGCCTTGAACAGAAGTCTTGTGAAAAATGGCTGAGGGAACACGGTTTGTTTATTCTTCAGAAGAGGAGGCTGAGAGGAGACCTCATTGCCCTCTACAACTACCTCAGAGGAGGTTGTACCAAGGTAAGGGTCAGTGTCTTCTCACATGCAACAAGTGACAGGATAGGACAGACAAAGCAAATTGTGCTAAGGGAGGTTCAGGTTGGATATTAGGAAAAATGTCTTCATAGAAAGGGTTATTAAGCATTAGAACAGGATGCCCAGGGAAATGGTGGAGTCACCATCCCTTGGAGGTATTGAAAAGATGCATGGATGTGGTACTTAGAGACATGGTTTAGTGATAATGGCTTAGCAGTAGAGGTGGGATTATGAGTTCTAGGCAAGTGGTTGAATGTGATGATCTCAAAGGTCTCTCCCAATTTCAACAGTTCTATGATTCTATCACTCAAAGAATTTGGAAGGAGTTAAATGAGGAAGTGAATCTAATTTAACAGTTTGAAGCTAAGTATTGCAGTGGGGCTACTTTCTTCCTTAACACCTTGCTTACTGATATGGGTGTTGATTATTTATTACACAATGCACAACTAAATGCATGAAGGGTTGCAAAATAAGAGCAGGAAACATGGAGAGAATAACAGTTGTTAGCAGCCCTGACCCTAGAACAGCCTTTCATATTTGGGGTCTTTTTGTAATTAGGTAGCAGATACTAGATTTGAGCTTGGTTTGACATCAAAGTAGGATATGCTTTAGGAAAAACTAAGCAGAAAAAAAAAAAAAAAAAGAAAAGTTTTTCTTACTGTTCCTGAATATTACTTTAAACAAAAATTTACCTGTCTATAGAGGAAACAGCTGTGGCTTTGGAGGAAATGCAGCTTGATTTTGTCCTTAATTATTTTAATCCATACATGGTTAATACAGAGCAATTTTATGCTTTCACTAGTTTATTAGATTGTTCTTGTTTATGGAATCAATAATGCCATGTTCTGTGTAATCACTGGAATTAAAATATTTTGAAGGAATTGCTTGGGCTAGTGTCACAATTTTTTTTTTTTTTTTCTCTTTTAACTTTAGGGCTTTATTCACCTCCCCTAGGCCCCAAACAAAAGAAATCAGAAATAGGTGTGGTATTACTTCTGGGATTCTTCTTGGTGCATGTCATTGGTATCCACAAGTTTCACTTGCAGATACCGATGGGTAGCTTTTATCTGCGCAATACAGATGAGCAGGGAAGCACCAGGCCAGGTTTAATATCAACGACAAGTGATTGCAGTCTGCCCTCAGTGAAGCAACTTTCAGGAGATTGATGCAGAGTAACACTCTTGTCCACAGCATGAGTGGGTCTAGCACATGCTGCTTACAGGAGCAGTGGAACTGTGTGTACACCAATGGGAATGTAGCCCAAAAACCAAGAGAAGAAATCATGGCTATCATTTCCCCTTGTTGTGCAAATACTTCCAATGTTAAGAAAACACAAGGCTGGGGTCAGACTACACACAAGGAAAAGGGTCTCTGCAGTGGCAGGCTTGAGTGGTGATTAGAGCTGTTTCTTCAGCAGAAAGAAGAGCACTAAATGAATGAGTGGCACTTATAGAGATGGCAGTGCTGTCAAAAAAGCAGTCCTGCCTCGCATTGTATATTGGTGATGGCAGTATTATAAATTCTAGGTTCCTTCCAACAATGAGAATTTTTCACTGTTGCTTAGTGTGTAAAAAGGCCTGTATCAGCAAGCCCAAGGAAAGTACAAAGAAAATTATCTTAAAAACTGATAATCAGTATGCAGGGGGAAAAAATGCAGCCTTTTCTTTCATTACCAACTCCCTGAAACATCAGTAACTAGGACAATCACTTTTATCTTCTGTGCTTTCTAATGCTTTCTCCTTGGGGCTTGAAAATTAACAAAGCCTCTCCAGCTTCCTCTAAAAGACAATACAGGTGAGAGCCTATGCAGGGTATTTCTGGGCATAAAAAAAGCAAACCTACAACTAGGGAAATATGCCTCATGGATTTGTGAGGGTACTGTCTTCCTAGCACTTCTAAACACATTGTTCATGAATGAGTCCAGTGGTCACTGGTTCAATTTTTTTTCTTTATGTTGCTATGAAACTAGTTCTTGCATTAATGACAGACAGTTTGACAACCTGGCTTACTTTCTGTAAAGTGTTCCCAAGCTTGTAAATTCTCATAAGCATCAAACACCTCTGTATTCATTCCCACTTAAGCTTATGTCCTTCTAAGCTTATGTCCTATGTCCTTATGTCCTCAGGATCTTCCTGAGACTGCCTTTTTGGCTTTTTTTTCCAGTATTTTAGAACTCTTTTAGGACTTTGGCCTTCTATTCTTACTCACAAAAAAGTGGGAATTAGGAGAAAAGTAGTGATAAATTCTAGATCAGAAAATATTTTGATATCTAAATATTTTCTCAGCTTTCCAACTCATTAGACACAGAAATTACTCTGAATCAACAAACTCCAAAATTAGGTTATATCTAGTTTTTGTTGCATGTAATGATGTTAAAAGTCGTTATCTCATCGTTTGTGGCTTTCTTAAAAGATCTCATCTATCTCCTGTAACACATTGCTACTGCTTACATGCCATTTCTGCAGGAATGATGATCAGAAAGAGGCAGCATTCCAGCTACGTAGCACCTACTGGTCTGGAAGCATTGTGTAACTCATGACAGCACAGTAAACATCTCTTAACCTACTTCACTGAGAACCCCAGTCTTGTCCTTCTACATTTCATTGTGGGCTTCCTGGTACTAATCTGTGTTGATTGTTGAGAAATTCAAAATGTTTTGGAACACAGACTCTCAAACAAAATAAGAATCTTATTTAACTACCTTCAAGGGTGGAAGCTGCCTGAGATGCCTTACCTTGTACTGCTTTTCTTGTGCTACCAAAGCTTCTCTTGGTAGGATTCTCCTGGAGATTGCACCAAACCATTAATCAGGCTGTGCTGTATCTTGCATTTTGCTGCAGATTAGAAATCTACATCAAAGGGAGTTTTCAACCTATCACACCATCATTATGATTCATCATAATCACAACTAGTTAGATCACAGTTATTTAATCTGAAACAACTATAAAACTTTTTTTAATAGACTGTTATAGGTTGGATTGGATCCCCCAATAACTTTGTTTACAGTCTGCCCCCAGAGCAAATTCAACACACTCAGAATTTGGAAGTAACATGGAATTGTATTTACACAAGAAACCAAATACAAAAGTAAAAAAGGTAATAAACATGTTCAAAGTGTATTTACGTATATATGCACAGCTTAACAACACAGCTCCCCCCTTCTCTCTCCCCACCCCTTCCCTGCTCTACCTTAATTCAGCTTTTATCCCCTCCTGGGGACAAAGGGCCCCAGAAAGCTATACAACCACACACACTCCCCCTCCCCTTCCTCCCTGTACCTTAAAGAAGCCAAAAGAGAGAAGCCCAAGGTCAGAGGGAGAATAGCACAGCCCAAAACCCAAGCCAGAGCAGTAAGATATAGCAAGCTTGTACTGCAGAATATAAGCTATTTTTTCCAACCAATTCAGCGAGACGGAGTCATCTTTATTATAATACGAACTCCGAGGAGCCCTCTCAAACTGTCTGAATCCTCTGGAAAATCCTGTGTACAACTAAATTTTAATTCCAAACTGCAACATAGACAAATACAGAAAGCTGTAAAATACGCTTAAAAGCTCATCACAAAAAAAAAAAACCCACTTGGGTTCTTCAGCAGTTTCAAAGTTATCTAGAATTTTAAGCGCTAGTCATGAAGTGTGTCTGCATGACACAATGCTGCACAGAGACAAGGGAAAGATGAGGGGAGACCTCATTGCTCTCTACAACTACCTGAAGGGAGTTTGGAGTGAGGAGGGCACCAGCCTCTTCTCCTTGATGAGAAGTGAGTGCAGTAGAGGAAATGGTCACAAGATGCACCAGGGAAGACATAGCCTGGATATTAGGAAATAACTCTTCACTGAAAGGGTTATCAAAACTGGGTCTGCCCAGGGCAGTGATGGAGTCACCACCCCTGGGGGTGTTCAAGTGGTGTGTGGACCTGGCTTTTAGGGACATGGCTTGGTGTCAGCCCTTCAGATGCTGGGTTGAGGCTTGGACTGTATGACCCCAAGGTCTCTTCCAACCAGATACGTACTCTGTGATTCTACGGTTAGCAGTCAATCTAGTGGAAAGCAATTCTGTGTGTTTTTCAAGAAGCCAGATGAGGGTTCAGTGTGGAGAAAATGCGCTAGAAATACTGACTCAAAAGCTGAGGGTGCTTTTGAACATATCACTACAAGCTTTTAAAAGGTACCAAGCTCTACACCTTGGTCATATTTCTGCAGTATTTGAACGTCATCAGTAAGTAATCAAACAGACTTTGTCTCTAGCATATTGTTCAGTAACATACAAATGGTAGTTGCTACAATTTTCTGTAATTACCAGAAGCTGTTCAGTAGATACTATCAACTATGAAGACATTGATATTGCCTTTCACTTCAGTGTAATCTAACACAGGCTTGGTAGCCATCACATTAACCTGCAGTTATTTCTTCTAGAAAAAAACCCCATCTTTTCAAATAGAATAAAACTTCAGAGTGTTCAGTAGCAACAACAAAAATCCATTTCGGTGGTTTGCTATTCCAGACTAATAAACAGAAATAACACTTTCAAGGCAGGTGTGTTTGTTACACATGCTTGCAAGACTGTTTTGTACATATCTTCACACTCTGATTTCATCATGTGATTTCAACCCACTAAAAGTAAGGTGTGCCAGGGTGTCCTTGGACTGAACTCTGGAATCAAGGAGAGTTTTGTCATGCTGGGAATAGAAACTTCCAAGGGGCTGGTTAAAAAGCTACCAGTTTTACTACACAGTAATCTTTTGTCTGAGTCACCTCTTGAATATTTCACTGAGCCTGGTGTAACCAGAATTTCCAGCTTGGCTAGGACAGCTCTAGAATATCCTAGTATCCAGCAGCTACTTTTGTTCTATCTTTAAATCTTACATCGAGGAAGCAGGATATTCCAGCTCTTGCTTTAATCCATGCCTAGGAATTCATCATTTTGCAGCATGGCAGCAGGAGACAGGGAACTCTGGTACAAACTTGTGATGTCATACAAGTTATATATTTTACTAAAAATTATGTATTTACTAAAATTCCAGGGATTACAACTTTTTTGACAGAGACAGAAGTCATCAGTTAGGCTACAGTGATATTACCTAACCACACAGTTCTTACTTCCTTGATTTACTGTTTATCAAAGTCTTACCTGTAACTGAGAAGATTGCAAACCTTTGCCCAACCTACAGACACTGAAAAATAAGACATTGCGTGCCATCTTGTGGGTACTACAAGAACAGCAACATTTATTCTGAAAAGACTGATTTATTAAAAACAAAACAAAACAAACCCAAAAAACCTGACGCAAATACGTATCTCCTAGAATATTAATTGTAACCTGATGCATAATTCATTACTATCAGGAAGAAACATATTCTGGAAAATACAACTTGTGTAGCTTTGTTTCTTGCTCTTCAGCAGAATTTAACAATTCTAATGGCCTGAGGTCACACTGTCTCACTACTTAAGCAAATATGTAACATATTTTCATTAATGATTTAGATACCGAAGTAAGAGTACCCTGATGAAGTTTGTTGATGACACAAAATAAGTGTGGAAGTTGACACCCCAGAAGTGAGAGCCACACTCCAGGAAGATCTTGACAGGCTATTCGAGCGGGCAAGAAGAAACTGTATGAAATTTAATGAGGACAAGTCTAGGGTCTTGCACCTGGGAAAAGCTATCCCAGGAATGCAACTCAGATTGGGAGCCACCTGGCTTGAGAGCAGCACTGTGGAGAGGGACCTGGGGGGCTTGGTGGACAAAAGGCTCAGCATGAGTGGAA
This sequence comes from Picus viridis, assembly GCA_033816785.1. NCBI lineage: Eukaryota > Metazoa > Chordata > Aves > Piciformes > Picidae > Picus > Picus viridis. The sequence continues at coordinate 56,025,569 of CM066606.1, forward strand.
AGTGTGCTGCAGTGGCAAAGAAAGCCAAGGGGATACTGAGTTGCATTAATAAGGATATCCCAAGCAGAGATAAAGATGTCATTCTTGCACTTTACTCAGCACTAGTCAGGCTGCACCTTGAGTACTGTGTACAGTTTTGGTCCCCACTGTACAAGAAGGATGCAGACAGGCTGGAAAGGGTCCAAAAGAAGGGCCACAAGAATGATTGGAGGACTAGAAGACCTATCTTATGAAGGAAGGCTGAGAGAACTGGATTTGCTCAGCCTTGAGAAGGCTTAGGGAGACCTTGTAACCATGTTCAAGTACATAAAGGGTGGCTATCATGAGGAGGGAAACTCCCTTTTTACAAAGAGTCACATGGTGAAGACAAGGGGTAGTGAGTACAAGTTGATACTGGGGAGATTCAGACTGGATGCCAGGAAAAAAATGTCACCATTTGAACAAACTCCCAAGGGAAGTGGTGGATTCCCCTACATGAGACAGTTTCAAGGCCCAGTTTGACACAGTGCTGTCAAGTTATATTCTACCATTCTAAACTATATTCTTACCATGTCGAGTCGGACTAGATGATCCTTGAGGTCCCTTCCAACCTGGTATTCTATGAATCTGTGACACTTCAATTACAAAGCATCAATGAAAACCCTTTTTGTAACATTATTCTCTATATACTTGGAGGCAGCAGAACGGAATACATATAGAAGTAGTATACTTCAGATACAGTTATCTTCCACTTTTCCTTCTTACACATATGTGGTGGTTTGGGCTGGGTGCCCTCTGCTGCATGGCACACTTCCTGTGTCCAGGAGTCCAGCCCAGTGGGTGGACACAGGAAAACCGTGTATCTCCTACCACAATCCCCTGCACCGCTATAAGACCTTGCGTGGGGTCCGCCTCTTTCTCTTTCTTCCCTCGCCGGCGCACGGTAACTGGGGGAGACGTCTCCCAGCCTTGGGCCTGGCTAGGCCCAAGGCCAGGGGGATGGGCGGTCTCAGGCCTGGCCAGCTGAGACTAGCCTAGCAGTGGGGGGAAGAACGAGCCCTGGGGGTCTTGGGCCCACCCTCAGGTGGGGATGGGGTTCATCCGGGTGTGTGTTGGGGTTACTTCTGTCACTGTTTCTGGTTTCTTTTGTGCACCTTCACTTCTTCTATTTAAACTTTTCCATCACTTTTGCAATCCGTTTGTTGGAGTCGTCATTTTGCCCGTGGTGGGGAGGGTGGCTATCTCAACCCACTACAACATATACAACCGCCGAGGTTGCTCAGCTACAGCTACATAAATAATGATTCCATAAGTCAGTCAAAGCTACTCAAGCTGAAGTAATAATTTAAAAGTTAGCATGAGAAGGATGGAGGTGAATTGCAGTAAAAGAAAATAATAAAAAAGAACAGGCTAAGTTTGAAGCAGATACACTTTAAAAAATAAATTTTGCCTTCTTATATAAAAACAGTTTGTGCTCACAGCTTCCCTGAACTCGTGGCATTCAGTGCTTTATGCTATGACACGGAAGTCAGTTTCTCAGGACAGTTTGCATTTTTAAAAACTTATGTCCTTGGAAAGCAATCAAACAGATATAAGCACAAGCCATGCGTGTTTATACCACAACTAAGAGTTAGAGGCAAGACCTGAAATATTTTTGTAGCTTTTATCAAAACAGGTAAAATTACCAGCTACTAAGAATGGGGAAAGACAGGAAATTCACTTCAAGGATTTTGGTAGCATTTTTAGATATACACACGTGTTTATATACAGAGCAGTGGGCATAGAAGTGCTGAATGATACCCAGAACTCAAATGCCATATACAATACTGAGACATCTGTCGGGCAGGCTGTCTGCCCTGTACTTTAGACAGATTATGCATTTTTCACATTTAATACTGTTTTGAACTCATGCAAACTCAATTTACGTGAACTGCATCAAGGTCACAGAAAAGTTTGTTAATCACCAAAAGACATTAAATAATGACATCAACACAGCTGAGAGCAACAGGAAACAGGAAGTGACATGCTGGTAACCTTTCCTTTCCTTTAATATGGAGTGAACACAGGATGAGATGATTTGTCTTGGCCTTTGTTTGGGGTCGTTTTTTCTCCAAGGAAATCCCTGCACTACTCTGGGGTAATGACAGAATGGGCGCTGAGAGCACAATGACAAAACATAAGGATGTAAACTTTTTTTTTAAGACTAAGCAACTACGGTTCGCTATCCCATAATAAATAACCTGTTCGCTATCACATAATAAATAACTTTTTCTTGGAGTTTTCCAAGTGTCGGCTGTGCTCTGAACTATCTGACCTTTTCTGAAAGACAAGGCATACTATGGACAGCATTTTTCACACATGGATGCAGGGTGCCAGACGTAGTTTTCAGGCAAGAGGGCTGATGTGGCAACTCTCAAGTCACCGAGTAGCTGCTGTTGAACACCCACGGCCGCTGACGTTTAGTTTTCATTGCAGAACGTCTGCTGGACTGCCCACGTCCGGTCGCGCCTCAGGAGCCTGGCAAAGGCAGAGCAAGGTTCTCCGTGAGCCTGACAGCCCACTACGGCTCGCCCTCACCACTTCTGCCGGCCGCCCGGCGGGCACCCCCTTGGCTGAGCTCCGCAAAGCAGCTCTCCGCTTCACTCCGAGAAACCTGTCCTCGCCAGGGTACGCTCGCGGCTCTGCCAAGAGGCTCGCTCCGACCCGCGCCGCACGGCGCCGCGCTCGGTGAACGGCACACGAGAACGTGCAGAAGTGTCGCCGCGGCTGTGGGATGCATCAATGGCCTCGGGCAGCCCAGCTCAGCGAAATGAGGAAGCGGGAGAAGGGCAGCGAGGCCCCGGGCAGAGTCATCAGACGGCAGCAGCGGAGACCCACCCCTCTCCGTACAGCCGCTCAACCACCACGTCCGCGAACGCAGCTACTGAGCATGCGCAGCCCCCATCCCCGGGGTAGAGTGGGCGTGTCGGCTTGGGCAAGTCCATTCTTGAAGGGAGGCGGGTGAGTATCAGAGAGCTGTGTGCACCGAAAACTGGAAGGCTCCATCTATTTCTTCTCCCTCTTGGTAGCGCCCAGATCAAGGTAGCAGCGAGCGTTGGGCGCGGGCGGAAGCAGTTTCGCGGTGCGTCGGTCTGGGAGCTGCTGGCAGCTCTCGCCGACCGCCATGAGGCACCTGCCGTACTTCTGCCGTGGGGAGGTAGTGAAGGGTTTCGGCAGAGGCTCCAAGGAGCTAGGCATCCCCACCGGTGAGCGGGGTGCGCCACGGACGGGAGCGAAGGGAGGGTGATGCTTCCTGTGAAGGCTACCGGCGGGGTGTTCGGCCTGGTGTTAGCCACCCTGCATGGGGGCACTGGTCCACACCGGGTCCCTGTCCCGACTCGCGGCGTGGCTGAAGTACAGCCTCCGGTGAGGCCCCGGTGGGTTTCAGCAGCCTGTGCCGCTCGGCCCGCCTGAGCGGAGGTGTGCTGCGCTCCGCTGGGCCCCGGCCGCCGCCGTGCAGAGGGGCAAGGGCGGCAAGTTCTCCTGGCGAGGAGAGGTGCCGGAGCTCGGCGGCTGGTGACGCCGCGCGATTGAACTATGCTATTGCGTAATTACAGCTCTTTCTGTGGATAGTCTCCGTTTGTTCGATGTTAACATTTTTCTGACTTCTTCTTGCTTGCATAGTTTAAAGTCTTGTACCTTCTTTTACGTTATCATCTTCCCTCCGCCCCCTGATAGTGCAGAAGAAATCTCCTTTTTCACCATACTAAAGCTGTGATAGTTATCCCAAGAATGAAATGCATTCTCATTAGATGTATTATATGTTTATTGTTACTACAGAAGAGAGTGTATAACTAGAAAATACAGCATGCATAAGAGATGTGATAAATTGGGTGTTACACAGGTGCTGAATTTTGTGAACTTGAGTTGTATTTTGCACTTTGCCGAACTGCATGTTGCTGCATTCTTATCGGTGGTAATGCTGTTTGTAAATAGTATGTAGGCAGAGTTTGGGTCACACGTGTTTGAACATTCTGTTATGTTTTTGACCTACTGGAAGTCACTCACACTTTACACTTTCTGAAATTTTGCAGCTAACTTTTCTGAGCAAGTAGTGGAAAGCTTCCCATCTGATATCTCTACTGGTATATACTATGGATGGGCATGTGTTGGAAATGGAGATGTGCATAAAATGGTTTTGAGCATAGGATGGAATCCTTTCTACAAGAATATTAAGAAGTCAGTGGTAAGAATTTTGCTTTCTATGGGATTTTTAATATAATAAAAGAGGCAGATGTTGAAGTTGAATAAGGTAAACAGTATTTGATCCATAAATGAGACATAGATGTTCTGTGTGCTCTTAGAGATATAGTTGGTATCCATATCATATATTTGTGTTGTGAGCAGAAAATACTCTTAGTACCTATAAAATATGCAGCCTTAGATGAATACAGTTCATTTTCTTCTTTCTGCCCCATCATTACTTACATAATTCCAAAACAAAATTACAGCAGTATTACTGAAATTGTGGTTGCTCGTGATGCTGATAGTGCGTCTGTGCTTGCGTTTAGTTTGCTGAATTTCCAGCATAAGCAGAAATGTACAAATATGTTGCTCTCTGCAATCTATCTTGAAATGTGTGCATTTCAAGTCATAGATATTGGAGCATCTTTAATTACCATGACTCTGTATTAATTCTTCTTGTAAATGACAGAATCCGTACATGAGGTGCTGTGGCTTGATATACAGGATGTTCAAAGATACATAAAAAATGGGATGGAGCAGTTGCGTTAAAATCCTGAGATGTGACAGCTGCGTTTTTCTTGCTGTCAGGAGCTGTTACTTTTCCTGAGTCTTGCAGAGCTCTACTTAAATTTGGGCATAAATTTCTGCTGCTGAAGTTCTAAGTATTTGAAGAATCCATGATGTGTGGTCCTTGCGCAAATGTATTCTAAAAGTATTTGCAGGTGCCTTTTCCAAGCAGTGGTATGTGCTGTGGATGGGCCTGCATTGGATAAGTTGTGCGTGAGTATGAGATAGAACCCTGTCTCAGCCTTCACTTCTTGAATGTTATTATTCAGTTCCCATGTGAGCTGGTTCCTGAAGCTGAATATTTCAGTCAAAATCTTCATAGTTTTTTCTGTGTGTCAGCATAAAATTAAACATTAAGCTTTGTGATTTGCTGCCTTGGAAATCTGAGAAGAGGTGAAGCATTCATTGAGTAATGGTTTTACTCTTTATTTTTTGGCTATCGGAATATTCCAAATTGAGTAAACTTTAAGTTCCATGCAAAATACAAATCTCCTTCCTAATATAAGCAGAAGCCATAGCCATTTAGTCATGTATTATATGCATTAAATTGAACGGCCCTCTTACCATTATGTGCTGGAGATAATTTGAATTAGGTGTATTAGCTGTACATCATTACAGTGAGGGAAATAAACTGAAAGTTCATCATAAATGCCATCTTAATTTCTCTTCCCTTAGGAAACGCACATTATCCATACCTTTAAGGAAGACTTCTATGGAGAAATTCTTAGTATAGTCATCACTGGATATATTCGGCCAGAAAAAAACTTTGATTCCTTAGGTCAGTATTGTAGATCTCCATCAAAGTAGTCTTTTAATTGTCTTACTCACTTTTTGTCATGAGGTGTTTTATCTGTTAACCTTGGAAATATCAGTAAAATGTTTTCATAAACTAAATACACAAGTTGGTTTTAAAAAAGCAAAGCCCCCCCCCCAGTGTTTTCTGCTACTCTTCTGAAGAGTAATTTTTAAAATTAAGGCTTGTTGTAAAAGCATCCGTCTAGTTGGTTAATCTCTTAAAATGCAGCTTGGTGAGGATTGAAACTCCATGGATGCTTAGCAAAAATGCCTGTGGAACAAGAAGATGGTAGTGCTTTTAATGGTGGACTATGCAACTCTGGCATGTTAGTGGTTTTGTTGTTTGGTTTGTTTTTTTAAGGCATTTTAAAACTGCGAAATTTTGCTTTTAAAACCTTATGGTAATAATTACTTGTATTCTACTTCTGTGGTTGCCTGCTATTCTGTGGTGCACTGAATTTGCACTTGCTATTGTGTGTTCAGAATTCAAACCAACTTTTAAGCATCCCTGTTACCTTTTTCAGAGGCACTCATTTCAGCAATTCAGGAAGATATTGAAGAAGCAAAAAGACAGCTAGATTTACCAGAACACCTTAAACTCAAAGAAGATAACTTCTTCCGTCTACCAGAAGGCAAAATAGTAAATAACCACTGAGGAAATCCATGCTGCTGTTTGTTTTTTTTCCCTAACCTCCCCTATATTACAGAGCTTTTATATTTGCACTGCTTTTATAAGTATTTCATTGTCATATGTCTGTTTAGGTTTCCTTGTATTAATTCATCATAAATCCAGTCATAGAAAAGGAAGAGGAGGCTGGTTTAAGTCCATATGGATAAATTGTGTATCATAAAGTTGCCATTGTTCAGAGATCTGAGCACCTGCAGAACGTTACCAAAGTTAACTGTGACCTGACACTAAAGTGTGGATATTTCATTTAAGTGAAGAACATCTGGGTTTAACATGCAGAATGTTATTCCAACCTTTCCCAGTTTTATGTCAATCTTCTGTCTGGATTGTAGCTAGTAGCTTAGACAAGTTCACTACTGATGTAAAAGTTTCCTGTGGTGCGGGAAGCAAATGATTGGATAACAATAGCTAGAGTAATTCTCTAGTCTTTGCTTGCTTGGTTGGGGTTTTTTTTTGTGCTACACAGCTGTCGTGATTGAAGCTATTGTTTTAATTGAAATTATTTTCAATTTACTAGAAATTGAGGAAATCACTGTGACTCATTTGAGTTACTGGATGCTGAGATACGCTTCTTCATAGTTCACTGTACATATCACAACACAGGACCTGTGTAGGTTGCTTCTGAGGAAGTGTTTCACTGAAATTCAGGAAAAGAGTCACTGTGAGAGTTCATAAACATTAAAGGTTCAGGCACAAAAGATGCAGAAACAGTACAGCAAGACTTTTGCTGGTTGAACCTTAATGAAAGTCAACTTGGTGCTTTATGTGCTAGTGACTTTAAGGAAAATGAGGAGAACCTTGGGGATATTCACTACACTGGCAATAAACTGCTGACTTCTAGAATGGCATCATTGTAAGATCATCAGACCTCTGGTGCAAGTGCAAGTGCCAAGGTTTTGGCTAACCAAGTAGATGAATGTACAAATGAAAAGCCTTTGGGAATTTGTGGCATGACACATCGAAGCTACAGTGGGTATTGGTTAATTATTACAAGTAATTGCAACCAGTCCTACTCTGAAATGCAGGAATAGGTAACTGGAGGGAGCATTAACAGAACTTACTGGAAAATACTTCTTGAAGTATGTAATGTGTGATTCCAGATCTGTTCTCCTCTGATAAATTTTCTGTGCCATGCTGAGCGGAGCAAGGCAAGCTGCAGTGACTTTGCCATGTCCATTATCTTTCGATGTCAGCTTCTTACTTGGCTGGAACATTTCCTGAAATTCAAAATTATTTTGTGGATATGTCTCAGCTGTAGTTCTTTGAACTACTGTAAGCAATTTTGAATGTACTATTTCTGTAGGGCCACTTTATGAATATACTCCTTATCCTATCCAATTCGAATCCTACTTTTCACTCTAGGGTTTGAGAGAGTTTTAGCAAGGTAGCTACTGTCTGGATGTTAGTCCTACATCCTATTGTTTTAACTCTTAGCCAATAGAATGGGATATTATCAGGGAAGAGGCCTTGAGCAAATAAAGGACTTGCTTTTGCTCTGTAGGACTTCAGGAGGAACTTGATTCAATTTAAATGAGTTGTTCATCGCTTCTGTTGATAGCAGAGACAGAAGGAATATAGAAAGAGGTTGGAGACGCAGTTATCAACAATTGATATACTTTTAAAGGAGAGAAAAAAATAGTGGACTTTAACTACAGTGTTAGAAACTGTGTATTTCTAAAGTCTAAAAATTGTCTTGCAAAAGTGGAGGGATAAAGGGATAAATTTAAAACCCTTTTTCCAAGATTTGAGACATTTTTAAGATTGTAGTAATGTCGAAATCTTGAATTTCACTTCTTTTTGTTAAAGAATAAACAAAACCTACATTAGTCAATTGAATATGTTGTCAGAAATATATTTAAAGAAGAGATTGTTCTTGGTACTGTAGCTGAAGGCTCATAGCCTTCCATTAAAATTGTTGGGTTTGCCAGTAATTTCATGTCTGTTGTGGGAACCATGGTGCCTTAAGCTGGTTGTCTGAATAATACATTTCTGTATCTGCTAGTAGATGCTACTATCAATATACATTTCACTGCTCAGCTACAGAGCACTGTGCTAATCTTGACAGAGAACAGTGGCAAAGGGAAAACTCAGAAAACTGTTTATTTGCTCTTAAATCTTAGTTGAGGTGTGATGTGTGGATACACTGGTCTAAAACTTGTGTGTTTGTCTTCAAATCAGCAAAAGTTACTATGTTAATTTGAGTTTACCTGTATATGTTAATTAAGTGTAAATGTTATATAGCAATTGTTTAAGCTCAGTACATAATTCCTAGCACAATATACATTTTATGAAGGGTTATATTTTTGTATTATGTACAAACAACTGTATTTATTTTGGTTGATGTTGCTGCACTCTGACATTAATAAAAGAACTGTAACTGACAAAGATACCCTTTTTGCAGGTTTCCTTTCCTTTGCCATGCCTAGAGTGGTGGTGAATGGTGCCGCGGCCAGTCACTAGTGGTGTGCCCCAAGGATCAGTGCTGGGCCCCATGCTCTTCAACATCTTTATTGATGATCTGGATGAGGGCATTGAGTCCATCAGTAAATTTGCAGATGACACCAAGCTGGGGGCAGGAGTTGATCTGATGGAGGGAAGAGAGGCTCTGCAGAGGGACCTTGACAGGCTGGACAGATGGGCAGAGTCCAATGGCATGAGACTGAACACATCCAAGTGCCGGGTTCTGCACATTGGCCACAACAACCCCAGGCAGTGCTACAGGCTGGGGTCAGAGTGGCTGGAGAATGGCCAGGCAGAGAGGGACCTGGGGGTGCTGGTTGATTGTAGGCTGAACATGAGCCTGCAGTGTGCCCAGGCAGCCAAGAAGGCCAATGGCATCCTGGCCTGCATCAGGAACAGTGTGGCCAGCAGGAGCAGGGAGGTCATTCTGCCCCTGTACACTGCACTGATTAGGTCACCCCTTGAGTCCTGTATCCAGTTCTGGGCCCTTCAGTTTAGGAAGGATGTTGTCTTGGTGGAGCGTGTCCAGAGGAGGGCAACAAAGCTGGTGAGGGGTTTGGAACACAAGCCCTATGAGGAAAGGCTGAGGGAGCTGGGGTTGCTTAGCCTGGAGAAGAGGAGACTGAGGGGTGACCTTATTGCTCTCTACAACTACCTGAAGGGAGGTTGTAGCCAGGCAGAGGTTGGCCTCTTCTCCCAGGCAGCCAGTACCAGAACAAGAGGACACAATCTCAGGCTGCGCCAGAGGAGGTTTAGGCTGGATGTTAGGAAGAAGTTCTATACAGAGAGAGTGATTGCCCATTGGAATTGGCTACCTGTGGAGGTGGTGGAGTCACCTTCATTGGAGGTGTTCAGGAGGAGACTTGATGGGGTGCTTGGTGCCATGGTTTAATTTAGGTGGGTTGGGTTGGTTGATAGATTGTATGTGATGATCTTGAGGGTCTCTTCCAACCTATTCCTATTCTATTCTAAAGATACTTGTTTCAGTCTTACACCAAGCATTGTGGGGCTGACTGCCTGAAAAATTAGACTGACAGAAAAGATAATTTAGATTTTCAGCCTTTCTAGTGTCTGAAAATGGCCCTACTTTTGGGTCACTTGTGCTTGAGTCAGAACTTACGGGAGCTGCATCCTTAGAATTCTACTAGTTTTCTACTGCAGTTAAAGAAAAAACAAACAACCAGAAGTCTTTGAGACGACTTATGTAATAAAGGTGCTTTACAGAGAGGTATAATCACTTTTCCAGGTGTGTTTGTGATTTGGGAAGAGAGAATAAAGGTGAAGAAAGGGAGGAAGAACAGTTAAAGCATAGAATCTGGAATCTTCATGAAGAAGGCACGTTCTTTAGTTCAGTAGACAATACAAATGAGGAATAAGAAAATAACATTTCCCTTTTGAATACTTGATTGAATGTGTAATACAAATCTGCCAAGTCATGCAATGAAAAAAGTAAGTGTTCTGTTGATTAAGTATCTCTGCCTCATGCTGAAATCTATTCCAAAAAGGGACAATGGAAAAAAGTAGTTGTTGCCTACAACATTACAGACTTTGTTAGGGGAAAAAAAATCTTCCATTGTGTTCACAATTAATGAAGTCTCAGGAGATTTGTTAATTTTAGACATTATTAGGTAGCATCCCAAATATTTCTGAGCAACAGGAACGAACCAATAAAAGTAGGAAATATGGTACTTCCTTGGAAAGAGAGCAGAAGTTATGTGTGCATATCGTATCTATTATTAGTTTTGGATCCTAATACCTATAAACTTACCTAGTTCATTGCAAATGTGTGCACCCAGACAAAATCTTCAGTCATCTGTTTTTTGACTGCAGAAGTTACAGCTTACATACGCTTCTGTATGTTCTTGGAAATTTGGTACTCCTATTAAGATATTGAAATGAGTTTTAAAATGATAATTCTCAATCCCAGCATTTTTGGCATTGCCATTTGCCTACTAAGTAGAGACAAAAATGAGTCAGAATGGGGAAAGCTTGTTAGCCAATTTGTTGAGAAGTCTGATCCCTCAGAACATCTGTCCCTCATCAGATTGCGTTTGTGGTTATTCATTAAAATTTGGGTTTGAAGCTACACTTGCAGTTTTTTTTGGTTGAGGGTAAGTGAAAAAAATCTATGGTTTACACAGCTCTCTTCCACTGGAAGAAATTTGCCATACCCTCCTTCTCTTGTATGTGTGTATATGTTGCAAATACTTATCCTTAAATACTTGTCATCTGTCATGAGAAAATAAAATATCCCTGTCACAGAGGCACCCAGAGAACGGCCACCTGAAATACGGATTTACTAATTACTCCACACTCCTCCCAATACAATTACATTACAGGTTTGGGTGTCAGTCAGGAGTACCAAAATGTGCACTCAGGGCATCCAAAATGCATATATACCAAAGTGGGGTTGAGGACTCTTTAGATAATATCCCACCCTAAGAGGAGGGGATCTGACTCCTACTTGCTGTCTTCATACCAGGATTCCATTTATACCCTAAGTCGAGGGTGCTCTTTGATCAATTCTAACCAGTTACAGGGCTGAGCCTACACAAAAGCAGAGTGAGATCTTTGGAGAGGTACCAGTTAATGTCTGCATTGCATCGAGTGGATCTTCATCTACTCCTAGCAAGCCTCAGCCCTTTGGCTTTTGTGTTTGTCAGGGTGGCTCTACCTGCCACAGTCCCAAAACTCAATTTGTTGTAAAATTCCAGCCTGAGTTCTTTGCCAGAAGTCATGCAATGGTTGCACAAAACCCAGACACAATTACATGACGAACTGCAAAAACAGTCTGATTTAAGCACTATCCTGTAGAGGAAGGAGAGTTGTGTCTCAAGGCACATAGACTGCACCTTCTGCAATGCACTTGCATTGACTTCCAAAAGAGAGTTATGGAAAAATTTCCCTATATATGGAAACTCCATTGGAAAGAGAAAGAATAAAGAGCACTGGTATTTTATGCTTCTCTTTGAAATTATGTTCCTGGATTGCATGTGAGTGAGTGATAAAACTGTGCAGGAAATGTGGATTTAAAGAACATTTTGCAGGATCATTGTTAATGAGTCTCTGCAACTCAGTCGCTTGACTGTTCTGGTAATCCCTGTTCTTGTGGTAGTTACTCACGTGGGAAGGAAAGGCTGTTTTGATTCATCAGCTTCTCATACAGCTGTTTACTGACAGCTGTGGCTTTGCTTTGCTGCGTTCTCCAGATTCTTGTAATGGTTGCAAGAAAAGGAGATATAAAATCAGCTAGTAAGAAAATAAGTAGTTCAGTTTTTGCTGTCAGGTGGTAGAATAGATCATAACACTGAGTCAACTGGAAACAGCCAATGAAAAAAAAGAAATTATGTCAGGTAGAGGGGGTGTGTATTTTAAACAACCCAGTAGAACACTTAGGCCAGCATACTGTTTTTTAACATGTTGCAGTTACTGCGTTAGCCTTCTAATGCCACGGTTGTGCTCTTAGAGCTGTGATGGTATAAGGATAAAAGCATAGAGAGGGTTCATAGGACAGCCAAATTTCTTTATTAGATTAGGAATAGTTGGAGGCAGAAAAGCTAACAGGGACAGGAACACGACTTACATCATGACCTTAGGCTAAAACCACAAAACTTTCAGGAATACTTTTTTAAATACTGTCTGGCAGTTAAAAAAATAAATAAAAATTGAAGGCTGGCTGTGTGGCCTTAGCCCCTGTTTCCCAATTGTATCAGATTGGTTTCATAAGGACGTTTCTTCACTTAACAAACATTCTGTGTGTAAGATGATGTAGCTCTTTTGAAGTTAGTGAGGTGATTTTGACACGGTGGCATGGATTGCTATCCATTGAAATAAGTACTTTCCAGTCAGTGAGAGAACCTTGCATCTCCCATGTTGCTGTTATTCATGAAAAGCCTCACCCATTCAGATGATGGGGCAGTAACGATACACTGTCTGCATGCAGCTCAGAAACACACTTACATTGTTTCCTTCTTTTCTTTTTAAGTGCCAGCCCAGTCAATCATAAAGCTTTTAAGCAGCAGTACTGCTTCTAACGGTAGTCCTACCTTGGTTATTATGCTGCAGTCAGAGCAATCTAGGCTGTCTGCCAGGTCAGTATCACCGAGGCTTCTAGAATGGGCAGCAGCCTTTTTCGATGTACAATGCATATTAGCTAGAGACAAGAACAAAAGGAATGGTTAAATATAAGCCACCTTGCCCTCAAACAGGAGCATTCTGTATTAAAAGTTAAAAGTTCAGTGCATGAATCATGGGAGAAAATGCCTACAAATAGGTACCTCTTGTGCTGGAGTCTCCTGGACTTAGTATTCACTTACAAACCGGTTTGAGTTACACATTCCACCAATAAACTGTAGCTCCATACACAGGATATGCACCCAAATGCTCCCTTCCCTAGAAAAGCAAATAACCCAATATCACAACAGAAAAGAAATGTCACCTTGATCGAAGTTGCTAGTTGCCACCATGAAGAATAAGGAGTGAGCAGTCCAGCAAGAGGCCAAGTATAAAAAAATAATTCCTGAACCTGGTCTTGAAACTTTATGTGCCCACACAGTGTATTTCTTAGATGTTTCAAAACTTGTGAAGAGCAGATTATGAACTTCAAGGATTGTGTTGGACTTATATATATAATATTATAATTATAATTATTATTTTCTAAGTGGTGCAACCGGTTTGCATTAACTGTTTGTGCCATGTCTGCACATGGATATTCAGAGGCATTCAGAAGAATCAGTTAGCTCACTGCACTAAGGAAAAATTGTGGGAAACCTTGGCCAAATACTCTTATTTGCAAAGACATTAAGTGTTAGGGCTAGTGAACCCCTTTCAAACCACAGTGAATTAAACTACATTTGCGCTTAAATAAAAATACAAAGTCTTTCGATCACAAGAGGAAAAAAATATGTTTAACTAGGTGCAAACAGAGAGCCTGGTATGTGCTTTCTCTGCGTCAATGTACATGCTTCGTGTTCATGAGGGTATTTTTTACGGCAGAGGGTTCATCTATGAAATATTAAAATTAATGTTTCATCCAATATAATGTTAACATGAGACTGTCCAGTTTCCTGCAAAGGGATGTTTTCTACCTGAAAAAAAGAAAATGGATACTCTATGGGTATTGTTAGCAGCAGTTAAACAGATGAAGTTAGCAGCCTTCTATGACCTGGTTAATTTACTATGAGATATTTCTGAGTGACGCGGTATTTGTCTTCCTGCTTCTGAAAAGAAGACACTGCGTTAGTTCTTAGCTCCTACATCAACACTGTCAACACATTTCAGAGTACCTTTGCCACTGAGAGGGGCTGACTCATATTTTGTCTTAGTATTTATGTAATTATGGCAGAATATCTGTCCTATTTCTTTAATTCCAAATAAAATAGAAAACAGCCATTGGAAACAGTCTCCAAATAGATGTTACAATCTCTTTTTGTCCCAAATCTTTGTAAAATATTGCTATAATTTATTATAGTGTCTTGCACTTGAGCAGTTTCTGAAGGTGGTTTCTTTCCAACTATTTCCACAGTACAATTATGACATAACTAGTGATCTGCACTATCCAATAGATTCAAAGAAGTTTTTATCTGTTACAAGATGACACAGTCTGAGCCTGGTATAGTGGAGAGGCACCTGCTAGCTATTGTCTGATGCTGTGGAGAAAGATGATGCAGTTTCCAAGAGGAATAATGCTGCTGTGTTCAGAATTACATACAGTATAATTTAGGTAGTCTCTCAAAAGTAGCTCTGAAAAATACTTGACTATATTCCAAGCAATAGATATCACTCTTTTCTTTTCTTTTCTCTTTTCTTTTCTTTTCTTTTTTTTCTTTTCTTTTCTTTTCTTTTCTTTTCTTTTCTTTTCTTTTCTTTTTCTTTTCTTTTCTTTTCTTTTCTTTTCTTTTCTTTTCTTTTCTTTTCTTTTTCTTTTCTTTTCTTTTCTTTTCTTTTCTTTTCTTTTTCTTTTCTTTTCTTTTTCTTTTCCTTTTTCTTTTCCTTTCCTTTCCTTTCCTTTCCTTTCCTTTCCTTTCCTTTCCTTTCCTTTCCTTTCCTTTCCTTTCCTTTCCTTTCCTTTCCTTTCCTTTCCTTTCCTTTCCTTTCCTTTCCTTTCCTTTCCTTTCCTTTCCTTTCCTTTCCTTTCCTTTCTTTCCTTTCCTTTCCCTTTCCTTTCCTTTCCTTTCACTTTGCTTTGCCTTGCCTCTCCTCGCCTCTCCTCGCCTCTCCTCGCCTCTCCTCGCCTTCCCTTCCCATGAATTGCCATTGCAGTACATGAAGCAGTAACAGTAGAGCTGAACATCCTACTGTTCTTAATGAATTCAGTAAGCTTTGGAGTCAGGTGTCTTCTTTCATTGTTTTTGATTTCCCCTGCCTTACCTGCTTACACAGAGACACAAGATGTGTTGACTCAAAATAAGCAAAGCACCAGAACTGATGTATATTGCCACACTAACAGGAAGCGCCTTCTAACAACTGGTTTCTATGGAAAGATGGGGAAAAAAAGGCACTAAAGTCTTTGCTGAAAGTACTTAATTCAGGCAGATAGCTAAAGTTCAGAATCATAGAATCATAGAATCAATAAGGTTGGAAAAGACCTCAGAGATCATCAAGTCCAACCTACCACCCAACACCACATGACTAACTAAACCATGGCTTCAAGTGCCACATCCAATCCCCTCTTGAACAACTACAGGAATGGTGACTCCACCACCTCCCTGGGCAGCCCATTCCAATGGCAAATCACTTTTTCTGTGAAGAACTTTCTCTCTCACCTGAGCCTCAAACTTCCCCTGGCAGCTTGAGACTATGTCCTTCTGTTCTGGTTGCCTGGGAGAAGAGACCAACCCCACTTGGCTACAACCTCCTGTAGTTGAGCAAGAATGTTCCCCTGAGACTTCTCTTCCAGGCTAAACAATCCCAGCTCCCTTAGCCTCTCCTCACAGGGCTTGTGCTTGAGACTCCCCACCAGCCTTGTTGCCCTTCTTCTGGACATGTTCAAGCCTCTCAATATCCTTCTTATATTGAGAGGGTCGAACCCAACACAGTACTCAAGGAAGGTGTGGCCTAACCAGTGCTGATTACAGGGGCAGAATGACCTCCTCTTGCTGCTGGCCTCACTATTTCTGATGCAGGCCAGGATGCCATTGGCAAAAGTCTGTTCATCTTTAAATCCCACAGGTTCTTCACAAACTGACATGATTAGAGAGGTTGTGATCCTTGGCTGATCATCCTGGCAAAGACTCATCCTGTTTATTGCAACCATGGAATTACAAAGACTGTGTTTCAGTTATGAATCCTTTAATGGATACTTTCTGGCAGCTGATCCTGAGACAAAATGGGTGGAGTAGATTTGCGCTCAGTTTTCACTCTTCCAGCCCTGAGGTTGAAATACAAAGATGACAACATCCACAATCTGTCCTTCCTGCTGAGTGGTAGACCAGTGAGAGATGTATACATGGCAGCTGTGAAGCTAAAGAAAGTGAAAAGAAAAAGGAGATGTCATCCATGATTTTGGAAGTACTGACAGGAATTAAATGAAACAGTGGAAGAAGTGTAACTTGAGACAACACATAAGCAAAAGTGAACATGAAGCAAAGACAGAAATATGAGAAATTCAAAACACCATTCTGTGATTCTATAATTCCCATGTGTCCTTTGTGTGTGTGCTGTTCGACATGCATACATTCACTGCTGCCGAAAAACCCAAACCAAAACAAAAACCAACCAAACTTTCATGTCCTCACACGGCATTAAATTTGCTTTATTAGTTTCCCAGGACATATGTAAGCTGAAATTTTATCAGGGAATTTTAGCCCTGCTTAATGCCAGGGAAAGGAGTTCAGTGCAGAAGCTTTCCCTGTAATATCTTATTGGTCTGTCAATCTCATTGTGCTCAGACTAGGAAAAGTAGTACCATCTTCACAAGTGCTGTGGCTGTTAAAGTGCAGTCACAACCTTAAGTTTCCCAAAACAGAGTCTCAGGTATAGAATCTCATAAGGCCATCTTAACCTAGGTGTCTCCAAAGTGGGAGAAAATAAATCCCTGGGCATTCATACTTTTTAAAGACCGTGCATCTACCCTTCATATGATCTTCACATATCTTTCATGCACCCTTTTATCTGATGGTGATTCTAGTCTGAGATCCTCTGACCCCTTCTGATTCCTTTTTGGATTGCTTCACTGTGTCCATGCAGCAGGCCATTTTGACTAGTTGCAGCTGCAGTAGATGCTTGTAGCCTTGAATCCTCCTTTTCTTTTGACTTACATTGGTTCTGGAGACCCTGTTTTGACTAAGTAGCTACAGTTCAGGAAACCTCATGGAAATTTACAGCTTGCATCCTAAGGCTTCACAAATCATGCTAAGCAAAGCTCAGCAAACAGCATATTAAAGCACACAACAGTATATGCCTAAGTGATCAATTCTATTTAAAATGTACTTATTTAAGCTAAACAACTAGTATATGTTAATAGTGGTAAACATTATGGGCATCAGAGTACAAGGTTCTTTCAAGACCTATTTAACCTCTGGTCATACTTCCTATCCTTTCCTGTAATCAAAGTCTAAACCAGAAAATCTAAGCCACTTCATAATATGTATACTTATTCCCAAATTTCATAGATATTTTTATTTCACTATTCATTCTAAAATATCAAAAACCTAACAAAATTAAAGAGATGAGAAAGTCCAGGTGATGAACTGGAACATAGTCAATTCTTCAAGGTCTGAAATCTGTGCCTTTAGAGAACTTTGTCTTTCCGTTAGGCTTCTCTCTAGCTCCACCTTGCTACTAGTCAAATTATTGTATTGCTGGGTCGTTAGCTTAAGTGTTCTTGCTTTACTGTGACTTAAAGTTTGTGCAGTCTGTCGTTTCTTACCAGCAGCTACTTTATAGTGAGGGTGACAGAGCACTGGAACAGAATGCCTAGAGAGCAGAGACTTTTAAAACTCTCCTGGATGTATTCCTGTGTGGACCACCTGTTTTGGTCTATAAAAGGATAAATTAATGTTCAATAAGTGAAGCGATTGTGGTGAAGGCACATTCTGCCCAGATACTAGATCTGGCCCCCAGCATGTGGATAGGTCTCCCCTCCTTTAGGAGGAGGACCACTACCAAGTATGGGCATAATTCCAGCTTCACGCTTTCTATAGGCGGAAGCCAGTTGTCTATCAGAGTGCCCATTGGTCAAACCCAGCCTCGAGGAACCTATAAATATTACCCCTGTTGGTAAACGAGTTGCCTCCTCTTCACTTTGCCTCTGTACTTGCTCAGGAGAGCAGCTATCGAGCCACCGCCTCTGCCTTTGAGCTTGTTTTTAGCTTCTATCATACATGCACGCATACTGAAGCCTCTGCATCGTGAGAAGCACTTTGATCGTGAGGATCAGCCCAGAGGAGGACCTTCGCTGAGACCGAGAAGCCAGCGTTGCTACAGCCGGTCATATCTCCAGGAGAGCCCACCGTGCTATCGGAGGACTGGACCAGCCCCGAGGGTAAGATCTGCCCAGTTGTCGGGGAGAAGGGACTTGACAGAGATCGAGTCTGCATATACCTAGCCCAGGACTATCTCAAGCGTCCCGTGGTTCCTTTAAGCCCAGGAACGGAGAGGCCGCACTCTCTCTAAGACTGTCTGCCGCGGGACCAATTGGGAACCTCCGAGCCCCCTATCGGCAATCGTTGCCTCGCCCTGCGGTGCGAGCCGACTCCCAGGGCTGCCCCCACGGACCGAACGCGACCAGGAACCAGTCCAGCGGCAGTAGCCAGCCGGACCCCCACCTTGCTACAAACAACAGCTACAGAATATCTTCCACGTGCTTTCCACCCACTAGCACTCAGTTCAAAGTATCCGCGTGTGGCAGAGTCATCGCTGACGCACACAAAGATTGCAATATCGCTGTATATTAGCCAGAAGCCGCCCGCGTTCTGCCGAGTCGCCATCTAGTGGCCAAGCGGCGGAACTGCACCCCTGGTTATATAAAACTCAGAGATAGTCTGTAGATAGTTTAATTAAGTTCTAATCATAATACTAAGCCATTTATGGAATGTATTTCACGAACGTGCACTAGAACATGTATATAAGTTGTTGATTCATCGGTTATTAATAATTTGATAATTAATAAAATTTCATATTTTCATAATTCATATTCCATATTCATAAATTTAATAACCTCTTCACAACAGCGATTAATAAAAATATTAATAATTTTATTAATCACAAAAATCCCACAAAAAATATTAAAGAAAACCTATTTACAGGTTCGAGGGGTTTTGGTCGTGGAACAGATACCTCAGCAGCAGGAACAAATAACAGTTTAAACAACATGCCCAAAAATCCAGAAACAACAAACAGCACTTTAAACTGTAAAGAAAAGGAACCTCGGCAATGAAGCCGGTGGTTGCCCACAACGGAGGGGAACCCCAGAATTCCCCAGGGCAACAGACCTGCAATAGATGCTTATAAAAATCAGGCATTGTAATTACTCACTGATCCAGATATCTCGTTACACACGTTAAGATCTAGGCAAACCAAAATGGCGCTGACCACGTGGAAGCTGCAGGAGCAGAGTTTCACTTTCTGTTGGTGTCTGCAGCTTATTGCTGAGGCAGGATTTGCTCCCAAAGGGTTTGTAGCTAAAAGCTTTGTAGAGAGGAGGTTTCTCGGCTGTGATCCTTTTGCAGCAGCACTCGCTCCTTGCTCCAATCAAACGAAACTGTCCCGGGCACTCAGCTCCTCAGGGGTTTCGCCTCTCGGCCCGGCAAGACAAGTATCTGTCCTCTGGGCTTTACAACACTGAGAATAGCGAGGGGTCTTTGCTGTCTTGTCTGGGTAAACTGAAACACAGTTCAGCTTCCAAACAAAGCTTGTGGCTCCTTCCAGAGCGTGGACAATGGCAAGACAACACTCTGGCCCTTCAGGCTAATATTTATAGGTTTCCCGAGACAATAATGGCCAGGAGCAACACAAGTCTAGGGGTAAAACCCTGGTATTGCAACCTATAGAAAGCCTTCTTTCCAAACGTGGCCAAAAGCACACCCACCTGGCTCATTCTGGCTCTGAAACATGTCCAGGCAAGCATAAAGAAGCAGATCTACTAGCTTCTGCCTCATTGTCTGGTTCAGAGCCATTTTGAGGCTTTTAATGTCCATTCAGGACACCACCCTAGGTGATCCTGCTTTGGCAGGGGGTTGGACCTGATGATCTCTGGAGGTCCCTTCCAACCTCTAATGTTCTATGATTCTGTGATTCTGTTAATTTGCACCCATTACTAATTGTAAAGGAAACCCACAACTGAACAACTGAACCTGTAATTTGTATTCTATTACAAGGAGGGCAGATTCAATTGTAAATAAATCAGAATTTATATTTGTATGCATTTCCTGGTTTGGTGTCTGCACTGTTCCCCTCTTCACAACACTAGTCCTAATCCCAGTAACAACAGTATCCCATATATGCTTTCCTGCAATGGGTGTAATTGACAGGAGGCTAGAAGAGTATTTCACTGGGGGCCCATCTACTAATTTTGTCCCCGCTGTTGGTACTGTCAAAGATCCAAGATGAATGTCCATATACACTGAGGGGACCAACAGCAAGACTAAGGGGCCTGGTACACATTCATAAAGAAGGTGTATGGTGCATCTTGTGGTACAGAGAGTGTGCAGATGTCCCCACAATGGGACTAGTAGCAGATAAACCATTTTTTGTAAAGAGGTGTACACATTCAGAATGTTATGCAGAATATGAATTTGATGGGACTGCAGGTCTTTCAGTTTTAATCAATCAAACCAATCATTAATATTGCTAAAAAGCAAAAGAATTGCACTGAAGTACATGAAACAGCAGAGGCAATGCTGTTTGCTGCAGCTGAGGTGTTATTTCTAATTTGTTGCAAAGCCTGGATCGTTCCTCTGAGAGTTTTAACACCATTTTCTTAAGTAGCTTTAGTGGTCTATAGTCTTCATATGTCTTGGCTGCTAAGTTGTCAAAGCCTGAGTAATTTACTTACTCCAGACAACTTCCTGATCTGCAGCATTCAGGGGCTGCTCCAGCTGTCCATACTAATTCCCAAAGAGCTCCAGCAGTTCCTTGAACTGTCCTCAAGGTAGCAATGAGACTTTCTTTTCCCAAGATGGTAACATTGAATTGCACCATGGGTATATATTCCAGTTATGTTTGTTTCCCTTACAGTGGTTGTATATCACTCTAAATTTAGGGGAGTACAAAAGATGGGGGTGGGGGGTGGATTTTCTGTTCCTGAAGGAGGAGTTCTACTAGCTGTGGGATTTGTAAATATCCAGATTTGGGTTGGCATCATGGGCTTGGGTACCCTACTGACAATTCAAATGATGAATTAAGAAGTCTGCCTCTAAGTGTTTGGTGATTGTTCAAATGCCATGAAATTGTCCACAAGAAATTTCCCCACTTGGGAGTTTTTAATTCTGAGCTTCTATTCAAATAACAGACCATTCTGGCTTTCTACAAATATTTACCATGTACCTGATGTAGTAGTTGGAGAATCTATCACATGCATCTTGATAAACACAATTCATATAGAATAGAATACAATACAATATAATACAATAAACCAGGATGGAAGAGACCTTCAAGATCATCGTGTCCAACCCATCAAACAACTAGATCATGTCACCAAGTACCCCATCAAGTCTCCTTCTGAATACCTCCAATGACGGTGACTCCACCACCTCCCCAGGCAGCCCATTCCAATGGGGAATCACTCTCTCTGTATAGAACTACCTCCTAATGTCCAGTCTAAACCTGCCCTGGTGCAGCTTGAGATTGTGTCCTCTTGTTCTGGTGCTGGCTGCCTGGGAGAAGAGACCAACCTCTGCCTGGCTACAACCTCCCTTCAGGTAGTTGTAGAGAGCAATAAGGTCACCCCTCAGTCTCCTCCTCTCCAGGCTAACCAGCCCCAGCTCCCTCAGCCTTTCCTCATAGGGCTTGTGTTCCAAACCCCTCACAAACCTTGTTGCCCTTCTCTGGACACGTTCCAGCAAGTCAACATCCTTCCTGAACTGAGGGACCCAGAACTGGACACAGTACTCAAGGTGTGGCCTAACCAGTGCAGTGTACAGGGGCAGAATGACCTCCCTGCTCCTGCTGGCCACACTCTTCCTGATGCAGACCAGGATGCCATTGGCCCTCTTGGCTGCCTGGGCACACTGCAGGCTCATGTTCAGCCTCCCATCAACCAGCACCCCCAGGTCCCTCTCTGCCTGGCCACTCTCCAGCCACTCTGACCCCAGCCTGTAGCACTGCATGGGGTTGCTGTGGCCAATGTGCAGAACCCGGCACTTGGATGTGTTCAATCTCATGCCATTGGACTCTGCCCATCTGTCCAGCCTGTCGAGGTCCCTCTGCAAAGCCTCTCTACACTCCAGCAGATCAACTCCTGCCCCCAGCTTGGTGTCATCTGCAAATTTACTGATGATGGACTCAATGTCCTCATCCAGATTATCAATAAAGATGTTGAAGAGCATGGGGCCCAGCACTGATCCCCGGGGGACGCCACTAGTGACTGGCCGCCAGCAGGATGTGGCACCATTCACCACCACTCTCTGGGCTCGGCCCTCCAGCCAGTTCCTAACCCAACGCAGTGTGATCCTGTCCAAGCCATGGGCTGCCAGCTTGGCCAGGAGTTTGCTGTGGGGGACGGTGTCAAAGGCCTTGCTGAGGTCCAGGTAGACCACATCCACAGGCCTCCCCACATCCACCAAGCGGGTCACCTGATCATAGAAGGAGATCAGGTTGGTCAGGCAGGACCTGCCCTTCCTAAATCCATGCTGGTGTTGTGAAGAGGTTATTAAATTTATGAATATGAAATATGAATTATGAA
Organism: Picus viridis; assembly: GCA_033816785.1. NCBI lineage: Eukaryota > Metazoa > Chordata > Aves > Piciformes > Picidae > Picus > Picus viridis. Next base: position 56,048,125 of record CM066606.1, read on the forward strand.
AAGATGAAATTTTATTATAAAATTATTAATAACCGATGAATCAACAGCTTATATACATGTTCTAGTGCACGTTCGTGAAATACATTCCATAAATGGCTTAGTATTATGATTAGAACTTAATTATACTATCTACAGACTGTCTCTGTGTTTTATATAACCAGGGGTGCAGTTCTGCCGCTTGGCCACTAGATGGCGACTCGGCGGAACGTGGGCGGCTTCTGGCTAATATATATAGCGATATTGCAATCTTTGTGTGCGTCAGCGATGACTCTGCCACACGCGGATACTTTGAACTGAGTGCTAGTGGGTGGAAAGCACGTAGAAGATATTCTGTAGCTGTTGTTTGTAGCAAGGTGGGGGTCCGGCTGGCTACTGCCGCTGGACTGGTTCCTGGTCGCGTTCGGTCCATGGGGGCGGCCCTGGGAGTCGGCTTGCACCGCAGGGCGAGGCGACGATTGCCGATAGGCGGGCTCAGAGGTTCCCGATCGGACAATAGCTATGGCGTCAGCCTCGTGGCAAACGGCCTTAGAGAGAGTAATGCGGCTTCTCCGTTCCTGGGCTTAAAGGAACAGCGCGACGCTTGAGATAGTCCCTTCTCCCCGACAACTGGGCAGATCTTACCCTCGGGGCTGGTCCAGTCCTCCGATAGCACGGTGGGCTCTCCTGGAGATATGACCGGCTATAGCGACACTGGCTTCTCGGGCTCAGCGAAGGTCCTCCTCTGGGCTGATCCTCACGATCAAAGTGCTTCTCACGATGCAGAGGCTTCAGTATGCGTGCATGTATGATAGAAGCTAAAAACAAGCTCAAAGGCAGAGGCGGTGGCTCGATAGCTGCTCTCCTGAGCAAGTACAGAGGCAAAGTGAAGAGGAGGCAACTCGTTTACCAACAGGGGTAATATTTATAGATTCCTCGAGGCTGGGTTTGACCAATGGGCACTCTGATAGACAACTGGCTTCCGCCTGTAGAAAGCATGAAGCTGGAATTATGCCCATACTTGGTAATGGTCCTCCTCCTAAAGGAGGGGAGACCTATCCACATGCTGGGGGCCAGATCTAGTATCTGGGCAGAATGTGCCTTCACCACAGCTGGCTAGGCCTGAGCCCCTGGCCATCCTGTAAGTGCTGTGTGATCACACTCAAGATGACCCATTCCAGAATCTTGCCTGGCACTGAGGTCAGGCTGACTGGCCTATAATTCCCCGGCTCTTCCAACTGGCCCTTCTTGTGGATGGGCACCATGTTGGCCAGCTTCCAGTCTTCTGGGACCTCTCCAGTGAGCCAGGACTGCTGAAAAATGATGGAGGGCGGCTTGGCCAGCTCATCTACCAGCTCTCTCAGCACCCTAGGATGGATCCCATCCAGTCCCATGGACTTGTGGGGGTCCAAGTGGCTCAGAAGATCTCTAACTGTCCCATCCTGGAACAGAGGAAAACTGTGCAGCTCCCTGGCTCCTTCTGCCAGCTCTGCAGGCCAGCTGTCTGGAAGACGTTCTGTCCTGCTAGTAAAAATAGAGGTAAAGCAGGTGTTAAGTACCTCTGCCTTTTCCTCATCCTTTGTTACAACATTCCCCTCCATGCCCACCAAGGAGTGGAGCTTGTCCCTGCCCTTCCTCTCACTATTAATATATTTATAGAAGGACTTCTTGTTGTCCTTCACAGCAGAAGCCAGTCTGAGCTCCAAATGTGCTTTTGCCTCCCTAATTTTCTTCCTACAAGACCTAGCAACATCCCTAAACATTCCATGGGTTGCCTCCCCTTTTTTCCAAAGATGATACACCCTCTTTTTTTCCCTTAGTTCCTTTAGACGTTCATTACCCAACCAGGCTGGCTGTCTGCCCCGGCGGCTCATCTTCCGGCACACTGGCACAGCCTGTTCCTGCGCCTTCAAGAGTTCTTCCTTGAAGTAGGTCCAGCTCTCCTGGACCCCTTTATTTTTAAGGGCTGTATCCCAAGGAACCTTCTGAGTTAGTTCCTTGAGTAACCTGAAGTCTGGCCTCCGGAAATCCAGAGTGGAGGTCTTCTTGCTCCCCCTCTTGGCTTGGCTGAATACCGAAAATTCAATTATCTCGTGGTCACTGGTGCCTAAACACCCTCCGACCACCACATCACCCACCATCCCCTCCCTGTTGGTGAAGAGGAGGTCAAGCATGGCCTTACCCCTGGTAGGCTCACGCAGCACCTGGGATAAGAAGCTGTCCTCCATGCACTCTAAGAACCTCCTAGACTGCCTCCTTTCTGCTATGTTGTGATCCCAGCAGATATCAGGCAGGTTGAAGTCACCCATGAGAACAAGGTCAAGTGATCTTGAGACAGCCTTAAGTTGCCTATAGAATGCTTCATCAACATCTTCCTCCTGGTTGGGTGGTCTATAACAGACTCCAACCAGGATGTCTGCCCTGCTGGTCTTCCCTCTAATTCTCACCCACACGCACTCAACCCGATGGTCCCTGATCTCTAGCTCAATGGCATCAAGAGCCTCCCTGATGTACAGGGCCACCCCTCCACCCCTTCTTCCTTGCCTGTCTCTCCTGAAGAGCCTGTAGCTGTCAATTGCAGCACTCCAGTCATGCGAGTTGTCCCACCACATCTCTGTGATGGCAACTACATCATATCTTTCCTGCTGCAATAAGGCTTCCAGCTCCTCATGTTTGTTGCCCATGCTTCGTGCATTAGTATACATGCACTTCAGCCAGGCTGTTGGTTTTGCCCCTGACTCCAGCTTACCACCCTCAGACTCCTGCCTGAGGGGACTGGTTTCAGCCCCTTCCCCCTTCGAAGCTAGTTTAAAGCCCTGTCAATGAGACCTGCTAATTCCCTTCCCAGAATCTTTTTACCTTTGGGGGATAGGCCATTCTCGTATACTGTGACCTTTCCCCTCCTCTGGGACAGATGTACTCCATCTGTTACCAGCTGACCTGGTGCAGTAGAAAGTTTTTCAAGATCGAAAAACCCAAAATTCTTCTGACTGCACCAACAAAATAAAGGGAGGACATTGCTGCCCAGAGAGAACACTGCTGCCCACTGCAGGCTTGAACTCATGACCTTGCCATTAAGAGTCTTATGTGCTACCAACTGAGCCATGTGCCCCCGAATAGAATAGAATAGAATAGAATAGAATAGAATAGAATAGAATAGAATAGAATAGAATAGAATAGAAGAGACCAAGTTGGAAAATACCTCCGAGATCCCTGAGGCCAACCTATAACCTAAGACTATCCAATCAACTAAACCATAGCAAGAAGTAGCCCATTCAGTCTCCTCCTAAACACCTCCTGTGATGGTGACTCCACCACCTTCCTGGGCAGCCCATTCCAATGGCCAATCACTCTTTCTGGGAAGAACTTCTTACTAACCTCCAGCCTAAACCTCCCCTGGCGCAGCCTGAGACTGTGTCCTCTTACTCTGTTGGTGGTTGCCTGAGAGAAGAGACCAACCCCCACCTGGCTACAACTTCAGTTAGTTGTAGACAGCAAGGTTTCCCCTGAGCCTCCTCTTCTCCAGGCTGGACAGATGGGCAGAGTCCAGTGGCATGAGATTTAACACATCCAAGTGCCGTGCCAGGTTCTGCACATTGGCCACAACAACCCCATGCAGTGCTACAGGCTGGGGTCAGAGTGGCTGGAGAGTGGCCAGGCAGAGAGGGACCTGAAGGTACTGGTCGATGGTAGGCTGAACATGAGCCTGCAGTGTGCCCAGGCAGCCAAGAGGGCCAATGGCATCCTGGACTGCATCAGGAACAGTGTGGCCAGCAGGAGCAGGGAGGTCATTCTGCCCCTGTACACTGCACTGGTTAGGCCACACCTTGAGTCCTGTGTCCAGTTCTGGGCCCCTCGGCTTCCTGTGGAGGTGGTGGAGTCACCTTAATTGGAGGTGTTCAGGAAGAGGCTTGATGGGGTGCTTGATTGCATGGTTTAGTTGTTGGGTGGGTTAGATTGGTTGATGGTGTGACCGGTTTAGGCTGTGCCTTTAAAAAAAGGGACACTTTCTGAACACTCTGGCTGAATGTTTTGATATTAGAATGAAAACAAAGATACGGTAAACCAATTTCATTGGTAGAACCCGGCTGTAAGTTCTAGCTTAGTCTTTCAGTCGGGGGGGCAGGCAGTCTGCTTCTTCCCCCTGTACTGTGAGCTGGCCCGTTTCTCTCTCTCTGAAGCAACAGCTTGCTACGCAGGGACAATTTTTGCTAACAAGATAAGAAAACTAACTTTTGCATTTGCTTTTTGAGCTTACCAAAGTTTTACCCTTCTAATTTCCTTCCTTTCTCCTTCTCTCTAACCCTTTTGGGAAAAAGGGGAGGTAGGGAGGGAGAAGGGAGGGACAGGCCGAACCCCCTGGCCGCAGGGGGTGGGGAAAGGCTTCCTGTATTACATACATTGCTGTATATTTCTGTATATATTGTAAATATTGTATGTTTTTCTACATATTCATTGCATTCCATATCTGCTTGTAAAATACAGCTTTCATCTGCTTCTCCGGCTGAGTTAGCTCTGGATTCTTTTGTGTGTGGGGGGGGAACCTTCCTACTCCACCACCACAGATGGGTTGGACGCGATGATCTTGAAGGTCTCTTTCAACCTGGTGTATTGTATTGTAACTTCCTCCTTCAGTTCAGCCACTAGGTTGAGCAGATAATTGAGCTGCTCACACCTGATGCAGGTGTTGTCTCCACTGCCCTCTGTTTCAAGTGCCAGGCCCCAGCATCCTCTGCAGCCAGTTGCCTGCACACCTGCCTGCTTATGTTTGACCTCAATCTGGGTCGACACTGATCTTTTGAAAACAGCTTTGCAGCGAGTTGCCACCATCCCTGTCCCTGGCCACTGACCTACTGGAAAAAAAAAAAGAAAAGTGCCGTGGCAATGCCCCTGGCTGCAATCGAGTGAGAAGCCAGCAGCTCTCCAGCAAAATGGGGATCATGCGACTCAGCCCTGCCACGTTTTAAATTTGCCGCGGCTGACGCCACCCTCCCGAGCAGGCGCACGAGAGGCGACCCTGCCGGTCCTCGCGGTCTGCCGAGGTCCTCCCGCCCCAAAAAGCCTGAAACGGAAACTAGGACGGAGTGCCTCTCCACGCGAGAGCGACAGTCCCGGGCCGGTCCCGAGCAGCTCTCTAGAAAAAAAGAGAAAAAAAAAAAAATCCCTCTTGCTAAGCACTATTCATGTAATTTAAAAATAGAATTTAAAAAGATCAAATCAGATTGTATTTCCTGAGACAATGGGAGTGTAGCAAGCTGCTAATTTAGTCCCATTACTGGGAGTTGTGCTGCGGGAACCTCAGGCTGGATGTACATGTTCTATACCACTTATATAACTTGTCAGGATATGCTGCCATCTCCTGATAGTGCTCTGCAAAGGGCCTGTGTAACCTGCCGGGTTTGTGCTTTATTTTCACTTTTGTTAGGTTAAGATAATCTTGTCCACGGATTGTGTGTAAAGCCACAGTGGAGCCAGGTCCTGACTCATTCAAAACTGGTTGAGGAATTAAATTTTTCTTCCTCCTACATGCCCAGTTATAAACACTACCTCTTGAAGGAAATTGACAGGCTTTCTCTGTTGAAATAGAAAGCAGCTATGAGCCAGCAGAGAGCACCTGAGTCTGGATTTGAATAAGATCCTGAAGTTCAGCAAGGTGTTTATCTTGAAGGTGTTGAACATGAGCCAGCAGTGTGCCCAGGCAGCCAAGAGGGCCAACCGCATCCTGGCCTGCATTAGGAATAGTATAGCCAGCAGGAGCAGGGAGGTCATTGTGCCCCTGTAACTCTGCTTTGGTTAGGCTGCACCTTGAGTCCTGTGTCCAGTTCTGGGCCCCTCAGTTTAAGAAGGACATTGAGACACTTGAACGTGTCCAGAGAAGGGCAACAAGGCTGGTGAGAGGCCTTGAGCACAAGCCCTATGAGGAGAGGCTGAGGGAGCTGGGGCTGTTTAGCCTGGAGAAGAGGAGGCTCAGGGGCGACCTCATTGCTCTCTACAACTACCTGAAGGGTGGTTGTAGCCAGGAGGGGGTTGGCCTCTTCTCCCTAGCAACCAGCACCAGAACAAGGGGACACAGTCTCAAGCTGCACCAGGGGAAGTTTAGGCTCGAGGTGAGGAGAAAGTTCTTCACCGAGAGAGTGATTCGTCATTGGAATGGGCTGCCCGGGGAGGTGGTTGAGTCTCCGTCCCTGGAGGCATTCAGGAGGAGACTGGATGTGGCACTTGGTGGCACTTGGTGCCATGGTCTGGTTGTGAGGTTGTGGTTACAGGTTGGACTTGATGATCTTCAAGGTCTCTTCCAACCTTGGTAATTCTATTCTATTCTATTCTATTCTATTCTATTCTATTCTATTCTATTCTATTCTATTCTATTCTATTCTATTCTATTCTATTCTATTCTATTCTTGCACTGGACTCAAGCAAGGGCTGCAGCTGAGAAACGTGCTTATTTGGCCAAAGCACAGGACAGACAGAGAGGTTTGCAGTGGAACATTTGGATAAGGCCCAGCTATTGTAACATCTAAGTGATGTCTGGAGTATAGCAAAAGCCTCACAACTCAATGCTGTTTTGGTGAAGCTGGAAAGGCAACCAACACCTCTGCACCATACACTGGCCCTGTCCCTGCTTTTTTGATTGACAGTACAGTAAGTCTTGTTAGAAGCATATTAACACATGACATATGACTTTGTTCTACCTCATCACACAATAGGAGTATAAATCTGGTCCTCTGCAAATATCTTGTTGAGAGGACACTGTATTAGCTGCTGAGTGGATTGACATGTGTGCCCCATTCTCCTTTCCCCATTATCAGGGGGAAAAAATTGTTCCTCTGCTATTTTGTGGAGGATATCATGGGGGATTGTTATTATAGAGTAATCAGTTATTGGGTAGTCTTGGGATATTTAGCACCAATGCACCAAGTGAATTTATTAGAGGCAATTATGAATCTATGATGTGTGTTGCTAAAATAATCTATTTTTGAGTTTGCAAAATCCTCAGTGAAAGTCCTTGGTAGGGCTCAAATGCAGGCAAATGTCAAATCCTTACACTAAATGCAACAGCAAAAAACTTGGCATCAGAACAGCATTATGTGACACTTCTTTACTTGGACCCTGTCCTTTTATTGTCTGGAACTTCTATCTTTATAGTTGAGAGGTGTTTGGGGATTACATCCATGCTCCATTATAGGAATTGTTAATGGTTAAGATCTGGCACAGCAGTCAGTAGCTAATACTAGACTATTATTTCATGAATACTGCTTTTATATGATTCCTCAGTATTCTAATTATTGGATCATTTCAGACACAACACAAATACTGCTGGTAACTTGTACATTGTGGGATATGTACTGGTTTACTTTCAGAGATGGGGCAAGTTGGAGCAAACAGATGTGAACTTCCTTTGTGGTGCTATTAAGATAGTCAGGTGGTGACTCAGTTTCCTGTTTTCTCTTGCTGTCTATTCATGTCTGACTTCTGAGGATGTCCATCTCTAGGATAATCATAATACCTAACAGAATCCGAGGTTTCACCATTCTGACACTTAACAAGGGTTTAGTCTTAGTCACAGAAAATGTGACTATTTGGCCATTTGCTCCTATCACTGAGCCTGCTTCATTTAAGAGAGACCCTTCATATACATCCTTACAAATCATAGATATTTGGGCACCAGCATCTACAAAGGCAGCAGTGGAAAACTTGCCTCTGACCAACATTCCTGGACTTGGATGGTGGGGGGCTGTTCAGATGTGGGTCTTGGCCAGCGCTAGTGCCCAGGGTTGTGGTGGAGACCCAAAGAAGCAGAGCCGAGGCAGCTGCTGGTTGGGGCTCCTGGATATTTTGCACTGGCACATTTTCTCCTGCTAATTTGATGTTTGAGAGTAGCTATGGAAAGACCTTGCAGCTGCAACTGCTTTAAACCTTTATCTCAGCCTTTCTGGCTCCCTGCGTCTTTGACAGAAGTCAGAAGTTGTTTGCTTTTTTACCCTGCCCGTAACTTTCCCGTGGCGCTGGTGTGTCAGAGCCGGGCTGTGTCGGGGTAGCGTCAAACCTTTCCGCTGTTTGTCTCACTCAGCCTCTGGGTAGCGCTCGTGGACCATTATATGGACGCCAGGGCTCCTGACCACCAAGTCTGAGCACCCACAGTCTCCATGGTCGGCAGCACTGGAAGTCTAGATTTTGGGGCAGCCTTTTCTAGTACGGGATGAAGTTCACCATGATGGCGCCTTGCTACCATGGGTTTTTCAGAGCACTTTGTCCACTGCTGACCTATATTCCTCTTTTTAGTAAGTCTAAGTTGGCACGTTTTAATGTTGCAGGGGCACTACTCTTTTGGCAGCAGGTCAGGCTCTTCTGGTGTACTTGTGCAGAGATTGGCTTCAGTGCAGATAAGGCTGTGCTGGGCAGGGGATCCATAACCGAAATAGCCATTATAAAGCTCTCTTTAGGGCTTTTTGAAGCCGGGAAAAGCAGCTTTACTATGCGGGAGCTGCTAGCTTGTGGGCGGGCTGCTGAGCTAGAGTGGGCGGAACCGGCACCTCCGGATAAATCTAAACGAGTAATTAACACACCAAATGGCTGTCTGCAGCAGAGATCAGCACCATCCACACGTGTGGGCAGAACCAGTACCGCCGGTTAGGGACGTGTAGTGTGCCCATCAGGCTATTACCCCCTGCTGGTTATGGAGATTGGGAGTGATGAGGCAATGCATAGGAGTACAAAGGCAATTCAAAAAGACTTCAGGGCTTTGGGGAGATTACTTGAGAACTCGGGAGAACAAGTGGTGTTCTCAATTCCTCTAGTCACAGGAAGTAATATTGAAGGAAAGAGAAAAATCCGTGTGATTAACACATGGCTTAGAGGTTGGTGCCACCAAGAGAACTTTGGGGGTTTTTACCACAAGGAAATTTCCTTAGCACTGAGTTTACTGGTGATGGGCAGAGTTTATCTGTCCCATAAGGGGACAAGAATCCTTGCACATGAGTTGGCTGGGCTCATTGACAAGGCTTTAAACCCTTAAAGGGGAATGGGGACATAGCTGTCCTTATGGGTAACAATCAGGAGTAAGGCCAGCAAGAGTGATAGTGTGTTGGGAATCTGTTATAGACCACCCAACCAGGATAAAGAGTTAGATGAAAATTTTTATAAGCAGTTGAGAGATATTTCACAATTACTTCCCCTTGTTCTTGTGGGAGACTTCAGCTTCCCAGATGTCTGCTGGGAATACAATACAGCAGGGAAACAACAGTCCTGGAGGTTTCTGGAGTATGTGAAGGATAATTTCCTGACACAACTGGTAAGGCACCCAACCAGGCAAGGTGACCTCCTGGACCTGCTTCTTCTGAGCAGGGAAGAACTTGTGGGGGAAGTAAAGGTTGGAGAGCATCTAGGGCTCAGCAATCATGAGATGATTGAGTTCTCTGTCCTTGGGAAAACAAGGAGAGGGGTTAATAAAACTGCCACCTTGAACTTCCAGAGGGCAAACTTTGGCCTGTTCAGGAGACTGAGTGACAAAGTCCCTTGAGAGGCCACCCTAAAGGATATAGGAGTCCAGGAAGGCTGGGCGTGCTTCAAGGAGGAAGTCTTAAAGGCTCAGGTGCAGCCTGTCCCTGTGTGTCAAAAAAACAAGTCAGCGAAGAAGGTGTCCGGCCTGGCTGAATAGGGACATTTGGTTGGACCTCAAGAACAAAAGGAGAGTCTATGGCCTTTGGAAGAGGGGACAGGTCTCTCATCAGGACTATAAAGATGTAGTGAAGCTATGCAGGAAGAAAATTAGGAGAGCCAAAGCACAGGTACAGCTCAAGCTAGCTACAGCTGTTAAGGATAATAAAAACTCTTTCTATAAGTTCAATAACAACAAAAGGAGGACTAGGAAAAGTCTCCATCCTTTATTGAATGCAGAGGGAAACATAGTGACTAAGGATGAGGAGAAGGCTGAGGTGCCCAATGCCTACTTTATCTCAGTCTTTAGCACTAGAACCTGCAGTTCCCTGGACACCCAGCCTCATGAACTAGAAGTCAGGGAGAGGAATCAGAATGAGGTCATCACAATAAATGAGGAAGTGGTCAGTGATCTCCTGTGCCATTGAGACGGACACAAGTCTATGGGGCTGGATGGGTGACACCCAAGGGTGCTGAAGGAGTTGGCAGATGGGCTTTGCAAGCCACTTTCCATTATTTACCTGAGGTCTTGGCTAGCTGGGGAGGTCCCAAGGGACTGGAGGGTAGCAAATGCAACACTCATCTGCAAGAAAGGAAGAAAGGAGGATCCGGAAAACTACAGACCTGTCAGTCTGACCTCGGTGCCAGGGAAGGTCATGGAGCAGATCATCTCAAGCACCATTACACAGCATATAGAGAACAACCAGGGGATCAGGCCCAGTCAGCATGGGTTTATGAAAGGCAGGTCCTGCCTAACCAACCAGATCTCCTTCTATGGCAAGATTACCTGACTATTGGGTGAGGAAAAGGCTGTGGATATTGTCTACCTGGACTTTCATAAAGTCTTTGACTCTGTTCCTCACACAAGTCTCATGGACAAACTGGATGCTTGTGGCTAGGATGAGCACACATTTTTCTGGACAGACAGGCCCTGAGAGTGGTGGTCAATGGAGTTAAATCCAGCTGGTAGCCAGTCACAAGTGACGTTCCTCAGGGCTCAATGTTTGGACCACTTCTGTTTAACTTCTTTATTGATGATCTTGATGAAGACACAGAGTGTGTCTCTACAAGGCTCCACAGGGGGACTTGGATAGATTGAATCATTAGGCAACATTAATAGCATGAGCTTCAACAAGGCCAAATGCTAGGTCCTGCACTTGGGTCACAACAACCCCAAGCAATGCTACAGGCTTGGGAAAGTTTGGCTGAAAAGCTGTCTGGGAGAAAGGGACTTGGGGGCTCTAATTGACAAGTAACTGAACTGAGCAAGCAGTGTGCCCAGGTGTGCAAGAAAGCCGATGGCATTGGTGGCATTGTGTCCAGTTTTGGGCACCTCAATACAGGAGAGATGTTGAGGTGATGGAATGAGTGCAGAGGAGGGCAATGAAGCTGGTGAAGGGCCTGGAGAATAAATTTTATGAAGAGCAACTGAAGGAGCTGGGGCTGTTTAGTTTGGGAAAGAGGCAGCTGAGGGGAACCCTCATTGCACTCTACAACTCCATGAAAGACATTGTAGAGAGGTTGGTGCTGATCTCTTCTCACAAGTAATTAGTGATATAACAAGAGGGAATGGCCTCAAACTGTGATCAGGCAGGTTTAGACTGGACATTAGGAAAAAAAATTCACAGAAAGAGTGGTCAGCATTGGAATGTGCTGCCCAGGGAGGTGATTGAGTCACTAACCCTGGATGTTTAAAGGTTGGATGAGGTGCTTGGGATATGGTTTAGGGGTGAACTTTGTAGAGTAGGATTGTTGGTTGGACTTGGTGATCCTGAGGGTCTTTTCTGACCTGAATGTTCCTGTGACTCTGTGATTTATTTGGTACTTCTCTCTGAGTCTTCTCACCTTCTGAGTCAAGGAGTGTATTATATGGTGCTCAGGGAATGGGAACTTTGGTATCACAGCATATAGTGGGTAGGAGATTGAAGCCCAGATCACCCCATATATTTACCTCAAACAATTCCATGCATAATAGTGACAAACTAGAGACTACTTTTTTTCAGTTTGGAGCAGTTGTTTTCATTGTTGCAAAGCTTTGGCTATGCTATCGGTTGGTAATTTAATTTCTAAGTACTTATGTGGTGCTTCCAGTTGACTGTTTCTGATGTTACATGTTAAATTGCATCAGGTAAGGTTTTCTCCCTCAGCTAGAAATTTTACCTTCTTGTCTCTTGATTACAGTTTATTGCACTTTGGATGTCTCCACAGATGTCTGAACCTCTTTTTTTCATCTTCTTTTTTTTTTTTTCCCTCCTCTTTTTTCCCTCCTTTTTTTTCCTCCTTCTCCTTACTTTATTTTAGAAAAGAAAGGATAAAAGGAAATGACTCAATGACCTCACATGGTTTCCTGCTATCTACTTTGTCCCTTATGCCAGTATGGGGAAGCAGGCTGGTGATTGTTAATTGACAAGCTCCTGAGAGCTGAAGTTATGTCTTTTTCCATGACAGAAGGGTGATCTGAAGTGGAAAGCAAAAAATTATCCAGTTTAATTTACTGAATCTGACTGCTGAGCAGTGTTTGTAGCATGGTGGCTCCAGGTGTACTGCTGCAACATATATGGTGCAAGCAGCCCAGCTGCAGAACCATGAACTGTGGAGGGATGAGACACAACATGGTGAAGCACCCTTCTTCTGTGATACGGAGAGAGAAACTGCAGCAACCCCAGGAAGTCCTTGTGTTTTCCCTCAAATGGATTCTTGTGGTGGTTTAGGCTGGGTGCTGGCCCGGATGCCACTGCACAGACCACACCTGGGAGGTCCCAAGGGGTGGGCCCAGCCCATGGGAGTGGTCACAGGAAACCAGGTATTCCATTCCCATACTGCCCTGCTCCCCTATAAAACCTCCACGCGGGGTCTGCACTTCCTCTTTCGTCCCCTGCCGCTGCCTAGATAAAATGGCCTGAGCTGCCTCCCTTGGGCCTGGGTTGCGGGGGGGGGGGGGAGAAAAAGAGCCCTGGGGGGGGTTTGGGTGTACCCCCCCAGGTGGTGATGGGATGTCTCTGTCACGGTGCTTGTGGTTCTCTGTAAAACTTTCATTGTTGTTCCTTTTTGTTTTTCTATTTAAACTTTCCATCACTTTTGCAATCCGTTTGTCTGAGTCGTTGTTTCTGCCCCTGGTGGGAGGATTGCTCTCCCAAACCATGACAGTTCTCCACCCAGAGTACAAAACTCAGTCCACAGACAGAGACAGGATATCAAGTTTATTACGATCCTGAGCAGGATCAGGTGCTAGCAGGGCAATGTCAAGAAGCCACCTTCTAGGATGTAAGCCAAGAAGCACTCCACCACTCCCAACTTAACACATGAAGACAGAAAATCATCTGTCCCTCTTGCAGGACCACCCAGTGCTTACCCAGACATGATATCGCCTCCCCCTCCCCACCCCTGGCTGCATACCCTGAAACCTTTGTTAGCCCCTTTCCTCTTGACAATAGAATACAATAGTATAGTAGTATAGTATAGTAGTATAGTATTACCAAGGTTGGAAGAGACCTTGAAGATCATCGAGTCCAACCTGTAACCACAACCTCACAACTAGACCATGGCACCAAGTGCCACATCCAGTCCCCTCCTGAACGACTCCAGGGACGGAGACTCAACCACCTCCCGGGCAGCCCATTCCAATGACGAATCACTCTCTCGGTGAAGAACTTTCTCCTCACCTCGAGCCTAAACTTCCCCTGGTGCAGCTTGAGACTGTGTCCCCTTGTTCTGATGCTGGTTGCTAGGGAGAAGAGGCCAACCCTTCCTGGCTACAACCACCCTTCAGGTAGTTGTAGAGAGCAATGAGGTCGCCCCTGAGCCTCCCTTCTCCAGGCTAAACAGCCCCAGCTCCCTCAGCCTCTCCTCATAGGGCTTGTGCTCAAGGCCTCTTGCCGCAAGAAGGGGCTGACACAACGATCAATATGATCCATCAGAATCCGTTTATTAGAACATCAGACAAACATATATACACTTTACAGTTAATTATGCATACTTGTCATAGAGCTGTTGGATACATGTTAAACATATGCCTACTAGTCACTATGTAATTGGTTATTGCTACAATGCCAACCCGTCCCCTTGCGGTTTTCGCATCTTGTCTTTTCCAGGGTTGAGCTCCCTTTTTAGCTTCTCGGTACTTTCCAGAGTCCTCAAGGTCGTAAACAACTTCGAGGTTACTACAGTTTAATCAGGTTACCAACGTTCATAGTTCTGTGCTTGGCCATATCTTGTTCAGTGAGGCCTAAGGCCTCTAATTCAGAATCAATAGTTTCTGCAACAGCCTCTCACCAGCCTTGTTGCCCTTCTCTGGACACGTTCAAGTGTCTCAATGTCCTTCTTAAACTGAGGGGCCCAGAACTGGACACAGTACTCAAGGTGCGGCCTAACCAAAGCAGAGTACAGGGGCACAATGACCTCCCCTGCTCCTGCTGGCCATACTATTCCTAATGCAGGCCAGGATGCGGTTGGCCCTCTTGGCTGCCTGGGCACACTGCTGGCTCATGTTCAGCCTACAATCAACCAGCACCCCCAGGTCCCTCTCTGCCTGGCCGCTCTCCAGCCACTCTGACCCCAGCCTGTAGCGCTGCTGGGGTTGCTGTGGCCAATGTGCAGAACCCGGCACTTGGATGTGTTCAATCTCATGCCATTGGACTCTGCCCATCTGTCCAGCCTGTCGAGGTCCCTCTGCAAAGCCTCTCTGCCCTCCATCAGATCAACTCCTGCCCCCAGCTTGGTGTCATCTGCAAATTTACTGATGATGGACTCAATGCCCTGATCCAGATCATCAATAAAGATGTTGAAAAGCATGGGGCCCAGCACTGATCCCTGGGGCACACCACTAGTGACAGGCCGCCAGCTGGATGTGGCACCATTCACCACCACTCTCTGGGCTCGGCCCTCCAGCCAGTTCCTAACCCAACACAGTGTGCTCCTGTCCAAGCCATGGGCTGCCAGCTTGGCCAGGAGTTTGCTGTGGGGACGGTGTCAAAGGCCTTGCTGAGGTCCAGGTAGACCACATCCACAGGCCTCCCCACATCCACCAGGCGGGTCACCTGATCATAGAAGGAGATCAGGTTGGTCAGGCAGGACCTGCCCCTCCTAAATCCATGCTGGCTGGGCCTGAGCCCTGGTCATCCTGTAAGTGCTGTGTGATCGCACTCGAGATGACCTGTTCCATAATCTTGCCTGGCACTGAGGTCAGGCTGACAGGCCTATAATTCCCTGGCTCATCCAACCGGCCCTTCTTGTGGATGGGCACCACGTTAGCCAGCTTCCAGTCTTCTGGGGACCTCCAGTGAGCCAGGACTGCTGAAAATGATGGAGAGCGGCTTGACAGCTCATCCGCCAGCTCCCTCAGCACCCTAGGATGGATCCCATCCGGTCCCATGGACTTGTGGGGGTCCAAGCGGCTCAGAAGATCTCTAACTATCCCATCCTGGAACAGAGGAAAACTATGCAGCCCCCTGGCTCCCTTCTGCACAGCTTCTGCAGGCCAGCTGTCTGGAAGACGTTCTGTCCTGCTAGTAAAAATTGAGGTAAAGAAGGTGTTAAGCACCTCTGCCTTTTCCTCATCCTTTGTTACAATATTCCCCTCCATGCCCACCAAGGAGTGGAGCTTGTCCTTGTCCTCTTGCTATTAATATATTTATAGAAGGACTTTTGTTGTCCTTCACAGCAGAGGCCAATCTGAGCTCCAAATGTGCTTTTGCCTGTCTGTCAGAAGGGTGGGATATTCACAGTGTAATTAACAAGTAAAAGGGTACAGTTCCAGCAATCCACCTGCCATTTATAAGATTCTGCCCCCCTCCCAAGTCCTGTGTCCTCAAAGCTCTCTGTATCATTGTGTAGCACTTTAGATAATCATCTGACACTGTGGTGACTCTTCAGCAGTGCCAGGCAGTGTGAGCTGCTCCAGCAATTACAGATGACTCATCTGGACCCTGAAGCCTGTGTGGCAGAGGGCACTGCCAGATTCTCCAGGACACATGACAAGTCCCTAACACTGAGCAGTGACATCCCCTCTAACCTGGGGGGGAAGGTTATGCTCTCCTTAGCAACATTTTGGGGAGTACACATGGAAGCCCAGCTGTTGCTAGCTGCCTTACTGCCCTCATCAGAATCAAGCATAGGAAAACACCTACTTCATTAAAGAAACAGATGAAAATGTGAGAAGAGAATGGCAAACTGGGAAGAGGCAAAGGTCAGTGCTGCACCCATGGAGCAGCAGAGACATGTTCAGTGTCCTGGGGAGCCAGGTCAGCTGAGTAGTCCCAGCAGGAGCTTAGAGCTCAGGGTATCCTGTGGGAGCACTGCTGTGCTCACCACAGGACAAAAAGTTTCCACCTCTGCAACTTCTTCTGCCCCACTTGTTTCCAGACAAAACTTCATGATTGTCAAGGCCCATCCTTGGGCTGTCTCAGCTCTCAACAGGTTTGTGTTAAACACACTTAGTTCACAGTTGCATGAAGTGAGGGTAAATTTAGTGAAAGATGAATCTAGCAAGACCTCAGAGATCAGAGGGGCTATGGGTAGCAGTGTCCAGTTCAGAAGTAGATGCATAACAGCAAGTCATACTTTTATATTTCCAATATTTGTGCTGCCAACAATAGGAACAGCTTCACTGTGAGATTAGCAGCAGTGCTGGGGCCAGGGCTCTGTGGTTGCCTCTTGGTTAGGAACCTCCATTGATTTGAGTCCCTTCTGAGTCCCTGTCAGTCCCTCAGACTGACGTATACTGGTTTCCTTTTGTCTTGTGGTTTTGTTCTTTGCTGGATTTAAAAAGGGCTGGACAGTTGGGCCCACAGAGCTGTGGTAAACCAGTTGGCAGCCAGTCACAAGTGGTGTCCTCCAGCACTCAGTTTTTGGTCCAGTTCTGTTTAATATCTTTATCAACAGTTTGGATGAGGAGGTTGAGTGCACCTCAGTAACTTCAGCAACACTAGGGTGGGAATGCTGATCTGCTGGAGAGGATGAAGGCACTGCAGAATCATCTGGACAGATTAGATTGATGGACTGAGGTCAGTGGGATGAAGTTTAACAACATGTGCTGGACTTTGTCACAACAACCCCAAGCAACACTACAGGCTTGGAGAAGAGTGTCTGGAAAGCAGCCTGGCAGAAAATGAACTGGTGGTGCTGGTAGATGGCCTGCTGAACAAGAAGGCAAATGGCATCCTGATCTGTATCAAGGACAGCGTGCCCAGTGGGGAGTAGGGAAGTTACTGTGCCCCCTGTTCTCAGCCCTGGTGAGGCCACAGCTTGAGTACAGTGTTCAGTTATGGGCACCACGGTATAACAAAGACATTGAGGTCCTGCAGGGTGTCCAGAGAAAGGCAACAAAGCTGGTGAGGGGTTTGGAGGGCATGATACAAGGAGCAGCTGAGGTAACGGGGATTTGAGCCTGGAGAAGGGAAGGCTAAGAGAGATCTATCACTCTTCCAACTAGCTGAAAGGAGGTTGTAGTGAGGCTGTGTTGCTCTCTTCTCCCAAGTTCTAGAGATAGGACAAGACAAAATGGGCGAAATTGTGCCAGGGAAGGTTTAGTTTGAATATTAGGATAAAATTTTTTTACTGAAAATATATGGTAGCAGTTAAACAGGCTGCGCCCAGGAGGGGGCAACTCATCCTGAGGCAAGAAGTGGATGTGGCACTTCAGATATAATTTGTGATCGTGGTAGTTCAGTTGAAATTGACCTAAAGGTCTTTTCCAACTTTTAATGATGACTCTGTGATTCTACAATTTTGTGATTCTATGTTATGTGTGATATTTCTCCACTCCAATTACCGTTTCAGCTGTATTTCTGGTTATCGTGTGCCATTTTGGCTAACAATATATTTTTGAGAAAGACCTTTCAATTTCCACCAGAAAATTGATTTACTTCTTTACCTACAGTATAGGTGTCACACATTTTGTAGCAGCTGTTGCGAATTGCCTTAATCCTTCTGGTGCCCATCTCTGCAGTCGTAACATTTGGCTGTCTCTTCATACACTGTATCAAAGTATATTAGAGGTTGAAGGACCTCACACAATCCAACACCCGCCGGGCTAGACACTGATAATAGAATGCACGAGGTAGGTTTCTGAAAGTCTCCATGACCTCCCGGGCAGCCTATCCAGGGTTCCATCAATAATGTAAAGAAATTGCCTCCTCATGCTCCTTGTTCCAGTTATATTTTAGTCCACACTACCTCCAGCCCTCAGATATTTCTAGACATTGCTGATCCTCTCAGTCTTCTGAAGACTGAACAGTCCCAGGGATTTCAGTTCTTCACAGGGGGAGATGCTCAGTACTTATCCTTTCATATTTCTTGCTTGATTCTTCTTTTCTGAACGCTCCAAAATCCGTCCGACACAGTATCTATGGTGTGGTGTCTCAACTTGTGGCAGAGAGAGGGAGAAGAACTCTCTAGATAATTCTTCTTTGATACATCCTAGCAGGATAATTTCTGACTTTTGGCCACAAGGGTACATTGTTGTTCCATGAATCTTGCTATTCACTCAAAGCACTATAGTCTTTCTGTGGAGTTGTTTTCCAGCAGACAGCCTAACATATGCTGGTGTTGTTGCTCACTTAGACTACATGTATCCACTAATTTATCACAACATAATTAAAAAAGCACACAGTTTAAACAAGAATGGTTCTTAACTGATTACATGGTAGCAGTAAAGTACATATTTCGCTTTATTTTTATGAATGAATTGCATTAGTTCCAAAACTCCAGCTTGTCTGAGTGTTGTTTTTAGCACTCAAATTTAGAGTTCAGTATTTGGTACCTTATGTGAGTTCTTTTTTCAGAATATATTTTAACAATTAGCTTTTCTTCTATTAGACTGGTTTTGCTGAGTAAAACCAATTTTAAGTTTTTACAGTTAACAACATAATTATGAAAGATGAAATATTTCTATGGACATTATTTAAAGATTTATTAGAGGATAAGCACCCTGTTTGCACCTGAACCGGTCACACTGTCATATAAAGCAAACAGAAGCAACTACTGTGACTTTTGAAAAATAATTGTTTATCTGTGTTCATTGGAGACTCTGAATTCAGTGACATTTAAAAAAAATATATTTCACTTAGCTCTTCCAACTCTGGCAGATTTTGATGCGTTCTTCCCAAAGCAAGAGTGGAGACTCCCTTTCAGAGTCTTTTTCTTTTCTGGTGTGAGTGCAAGTAAAGTTGTGCCTCTGTTTAGTAGTCTCATATGTTCTTCACTGTTCTTTAGCCACGTGGTAGAAAAATTGTCTGATTTCAATGCACAAGTAAAGATAAAGAATGTAGAGAAATAAGAGCTTCAGGGAGGCTGGATCTAGAGGGGATTCATCAGCAGATGTTGAAAGGAAATATAAGCATCAACTGTCTCAGGAAACTAGTATCAGGAGCTGAACTTGAACATGGGGCAGGGCAGGAAGTTAGCACCTAGGAAGGAAAGCTTGCATAGGAGTACACAACAGGCAAAGATTGAAGGGATGTGTTAGAGAAGAGTGGAAGATAATTTCTTCAAAGCAGACTGAAGAGGTGTAAGTGTATAGAATCTTTCTCTAATACTAGATGCATTTCTTAGAAGTTCATCAGCAAAATAAAGTTCTTTCAGAGGATTCTGTTATGCCTCAGCACTGCTGTGCCTCAAAACAAAAAGCTTAACTCATTTCACTCATAAGCCCTATAAATTATACATCCATATAAATCAGCAGGCATGCTTATTCTTAGTTGTAGTGGCTTAGTCTTAGGATGGAGGCCCAAGTAGTTGCAATGTTGGCCTGGTAAAACACCAGCAGTTGAGCATATTCTTCTGAAACTGTACGTGTATTTCAGAAAATTACTGGCTTACTGCATGACACACGATACCATAGTGCACTTCTTCGCAGTTACTGCCTTTCTACTTCTACATGAAGCTCAGGCAATGTAAATATACCTCCTGCACCTTAGGGTCTTTGTATTAGGGTTGGTTTTGGCTGCTTTTGCTGATTGCCATTAAAGCTAAATTTTTTAGGGAGAAATTCGTGATGACAGATGGAGTTCCTGCTGCCAGGAACTGCAGATTCATCACTGCATGAGATAGCCTTTAGCCTGAATGTTTGAAATTTTGCTCTCACAATGACTGCGATATTTGTGCCCTACTCATGTTTGTTTACAGAGGGTTAGGTGTTGCATATGAAACATTTCTCTGCAGTTAAAGAAAACAGAAGTTATGAATTAAGAATGAGCTTTTTAAAATTTGCAGACTTGAAATTATGGTCATTAAAAAGAGAGGAAGAGTTTTGTTTAAGGCCACCTGTGTGCACATACCTTCTACAAGAGTGTGTTACTTTTGACTTTAATAATCCCTACAATGCTTCCTTCTAGCAGAGCCTTCTGACCACATATTAATTCATTTAGAATGTGAAGATATTTTGAAAACGACTCTTCATGCTGCATCTTTAAACAAGTATCTCTTCAGGCATAACTCCAAACAAGAGCTGGGGGCAGTTCTTGCTTTGGTGTTCATCTCTGTGAAGTCCAAAACAGATACAGTGCTTTGAAGGCATTCTTCCTATATACTTATTTATATTTCGACTGGGAGGTACTTTTAATAATAGAAAAGGTATTTCACTATTTATAGTCTCATTTTTTCCAGACAGTGCAGAAAGAAATATCTTCCCACATTTTCCTTGGAGTGGATCCATAATGCTGATCTACATTGTTATATTTTGCATGTGAACTAACAACTTTAGTTTTGTTATTCATCAGCAGATTTGAGCAGTGTGGTGGGCTTGAGTACTTTTAGATAACAGCTGTTACAATTACTAAATGCAGAGTAAGATACAGACCAAAATTTTAATATCCTGCACATTTTGTTAAGGCAGTGTCATCATAGAACGCACTGGTTTGGAAGTGACCTTTAGAGGAACTGCCCTGCACTAAAAAGGCACATCCCCGATTTGACCAGGTTGCCCAGAGCCCCATCAAGTCTGGCTTTGAGTGTTTTCAGGATGGGGCCTCTACCACCTGTTCCAGTGTTCCACCATTCTCATACTAAAGAGCTTCTTCCTAACGTCCAATTAAATCCATCCTTCTCTCCTGCTTCGTGACCTTGTAAACAGTCCCTTCTCAGCTTTCTTGTAGTCTCCCAGGAGCCTTCTCTTTCCCAGTCTGAATAACCTCAACTCTCTCAGCCTATCTTTGTAGGAGTGGTGTCCAGATCGCCCATCATCTTTTTGGCCCTCCTCTGCACCCACTCCAGCAGGTCCACGGTCTTCTTGTGTTGAGGGGCCCAGAGCTGGACTCAGTACTCCAGATGAGGACTCACCAAGCTACACTTTTTTGATGCAGCCCAGGGAGCAGTTGGCCTTCTGGGCTACAAGTTCCCATTGCTGGCTCACACCCAGCTTTTTGTCCACCAGTACTCCCAAGTCCTTTTCCACAGGATGCTCTCTACCTCATCATCTCTCCCAGCTTGTATTAATACTGGGGACTCCTGCCTGGATGTTCACTCAGTGGCAGTGTACTTTTTGTACAGGTTAAATGAGTTGAGTATATCTAAGTCATCTTTGTAGCAAATGTGGAAGCTTGATGGTTTTAACAGTTTGTGATTTTGGAAAATGCTACTATATTTATAGTTGTATTTAAGTTATCTTAAATAAAATGTCTGGACTCTTTTAAGTATTTGTTTGGATTAGGTATTTTCTGTTTTGTCTTATAAATAATATTTTTATTTCAGTTAGCAAAATAATGTGATGATAATTTATCTGATAAAATGTCTTACATAGAATTATCCTTTTTTTTTTTTTCATGGGCAATAACTTCTTTTATGGCATTTCTCTGCAGTGTTAAATGACTTATTAAAATTGGCTGTTCCATATCATTACATTAGTTTTATGAAATAGTTGAAAGTCATTCTTCAAAAAATTGAAATAGTAGATGCTTCCATTGCAAGAGCAGAATTGTCAGTAAATTTAGTAAATTGATTCTGCATTGCAAACCTCCAGCTTGAGGATTCCCTCACACCTTTTTCATCTTTTTTGGCCTGTGCTTTACTTCTTTTGTGAGATCATCATGCTGAGAAGTTTAAGGATGGTGGGGGGGCGGACAGGAATTGTTTGAAGGGGAGCTTGATTTTGGAAAGCAACTTCAACACTCTCTGTTATTAGTGTCTCCCCTTGCCCAGTGTATGGCAGGCAGCTGTTACTCAAGATGAGTATATTATTTCTGAGTACTAAAGTAAATTACTATTCATATGATGAAGAGCCTGCAGCATGAGACAGTTCTAATGGCTTATGCTATTGTGTTTGCAATCAGCAGGCTGTCAAATATTTCTTATTTTGAAAAAGCTGTCTAAAAGCCAGTGTGAGAATGTTTATATCTGTAAATAAGTAGCTCAGTCTCATGTCTCAGTGCTCCTTTCAGGTTTGTTTAGACAAAACCTGGTAAATTTAAGTCATGAGCATCAGTATAAAATATTTGATGTGCTTTGTGACCCAGGTTTCCTGTTTGTTCTTCATAAAAGTAGTTAGCCATAAATCTGTAAGAAGCCTGTAATAGTAAAGACACCTGTGAATTACCTGTTACTGTCAGTAGTAAAAAAATAGCTGCCAGCCTGATGAGCACAGCATTTATTCAGGAAGCAGGCCCCTATGTTCAGCTCACCAGGGTTTGAATTAATGATTGCAAGACTTAAAAATTATACTATTATATGCTATTGTTGGCAGCATAGTACCAAGCACATAAGAAATCAGTTTGTTTCAAGAGGTTGGTATATCTCTGGATGTAAATTAATTAAACTACTTAGAGACGAGAGACCTGCTTTCAGGTGTTTGTGGAACTGAAGTACATGCTCACTGCCTTCTTGAAAAAGTGTGATAGTATGGACATGCCTTGGTGAAAGCATCACAGGAAGACCTGTTGCCCAGATATGTAATGCTAAGACTGGTATGGGTATATTTGCACAGAATGGGAGAAGGAAGCGGCAAAAGTTACCTTCTGCCATTACGTTTTTCCAGGAAAAAAATAGGATCCTTTTATGGAGGTTATTTATTAGAGACTATGTGAGCATGAGATCATTAGGAAACTTGAATTTTTGCATCTGAAAAGCTGAAATAATAATGGTTAAGGTTCTTCTGTCATATTTTACACTGGTTTTCTTCAAAAGAAGTGACGTTATGGATTATGCTGCTCTACATGAGAGGAAGCTCTATGTTTTTTCCTTAAGAAAACCCAAAAAACCCCAAAACAAAACAAACCCCCACAGTTCAATATGCAAAACATGAACCCACAAAACCCCTCATGTTGCAAGTAACATTTTAAATGAAAAAAATAAGTAAATAAATCCTCTTCTGGTATGGTTTCTTTTCATTTTTAAAAGTAATTATACTAAACATGAAAATTTTAATTACATTTTTGGAGCCAAAACGTAAAGGAGGAAATTAATCTAAGCAGGGACTAATTTAGAACAGCTAATAGCCTGTGATTCCTGGCATTAGCATGCAGATTCCTTCTTGACTTGGAGTCTCTGTAAGTTCTTCTCTAACTATATTCTCCTGTCTCTGTTTGTTCCATGCTAAGCAGATGGCCCAGAAATTAGCCAAAAGCAGGAAGAAGGTGCAGTACGAATTCCATCAGCTTGATGTTACGCTTGTTCTTTTGTTTTCTGGTTTTTTTTTAATTTATTTTTATTTTGTGTTTTTATTTTCTGCATCCAGCAAGGTTTTTTTTTTTAGATTAATTTCTGAGCCACCATTCGAGTTGACATTTCTCAGAAATCAGTTGCCTGATTGGCCATTTTTTGTTGCTTATCATTAGCCATTTCATATTAGAAACAGAGTAAAGATTGGATTTATCAAATGGTTACAGGCAGTACCCAAAATGCCCACTGAGGAAACCCAGCTGACATGGCAAAGGTTTTAACTCTGTAAAATGATAAATTAAAAATGAGTATTTTTTATTGTATTTTGGTTTGGTTTTAATTTTGTCTTTCTACATGAGTGTTTTGTTTGATTCATGGAGCTGTTGAATTGCTGGATGCAAAAAAGAAACAAGTTTCTGTATATACACACACAGAGTACTGTGCTGAGACTGACTTATAGTCATGTTTTGCTTATGGAATTTTTAAGTATATTCTTTAATTTTGTTTGTTTGTTTTTAATGCAAGAGTTTGCTGTCTGTTAAGAACATAGAACTTCTGCAGTGGGTTAGTGCTTGAATAGTATTATGTTGTCTGACTGTGAGGGTCTGCTTATCAGAACTGCATTATGAATTTCCTAAACTGTACCTGCCTATGGTACAAGTTTTTCCATTGGTCTCGGCAGTCACTGTTAGCCTGTATAGAACTTCCTCAAACAAAATACTGTTAGGCCTTTCTATGTCTTATGTGGAAAAAGCTTCTTTAAAGTGGGATTCATAATGTGGAGAAAATGGAAGAATAATTTTGATTTTCATGAAACCTATATATAGTTCATGTTGCAATGAGGTGTAATTTTAGTAAATCAAGAAAAATACCAGAGAAGCTTTTATGGGGTTAAAAATTATTCAATTAATATCCAGTTCACATTCTCATGTATGTATATAATTTCCACATCTTTGTGTTTAGCTTCTGCAGCCTAATACTTTATCTTGCATTGCTGTTCTGGTAACTGTGACTTATCACACCCCTGTTCATGAGCTAACACCATTAGTAAGTATGTTATCTAATGAGTTTGTTTGACTCTAATCCATTGATTTGCAGGCTCCAGAAGGTGAATCTCAACCTATGACTGAAGTGGACCTCTTCATTTCTACACAGAGAATAAAAGTACTGAATGCAGACACACAGGTATAGACAAAGATGCCATTGTAAGTATTGTGGGAGTAAGCTACTGAAACAGACTTTCGCAAACTTGCCAAAATTCGTCCTTGTGAAAGTCCTGGCTATCTTATTTTCCTTCAGGATTTCCTAGTAAGAAATCAGTGCTCAAGAGCTATGCCATGCATGCAGTTCTTTGGCATGTCTGAGTGTAGAAATTATTAGAATTTGCAGGTTAGCAATTGCAGTCGGCTCATTACTTACAAGCCATGATGCATCGAGTATTGATTGTGCCCAGAATAGCCCAAAATGTCTGCTTGTAATGCTTTTAAGTTCATAGTCCTTTGCACAGGCATGCACAACAAATTTGGGTTCTGATACTGAGGTTTTTGTGCTTTAATTTATGAAACTTGCTCTTTGCTTCACTTTTGGAAAGTGAAACTCTTTGTTTTCACATCGTATCTACCTTCAAGCATGACGGGCATTACAGACTTAACAGAGCTCTTATATTGCCATTTCTTTGTTTCCATAATAACAGGTGTGGAATAACAACTTAGTTGGAACAGCTGCTCATGTTGTTTTTTGTATTCCCCAGGAAACCATGATGGATCATCCCCTGCGGACCATTTCTTACATAGCAGATATAGGAAACATAGTTGTTTTGATGGCTCGTAGACGAATGCCACGGTCTAACTCCCAGGATAATGTGGAAGCATCTCATCCTTCCCAAGATGGAAAGAGGCAATACAAAATGATTTGCCATGTCTTTGAGTCTGAGGATGTAAGGAATTTCTCCATTTTGTAATTTTCTAAAGGTGGAAATGTAAGCATGTTGTGGTAGGCAGTGGCTGGCCCTTGTTACTTAACTGCAATCAAAAAATTCATTTAAGCAGGGGAACTTGCCTTCTGTTTGCATGTTTGGACTCCACATTTTGCTCACAAAAGTGGTGTTTATAGAAATTATTGACATTTTTAAGCTCTGTCAGTGCCTTCCAGTAACAGTAAGAGAAGAATCCAGTTGCCACAGGTTACAACTACCAACTCAGATCCTGTATGTGAGAGTGAAAGTCTGTCAGAAATGCTTATCCTCCTACATAAATTCTAATCCTAAGTCTTGCATCCAGGATTGATCACTGATATATTCTAGAAAGCTTCCTTGCTTTCCCTTCCCTTCCCCCTTCCCTTCCCTTCCCTTCCTTCCTTCCCTTCCTTCCCTTCCCTTCCCTTCCTTCCCTTCCTTCCTTCCCTTCCCCCTTCCCTTCCCTTCCCCTTCCCTTCCTTCCCTTCCTTCCCTCCCTTCCTTCCCTTCCTTCCTTCCTTCCCTTCCCTTCCCTTCCCTTCCCCCTTCCCTTCCCTTCCCTTCCCAAACCTTCCCTTCCCTTCCCAAACCTTCCCTTCCCAAACCTTCCCTTCCCTTCCCAAACCTTCCCTTCCCTTCCCTTCCCAAACCTTCCCTTCCCTTCCCTTCCCTTCCCAAACCTTCCCAAACCTTCCCTTCCCTTCCCAAACCTTCCCTTCCCTTCCCTTCCCTTCCCTTCCCAAACCTTCCCAAACCTTCCCAAACCTTCCCTTCCCAAACCTTCCCAAACCTTCCCAAACCTTCCCAAACCTTCCCAAACCTTCCCAAACCTTCCCTTCCCAAACCTTCCCAAACCTTCCCAAACCTTCCCTTCCCTTCCCTTCCCAAACCTTCCCTTCCCAAACCTTCCCAAACCTTCCCAAACCTTCCCAAACCTTCCCAAACCTTCCCAAACCTTCCCTTCCCAAACCTTCCTTCCCAAACCTTCCCTTCCCAAACCTTCCCAAACCTTCCCAAACCTTCCCTTCCCAAATCTTCCCAAACCTTCCCAAACCTTCCCTTCCCTTCCCAAACCTTCCCTTCCCTTCCCTTCCCAAACCTTCCCTTCCCTTCCCAAACCTTCCCTTCCCAAACCTTCCCTTCCCAAACCTTCCCTTCCCAAACCTTCCCTTGCCAAATCTTCCCAAACCTTCCCAAACCTTCCCTTCCTTCCCAAACCTTCCCTTCCCAACCTTCCCTTCCCAAACCTTCCCTTCCCTTCCCAAACCTTCCCTTCCCAAACCTTCCCTTCCCTTCCCTTCCCTTCCCTTCCTTCCTTCCCTTCCCTTCCCTTCCTTCCCTTCCCTTCCCTTCCCTTCCCTTCCTTCCTTCCCTTCCCTTCCCTTCCCTTCCCTTCCTTCCCTTCCCTTCCTTCCTTCCCTTCCTTCCCTTCCTTCCCTTCCTTCCTTCCCTTCCCTTCCCTTCCCTTCCCTTCCCTTCCTTCCCTTCCCAAACCTTCCCTTCCCAAACCTTCCCTTCCCTTCCCCTTCCCAAACCTTCCCTTCCCTTCCCAAACCTTCCCTTCCCAAACCTTCCCTTCCTTCCCAAACCTTCCCTTCCCTTCCCTTCCCAAACCTTCCCTTCCCAAACCTTCCCTTACCTTCCCAAACCTTCCCTTCCCTTCCCTTCCCTTCCCTTCCCTTCCCTTCCTTCCTTCCTTCCTTCCCTTCCCTTCCCTTCCCTTCCCTTCCTTCCTTCCCTTCCCTTCCTTCCTTCCCTTCCCTTCCTTCCCTTCCTTCCCTTCCCTTCCTTTCCTTCCCTTCCCTTCCCTTCCCTTCCTTCCCTTCCTTCCCTTCCCTTCCTTCCCTTCCCTTCCTTCCTTCCTTCCTTCCCTTCCTTCCTTCCCTTCCCTTCCCTTCCCTTCCCTTCCCTTCCTTCCCTTCCCTTCCTTCCCAAACCTTCCCAAACCTTCCCTTCCCTTCCTCCCAAACCTTCCCAAACCTTCCCTTCCCTTCCCAAACCTTCCCCCTTCCCAAACCTTCCCTTCCCAAACCTTCCCTTCCCTTCCCAAACCTTCCCTTCCCTTCCCAAACCTTCCCTTCCCTTCCCAAACCTTCCTTCCCTTCCTTCCTTCCTTCCCTTCCCTTCCTTCCCTTCCCTTCCCTTCCCTTCCCTTCCCTTCCCTTCCCTTCCCTTCCCTTCCTTCCCTTCCTTCCCTTCCTTCCTTCCCTTCCCTTCCTTCCTTCCTTCCTTCCCTTCCTTCCTTTCCTTCCCTTCCTTCCCCTTCCCTTCCCTTCCCTTCCCTTCCCCCAAACCTTCCCTTCCTTCCCAAACCTTCCCTTCCCTTCCCTTTCCCAAACCTTCCCTTCCCTTCCCTTCCCAAACCTTCCCTTCCCTTCCCTTCCCAAACCTTCCCTTCCCTTCCCTTCCCTTCCCTTCCCTTCCCTTCCCTTCCCTTCCTTCCCTTCCCTTCCCTTCCCTTCCCTTCCCTTCCCTTCCCTTCCTTCCTTCCCTTCCCTTCCCTTCCCTTCCCTTCCCTTCCCTTCCCTTCCTTCCTTTCCCTTCCCTTCCCTTCCCTTCCCTTCCCTTCCCTTCCCAAACCTTCCCTTCCCTTCCCCCTTCCCTTCCCAAACCTTCCCTTCCTTCCCCTTCCCAAACCTTCCCTTCCCTTCCCAAACCTTCCCTTCCCAAACCTTCCCTTCCTTCCCAAACCTTCCCTTCCCTTCCCTTCCCAAACCTTCCCTTCCCTTCCCCTTCCCTTCCCTTCCCTTCCCTTCCCTTCCCTTCCCTTCCCCTTCCCTTCCCTTCCCTTCCCCCTTCCCTTCCTTCCCTTCCCCCTTCCCAAACCTTCCCTTCCCTTCCCTTCCCTTCCCTTCCCTTCCCTTCCCTTCCTTCCCTTCCCTTCCCTTCCCAAACCTTCCCAAACCTTCCCAAACCTTCCCAAACCTTCCCAAACCTTCCCAAACCTTCCCAAACCTTCCCTTCCCAAACCTTCCCAAACCTTCCCAAACCTTCCCTTCCCAAACCTTCCCAAACCTTCCCTTCCCTTCCCTTCCCTTCCCTTCCCTTCCCTTCCCTTCCCTTCCCTTCCCTTCCCTTCCCTTCCCTTCCCTTCCCTTCCCTTCCCTTCCCTTCCCTTCCCTTCCCTTCCCTTCCCTTCCCCTTCCCTTCCCCCTTCCCTTCCCTTCCCTTCCCTTCCCTTCCCAAACCTTCCCAAACCTTCCCAAACCTTCCCTTCCCAAACCTTCCCAAACCTTCCCTGCCCTTCCCTTCCCTTTTAAAGGAATTTTGTCATTCCAGCAGTCCCAAAGTATGCTAAATAGAGACACAGCTCAGTAAGTTTTAATGTATCATGCAGGTTACTAAGTTACCTTATATAGAATTTGATATCCTGTCTTGACAATCCATTTGCATAACTTGCAGATTGAAGTGGCTAAATACGTCAGGATCATAACCAAATTAACCCTAATAATTTGGGAAAATAAAAAAATCTCAGTTTTAAACTCTCCAGATAGCAGAGTACTACTTAAGAGAAGTAAGGTGAAAATACCAGTCTTACAAAATACTCAGATGTCTTCCACTCCACAGTGTACCATCAAGGACTTTGAGATAGGAAGGTTTTCTTGAATGAGCAGCTGATTTTATGTGATGATGATTCTCTTCTAAACCCATGTCCAGATAGATTATATGTATATATATGAACTACTGCTGAGTTTCAAAAGGGCAAGAGCACTGAGAGAAGTGATCTTCTATGAAAATTTTGAAATGGAGCATAAAAAATTGTGGATTTTTTTTTTTGCCCCAAAATAATATTTATCCATTTTTGCAAAGCCTTTCAGGAAACTAGTGTGAAAAGAAGAAAAATAGCTAATGGGGGTTTTTTGCTTAATATCCTTGAGATGCTGCCCACTTTGAACTGTATTTCGAGTCACAAGTTGGGGCACTGCTAGCTCTCTTACTGGCTGGTTGAAAAGGAGAAATCAAACTGTGAGATGCCACTAGATACTGGAAAGTACATGCCTGTAGATCCAATAAAAGCATTGTTCAGTGATGTGAAAATAAGCTGAGAAATGTCAGTGTATTATATCAGATCTCCTTAGTCATGGTGTAGTTCACAATTAACTTGCAAAATTAATTTCACATTCTGAAATAAATGAGGAAGAGTTAACATGTTGTAGCACCTGCTAACAGCAGGAAGATGTCAGCCTCCAAGCTCCTATGCCATCCAGTGGAGTAATACAGCCTGTTTATATTATAAAACTCATGTATGTATCATTGCAACCATTTCTTCATCTGTGACAGCTGGGTATTAAGAAGATTTTACCCAGAAACTAACAGAGAAGCTGTAAGATCTCAAGCAGACATTGGCCAGAATATGTCTTTGCTTGTAGAAGTCCTTATCTAAGGACAGCACTAGGTTTTCAACTGTATTTAGAACTGGAACATCTAATAAACTGAGCCTTAGTGATATGTCCAAATGCTGAGCATCTAAGTGGTACTTGATCTCTTTCTGGAGAGAAAACACACATGTATGAAAGTAAAGTCCTCATTTATCTGCTCACTTAGGTTACTGAGCTGTGGAGGTATAGTTTTCCCATTTTCCTTACCATCTTGCTTTTGCTGTCAAACCTGGCTTGAGCTGAACACTGCTGAAATATTGCCAGTCTAGATACTGGCCTTTTCAGCACCAGCAATCATGCTATTGTCATCAGCATATTTAGTGCTAGTTTGAGTTGCTTTGAGATACAATCAGCATTTTATTTCAGAGTTAGGAACATTTCCTTAATTGGGAACCAAACTGGATTTTAAATACGTTTGGTAGTTTGAATAAAAATCCACCTCAGCCACTCTCATTTATCACCAGCAGTCCACCTTGTCAGTTGTGAAGCAATCCTCTTCTCTTCCCTCCCTTTGCACAGCACTGTGCTGCAGGGAGCTGTTTTAGTGCACATTATGGCAACTCCTGAGCACTATACAGGAGGAGAACTGCGCATATAGTTCCAGCTATGCACAGGAGTACATTGTACCATGCTGTGCTGCTTTCCTCTCCTGTCCATTATATGTACTCACCATGGTCACTGCTTTAAAGGGAGGCATCTCTCTGGTCTGCTGTTACCAGCTATAACCCCGACGTTGCAGGACACAGAACTTCCCATGTGTCTGCCCTGTGCCAAATTTCTCTCCCACTGTTGAAAATGTAGAACACCTCACAGTGGGAATAATGCAGTGTAGTGAGTTGCACATTCCGTAGCTTTAGGTACAGAGAAGGCTGTAGAGGCTGCACATGCAAGAGAGTGCATACAAAGGACAGCCTGAGAAGGAAAAGTGCAGAGCAGTGGTAGTCATGGAAGTTGAAGGGGAGTGAAACTAAAAGTCTAGGGGAGAGATTTAAAAGGCAGCAGGGTAGAGAAAGAGCTATGTGTGACCATTTCCAGTCATTTGATGGCCTGGACCCGGTCATTATTTGCAGTCTGTTTCCTCTTTCATCTGCAATTGAAGTAGGAGCAGACAGTATAGATATGATAGTATTAGGAGGGTAAAAAATGGGCAAAATACTTTCTTGAATGTGATTGAGTGTTTTCTGGTAGACATTTTCATTTTTACAGCTGGTTTGTCAGAGTATGTCATTGCCTCTGCTAGAAGGGAGAGCCATCAGGGAGATGCATGTGTGGGAAGATTGTGTGAGCTTAATCACTGCAGTGGGCATACCTCTACATTTGTATTAGCAGTTCTTACCTATGAAAGGATGCTTTCATTTGTATTTCTTGTTTATAATTGTGTATCAAGCTGAATTCGTGACACAGGTGAATGTGTTGGCATGCTGTGGGTCTATAATTTTTAATGCACAAATATTTTTTAACTGGATTACTGTACCTCAACTTGGTGATCCATTTTCTAGTGTGATTGTAACAAAGTCAGTGAACAAGACCATCAGTATGTTTCACTGTTGTCTTTTCTCTTTTCTGGAAACTGCTACAGGCACAGTTGATTGCGCAGTCCATAGGTCAAGCATTTAGTGTGGCCTACCAAGAATTTCTGAGGGCAAATGGAATCAACCCAGAAGACCTTAGCCAGAAGGAGTATAGTGACTTGCTTAATACCCAGGACATGTACAATGATGACCTGATTCACTTCTCCAAATCTGAAAACTGCAAAGATGTATGTCTCAGTTTTTTTTTTCTGTAACAGCATTAAGCTGCTCTGTGGCATTTGCAGGATTATGCTGGCAGAAACCAGAAAAGCATTAACAATTCCTAAAAATGACCTCAGTAACTCTAGAATATCCTCCCAAGCAGGACACCGTGTCAAGAGTTCTGTTTCAAAGGCAAACGGTGAACTCGAAATTTATCATCAGTGAAATCATTTGTATCTGTTTTGTATTCAGACATCTTTGAAAACTAATTTGAAATAGATGAGCAGTTTAATACAATTTAGCAGATTACATTGTAGAGGCACAAATGTTTGTGAGAGTGGCCGATTCTGTTTTTAAAGAATTCTGTTTGCTGTTTGGCTAACGAGCATGAATCAGTGCACCAGTGGAACAGACAAGCAGTGATTTCCCAATCATCAAGGATACTTGCAGTCTCTTCCCGTTTAACTTCCTGTTTAACTCTGCCAATGGCCATGGCACCAGGGTTTCTTCCACTCTCAGTTTCTCTGATCATAGGCAAGAAATAAGTTGTGAGGGATGTTATGCACTAAGCAAAATCTGTATTATGTAGGGCTGATTGTGTCATGTTTCAATACAAATGGAAAGTAGTAAAATGTATATTCTATTTTGTTTTGCCTTTGAATTAGGAAAGCAGATTGTAAATAAGGAGGGATGGATGTTGATTGGTTATATGAATGTTTGGAGCTGGGGAGGGGGCTTTTTAGTCACTTGCATAGGTTTGAAGAATCTTTGAAATAGTTTCTCCTATGACACAGGTTTACATTGAAAAACAAAAGGGAGAAATCCTAGGTGTGGTGATTGTGGAGTCTGGCTGGGGATCCATTCTGCCTACGGTTATCATAGCCAACATGATGCATGGAGGACCAGCAGAGAAGTCTGGGAAGCTAAACATAGGGGACCAGATCATGTCAATCAATGGGACGAGTTTGGTTGGTTTACCACTGTCAACATGTCAGAGCATTATAAAGGTATGGAGAGTGTTTCTCAAAGTTACACATTTTTAAATGGTTACATAACAGGCATGTAGAAAGTATGGAACTCTTAAGGAAATTCTTATGAAATGTTTGTGTGGCACTTTTCCATTTCATGATCTTTAAACTCCAGTGGGAATTATTCACTGCTGATTTTCTGACTTGCATAAAGAGAGCTTGCCATTTACTTTTATAGACAAGGGCTATGTGCAGAACTTCACAACAGAATGTTTTGTTCAAAAGGAAGACATTAACAGATACAATTCAAATTTTATGTGACAAATGGGGGTACAGGTGCCTAATACTGTTCTAGGTCATATTAGCTGTTTATATGCCTCCTACTCTCTGGCTGAAGTAGAGCCGGTACTTTTTTGTTGTTGTTGTTTACAACTAATTTTAAAACCCTCAGACTTTGAATTAGGGACATACTTGACCTTTATAGTAACCTTCCTTGAGTTCCTCGAAGCTTCTCTTGGTTTAATGGGGTATTTTAACTAGAAAAGATTTTTTGTGATTATCAAAAAAGTATGTGACTGCAAAAATCATGCATGCCAGCTGCAACTGGAAAGTGTCTGGGGTAGCTATAGCAAACAAGGGAGTAGGTATTTAAACATCAGAGCTGGAAAGGTACATCACTATGGAGTGTCTGAGATAAAGCTATATGGACTTTATCAAAATAGTCCCACAGAGTTCCTGCTAACCACAGCAGGTAGATGTGTAATGTGGTGCTGATGCTGTACTAGGCAGAGCCCTTTATCAGATTCCTAAGAATATGCCTATTAAAAATACCTGCTTAATTATTTAAGCAACTTTCTGGTAACAAGTTGTATTATGTATGGGTTTTTTTGGCATTTCATGATGTTTCCAATTGCAAAGTTTATTTTGCATTTACAAAGTAGATTTATTTATTTATTTATTTTTAATACTTGAATGAGGAAATTTTCTGCAGAGACTTTCTATCCTGGTTTCCAAAAATGTTAGTGCTGAGTACTGATGAGTAATAGATGCAGAAGTCACTGAGCTAGCCATTTTAGATTCAGTAAGAATGGTAGCCTGGAAGTGTAGCATAATAAAAACATGGCAAAAACTGTCTTACAGTTGTGAAGGAAGGGAAAAAATTGCATTAAATATCTTCATGTCAGCCTCAATGGAAGAAAACTCCACAAGCTTAGGCTATGTTAGCCATTCGTGTTTCCTGTCCCACATCTGTTTTGTTTCTAGAACTGTGATGAGTAACACTTTTCTGATTCACAGCCTGTTCAGGAGTTTCATTCTGCTCAGCTCAAAACAGAAAGAAATAGCTTTGCTTTTTCCAGCATCTGCAGACCTTTCTTTTTCTCTCTGATCCTGCTGTTGCCATAGGAATTGCTAGCCGTTTATTTTGTCTTTCCAAAGAGAAGGCACTCTGTATGTTTGCAGCTCTCCATTACCATACATCTGGAGCTTTTCATATGGCACTTCTGTTAACAGGTGTATATACCCCTGAATGATCTAAGTACATCTCAGTGTGTCAGAAAAACGTGAGAATTTCCGATTTCTGTAGCATTCTATGAGGACTCCTATAAGAAGATCAGAATGTTTTGTAAATAAGAAAAATATTTTGCAAGCACTTTGAACGAGGTATTTTCAGTATTATGGATGTAATCTCTGCTACCAATTGACCACAGAGCAATTTCAAACTGACACACATGGCAGTTATTACCTAATTGTATTGTGCTACTTGTATCTTTTTCCAGAAGCATCTGGTGCTGAATGCTATCAAAACCAAACTTGGGGTAACAAACAAGTTGGTCAAATGATGCAACTGTTTTGTTTCTGATCAGCATATATTACCAGTGTACATAATACTGGAAATTATCCAGTTTTTAAACATGTGCACTTTCTGTAAAATTAAATGAAAAAAGCAACAACAAAAAAACCACAAAAACTTATTTGTTGGGGACCATATTACTTCCCCCCTCGACCCCCCTAAAGGAATATATACAGATAACTTGAACATTCATCAGGGAATTGAGAGCACAGTGCTATCAACACTGTCGATGGCATGTAACCTGAGTGAACTCAGATCGCTGAAGTTAGACACCTGAATTCCTCACAGAAGTTAGCATCTCCATTACACTCTACGACTCCTGCCCTCCTAGGAGGCAGGCTGAGAAAAAAATGCTTAGACTTCTAAGCAAACATAATAACCACAGCTTGGTACAGGTTGATTCTACAATGTGTGTTGTTGTGAAAACTTGCTTGTGAAAGATGAATGGCCCGTGAGCGTGTTTGGTGTGCTGTGGGGGAGATGGAATTCAGATCTTCTTTCTGCTGAGAGCAGAAAGAAGCCATGTGCTTTGTCACGTTGTGTCCATTTTCTTGGAGCCACTGTCAATAGTGAGCCAAGCTGAGCTCAGCAGTGTGCAGGTGTGGGCAACATTTTGTGATGTGGTGGTTGCAGTTTAAGTCACTGACAAGAAAACAAACTCTAAGGCAGTTCATCCTGCCAGGTAGCCAGTCTAGTTACTCAAGTCACTGCTGAATCTGGAGGAGCTCAACAGAATCAGCAGCAGTAAACCGAGTGAAGAGACTTCAGTGTATTGCCTTAGCTATAGTAACTTTATTTTTCAGAATTAACCTTTTGAAGTCAGACGACTACTAGTTGCAGTGGGAACCAGATTTTGATTGTACATACAAAAGAAATTTAGAACTAGGTACTGGAATTGTTAGGTGTTGTTTTAAGTAAGGTGGAAGTTTCTGTATTCTGTATAAAGCTGCTTGCTTCTGTTTTTTTTAATGTGGATTTTATGTATGTGTTTATTTATGGCTAATCCTTTATACAAATGAAACATTTCATAAAAATATCTTAGCAATCTCCAAGAGCTCTGAAGTTGTACAAGGAGTCCGATTGCAGTTTTGCATATGAGTTTTCATGAAGCCACACAATCACACAGTCTCTGAGGCTGGCAGTCACTGCTAAAGCTGATCTAGGACACCTTGAAATTGAGCTGGTTGCTTCAGACTATGCCCAAAAGGCTTTACACAACTCCAGATGTCTCTGGATACTCCACAGTGTCTCCTGGGTAATCTGTTCTAGTGTTTTGCCATCCTGACAGTAAAAGTAAATTTTTCTCCTTCAATTTTCTTCTGGCGGCAATGACTCCATGCTGAGCGTGATACAGTTCATTTAGAAGGAAGGACTGGAAATTAGGAGTACTGTTTGTACAAGCATGATATGAGCAGGACATGCGGTTTGCTTGACAGAATTTAATACATCCTGTAAGGGAAGCCATTTATTTGTAGTTATCTTAGTTACAGATACTACAGGTACTGTAATTATCTATAGTGAAAAGCCCTATGAGGAGAGGGTGAGGAGAGGCTAAGGGAGCTGGGGTTGCTTAGCCTGTAGAGGAGGAGACTCGGGGGTGACCTTATTGCCCTCTACAACTACCTTAAGGGAGGTTGTAGACAGCCAGATGTTGGTCTCTTCTCCCAGGCAACCAGCACCAGAACAAGAGGACACAGTTTCAGGCTGTGCCAAGGGAGGTTTAGACTGGATATTAGGAAGAAGTTCTACACAGTGAGAGTGATTGCCCTTTGGAATGGGCTGCCTGTGAAGGTGGTGGAGTCACCATCATTCGAGGTGTTCAGGAGGAGACTTGATGGGGTGCTTGGTTGCATGGTTAGGTCGATTAGGTGGTCTTGGATTAGTTGATAGGTTGGATGCGATGATCTTGAAGGTCTCTTCCAACCTGGTCTGGTCTGGTCTGGTCTATTCTATTCTATTCTATTCTATTCTATTCTATTCTATTCTATTCTATTCTATTCTATTCTATTCTATTCTATCTTAGCTCCTTATTTGAAATTTGATTTCTCATCCATAGTTATTGACCTTTTTTGTGAGCTGCATAGACTTCTTTAATATTATTTTTATACATGATCTGTGGTGTCAAATGTAGAAATTGCCAATAGGAAGTTTTCTAAAAGCAGATGTGTTGGGTTCTTGGCAAGAAAGATTTATATTTGATCATTCATTCCATTGAACATTCTCATGCTTTTGTCTGACATTCAGTGATCATACTCCATTAAAGTGCATACAAAGATCTGTTTATTCAGGGTGTGCCCATTTCAAAATTTTAACACTTCTGTGCCTCTCTCCCACTCCCACAGTGCTTATACTAAATGTTTCACTCTGTCTTTGCCAGCATTTTTCACAATGATTTCTTTTTTTTTTCAGGGTTTGAAAAACCAGGCCCGGGTTAAACTGAACATAGTTAGGTGTCCTCCAGTGACCACAGTCTTGATCAGGAGACCAGACCTCAGATATCAGCTGGGCTTCAGTGTGCAGAATGGGATTGTAAGTAGCTTCCACATTGTCTGGATAAGCTTTCATGTATATGAAACTTCTTACCCATTTGTTGTTAAATTTCAGTGTTGGAAGAGGAAAGCCTGCTATATTCTCCCTTACAGCAAACAGAACTTTGCCCATGTGTTAAGTCTAAGATACCGAAGCAAAGTTAATCAGAACTAGTTTTTGTCTTTGCTGATACTTCACAGCTTTACAGTCAGACAGAAGAACAGAAAAGTGGTTTTGGGTTAGAGAAATGAAAATGTGCAGCAGAGGCTGATTTCAGTTTGTATCATTCATGTCTGTAACCAAGCTATTGCATGATCTCAAAACAAACAAAAAACTCTCCTTGAGTTTCTTTTGATGTAATGCATCTACATCCAGAACATGGTTTAACTCTGGTCCTTCACACACTCTTAACTTTCCAAACCACAGCACACATGAGCCACAATGCGAACAGCTTTCTGTAAGTTTGTTCTGCTCTTGGAAGAGAATAGACAGTGATGGTCACTAACAAATTTTACTTTGATGAGTAACATTTCAGAAACAGCTGCAAGCCTCTGTGTTTAACTACTGATTCACAGTTCAAAGGCAAAAATGGGTTATCTAAAGCCTCTGTTCCTTATCCAGACCCTGCTAAATTTGTCCTTTCCCTTCCAGATCTGTAGCCTTATGAGAGGAGGTATAGCAGAGAGAGGAGGTGTGCGTGTTGGCCATCGGATCATTGAAATTAATGGACAGAGTGTTGTAGCAACACCCCATGAGAAAATTGTTCACATTCTCTCAAATGCTGTTGGTGAGGTAAGAGCAGGCAATGTGTCTAAGCATTATGACATAGTCCATCACTGTTACCAGTAACAACCAGTGAAAACCAGCAATTGATGTCCCTCAAGAGACCAGTACATTTTAATATCTTCATCAGTGACATATACAGTGGGATTGAATGCACCTTCAGCAAGTTTGCAGGTGACACCAAGCTGAGTGGTGTGGTTGGTAAGCTCAAGGAAAGGGATGCCTTTACAGGGACCTTGACAGGCTTGATGAGTGGGCCCATCTGACCCTCATGAAATTCAACAAGGCCAAGGGCAAGGTGCTGCACCTAGGTCTGGGCAATCTACATTAGCAGAACAATCTGAAGAATGAAGGGATTGAGATCAGCCCTGGAAAGAAGGACTTCAGGGTACTGGTGGATGAAAATTGTACACAAGCTCATGGTGAGCACTTGAAGTCCAGAAAGCCAGCTGTATTCTGGCCTGCATCAAAAGAAGTGTAAGGATTTAACGTTGCCTGTTTCAGAGCCCTTTCAAAGATTTCCCCTGAAGCAGCTTTACAAACTCAATGTTTGCCTGTTTCAGAGCCCTAATAGGGACTTTCACTGAGACAGTTTCACAAAGTTGAAAAAAAACAACAATTTGTTAAGGTGACAGATACAAGAAGTTCAGAATTGCCACTGATAAATGTACTCACCACAATAACACCAATGGTTAATAGTAACACTAGCAAAAGCTGCCCTGGGTATTCTTCATCCTGTGGTGAAGGTGCACTTCTTACCAAGAAGGTGTTCCTTGTCTTGAGTGGAGGAAGAGGTGTATAACCCATTGACCCTTCCTGCTAGATCTTCTGTCTTTTCCTCTTGAAAAAGTACTCCTGCCTTGGGATTTTATACCTTAGCTCACTGCCCAGAGTGATGTCTGGGCATGATTTTGGTGGTTACTTGAGAAACATAGTCATATATGTTTAGCATGTGTTTCATTAAGCATTATCATATTAGGGAATGTATACTTTAATATTAATTTTACAGAAACTCAGGCAAAGGTCTTCACTAGGACAGTATGACCTCCAAAATCTGTGTCAAAGCTACTCGCCTCAGTAATTTTAGCCAAAACACAACCATCTTATCTGACCAAGGCTGCTTCCCTCATGTGTTCTGCATGCCAGCTCAGTGGACCTCCACCCCCAGAGATAGCACAAGACTCTCATGGTCACAGGCATCTTAATTCTTTATATACAATTCCCAAAAGAATCATGGCAGCAGTTTGAGGGAGATGATTCTCTCCCTCTATGCCACTCCCAGGAGACCCTACCTGTAGCATTGCCTCCAGCTCTGAGGTCCTTAGCACAAGAAAGACATGGAGCTATTGGAATGGGTCCAGAAGAGGCCCATGAAAATGATGAAAGGGCTAAAACACCTTTCCTATGAATAAAAGCAGAGAGTTGAGGTTGCTCAGTCTGGAAGAGAGAAAGCTCCAGGGAGACTTTATTGAAGCCCTGCAGAAAAGGGGCTTATATGAAAGATAAGAAAGATAGACTTTTTATCAGGGCTTGTAGTGACAGTAGAATGGGCTACTGCAAGAGGGTAGATTTAGATCAGACATAAGGAAGATTTTTTTTATGATGAGGGTGGTGAGACACTGGAACAGGTTTGCCTAAAGAAGTTGTGGATACCCCTTCCCTGGAAGTGTTCAAAGTCTGGTTGGACAGGACTTTGAGCAACTAATGAAAGATGTCCCTGTGACAGGGAGGTTAGAACTAGATGATCTTAGAAGGTGCCTTCCAACTGAAACTGTTCCATAATTCTGTGATTCTACCTCTCCTAGCTTGTTGCTATTCAAATCTAAAAAGCGGAAGCAAGAGAAATCCAGAACACTATTTCTTTTATTATTTACCTGTGGTTTAGAAGAACATAAATCTGGACATTTGAGGTGTCCACAACTTTAGCTGTTTCATTGATACAAAACATAAAATCACCACCTGCAATAGTTCAGTAAGTCTATGGAAAAGTCTGAGGCTTTACCTTTCTCTTTTGTCTTATATTACCTTAGCTAGTTCCTTCACCAATGCTCTGTCATAACATGATTGTCAGGAACATTGTTTAACTTGCTGTATTTTCTCTAGATTCATATGAAGACTATGCCAGCTGCCATGTACAGACTGTTGACTGCGCAAGAGCAACCAGTTTATATCTAAAGCAAACACCTCACCATCACAATGTGCATGGAGGATGTTTTTTCCTCATTAGTGCTTGTCTCTCTAGTGCTGCATTTCTGTGTCTGCAGAGACATTTCTTACTCTCTCTCCCCCTACTCTTCACGGGCACAAACACCAAACACTCTCTCTCCCTCTCTATCTCTCTTTGCCCTCCATTTTTCCTCTTCTCTCCACCACTTTCTGGTGTTTTAGGAAGGGGCAAAATGTATCTATGGGACTATTTTGGTTGCATGTTTTTAGAAGTGAAATTTCATGCAATTCCACTTGGAGAGCAGGAAAATAGCAGCAGCATTGTTTACAGCAGGATTCATGAAGAAGGTTGACTTTGCTTCATGATACACAATCAGTTTGATTTTTGTGGCCATAATTTGACAAACTGAGTAAATTAAATGTTCCTGAACGAAAGGTATCTTCACCAAACAGATAAAAGTATAGAGCTCCAAGCTCCAAGCTTGGATGTCCTGCATGTGATTTTGCTTTTCTCACACTATTTTCCCACAGACACTGAGTGCAGTATTAAAGGTTTATGTCTGTAGGGACAGTAGAATACCAAAAAAAATAGTTTTGCCCTCAGGAAGAATACCTTCTTATGAAGACTCAGTAAATGCTGCTGTTGTAAAATGATCTGTCCAATACACACCTTTTAATTCCCTCAGCAATCAGCTCTAGCTCTTTGTGACAGTAGGACACCAGGAGGTGCTCTGTGAGTTGCTGAAACGTGTTACACTTGCGTTACTTGCACTAAGTAATTTGAGAGCTATTTTTTTCAACTGCCTCCCCCTCTCTGCCCCAGGTTTCTAACTCTTTGCTTTCTTCTAGTTTATTTTTAAATGCAATATGTCTTTTGTAGTCCCTTGCTTATTTTAGAGGTTAAAGAAGGAGGGGGAGGAACTTTAAATAGCTACACAAGAAGTAGTGAGGGGATTTGCTGAATAGATACACTTTTTCTAGGCTCTTAATTACGATTTGGTGTACACAGCTGTGTGTGCCAGTGTATATAGACATTTTTTAAATTGTGCTTGCTATTTATGAAGTTTGAATATAAGAGATCTGCAGACTATTCTAAGTAATTTTGCTCTCTGAGCCAGTTTTAACATATATTTTTGTCCAAAGACCTGTCTAATTTTATTGGCTTTCTCTTTAGTTCATGATGTAGTTAACAGTGGAAGCGATAAGGTGAGAATAAACTTATTTATTTTGT
This sequence comes from Picus viridis, assembly GCA_033816785.1. Classification (NCBI taxonomy): domain Eukaryota; kingdom Metazoa; phylum Chordata; class Aves; order Piciformes; family Picidae; genus Picus; species Picus viridis. The sequence goes on from CM066606.1 coordinate 56,088,940, forward strand.
TATATAATTTAACTTGTGATTTTTTGCCATATTGTATGGCATTTAAAGGGGATATGCTTGTACTATATGCACTTATATGAAGATGATAAACTGTAGAGATGTATGAAATCTAGGATTTGATGGGCTTCTAATTTGCATGCTAGAGACAAAAGGGGATAAAGGGGTTGGGTTGTTTGGTTTTTTTAAGAGAGGGGGGGAAAAAATACCACAAAACAGAACAGAACAACAACAACAAAAACACAGTGGCTTTTCATCAAAGTGAGAGGAAAATTTTCCTTTCTCTGTAGTTACTTTTTACCAGTACTGTATACTGAGTTTTTATGCTGAAATTGAACCATGCACTTAGTCTAGGCTAATATTTATGATTTCTTTTAAAGAAAGTTTGTGCTGTGTTTTACTGTGACAGAAAGGCTCAGTGAGATGAAAACAAGAGCAGGCCACACACAGCCACACACCACTTCTGCCTGGCAAATATGCTGGTGGCCACAGCTGCTTGTTTCTCAATTGTTGTGAGGTGGACTGTGCAATGTAAGCATTGTTTGCAGTCTGGTGGTGATGCATTGCTACAGAGATTTGTGGAAGTGGATGTGTGTGTGTGCAAATGGCTGAGGGCCATTGAGGGTTCTAGCCAGAGGTCTGTGTTTGACTTTCAGAAATCCTGGATACCCATGGGCTAATCAGAGGTAGAGAATAAACTTTGTATTTTGTTGGGCAGTAAGTATTTAAGGGAGGCAATGAAGTGATGCTTAAACTATTGTAGTAAGTGAATATGTTTTTAGTGTTGAGATAAACGTATGATGACTTGATTTTACTGCAGTTCTTGTTACTGAATTTAATCCAAATCTCCAGAGTAGCAGATTGCACGAGAGAGCAGTGCTAGCCATTCCAGGTTAGTACTTACCACTGCTGCCTGACTGATGCAACTAGATAGTGAATGACTTGTGAGTATATTGTTTAACTGTAGACATCTGGCTTATAATTTGAACTTTTTTCCCATAACTTTCCATATATATATATATATATATATACACACACACATATATATATATGTCAGTGTATGTAAATATTATATATAACCATGTACAATTTAGAAGATTACATACAGTGCAGCCTTTCCATACGTTGCCTGAGGAAACTTTGTGACCTCTTGAAAACACCTTTACCATGCTTCTGGTTCCTACTATGTTTACACCCTTCAGCTTCACTTGTTTCTGTGGTCCTGTGCAGCTCATGTGGTGGGTTAACTCACTTAACTGAGAAATTAGGAAGACCTGAATATGCAAACATATTTATAACTGAAACAACTGTTTCTTTGAAAATCTTGCAGCCAGGCACTTGACTGCTTTAAGTTTGTGGTAAACAGGTGCTTAGCATTAAGTAAGTGAATGCTTGCAGGATCAGTCGGCGGGGAGGTGGGGTGGAAATCGTCAGTTTTTCCAGTTACAGTGTGCGTAAGATTTCTGAACTGGGAGGTCCACACTGTGCACACTTGTGATAATCTCGTAAACAATCCCACTTTGTAAAGGGAAAGAGTTTCAAGAAAAGCTTGAAAGGGAAAGGTTGGCAGTTCTCTAGACTGTTGCAGCAGTTTGTTACATTCTGTTTGTGAATTTTTAACAGATTCCAGGGAACAGACTGCCTGTTTACATTCCTTCTTCAGTGACAGGCCTGAATTCTTTTTCATCCTTGCTGCTTCATAAAGTATAATTAACTCTTCAGTGTTTACATTAAGGATGAAACATCCCTTACACTTTTGTTGTGTATTTTTTTTAATTGGCAAGTTTCACACATTTGTTTGAACCTTGTTTGCGTTTGAGACTCAGTTAGGGTTTTCAGGTTTGCTTGCTTTCCTTGTTTTCTAGATGAAACATATTTCTGAAGACAGCAATGTGGTTGAGATCTCTTGTACATACGTAGCACAGTACCTAGACTATGAAGTTGTACTATTGTTCTGTAAAGAGGGTGAATAGAAATTATTGTAAAGCGTTGGGAAAAGTATAGTATTGTATTTGTAACAATATTGTTCTTTGTAAACATTTAATGATCTCTCTATATAAATATAAATATATATATAAATATATGTGAGCCTGGAATGTTGATACTGCACATCTACTGAATGTAATTCCTCTGATGTTTTTTTGCCACAGGTCTCTGACCTCTGTAATGAAGATGCAGTGGTTTGATTTAGGAGGGTGGATAGTGGGGAGAGGAGTGGGCTTTTTGGTTATAGTGGGTCGGGGAGGTGGGCCTGGCCAGCTATTTTGTTGTGATGTATTTACTGTGCAACATTCCTTTATTTAACAGAGCGCTAATGTCTGTAAGATTTGCAACAATAAAATACAAAGCAAAAGTACCTCAGACAAGGCTGAGAATTTCCTCCTGCTTGCAAATACTGAATGCATGAATGTTTGGAAGATGTCTCGATTTCTCTTTTTTCTACTTAGTCTGGAGTAATACTCTCTGTGTTTCTGCAGATGTAAACCAATGCTGTTATTTCAGGTAATAAATGACACTAGTGCTCCTAAAGGAAGCTGATTCTTATCTGAAGTTGCATCCTACTTTTTACCACAAGAAATGTCACCATATTTGCATCTCCAAAACTTAGTATCTCTGTCACATAAAAGGCATCTTGAAATAGATATATTTCATTGTCTGAATTACTTTTTTTCATAAACAAGGCCTTGCTAAAATTTCTTTACACTTAACTGTCATTTCTGAAACTACTGATTTTCTTCAAATGTTGTCAGTATGGTTCATGCTTGAAGACGTGATACCCTTTGAGTAAATAAAAAGTAGAACTGTAGTATGTCTGTCCTTAGAATGACCATGTAACGGCCTGTGCTAAGGTTAAAACATAGCTGTATAATGAGAGATTGATTATGAAAAACATGATAGTATTTGAAAGTCAACTGGTAAAAGCCAACAAAGAAGTGTTTCCTCAGGTGAGGTTTCACAGGATTTTCTGTGCTTCATAGGTCATCATGAGTTCTTTGAAGCTATAGAAATGAAAACAGCTGTAGCTGCTCCAGATGAAAACTAAACATGGGCCTTCAGCCACTGAGTGGCTATTCACAACATGAAATACAAATCTTGCCAACATAGGAGAATGAAGTGTTTCACCATACTTGCTCTAAATAATAGATTGGAGAACTTGTGGAGTCTCTGGTAAAGGGTGCAGCAGACAGGCTGAGGTTGCTTTCTGTTACCCTGTGTGCCATCTTCCAGCCTCCTGTTTCTTGTTAAAGCTTGTGGTTTAAATAAATGGTACAGTAATGGAACATATGTTAGCAACCCTGACCTGAAGAACGCTGTACCTGGAGGAGTCAGGGAGCTATGTGTCATTTAACTTGAGCAGGCCCAGGCCTGTGCTGCAGTGCTCTGTGCTGCTTGGACAGCATGGCCTTTAGACATATCCCTCAGCCGTGACATAAATTTTGCATATTGATTGTAAGTGAGGAGCCTGCAGGCAGGCACTGCTTGGTACTGGTGCTAACATCAGTTGTGTGTCCTTGCCTTTGTCTGGAATTTCAGTAGTAAGTTCTCATCCTTTTTGTTTGACAAAAGAAGTGATGGAGGTTGTTTCCTTCTAAAAAAACACTTGTAGTAGCTTATGAAATTACTAGAATAAGGTAACACTTGCATGGACAGGATCTTCCCAACTTGGGGTTCCCAGCGGCTGAAATAGTACAAAATCAGCTATGCTATTGTACTATTGTCTTTCTTTACACCGTTAGCTCTAACAAATCTTAGAAGAGACCTTAGAGGGTCTGAGTCTTACTAAGATGATAAAGAACCAGCAAAACATATTCTCTGGAGTGTTGTCCTGTCATCAGGTAAGACAGTCACTGAGCCAAAGGAACACTTCTTTCAGATGGTTTGTATTAGTTTGCAAATTAACAACCTTCTGTTATAAAGGATAGTTTTAGAACTCAGAATATCAGTTTTCAGTTGAAAGCTTGCTTTGTATCTGAAGGTTCACCTTTTAAGACTGGAGCCTTTAATTGAAACCGTAGCACTGATAATTTGCAAGGTTCTTCCATACTCATTTTACAGCGGTTTCCACAATGATGCACAACTGCACAGGTTACCAAACCTCAGAGCTAAGAAAATGTCTATGTTTTGTAATGCCAAATAAGGTGCTACATTATTTAAAGAAAAATATATGTATATGTGTATACAATAGGCATAGCTTATTGGGGAAACTGATGTGCTTGATGTACAGGATGAAGAGCGACTTTCCCGTGAGTTATGAAGGCTGCCTGGACTGGAAATGAGGCTGCATTTGCAAATGGGAAAGAGCATGAAAAGTTTTATCTTTTTTTAGTATATGATAGTTCATAAAGCTGGTAATTTAAAAACAAAACAAACCAAAACAAAATTAAAAAAAAACCACCCTGGTTCTGATGAAACAGACTTGCATAGACTTTTCCCTGATGAATGAAAAATCCACTTTAAGAAATTAAAATTCTTCTGCACAGTCACTGGAACTGTAGTGATTAAAGGAAGCCACCAGTCACCTTGTAGCTCTTGAAATGTTTGCATGTTTTAGACTTCTTAAAATAGCATTAAGTGGAATAAGTGATCTCTACATTTTCTTTTGCTCAGATTCTGACTATGGAAAAAACCCCTAGCTGTAGCACTGTCTCTCTAGGTGCCTGAAGATTATTGAATTAAAACTTCCTGTATTGTTTGGATATATGGGCAACTCTTTTTAAACATCAGTGGCGTTGTTCTAAGACTGCTAGAGAAACTTTTATCTTGGAAAACTATGCAGATTGCAGTAGCATTCTTTCACAGTAGATTTGCCTACCTAGAAACTATTTCATCTTCTCTGAATTGGCGAGTCCTGGTCAGATGGGTATAGGGCAGCCTGTAAACTTGAGGCAGTCCTGGTGTGGTATTGGGTGTAGTGGCTGATGGGCTGCGTGCTAGTAGACAAAACGGAGTACTGAGCAATATATAATCCTTGCAGTTAGCAAGCAGCAGTCTGTACTCAGTGACATTGTCAAGTTGCTGGTACAGAACAGAACACAGCCTAGCCACAGAAACTAGCCCGCTTGTGTTCAAGCCAGGCTCTAAGAAGTACAAGAATTTCACTATTTTCTTCACAGTGATTCAGCTACAAAATGTGTGGATGTGTTACATGAGATATATTGAGAAGAGATAGGCTCCTACTGAAACAAAGTGCCTTGCTTGGGCACTCTACGTATGAAGCAAGACTGGTTACCCATAGTATGCCATGGGCCTAGCACTGGCTGTAAGCACTCTGAAATGCACCTCTGGGACAGGGAACAGACCTTCCAAACATGCCTGTGGTAATAGAATTTGTTTGGGGTTTTTTGGGGGAAGTTGTGGGTTTTTTTTCGGTTGCTTGGGGTTTTTTATTTGTTTTTGTTGTATCTTCGCCTGTGGTAGAACAGCTGCTTTTGCCATACTGTTTCTAAGAAACAGGTCATGCTTTGTGCATACTCCAGGATGAACACCACAGTTATTTACAAAGCCTAGCAATCAAGTTGTTACCCTGGCAAGCTGGTTCCTTAGTTGTCTAGTCAATTAGAAATAAAGAGCTATGACAAGCAGATAATTTATTGAAATCAGATTTTTTTCTCTCCTGTTTTCTGAAACATGTACTTGCCTTCTGAAGCACTATCCAATGGGTGATAGCTGTAGGTCAGGTTAGTCCTGTTCCCCTGGGATAATAAACAATTTATTGAATTGTGATCAAGTCTTCCAAATCATAAAGATAGATTGTGTCCTGACTTGGAGCCCAGGGACCAGCCCATGTTCTTGCTGTATTTGCCTCATTCTCCAAGACAAACCTCTCACTATTTACTTGCTATACTCTTACTCCCAAGAGCAAAATGTACCAATATGCCAGCACCCTAAACTTAATACCCCTCATGTATTGCTCCACTAGACAGGGTGAATAAAACACTGATTCCAGTAGAGCAATAGGCATTTTATTCAAGTTACCATCTTTAGTGACTTGAGCCATATTGCACAGTTTCAGCTCCGAAGAAGCCTTTTTGATTTTTCAGAAAGAAAGGTATTTAACTATTTTTAAATGAAGATTTGTCATTAAAATAGCAAGAGGAATATTTAGCCATCTTGCTGAGACACAGGATTTGCAATTAGTCATGTAATGTAATTCCCGGCCAATGCAGCACCTCCACTTTACTGTGTCCAGTTCTGGGCCCCTCAGTTTAGGAAGGATGTTGTCTTGCTGGAGTGTGTCCAGAGGAGGGCAACAAAGCTGGTGAGGGGTTTGGAACACAAGCCCTATGAGGAAAGGCTGAGGGAGCTGGGGTTGCTTAGCCTGGAGAAGAGGAGACTCAGGGGTGACCTTATTGCTCTCTACAACTACCGGAAGGGAGGTTGTAGCCAGGCAGAGGTTGGCCTCTTCTCCCAGGCAGCCAGCACCAGAACAAGAGGACACAGTCTCAGGCTGCGCCAGGGCAGGTTTAGGCTGGATCTTAGGAAGAAGTTCTACACGGAGAGAGTGATTGCCCATTGGAATCGGCTACCTGTTGAGGTGGTGGAGTCACCTTCATTGGAGGTGTTCAGGAGAAGACTTGATGGGGTGCTTGGCTGCATGGTTTAGTTGTTGGGTGGGTTGGATTGGTTGATGGGTTGGACGCGATGATCTTGAAGGTGTCTTCCAACCTGGTGTATTGTATTGTATTGTAAATCAAATTTGTCTGCCTGATCCAAGCCTCTGGAAATACTTAGCAGAATTCCACATTAGCAGCATAGGTATAGAAAATCACTTACACTATCTGCAGTCAACATCTTGAGCCAACTGGTATATACATTTGTTTGTTAGCCAGAGAGTGTCAGTTTGTGGATGTCACTGTGGTCCAGTGGTCAAGACTGCTAAAACAATGTTAGGTAGTCACCTGCACATATGCAGAGGATTTGGGATAGTTGAGGATGTGCCTCCAGTGTGGATGACAGCTGGTATGCAACAAACACCTCTAGAAGGAAGGAAGTTGCTACATGCGAGAAAATGAAAAAGTTAAAAAACCTGGGCCCACACTGACAGACGTGATGAACACTGGCCCTATTCTCCAGTGACCCAAAGCGCACACATGTATTGTTCTTTCCTCACCCTAGTGAACCATAGCCTAGTGCCATTCTGCCGTCTCTCTTGTAAGTCAGTAAAAATAGCAAACCCATCCAACGTGGTGATAGACTACATGGATGCTATAAGCTAGTACCATATCACAGACCAGTTGCACCTGAGAGCCCAACAGAGGCCAGCTTGCAATATGCTTAATAGATTCTGTAGGACAAGGTTTCCCTTAGGAGTGTGAGGGCATTAAAAATTTAGACTGACACACTCTTCCACCCACATGTCAGAAATTATCTTCCTGTGTAGCATGCATGTCTGACAGAGGTGGTCTACTAAATAAACAGAAACCAGCTCAAGGTATGGTTTCCCAGACAAGACCAATAGGATTCTGAAGTCATTCATGCTCTGCTTCCTGGATCCTCTCAGACAGCTGGTCCTCATTTGTGGTGCAAGTACTCAGGTCACCACATCTCTCCAGGTGCAGCGAATCAGGTTGCCATCTGAAAGGTAACGGGGACATCCAATAGCATGGCTTCCTGGGGAGGTGGCATCACCTTTAAAAGGCATTAAAAAAAGAGTAAAGCAGTCTTGTTTTCTGGTTCTTGTCCCATCAAAACACTTTCTTACTCAACTGGGAAGCAGCTAGTTGTACTGCTGTCTGTAGTTCCAAAGAACAATGTAAAAAAAAAAAAAAAAAAAAAGAGACAGTACTACATGTCAAGAAGTCATAGGAAAAGCAATCCCAACTGGGAGAAGGATAAGTGTGGTGGTCTTGGTTTTTTTTTTCCCCTTCCCAAAAAGCTGCACAAGATTAGCTCACAACAGTGGCATATCAGGTATGTTGAACAGGAAGCTGCGTACAGTGCTTCCTTCAGAACCCACTGGACTGTAATAATATCACACTTTGTAAGTGTGATAAATTCTCATAAGGATTTTTTTTCCCAGCTGTTTCTGTCAGATTCGTTGAGAATTCTGTTCCCCGTAGGCTGCAGTGAGAGATCTCACTTTAATTGTAGAATTGATATGTTGTGTGAGAACTCCAACCAAAACTAGTTGTCTCAGCAAACCACTTGCAGTGTGCATAAATCAGTTCATCTATCCAAACTATCTGGAAGCTACCAAAACATCTGTTTGATGAAGTCTGTAATGCCTGAGACTTCTGAAAATTCAATTCCATTAATGTCAGGATACATTTTATACTTCATGGTTGTGTTTTTTCTCTAGTAGATCTTTCTCCTGGAAGCCAATCACAAAAAAGTTGTTTCTAGTGGGTTTACATCAACATTTCCTTGTCAGCCTCCATTCTTTCCAGTTTACAGTAGTAAATGCTCTGTAGAATCTTTCCCATCTCCTGCACTATACTAAGTATAGAAATCAGTCATTTATATGATTCTACCACAGAAGACCATCTCTTTCATCTTTTAAATATACGTGTATTCAGACTTCTGAAAACCTTCCTGGCTGGGTGGCTGATAGAGCAAGAGACATCATAGTTGCACAGCCTCTCACCCACTGCCGAAATAAAACTAAGTATTGAAGGAAGATAATTAGGTCAAAAACCTATGACAAAACAGTGGCAAATGTAAGCCTATACTGCCAAATCAAGGCCAGTGGGTTTCCACATCACCTGATAAATACAAGTAACACAACTACCTGCTCAAGGAAGGTGGCACTGGTTGCAGCTTCTGATGTGTGTTTCCCATCTGGTATTAAAACGACTTGGTATTTTCCACAAATCCATTTATCAGAGGTCATGCTGCAGAAGGACTGCTCTGTAGTCCATGCCACAAGCCATTTAGTGGCTTAATGGCTTTATGTGTACATATATAATATATACCTCACCTTAAACTACGTTTTCTTAAACTATGTTTTATAGTTGTTTTTTTCCCCCTTACCACCTCATAGTAAGGACAACTTCACACAATGATTAAACTACACACGAAAGTTTTCCTATAGCTTGAGAATGTTTTATCCTTTTCTAAGTATCAACAGGTACCATCCTGTATACAAGTCAAATGGAAACATTGGAGCTGGACATAATTTCTTACAACAAATAGGAGCAGAGTCAACAACTAATTTGTAGATTACTAAAAAGGAAATACATGTTTCTTTTTGTATCTTTTGATCAAACAACTTTCAGTATTTTAAATATGAATCCCAGCTCCTATTGCCCAAAACAATCTCAATTCTGTATCTCTGACTTGCATTAATGAAGGATGTCTAAGAAATAATACTGCTGCTACATTAAGTCATCTGGGTTGGGTAGAACTGTTCTAGAACAAATTTTAAACTGTACTTTTTACCTTGGGAGCTGTGCCTGTCACTCTCTTCCCCCAAACCAGCAGCTCCCAAGACACTTCCACTGCATCTTCCTGAAATTAAAACAAAACAAAAAAAGGTAGAAAAATTACTAGTCACCATCTTTCTTCTAGTACTAAGAACTGCAACATTCACCTTAAAGAGTGAACGCTTCTGCTCAAGTCCTCACTGAGTTATGTGATACATTTTTAATTCCACTGCAAAACCAAGACTTGTGAATGTCTAAAATCAATGTTCATCGCAGAGGTCAGCAATTTTATCCTGCTGGGTATTTTCTGAGGAAAAGGACCATTCTTCTGAAAACACCAATGAAGAAGAGGCAGTGAGGATGGCAAAACCCTGACACAGTCCCATATGGGAGGAGTACAGATGTGGGAGGGATGTAAAACAGGAGGCAGCAGAGAGGTCCTCTGAAATAACCAGCAATACATATGCTCTGCAGTGTATTTTGCTGCTTCTTCCTTGCCCAGTTAAGAGTTTTCCAACTGGGGAAAACTTTTCAACTCTAAAGATAATTAAAATCTTCAGTGAAATATACAGTGACCAAATGTTACCTGCTATTCTGAAATTAAAAGATACAGGACATACTTACCATGCCTTTGTGCAACCTTACCTTTATCTTGGAAAAACAAGCCACACTTTAAACTCCTGTGGGCCATACCTGCTCACAGCTGTTCTGGCTTTGTACAGCTTCATAGGGAGGAGGCGGGTCTGCAGGGGAGAACACATCGGCACCTCTGATTTGTACCCTACAAATACAGAGCAGCGAAGCTGTATTAGGGCCAAACACCCTGCAAGAGCCAATAAGCAACTCTGTCAGTAAGGCTCTCCAGCTGCAGAAAAGCTGGCTTTCCTGTGCCAGCTCAGATTTTTGCTTTCTCAGTCACAGCTAGCAAACTTGCCAAGAGCTGCAAGAGATTTTCCCCAGAGATGGCAGGAAATTTCTCCTTAGGATGTGCCTCTCCAATGTGTTCACCAGAGCTTGAAATGTCTTTGGACAGTACTGCACCTAGGAGCTGTTTACAGTTTTCAGTCACAGCAATTAATTTGTTTCAAGAAATTCAGTTACAGGTGGTCACTCAAATTGCAAAAGGCTAGTTCTGATTTTTGTGAGCTACTAAAATCTTCATTATAACTGAAATTCAAGATACTTCTGATTTCATGTTTTAGATTCAGATGTAGCTGCACAGAAAAAGGTAAACTAAAGGCTATTTTTGTGATGATGCTTGACTAAGAATACTGTAGTTGATCAGTTTACAAAGGCCCCATGGTTAACCTCACCTCTAAGTTTTCGGAGGTCTCTGAAACCTTAAATAGAGCAGAAACCCCAAAGACCTTTTACTGCATAATCTTCTTTGTAGTAGATAGCTCTGAGGGGGCAGGGGTCGGGTGGGATGGGGTGGGGGAGAGGGGGTGGTAATCAGAACAGCACTGGGAGAAAATCTTTTGGTAAATTCTGATGGCAAAATTTTACATTACCCCATTAACACTGGACTAAAGTGTCGTTCTTGACAGCAGAGCTACCTTCCCTATGCAATCTTCAGAGAAGTCTGTCAAAGTATATCAATTTGTCTCTGCTTTTTATTACATTTGAAATTTCTGATATGGTACTCAGTATGAGCCTCAAGCTACACACAGAAGTCCACATATTTTCTTCTCTGGTCCCATGTCAGGTTTACAGCTATTACTAGTGCATGTGACGTCTCTACAAAGACAAGTTAAATGAGTCCTTCCTCTCCAAGTTCAGGGCTTCTTTTGACACTGGCTGGGGGGAACAAAGATAACTGAAAATTACTTTCTTGGAAGCTGAGTGGAAAGGGCAGAATGAATGGAAACCCCTACAGACAGCTGCTTACAGAGGAAAACAGAACTTCCAAAATGAGAAGTGGGGAACATTTTTGTGAAAGGATCCTGCCAAGGTAATAGAAACAATGTCTGGAGAACTTTGAAGAAAAGAAAGAAAATACCTTGATAGGTAGTCATGGCTTTTCTTATTCTGAAAAATGTGGGAGATAACACTAAGATAGTTCTGAATTTTAGCCTAATTCATCTGCCTCTAAAAGCTTCACAACACTTTTGAAGTACAAGGGAGACTAAGCTCCACTGACATGATTTCTTCGTATTTTTCCAGTATGCTCATGCCAAAAATACATTGGATGTAGGCCATAAAATTATATACTTCTTGAACCTGAGTTTTGTTTTCAAACATGCCTGATCAGTCACACTAGAAAACTGATGTTGCATGAAAGAATTATATCACATTTAAACTTATTACAGAACATGCAACTAGAAAACCAAAATTTGTTACAAAAGTTGTTTCTTGGGTGTGCACATTTCTCAGTCTGCTCTTTATTTGTTAACTTCTGCACTCTCTTTTCATGTAAGAAAGGCAAATTCTTGTGTTAGTCAAAAAGACAACAGTTTCTTGAAGTGATAATACAGGAAGGTAAGAAACGGGAATTAAAGGTGTTTCAGGGAACCCCTTCTGCCAAGAGTCTGCTCCAGACCAAGGGGAGGCTCTAAGCCATTTCTGGTAAGCCAGACATCGATAGGGAAAAGAGCATCCTCATCCACCTTTCTGCACTAGCACCTAGGTTAAAGAAGAGCTATGCTTCAGCTTCTCAGAAGCTTTCATATTTCAATGGCAGGAATGAGCTCAGTGGCTAAGAAAGAAGTGTCAGCAGCATATGTTTCTAATTTGAGAAACATGCTTGAAAATACACAGCTTGGAAAAGCACATTTGTGTTTTGGCAAATGCTTCTAGTCCCCAAATGGTAATTTAAACTGGGCTGGGGTAGATTTCTAGACCTCCCACAATTGGTTTGCTGCTCCATATGGATCACCTCCTGCCTTAAATTCACATGCCTTATAACACTTAGTATTTTATTCTTCAAGTGGGAACTCAACCAGGGACAGGGGGAAGAAATTAGAGTGACTTGTGATTATCCTCCTTTCTGATACACAAACTCATCCTCCCATGTTTACTCTTACGCCTACCTGCAGCTGCCACTGCAGAGAAGCCCAGCCATAACACCAGGGACACACTCTCACTCACTGCTCATATCCAAGTAACAAGACAAGGGTAGTGATTACCTGGTCTAGCAATACAGTCAAAATACACCTTTCAGTTAGCCCTAATTGCCAAAAAGGGAGAAGAGGAATCACTCTGGCAGGAAGGCCTGGCGGGGAGGGGGGGGAGGAAGGGGAGGCCACTATTCAGGGGTCTCTCACACAAGCCTTGCCAAGAGGTTGCACCTAGCTTTGTATTACTGCTTTGACCTGCTTTTAAGAGCACTTTAAAATACTTTCAGTCATCTGTTTCCCTGAAACCGTCCCAACAGACTCCAAAGTGAAATGCACAAAACCATGCCACTTACCCACAGTGGATTTACACTGCCTCCTAACTCAAACAAGCTTTTTTTCCTCTTACTTTTTTAATTTGTTTTGTTTTCTTAAAGTCACCAACCCTTTTCAGTCAATAACAGAGTAAATGGTCTTTCAGAAATAGTAAGCTTATGCAGTGCTCCCAAAGGCACCAAAAGAAAGGACGAGAGTGTAGAGGTATACCTGCAACTCATTGGTGGGGCACGAGAATAAAAAGTTGTAAAATAGGAAGGAGGTGGCACAGGTAGGATAAAATCTTCAGGATCCAAAACTTGAGCTTGGTCTTCAGTCTGAGTTTCACCCTAATCAAATGAAACTTCTGTTAAAAATCTTCCGAGCTACCAAAAGATAGCTGAACTGTGTAATTTAGCAACACTGTTACCACTGTTTGCTGCAGGCAATGCCTTGCAAGGACTTACTAGGTAGGATCCTCTTGCTGCAAAAATGTGTAAGTAACACAGGACAGCCGCTGACAAGCAAACTATGGTGGTAAAAGCACTCAGGGCACAACGAGCAAGGAGTAATTTCTGAAGAACATGAAGATTATGGAAATTATAAAATTTAATCAAGTAACATGTGAATGTCAAAATAACAATAAAAAACTAAACAAAACCAAACACAGAAAACACAACAATGACTATGGCAATTACTGCTTAGAAACATGTGATGACATCTTCAGGACAGATACTCCTCAAAACTGGAGTAATTTGCAACAGTTTGATTTTCCCTTTTCATGCCCTGACAGACAGATCCAGAAGAGCTGAATACTGCTGAGATGTGATTTACAGTCCATCTGTTCATCCAAGACTTATAAACTTCCTCTAACTTTTCTGTTGGAAATCCAGATGCAAGATAAGCACTTCTGTATTTCAAGATGCTGTTTGAAAGTTGTATTTTAGCAGTATTCAATTCAGGAAAGGTCTAAAAGATCAAAAGGCCAATGAAGGCATCGAATCTTCTGCTAAAATTTACACCATACTTAACCATGCACTCTTGTCTGAACTAATCTGTAGGTTTGGTTGCATTAACTGCAGAAAGGACAAGAACTATGTGTTGGATTTGCAACACTCCGGCCAAAACCCAGAGGTGAGCTTACAGAACCACAAAAAGCTTCTTATCAGTGTGTATGGCCAGAAAAAGTTTTTCTTTTTTCCCCCAGTAAACACAGCGGCAGCCTCAGCGCTGCGCTGTTGCGTAAGTGTGGGCTTTATCAGAGCAGTCATGTTGCATGTAGAACAGTGAGCACAGGGTACCTTGAGGTGGCTGAAAGCAAAACTGCAGGACTTCACATGGTATAGCTTCAACACAGCCTCTTCTCTGCATTTAGTGGGTTGAAATTCTTTGCAGCACAAACAAATCTTATTTTCACCCATATCCACCTTTAAATTAAAAAGTGGAGTTTTGTGTTTTTATTAGATGCTTTACACAATACTTTTACCTGCATAATAAAGAGCCTATGTGTTAAACTATGCCTCTGACAGCAAAGTGAAATGGAAATACAGGTTCATAAAATTAAATTTGTAGCTAGGCACACCAGTGGTACAGGCATGATAAAGCTGCATTACATATGCTGTATTTGAAAGAAAGCATTACTGATAAGCTCAACACACTTGAACAATTTAGTTGTAATCAAACCTGCACTGATCAGTAAGCAGTTTTAGTATCCACGCTCCTTCAAATGCATAGCAGCCTAGAAATCTCCTTTAAGCGATATGTAAGCCACTGTATACAGTGTAGAAAGTTTCTTTGATTCACAAGTAGAGTTCGCATCTCTATGGATGGAATGAAACCCACAACTATTTCAACCCAGTTATGTCAGTGAGAGTTACACCTGCACACCACTACTGTTTGTAACTTCCAGATCAAAGCTGTCATCTTTGTTTTCACAGAGAAATTCAGTTATTTTGTATGTAGAGATAACTGGGGTTTTAGTGAACTCTCCAGAGTCATGCTGTCAAAGCTTTTCCACCTACATAAAACACTCTAAAGAATAATTTCTAATTTCAGGAATACACTTCAGCTTCCAGTGCTTCTGAAAATCCTGAAATGTTTATCCATCTCATCTGGAATAACAGCAGCAGTTCTCAGTGCTGCTTCAGTACATTGATACTAGGTTTATCTAGACTGCCAAATGCTTGTAATCTTGGACTCTCACTGCAATATAACTACTGGCACATAAAAGAACTAACAGCTTTATTGAAGTAAAAAATGAATGAAAATATTCAAAAATCTTTCCATGAACCCTTAAAGCCATTCAAGCCTTTACACACAGTCAGCTTTATCACCAAGTGACCCTGCACCCTTCAATTTTAATTACTCATTCATAAATTCAGTTTCTCATTCATTCATAAATGGGCCTTCTTCTACTTATGACACCCTATTAATACAAATCTTTTGCATTTTGTCCTTTCTTGTACAGATTGCTTCTTCCTCAAGTAGAAATGTTCTGAAAAGCTATTATGATTTCATCCACCTTAACTTTTTCTTCACAGTTTTTTGCTGTAAATTATCAACACAAACTGCATTTGCTAAGCAAGTGGCACCAGGAAAAATAATCCCACCCATGGGTTATACTGACTGGGCTCTTTGTAGGTACCTTACCCATACCAGCGTGGGCTTTCTTCAACAGTTTAGCTTTGCCACAGTACTAGAAAAATTCTTCAAGCTAGTTCTTAAATGACTGTGGTAAAAAAATCAGTGCATAAAGCTGGCAAAGGGTGTTCTGGGTTCAGATAGGACGTGGTCGGGTTTTATTATTTATTTTCACCCCACAAGAAGCTGGGATGGGCCACAGCCAAGACAGGCAGCTGGAACAGTCAGTGGGGTATTCGACACCATTATGACCCCAATACACTGTGGGCAGCGGCTTAAGGGTGGGGGATGAGGGAGGCAGTTGTGCAAGTAGCTGCCTGGGCCTCAGCTGCCAACTGGACCATAACAACAGGGATTTCCTAAAGATATCTGGGATTACCTAAAGATATCTGAGATTTCCTCCCATGTGGCCCAACAAAATTGGCTAGAAAGCCTTGCATTGCATCAGCTGTGTCTTCAGACCCTGAAAACAGGGGTTCTTAAGAGGCCCATTAAGAGATTTCAAACAAAACCATTTTTGAGTTAAGTATACTCTTCTAAAGGAGTCAAATGCAAAGGGAGGAGGAGGAGGGAGGAGGGAGAGGAGGAGTAAATTGCAGAGGGACCTTGACAGGCTGGACAGATGGGCAGAATCCAACAGCATGAGACTTAACACATCCAAGTGCTGGGTTCTGCACATTAGCCACAACAACCCCATGCAGTGCTACAAGCTGGGGCCAGAGTGGCTGGAGAGCGGCCAGGCAGAGACAGACCTGAGGGTACTGGTTGATAGGAGGCTGAACATGAGCCTGCAGTGTGCCCAGGTGGCCAAGAAGGCCAGTGGCATCCTGGCCTGTACCAGGAATAGTGTGGCCAGCATTAGCAGGGAAGTCATTCTCCCCTGTACTCAGCACTGGTTAGGCCACACCTTGAGTCCTGTGTCCAGTTGTGGGCCCCTCAGTTTAGGAAGGATGTTGACTTGCTGGAATGTGTCCAGAGGGATTTGGAGCACAAGCCCTATGAGGAGAGGCTGAGGGAGCTGGGGTTGCTTAGCCTGGAGAAGAGGAGGCTCAGGGGTGACCTTATTGCTCTCTACAACTACCCTAAGGGAGGTTGTAGCCAGGTGGGGGTTGGTCTGTTCTCCCAGGCAACCAGCACTAGAACAAGAGGACACAGTCTCAGGTTGCACCATGGGAGGTTTAGGCTGGAGGCTAGGAAGAAGTTCTACACAGAGAGTGATTGCCCATTGGTGGAGTCACCATCGTTGGAGGTGTTTAAGAGGAGACTGGATGAGGTGCTTGGTGCCACGGTGTAGTTGATTAGGTGGGTGGGATTAGTTGATAGGTTGGATGCAATGATCTTTAAGGTCTCTTCCAACCTGGTCTATTCTATTCTATTCTATTCTATTCTATTCTATTCTATTCTATTCTAAAATCTTTCAAAACACATTCTTTTGGGGTCTTCAGCTTTAGGAGCTGGACACCCTATAAGGACTCCTACTTTAAAAATCCAAGTACTTACAAACACAGACAAGAAAAATACCATCATGCACTGCAGGGAGTCTGCTCACAGTTTGACAGGAATCAAAGCCTGAAACAGGTTTATTTTTGTTCTCCCATGACACTGTAGCTATATCACTTGTATGCATAGCATGCTGTGAGGAAATACATGTAAGTCAACATGTCTACTCACCGAATCACATCTCGGTACACTGGCCACAATCTGAATGCCTTGATGTCCTGTCATGTTCAGCAGACCACAGGTGACAGACAGCAGAACAAATAAGTTCGCCTGGAACAGCAAAACAGAGTTACCAGCAGTGGGAACAGGATCATTACCAACTCAACTATGGTAGTGCCCATTCCACTCCCAAACTAAGCTGAGAATGGCATTCTGCTTCTTTTCAAAACTCCCCATTAGATCAGTGTCCCAGGATGTCTTACCTTACTTAACTCAGTAGGCAGTTACACCAAAGACCTTTCTCTTTGCTCTCTCCTATCCTGCACTAGTTGTGCAGTAGCAGCATGCATACAACTATTGAAAAGTGCAGGCAGCTGAAGGTTTTTCTGGAGTGTGAATTATGATTTGCAAACTGTCCAACTTGCCATATACTTTCACCAAGTTTATCTCAACACAATGAGATCAGTAGGAAACCTGAAGACAAAATATCTTAAGGCAATATCCATTCTGCACAGCCTTTCCAAAACTATTTTGCAGAGCCAATAAATGAAAAGTGTGTTCCAGTTCAATGAGGACAGACATAAGGGACTTTGGTAATATGGCTTTATTTCCTCCTGGCTACTGAAACCAGAAGACCTCCATTCATAATCTGAACAACACCTTCAGTTTTAGAAGCCATCTGAAAGATAACCAATGACAGGAGAAACAGAGTACCTGAAAAAGGACATGCAGAAGCTGTGGATATAATGAAGACCTACTTTCATTTCATGCACCCTTACAAGCTGCAATCTGTGCTTTCATGAAGCTTGATATATGAATTTAAAACACATGCAAGAACTTTTCTTGCCCCAGTTCATACCTGCAAACTGTACTTCAGGAGAGAGTACTATTGGCAACACTACTACTTCAGAGCTGAGGAAAAAAAAACACACCACAAACAGATGCTTCCCCTGACATGTTTAAATTTTAAGCACTCAATCCTATAAAACAAGTACTGGGTCTCTAACATTTAAAAGAATCCTTAATAATAACAATATTTTCACTCAGATTTCTTTGTGTCAGAATAGCCTGTTGAAAATGAAGGAGATTACAAAAACCTGAGGAAGAGAAGGAAATCATGAAGGACATGGGCTCAATTCTGTTTCAGATAACTTTATGACAGATCCAGCAACGACAATTTTCTAAACACACACAAAGGCAGCAATCACCTTTCATATTAATTCAGCTGGTGTACCACAGCAAACTTTCTTACTTGGAGAGTAATGGAGCACTGGAAGAGGCTGCCCAGGGAGGCTGTGGTCTCTGAAGACCTTCCTGGATGTATTCATGTAGTCTCATCTAGGTGATTCTGCTTTAGCAGAGGGTTTGGCTAAATCTCCAGAGGTCCTTCCAACCCCTACCAATCCGACTTAGTCGTACCTATAGTCTCTCACCTTGCCAGCAGGCACTACAGAAAATGGTCTAGCTCCCTCTTCTTTCCCTTCCATTAGCTGTTTATAGAGATGGAGAAAATTCTCTCTGTTCCTTCTCTTGTCCAGGCTGAGCAATGTAATTTCTCTCAGCCTCCCCCTAGAGGACACATGTTCCTGTCCTTTCATGATCCTTGCAGTCCCTCAGTCTTTTGCATTGGGGAGCCCAGAACTAGAGAGTGAAAGGATCCCATCCCTCCACTTGCTGGCCTTCTTTGCTCTCATGGTCAGCTTGCTCTCCACTTGGATCATCCCCTTTTTTTTTTTTTTTTTTTCCCCTACAGAGCTGCTTTAAAGCAAGTTGTAAAGCAAGGGTAATTTCCCTGTGCAGGCAGAACTTTCATTTTCCCTTGTTGAACTTCCATTTTCCCTTGTCGAACTTCATGAGGTTTCTCTCAGCTCATTTCTGCATCCTGTCCAGGTCCCTCTGAATAGCAGTGTTTGATCTATCAGCCATTTCCTTGCAGTTTTGTACTGCCTTTGAACTTGCTGAGCACACACTCTGTGCCATTGCACAGACCATTCATTAAGCTATTAAGAAGTATTTGCTTATATATCTAATATTAACATGAATATCCACCCTCAGGGCACGGCCCTGCTGATGGGTCTCTGGCTGGGCTTTGTGCCATTGATTACAACCCTCTGGGCATGGTCATTTAGTTTTTACTCTGCCTCTCTGTTGACTTAACATGTACCTTGTCAGTTTACTTTATAAGCCATAGTCTCTTGCAGATGCAGATTTAAACATCTTCTCCATCACTACTCACATAAAAGTGAAAACAGGTGTTGGGCTATGTCAGTGAAAGAATATCCCACCCACAGGTAAATCAGGAGAAAAGTACTCATCAGCTTAGAATAGAAAGGCAAAGGCAAACATGCTGTTTTATAGCCCAGGGGTAACTAGTCTTAACTGCAGTAATAAAAATCAAAACAATTCAAATTATGGCTTTAGTTTGGTTCACAGCCCTCATCTAATATTAGATACAAACTATGAATAGTTGCAGAAAGTACTGAGAAACATATTTGTTAATTAAACTATAAGCAAATAAAGTGTATTCTAACATTAGAAATAATATTTGCAAATGTCTTCCATGGATGATCTATTCTTCAAGGACTTGGAGGACTCCACAGAAGCAGAATAACAGAATGTTGGGGGTTGGAAGTGACCTCCAAAGATCATCTAGTCCAGCCTTCATGACAAAGCAGTAGCACCTAGGGCAGGCCACACAGGAACACATCCAGGAGTGTTTTGAAAGTCTCCATGGAACTAAACTCTATAACCTCTCTGTGCAGCTCATTCCACAGCTCTATCACCCTCACTGTAAAGGTTTTTCCCATGTTGAGGTGGAACCTCCTGTGTTCCAGATTGTATTCATCGTTCCTCGTCCTATCACTGGGCACTACCAAAAAGCAACCCTTGTCTTCATCTTGACACCCACCCCTCAGCTCTTTATAGACATTAATAAGATCCCCTCTCAGGGATGTTCATCTGCCACCTCTATTTACATGCTATGTATGTACTTTATAAACATACTTTAGGCAAAAGAAACTCAATATATTAATTTTACATACAAACTGCAGCAATAGAATAACGAAGCATTACTTACATGACCTCACTAATTCACAAGTTGTGAGAGTTATCATTGTACCATATGGAGAGCTGCAACACAACTGTTGACAAAAGTCATACAGAAGTGAGAGACAAACTAATTCATTTAACAAATAGTTATATACTTAAAATGCAGTGTTCAGTATCACAGTATCACCAAGGTTGGAAGAGACCTCAAAGATCATCGAGTCCAACCTGTCACCACAGACCTCATGACTAGACCATGGCACCAAGTGCCACGTCCAATCCCCTCTTGAACACCTCCAGGGACAGTGACTCCACCACCTCCCTGGGCAGCTCATTCCAATGACGAATGACTCTCTCAGTGAAGAACTTCATCCTCACCTCAAGCCTAAACGTCCCCTGGCGCAGCTTGAGACTGTGTCCTCTTGTTCTGGTGCTGGTTGCTAGGGAGAAGAGACCAACTCCCTCCTGGCTACAATCCCCCTTCAGGTAGTTGTAGACAGCAATGAGGTCTCCCCTAAGCCTCCTCTTCTCCAGGCTAAACAACCCCAGCTCCCTCAGCCTCTCCTCACAGGGCTTGTGCTCGAGGCCTCTCACCAGCCTTGTTGCCCTTCTCTGGACACGTTCACGTGTCTCGATGTCTTTCTTAAACTGAGGGGCCCAGAACTGGACACAGGACTCAAGGTGTGGCCTAACCAGTGCAGAGTACAGGGGCACAATGACCTCCCTGCTCCTGCTGGCCACACTATTCTTGATACAGGCCAGGATGCCACTGGCCTTCTTGGCCACCTGGGCACACTGCTGGCTCATGTTTAGGCCACTGTCAACCAGTACCCCCAGGTCCCTCTCTGTTTGGGAGCTCTCCAGCCACACCGACCCCAGCCTGTAGCTCTGCATGGGGTTGTTGTGGCCAAAGTGCAGCACCCGGCACTTGGACTTGTTAAATCACCCCATACAATTATGGAGGCTAATATAGCAAGCATGGCCTGTTGAAGGTGTGAATTGCCTTCAACACATACATCAAACAATGCAGAATTGATACACTTTCTGAAAGAAGTTAGGTCCCTTCCTTAAATAAGATTTAAGCTCCTATGAAAGAAAGGAGTTTAGAAGCAGAGAGGAAGTAACCAGTTTGGCCCACTGGCATTAACAAAAGCTTGGCTCACTGAGTCGGAAAAGCAAATGGGAGCTACACTCTACGATGGAATGCAATGGGTATGTAAAAATATACAGTGTCTACAACATTATACAGGTATTTGCAGTCAGAAAACAACACAGAAACCCCCTGAACCTTCTGGGACCCCAAAAGGAGCTGGGGCAACTGTTCTGCTTTCCCCCAATCTTCCCCCCTTTTCATGTAATTGAAAGAGAAAGATATGTTAGGGAGTTCTGTTAGCTCAAAAAAAGCATTGTAGTGTTTTCATCTCAAGGTTAGGCTGATAAGGTCCTTCTCCAGCAAAGTAGCCACAGAAGCAGCCAGAGAAAAGGGAAAGGAATGAAGTGGGATGTGAGATATTGCTAGGGGTACATCTCATATCTGGCCAGTTAAAATGATTTAAAATAATCTTTTGTTTTCCTTTTTACACCCAACTGTGAATTGTTTATACTTCTTCACTCTTCTGCTTGAAAATCTGCAGTTAACTTTTAAAGGCATAGCCAGAAACTACCACAGAGAGAATAGCATCAAGCCCAGAACATCTGAGAGTCAATACCAAAACAACTTGGAAGGTGAGGAGTTTCTCTTTCCCCATTAAGTACCTTTGAACATGCATGAACAAGAAGCTTCCTCTCTGGGCAGAAGAAAAGAAAGAAAGAAAAAAAGGTCAGTTTCAGAGCATAAGCATTACAAGCTGATTCCCAAAGACAGCTGATACCACATCAGAAAAGCCTCAGACACCTAAAAGCAATTAAAGATTTCAGAACCAAGGCTTCCTGGCAGCTGCATTGTTAAAGATCAAGCCTTCCCTGAAAGAATGTCCTTCGAAATATATGATTATAATATCATTTTGCCTTGCAGGTTCTTGGGACCTATTATTTTCCGAGTATCTTCCCATGCTGCAGTACAGCCTGGATGGCAAAATTTTAATTTTCTGATATAGGTTTTAGCAGAGCCATCCCTCTTTAAGTCTGATTTTTCTCTCACAGATGGTGCTACTTAAGGTCCACTGCTAAGGGGTTTTCCTTCTTTTCTCTCCTCCAGGGAAAAACCATGAGTAACCTAAACACTGCAGACTGTCTTCAAGCTCCTTTCTCACACCACCAGAGCCTTGTGCTTTCTCCAAGTGCCAGCAGCTCCAGAGCCTTTCTCTCACAGCAAAACCAACAACAATTGGGTTTTCCTCACAACCACAACCTCAGATTCAAGCGGCAGCCATACAACAGCCAGCTGCAACAAACCTAGGCAGAAAGAAATCATCACCTAAATGAGGAAGACAGAGAGAAATGTTTGGCAAGCCAAGACACCATCATTTTACCAGAGGAGCTAGGCTGCTGCCCCGTAAAGCAGTTGCAGGCAATGGGCGTATTCTAGCAGTTTTCAGAGATGAAAATCCTACATTCTGAAACACTGGATCAGAGTAACAAACAAATTTCTTTTCAAAAGTATTAGTATTTTTAAAGGGGGCAAAGAGAAATGTGAATTGCATTACAAAAAATTCCTTTAGTATGCCAAACTGACCTTCAAAACAAACAAACCAACCCCAGGATGCCACAATAAACATCACTGCTATGTTGTTAAGCATAAACCTTACCACAAAACACTCTGAGGACCAGCACCTATGTGGGGACAAACTGTGGCACTCTGCCACAGTAATTTTATTCAAGACTCAGCTCTGGGAAGGAAAGAGAGCTAAATTATGGATCTCAACCTTCTGCTCTTAATTACAACCTAATTGTTACACCTAAGAAATTTTAGTACATACCATGATAAAGTAAAATTTAGATACAATTATCCTACTTGGGCTCAAAACAAAGTGGGGTTTGAATGCACATGAAAAATTCCAGGGGCAATATATGTCTATTTCTCTGCACAAAGACAGCTAAATGCTGACATACGTTGCTGCAAGATAAAACATGGTTAACTGATACCACTCCTCAGATTTATGGTTCTGTCACAGGTACCCAACACAGTAAATATCTAGGTTCAGTAGCAAACTTTTAGAGCCATCCTCATGTGCAACCAGTTCTTTCCACAATGCTCACTTATGGTTTAAAGGCATTCCTACTTTTGGCACCTGCTCAAGTTAAGGGCTGCCAGGGAGACAGATGTGCATTCTCTGCTTCCATCAAAACAGAGAGGCAGCTCTGTGCAGGCAAGGGGAAAAGGGATTCAGTCCAAAAGCTAACAGAGAGGAAGTGTAATTTCAAGAAATAAATGCAAAGGGCCTTGCAGGAGTAAAAAAGGGGACAGCGGTCACAGCTGGAAAGGGGATACATTTTACAGCTGAATGTTGTAGCTCTAAGCTATGATTGTACAAGGAATGTCATTGCTTAGGTATTTAGGAAACTTGCTTTTACAATTTCTACTACTCCTTATAACTCCCATGAGAAAATGTTCAAGTTACTAGAGGGTAGATATATCATACATTTAGCCTATGTTTGCCTAAGTATCACAGAATCATAGAATCATAGAATCAGTCAGGGTTGGAAGGGACCACAAGGATCATCTAGTTCCAACCCCCTGCCATGGGCAGGGACACCCTACACTAGATCAGGCTGGCCAGAGCCTCGTCCAGCCTGGGCTTAAACACCTCCAGGGACTGGGCCTCAACCACCTCCCTGGATAACCCATTCCAGGGCTTCACCACTCTCATGGTGAAGAACTTCTTCCTCACATCTAGCCTGAATCTCCCCATTTCCAGCTTCATTCCATTCCCCCTAGTCCTATCACTACCTGAGATCCTGAGAAGTCCCTCCCCAGCCTTCCTGTAGGCACCCTTCAGATACTGGAAGGCCACAATGAGGTCACCTCGGAGCCTTCTCTTCTCCAGACTGAACAGCCCCAACTCCTTCAGTCTGTCCTCATAGGAGAGGTGCTCCAGACCTCTGACCATCCTCGTGGCCCTTCTCTGGACACCTTCCAGCACGTCCACATCCCTCCTGTAATATGGGCTCCAGAACTGGACGCAGTACTCCAGGTGGGGTCTCACCAGAGCTGAGTAGAGGGGGAGAATCACCTCCTTGACCTGCTGGCCACACTTCTCTTGATGCAGCCCAGGATCTGATTGGCTTTCCGGGCTGCAAGCGCACATTGAGAGCTCATGTCGAGCTTCTCGTCCACCAGCACCCCCAAGTCTCTCTCCTCAGGGCTGCTCTCCAGCCAGTCACTGCCCAGCCTGTATTTGTGCCTAAGTTTAGCCTAAGTATATTTGCAGAAACTAACTGTCCTTGAGAGAGCATAGCTAATTAAATACATTATTTCCTTAGCCTCACAAAATGTTTAATTCTGATTTATTTTTTTTTTTCACATATAATAGAATACTTCATTTGGAAGGGATCTACAATGGTATCTAATTCAACTGCCTGTCCACTGACCAAAAAGTTTAGGCTGTCCAAGAATTAAAGCATTTTCCAAATGACTCTTAAACACTGACAGACTTGGGGCATCAGCCACCTCTTTAGGAAGCCTGTCTCAGTGCTTAGTTACCCTCTCAGTAGAGGTTTCCCGATGTCAAGCCTCATCTAATGAGGCTTTCAAAAGTCAGACCTCTATAGAATCCATACAGATGATTTAAAAAACAACCATCAGGTTCATTGAATCACATAATCCTAGAATAACTGAGGCGGCAAGGAAGCTCAGGAAGACTAGTATCACTTCCTGCTCAAAGCAGGGTCAGCTGTGAGATCACAGCAGGCTACTCAGGGCTTTAAACAGTCACCTCAGAAACTTTTCCATCCACTGCACAACATCCCTAGGCAACCAACTCCAACACTAAACTGTCCTAAAGATCATTTGATATAAATTAGAGAATGAGGAAGAATCTGGTGCTTTCATATTTACATAAAAGGAAGGATACACAAAGTTTATACAAAGAAGAATATGAAGCATGAAAGAGCAACAACAAGAGCAAACATGGCAACATTAAGCTTCAGAAGCAGCACAGAACACAGGCAATATAGAATACTGGAGCAGCATGTAAGCCTCATGCATTTTGAGACAGATGGCATTTACATTTCTTTTCATGAAAGTATGGTCTTTCCAGATTCTGAGTCCTAGACATCAGACTCCTCTTTCTATCCACAAAACTAGCAAAAAATTAACTTTGCTCTGCCTGTGCTAATTCATCCACAGCTCACACATTTGACTCTTGGTACTCCTCAGTGATAACTACACATATCCCAAGAAACTGCTGCATAAACAAACAAACAACCCCCCCAAAAACTAACAACAATTACACACACACACACAAACCAACAACAAAAATACCAAACCAACAGACAAACCCCCCTGCTTTCACATCTCTTCAGAAGAGACAGCAAATAAAAACCCAAATTAAAAACAGAAATAAAAACCACACACCCCATTTTAAAACTCTCTTTTTTTTCAAATCCCATGTGAGTCATTGAAAGCCACACAGCTCCGATTTCACTTACCAATGGCAACAGTTTACACACCCTGCACATCAATTTAGCTCTCTCAGAGCAATGGATACTTACTGTAAGACCAGCTATCAGACACTAGAAGAGTACAAATGAACTAAGATTTAAAATAACTTCTCTGTTTATACTTAATCAGCACTCAGACAGCTGTATTATTTATACTAAATCAGCACTTTCTTATTCCTACACAAACACAGAAAGTGCTCTGCAATCAACATGAACACTTCCTTCAGAGGTTGTCTGTTCTTGCCATTAAGGGGGCTCCACCCATGCAGGAAAGAATACAGCCTTTCAGAGGCTTAAACTCCTTTTTCCGCACATAATATGTATATAAAATTATATACATATCATTTACAATTTTAAAAAAATACTCCACAGTGTAGTTAATTTTTCAAGGAGAAAGAAGTGGGTTTGGCTACTAAATTAGGATCATCATCTGATAATTTCCTTGTAGCATGTTTTAATCCATACTTACCAAAACCATTATTGGTTTCTTCCATGTCATTATGCCTAAGAGTCCGCATAAGATGACCTACAACACCAAGAAACATAGCATCACCATGAAGTGAAGAACTGTTTATGAAATGCCATTTATGTGGTATTTATCACTGTTCTGACGAAAAGGTCTTCAGAACACTACAATAATGCTAAAAAGATGTTAAGATGCACTTTAAAGCAGAGAATAAAAGCTTGTGCTGATGAGGTCTTTCACTATGAGCATTCTGTGAAATACCACAATCAGATTCTAATCTGGGGTTTTTTTAGAATAGAATTACCAAGGTTGGAAGAGACCTTGAAGATCATCGAGTCCAACCTGTAACCACAACCTCACAACTAGACCATGGCACCAAGTGCCACATCCAGTCCCCTCCTGAACGCCTCCAGGGACGGAGACTCAACCACCTCTCCGGGCAGCCCATTCCAGTGACGAATCACTCTCTCGGTGAAGAACTTTCTCCTCACCTCCAGCCTAAACTTCCCCTGGTGCAGCTTGAGACTGTGTCCCCTTGTTCTGGTGCTGGTTGCTAGGGAGAAGAGGCCAACCCCTTCCTGGCTACAACCACCCTTCAGGTAGTTGTAGAGAGCAATGAGGTCACCCCTGAGCCTCCTCTTCTCCAGGCTAAACAGCCCCAGCTCCCTCAGCCTCTCCTCATAGGTCTTGTGCTCAAGGCCTCTCACCAGCCTTGTTGCCCTTCTCTGGACACGTTCAAGTGTCTCAATGTCCTTCTTAAACTGAGGGGCCCAGAACTGGACACAGTACTCAAGGTGCGGCCTAACCAAAGCAGAGTACAGGGGCACAATGACCTCCCTGCTCCTGCTGGCCATACTATTCCTAATGCAGGCCAGGATGCGGTTGGCCCTCTTGGCTGCCTGGGCACACTGCTGGCTCATGTTCAGCTTCCCATCAACCAGCACCCCCAGGTCCCTCTCAGCCTGGCCGCTCTCCAGCCACTCTGACCCCAGCCTGTAGCGCTGCCTGGGGTTGTTGTGGCCAATGTGATGATTTTTTCTTCCAGAAAAAATCATACCAGCAACCCAACATCAACAACTACCTATATAGCTACTTTCAGGCAACTCAGTGTTTGCTTACTGCAATATGGCTAAACAAATCTTAAAACTATCTGCCCCTCAGTTGCGATTCCACCACTTCATTAAGTGCCTGCCTCTTCCCTTGTACAACTCTGGCCCTCCTCTGACCATTTCGGTGAACTAACCTGCAGAGTGTGAACCCTACAAAATCACTGAAGGGCACCAAAACCGTGCTGTTTAGTTGGATGAATACCAGTATCAGCACAAGGAAAGAAAACTAAAAACATCTCCTTCTGCTGCAGTAGAAGTTAGACCAAACTTGCCAAGTCACAGAAACAAAACCTGTGACTATTTACCTTAGGGGACTAAACAGTTCAGGAGAAAGCTTTGCTGTAGAAGTGAAGCAAACAGATACCCAAATACTCTCTCGCAGTAAGGATGGGAACCCTATAAAGAAGTAAATACTTTCAGCAAGTCCAATAAATAAGCAGGTATAATTCTAATTCACGGGGCTTACATCATTTCATACCAAATGCCAACCCTATAAAGAAATGAAAAAACTACAACAAACAGGAAACTGCCCACTAGAGTTTTAATAAATCCTTTCTGTATGTTCATTCACCTGACAGGATCAACCTGATCTGGTGTAACACACACAAATGACTTGGCCAAACCACCTACTGATATTACCACTAGTGTTGCAAAACCAGATACGTAACTGCAGTTTTCATAACCTTTTCTTTTTTTTTTAAGCAATGTGTGTGCAGATTAGTCACATGGTTTTACAAAAAGCACATCAACCCTGATGTGAATTTCTGTTTTGCCTTAGGGACAACAGGACTTACTGTATTATACTTGTTAAAAAGATTTAAGATATATGAAGAGAAAGTGTCTCAAAGGTTTCCTGATCTGCATTTTAACAGTGCATCAAAATCAGTGTGCTGCATCTAAAGGGAAAAAAGGAAAATTTAAAAGGAAAACCAAACAGCAACAACAAAAACCCCAGAAACAAATAAAAAGCACGCACACACAAAAAAGAAGCCACCAACAAAATCACAGAAACCCAAACCCCAGACATACTCAATTCAAGCTTTTAAATGCCTCTACCTTTCCAGGTTGTTTCTGGACTAAAAAAATCACTCATGCTGTTGCGAAAGACACCAAATTTACCCAAAAGACACTTTGGGTAACTTCTCCAACTGAATCTATCATTATTTCAGCTCAACCATTTAAAAAGTAACTGCCCTTCTGCATTACTAAACAGGTTGAACACTTCTATTGCACAGGTGCAATTTAAAAACATTTCAAAAGCATAAGCATGGTTTCTGTGCAGGGGGGTTAAAGGAAGTCCCCAGCTTACACATATTCAAAGACGTTTGAGTTTAGGGTAAGGGGGGGTGGGGGAAGAGATACCAAACCCGTACAATTCATATGGCCCTAGGTTCCTTCCCTATGAAGGCTGTCAGCAATTCCAGAGCTGAGCATTGCACTATACACACAAATAGCAACTAATCGATCCCCAAACTGGAGATCACTGAGCACGTTTCTGCAGGTTGTAGACAACACTGGAAACAGAATTTCTATGCTTAAAATGAGGGATTGGCTGATGCTGTTCATACCAGTAGCACATAACTTGCTTGTCGCTCAACGGTCCACAAACTGTGCACAATCTATCCGGCTATCTCATAATAACTTCTGCTTACTACTGCCTTGCTTTTGAAACAGAAATTATTTTATGTTCTGTGTTTACACAGGCACAGGTTAAAGCAGGGTCCAACAGGAGATGGAATAACCTCTCACTACTGTTTACAGCAAGCGGTCCTAAATCCATCACGGGTTTTTTTGTGTTTTGTTTTGGTTGTTTGTTTGATTGGTGTTTTGTTTGGTTTGGTTTGGTTTTCCCCCAGGGACATCACTATTATCTGACTCCCAGTAGAGTAATGGTATACATCACACAAAAACTATACACACTATTTGCATACACTTCGACTTGAGAAAATGCCGTTTCTCATTTTATATGGTAATTGAGGTTTTGAAGATTTGTTTGTTTGTTTGAATTTGTTTTGTTTTGTTCTGTTTTTTTGTGGTGAATGGGTTTTTGTTTGTTTTAAGGCTAAAATGCACGCCGGGAAACAAATCCCGAATCTAGCTGTCTCCAGGTTTGTTGTCCTGTTAGGGTTCATGCTGTCACTCCGCAGAGACTGTTAGTAAAAGCGCTAACTGCACGTGAGCGAAAGCTCACTCCGCTCTTAACCGAGGCGGGTGCAAAGGCTTTTCGGTGGCAGACAGTAGCTCTGTGCCCCCTCCCCGTCCCTGCCCGGACGGGCGCAGGTGCATGCGATGACTTACCAAGGAACTGGCCCAGAAGGGACAGGCATTCGTCACCTGGGGGTCGCTGCTCAGCGACAGGACCCCGAAGTTCAGTAGCATGGTGGTGCAACCCAGGACAATCTGCAGCAGCAGCAGCACGAGCAGAGCCTGGGCATGCGGCGAGCCGGCACCCAGGGCCGGGTTGCAGGGTTGATGGTTGCGGTGTCGCAGAAAGCCAAGGCGACCACTGCCAGGGTGGAGCGGCGGCAGCGGGGGACCGTCGGACAGCGACATCGACGGCGACGCCGTGCCAGTGGTAGCGGCTGGTGTTGTCTGCGGTACCGGGGCGAGCCCTGGAATGTGGCGGCAGGAGCCTAGCAGTACCGCCGGCACGGAGGTGGCAGGCGTGCACCGTGGCAGATCCTGTCGGCGGCTATTAGCCCCGGGTGACGGGCTTACTGGGGCCGACCCACCGCCGCCCCTGTGTGAGACCACCCAGTCGGAGGCTTCCCGCGGCGCTTCTGTCTCCTCACTTCTCTTCTGCGCTGTAGGTGCTCTCTCGACGTCGCCATCGGCTTCAGCCTCCGGCTGCCTCTCGGGGCCAACGGGCGCCTGGCCTCTCGCCCACGGCCGCATGCCCAGCAGCATAGCCATCCCACCCCTCCCGGGTCTTTTGCCTGCATGCTCTGTTTTATCGTAGTCTTGGCAGTGTTTTCCCTCCCCTTGTTAAGGTGCGCCCTCTCACCCCTCCTCTTTTGCCACTTTTTCTTTGGTCACTGTTACGGCACAGTAAAACCGATGTTTTAAAACAACACCTCCTGGAAGGAGGGCGAGGGAAGCCGCTGGATTGTATTCCTCACTGCTGGCGGCCTTCCCAACAGCAGGAGGAGGTTTGATAGATAAAACGATGCGTGTGCGTGTATGTGTTGCTGCGCGCATGCACGGTGCGGTGCTCTTTGGGCAAAGATAAAGGACAGAGGCATCTCTTTGCCCTGTGGAGATTCATTTGTTAGCTTTTCACTCCCCCACATTTTCCTTGGGGAAAGTTTGCTGTGACTGTGCTTCTCTTCCATGTGATGCACCCCAAGGACAGAGACTTGGGAATTTATTTTGGCCATCTGTGCTGTGCTATCCAGCTCAGTCATAAATAATTTTATACCTGTTGGGCTTGCCTGGACATGACTTAAAAACCCAAGAATCTCAGATACGAAAACCAGAGCTTTTAGTGCTACAGGCAAGTCAGCCATGTTAAAGATGTCATTAGCTCATTCAACAGCACTCATTCCTCAGCACAGTGCAGACTGAGCACTTGGGAAAGAATTTTGAATCTGTGTCACAATAACTTGTAGGGTCTTACACAAAGAAAGGAAAGGATTCATCGTTAGAGAGGCTACTTTTGGAGTTAGATCCTTTGTGTCCCTCTGTTGGTTTTCTCCTTCCGAGACATCATTTGCTGCACTGGACAACAGTTTCACTAACTGGCCTCACAAATCAACCTTTAGGCCAGGTGCTATTGACCAGGGTTTGGAGCAGTACATTTTAACAACCAAGACTGCATAAGAGTGCCACCCAAGTGCCACTGCCTTTGCATATGACTGTCTGTACTTTACAATCTTTAAATCAGAAATTAATAGTAAACATGTAACTCTGACCATATCTGTGAGACTGAAGACTATCATACACATGTAGACTTATATGACATTTTCTATGATTTTGCTTACAATTCTGTTAAATGAAAGTAGAATTGCAGATACTGAAAATCTGTTGAAAGTTCACTAATGTGGAAAATGATATGTCCATGCATTTTGGGGCTTCAGAGCAGGTACCTCAGTCTTAGCTTGACAAGTCCACAAAATGCAGCCCAGGACATGGCTGGTGTTCTGGGTTGTGAGTACACATTGCCCGCTCATAGAATTATAGAACTGCTATGGTTGCAACAGACCTTGAAGATCATTAAGTCCTGCGGGACAGATTTCAGTCCTCTCTAAATTAGCAGCTTACTTGTAAAAGCAGGATATCCACACTTCATCTAGTCAATGGGATCATGTAAATCTTGATGTTTATTCTGATGTTTATTCCCAATGCCTTCAAACTTACACTCTTTTTAATTTTTGGGGGTGGGGAATCCACATCAGAACAAAAAGCTACTTTTGGTCTAAAGAAACAAGTTGTTAGTTTGTGTCACAAAAATGTAAAACTACAATATACTAACTCATGAGCTCAAACTTCTCTGTTCCGGATCTGTACGTTGCTTTCTCTGTAGCTTTTTTCTGTTTCATCTTAATCTGGGAAACAGAAAAAAACATCTAGGTCCTTTCTCATCACCTGCTTCACGTCACTCCAAGTCTCTGAAACTCCAAAGAATCATAGAATGGTGTGGTGGTTTAAGCTTCAACTGGGAGTTAAGAGCTCAGATGGGGGCAAGGCTGAGAATCTCTCCCCCACTCCCACCTCCTCCCTCCCAACAGAGAGGGGGAAAAAAAAAAAAGAAGGAGCAAGTCCACCAAACAATAATTTGGAGTTGGCTTGGAAGTAGAGCGGTAAAGAGTTTTCTTTAAACAATATATATAACAATAAGGTTCACAAGGGCAAGGAACAAGGATGGATGGGAGGGGGACAAAGAAGAATAATACAAAACCAGTCTTTCTCTAAGGAGGCACACAGGCAGCAGGGAGAAGGATCTGCCCCGACCACGTGGCAGAGGAGCAGGAGGGCAGCCGCAGTAGCTCTCATCCAGGAGAGGCAGGAGCCAAAAGGAGAGCTAATAGCTGCAATGCCCTGCTTTTTATACCCTAGCTGGGCAGGAAGGGGGGAGTGGAACAGACTCAGCTTCCCTGGGGAAAACGCCCTTCAGGGAGGCCAAAGCACTCGCAAGCCCTCCCCCACTTTGTTTTCAGAATGGGTGTTAACCCACAACAAATGGTTTGGGTTGGAAGGGATATTTAAAGGTCATCTAGTCAACCCTCCTGGGGTGAGCAGGGACATCTCTAGCTAGACCAGAAACCTCCGGCAACCCATTACATTGATTGATCAGTCTCATTGTAAAATTTTTCTTCCATATGTCTAATCTGAATCTACTATCTTCAGTTTAAAACCATCACCCTTTGAGCTAATGGCAACAAGCCCTGAAAAAAAGGATTGTCCCCTATGTTATATAGACTGTCTTTATGTACTGAAAGGCCACAGTAAGGTCTCCCCAGACACTTCTCTTTGGAAGGCTGAACAACCAGAACTCTCAGCCTTTCTTCACAGGAGAGGTGTTGGAATACAATAGAACAGAATAGAATTAACCAGGTTGGAAAAAACCTCCGAGATCACCAAGTCCAACCGATCACCCAACACTATCCAATCAACTAAACCATGGCACCAAGCGCCCCATCCAGTCTCCTCTTAAACATCTCCAGTGATGGTGACTCCACCACCTCCACGGGAAGCTGATTCCAATGGGCAATCACTCTTCCTGTGAAGACCTTCCTCCTAACCTCCAGCCTAAACCTCCTCTGGCACAGCCTGAGACTGTGTCCTCTTGTTCTGGTGCTGGTTGCCTGGGAGAAGAGACCAACCCCCACCTGGATACAACCTCCCTTTAGGTAGTTGTAGAGAGCAATAATGTCTCCCCTGAGCCTCCTCTTCTCCAGATAAGCAACCCCAGCTCCCTCAGCCTCTCCTCATAGGGCTTGTGCTCCAAACCCCTCACCAGCTTTGTTGCCCTTCTCTGGACACATTCCAGCAAGTCAACATCCTTGATAAAATGAGGGGCCCAGAACTGAACACAGCACTCAAGGAGTGGCCTAACCAAAGCAGAGTACAGGGGCACAATGACCTCCCTGCTCCTGCTGGCCACACTATTCCTGGTACAAGCCAGGATGCCATTGACCTTCTTGGCCACCTGGGCACACTGCAGGCTCATGTTCAGCCTACTATCAACCAGTACCCCCAGGTCCCTCTCTGCCTGGCTGCTCTCCAGCCACTCTGACCCCAGCCTGTAGCACTGCATGGGGTTGTTGTGGCCAATGTGTAAAACCCAGCACGCCCAGCATGCCCAGCATTCCATTAGACTCTGCCCATCTGTCCAGCCTGTCGAGGTCCCTCTGCAAAGCCTCTCTACCCTCCAGCAGATCAACTCCTGACCCCAGCTTGGTGTCATCTGCAAATTTACTGATGATGGACTCAATGCCCTCATCCAGATCATCAATAAAGATGTTAAAGAGCATGGGGCCCAGCACTGATCCTTGGGGCACACCACTAGTGACTGGCCGCCAGCTGGATGTGGCACCATTCACCACCACTCTCTGGGCTCGGCCCTCCAGCCAGTTCCTAACCCAACGCAGTGTGCTCCTGTCCAAGCCATGGGCTGCCAGCTTGGCCAGGAGTTTGCTGTGGGGACGGTGTCAAAGGCCTTGCTGAGGTCCAGGTAGACCACATCCACAGGCCTCCCCACATCCACCAGGTGGGTCACCTGATCATAGAAGGAGATCAGGTTGGTCAGGCAGGGCAGGACCTGCCCTTCCTAAATCCATGCTGGCTGGGCCTGGGCCCTTGGCCATCCTGTTAGGTGCTGTGTGATTGCGCTCAAGATGACCTGTTCCATAATCTTGCCTGGCACTGAGGTCAGGCTGACAGGTCTGGAATTCCCTGGTTCCTCCTTCCAGCCCTTCTTGTGGATGGGCATCATATTGGCCAGCTTCCAGTCATCTGGAACCTCTCTAGTGAGCCAGGACTGGTGAAAAATGATGGAGAGCAGCTTGGCCAGCTCATCTGCCAGCTCTCTCAGCACCCTAGGATGGATCCTATCCAGTCCCAAGGACTTGTGGGGATCCAAGTGGCTAAGCAGGTCTCTAACTACTTCTTTCTGGATCACAGGGGAACTATACTGCTCCCAGACTCCATCTGCCAGCTCAGGAGGCCAGTTGTCCAGAAGACAACCTATCCTTCTATTACAAATTGAGGCAAAGCAGGTGTTAAGTACCTCTGCCTTTTCCTCATCTTTTGTTGCTATATTCCACTCCAAGTCCACCAAGGAGTGGAGGTTGTCCTTGCCCCTCCTCTTGCCATTAATATACCTGTAGAAGGATTTTTTTGTTGTGCTTCACAGCAGAGGCCAGTCTGAGCTCTAAATGGGCTTTTGCCTCTCTAATTTTTTTCCTGCATGACCTAGCAACATCCTTAAACATTTCACAGGTTATCTCACCTTTCTTCCAAAGATGATACACCCTCTTTTTTCCCTTAATTCACTCAGAAGTTCATTACCCATCCAGGCTGGCCGTCTGCCCCGGCGGCTCATCTTCCGGCACATTGGCACAGCCTGTTCCTGCGCCTTCAAGAATTCTTTCTTGAAGTAGGTCCAGCCCTCCTGGACCCCTTTGTTTTTAAGGGCTGTTGCCCAAGGTACCTTCTGAGTTAGTTCCTTGAGTAACCTGAAGTCTGCCCTCCGGAAGTCCAGGGTGGAGGTTTTGTTGCTGCCCCTCTTAGCTTGACTGCATATTGAAAACTCAATTCTCTCATGGTCACTGGACCCCAGACATCCTCCAACCACCACATCTCCCACCAGCCCTTCTCTGTTTGTACAAAAGGAGGTCAAGCAAAGCCTTATCCCTGGTAGGCTCACATATCAGCTGGGATAAGAAGCTATCCTCCATACACTCTTAGAATCTGGACTGCCTCCTCTCTGCTGTGTTGAGTTCCCAGCAGATATCAGGTGGGTAAAAACTGCTTATTAGAACAAGGTCAGGTGATCTTGAGACAGCCTCTAGCTGCCTATAGAATAATTCATCAACTTCTTCATCCTCTTTGGGTGGTCTATAACAGACTCCAACCAGGACGTCTGCCTTGTTGGCCTTCCCTCTAATTCTCACCCACAGGCACTCAACATGATCATCCCTGATCTCTAGTTCCATGGCATCTAAAGCCTCCCTGATGTACAGGGCCACCCCTCTACCCATTCTTCCTCACCTGTCTCTCCTGAAGAGCCTGTAGCCATTGATTACAGTGCTCCAGCCATGTGAGTCATCTCACCATGTTTCTGGGATGGCAACTACATCATAACTTTCCTGCTGCAACAAGGCTTCCAGCTCCTCTTGTTTGTTACCCATACTGCATGCATTATTGTACATGCACTTCAGCTGGGCTGCTGGTTTCAACCCTGTTCCAGCTCTCTGATCATTTCTGTGGCCTTCTGGGTTCACTTCAACAGCTTTATGTCTTTCCTGTGCTCAAGACTCTGGAGCTGGATGCAGGACTCCAGGTGGGATCTCATGAGAGCAGAGGAACAGAATTCTTTCCCTTGACCTGTTGGACACACTTGTTTTGATGCAGCTCAGGGCACGTTGGCCTTCTCAGTTATGAGTACCTATTGGGGGCTCATGGAATCATCGAGTCCAACCATTTACCCAACCTTGCTAGGTCACTGCTAAACCAGGCCCCTAAGCACTACATCTACACATCTTTAAAATATCTCCAGAGAGGGTGACTTCAACAGTCAGTTCCAGTGCCTCTTTTGGTGAAGAATTTTTTCCTAATCTCCAGTCTAAATCTCCCCTGGAACAAATTTAAGCCATTTCCTCTTATCCTATACATTGTTACTTGGGAGAAGAAAATTACTATCACCTCACTACTACCTCCTTTCAGGCAGTTATAGCAAGTGATAAGGTGCCCCGTCATCCTCCTTTTCCTCAGACTAACGAACTCCAGTTCCCTTAGCTGTTCCTCATAAGACTTGTTCTCCCTTCACCATCTTTGTTGCCCTTCTCTGGACACTTTTTAATACCTCAATGTCCTTCTTGTAATGAGGGGCCCAAGACTAAACACAGTATTCAACATGCAGCCTCACCAGTGCCAAATACAGGGGCATGAGCATTTCCCTACTCTTTCTGGCCACAGTATTTCTGATACAAGCCAGAATACTGTTGGTCTTCTTGGCCACCTGAGCACACTCCTGACTCATATTCAGCTCATATCAACTACCATCCCCAGATCCATTTCCAGCCACTCTCTACCGAGCCTGTAGATTTGCATGGGGTAGAACCCAGCACTTGACCATGTTGAATCTCATACCATT
The DNA here is from genome assembly GCA_033816785.1 of Picus viridis. Taxonomy (NCBI): domain Eukaryota; kingdom Metazoa; phylum Chordata; class Aves; order Piciformes; family Picidae; genus Picus; species Picus viridis. The sequence goes on from CM066606.1 coordinate 56,125,503, forward strand.
GCCTTTGGTCCATCAATCTAGCTTGTCCAGATCCCTTTACAGAGCTTCTACCTTCAAGCAGATCAACACATCCACCTAACTTGGTTTCATCTGCAAACTTACTGAAGATGCACTCAATCCTCTCACACAAATAATTGATAAAGATATTAAAGAGAACAGGCTCCAGTAAATGAATCCTGGGAACACCACTTGTGACTGGTCATCAGCTGTATTTGACTCCATTCACCACAACTCTTTAAGCCTAGCTTTTAATCCATCAGTACCCCCGAGTCCTTTTCCACAGGGTTGCTCTCAATCCCTTCATTCCTTAGCCTGTATTCATGCTGGAAGTTGTTCCAATACAGGTTCAGGGCCTTGGGGTTCACCTTGTTGAATATCATGAGGTTAACATGGGGCCAATTCTCAAGCTTGTTCAGATCTCTCCATGTGGCATCCCATCCCTCAAGTGTGTCAACCGAGCCACTCAGTTCAATGTCATCTGCAAACTAGCTGAGTGTCTCATTGATGAAGGTATTAAATATTAGTGGTTCCAGTATGAACCCCCGAGAGACACCCCATCCAGACATGGAGCTGTTGACCTCTAACTCTGTCTTGATCGAGAAGTTGGGAAGGAGACATGGTTCTTTTGAACATACCCATGAGTGAAATTAAGACACAAACCAGGTCATGTATCAAAATAAGACAATTTATTACTTACAAACAAAACAGAGGGGGAAAAAAAGGAAAATAAAAGGGAGAGATAAAGAGAGAGAAAATGGAGAAAAAGAGAGCAGGAGAGATAGATAATTACTACCCTGGGGTCCTTCTTTGGGGCAAGGAGAGAGATGTTCCTTGGTTGCTGAAGGTGATGTTCTGCTGTCCCTTTTGCTGACATTCCTCCAGATTGTGATGTTCCCCAGCTTGTGATGTCCTTAATGACATTCCTCCCCTAAGACAGCATAGCTCAGGATTTTTATACTGTCCCTGGTTCATTCATCATAGCTCCACGTGACCAACACCCTTGTCACATTACAATGCACATGTGACCAAGATGCCTCCCAGTGGGCTCACGGAGGTCAGCACCCAGTGACCTCTGCCCCTCTTAGCAGACCACAACCCCTGGACAGTTGTTATCTCAATGTACAGAGATGACACATCAGGCCAGTTGTTCACAACAATCTTATTGTTGTTGAGACACTTCTCATATTCCTGATGATTCCCACACTCTCTAGATAAAACCATCCAGCTAATCCCTTATCCACAGAACAGCCTATCAATAAAATCCATATCTCCTTAATTTAGAGTGAAGGACTTTGTAAAAGATTATGTAAAATAATATTCAGAAATCCAGATAGATGGCCTCTGTAGAAGAGGACTGAACAGAAATAGACACATTTTGCATAGTGACTGCATTTGTGCCCCAAATAAGAAAATCTGGGCTTATTGCTGAGATGTGGTGGGACAGATTGCCTAAGAGCTGTAGCAGATGGATGCAAGTCCTTCAGGAGAAACAGGCAGAAAAGACAATAAAGGAGTCTACATTCTGTCTGAAGGAGTAACTCCGCTCCATGAGACTCCACCATGGAACAGCTGAGAATTTACTGGTGAGAGACAGAGAGACCACTGAGTGTAGCATCACAGTGGGACTGTGTTAGTGCTGATAATGGTAAGGAAAAGGATTAAATCTTTGAAAAATCTAAAAAAAGTCTTAGTGTGATAGAAACTTTAACTGAGTCCCTGACATATCCTGGAAGAGCAACATGTCCAGAGACAAGCCATCCAGGAGAAATTCTGAAGGATGTCAAGGGCAATTTTCTTGTTTTATAGCTACTGGAACAAAGGAATAAATGCATCACAGGTGAGGGAACTTGGGCTGCTTACAGGAGAGAATTTTTGTGCATTAAAACAATTGTGTTCCTGTTGTGTATTCTTACATGTGGGTCCATCTGAATTTTAGTACTACAACTCCAAGTCTGGAATGGTTAAGTACTGTCTATATGAGAATATAGCTAATACTTCATCTGTGCAATAAGCTAAAATAAGAGAGTCTTGATTTCCTCCTACCCACCCCTGCCAGGATCTTTCTGTCATTCAGTTTATGGGAAGTTGTCACTCAGCAGATAATTGTTAATTTTTAATTTTTTTTCTTTTCCCTGGTATTAAGCACACAGCCCTGCCTTTTATCCCAGTCACAATGAGTAGAGAAATATGCACTTATTCACTTTTAGTGATTCCCAGCAGAATCTTCAGGGCACTTTAACATAGAATCATAGAATCATAGAATCAGTCAGGGTTGGAAGAGACCACAAGGATCATCTAGTTCCAACCCCCCTGCGATGGGCAGGGACACCCCACACTAGATCAGGCTGGCCAGGGCCTCATCCAGCCTGGTCTTAAACACCTCCAGGGACGGGGCCTCAACCACCTCCCTGGACAACCCATTCCAGGGCTTCACCACTCTCGCGGTGAAGAACTTCTTCCTCACATCCAGCCTGAATCTCCCCATCTCCAGCTTCATTCCGTTCCCCCTAGTCCTATCACTACCTGAGATGTCCCTCCCCAGCCTTCCTGTAGGCCCACTTCAGATACTGGAAGGCCACAATGAGGTCACCTCGGAGCCTTCTCTTCTCCAGACTGAGCAGCCCCAGCTTCAATTATCTGTGGAAATCCAGAAAGAAGCATCTGTTGGAATATGCTGTTCCCTGAGCAGCTGCTATGCTTTACTTGCTTGCTTCTGAGGGGCTCCAAAACATTAGGCACTAGACTTGCAGAGATCTTTGTAGTGTGACTGATACACTAAACTATGTCTTGAGATGTAGTTCACCTGCTTGCTTTCATTGGTGTGGGAGTGAGAAAAAATAATTTGAGCCTGCTTCTTCTTTTCTTTGCCTACAGACAAGTGGTCCAGGGGCTTGAGTGTGAGTTTGGAATCCAGCCTGTAAGCAACTCTGATGCCATAGCTTTGTTTTTCCTAGACAAGTTTTAAGGGAGAGATGTTGACTCCCTCACTTCAGGAGACTTTTTAAGGTGTCACAGAGAGCAGAAAAAGTACTATACCTTCAAAGTCTAAATGTAGAGGTCAAAGGGAAAAGTGTTTGGCTTTCATTGTGCTTGGTTGGATGTGTTAAAATATTGTTTTGTTATTTTAACCTATTGTATGCCTTAATTACACGCATGCCAGTAGTAAATAACGAATTAAGATGTGACACATGTGCCTTCTGATAGACTATATAATCTTGCCGTATAACATAATAAACATCTTTGCCTGCTTACATCTTGTAAGGGAAAAAAAGAGGGTGTATCATCTTTGGAAGAAAGGGGAGGCAACCTACGGAATGTTTAGGGATGTTGCTAGGACATGTAGGAAAAAAATTAGGGAGGCAAAAGCCCATTTAGAGCTCAGACTGGCCTCTGCTGTGAAGGACAACAAAAAGTCCTTCTACAAATACATTTATAGCAAGAAGAAGGGCAAGGACAACCTCCACTCCTTGGTTGACACGGAGGGGAACGTTGTAACAAAGGATGAGGAAAAGGCAGAGGTACTTAACACCTTCTTTACCCCTATTTTTACTAGCAGGACAGAACGTCTTCCAGACAGCTGGCCTGCAGATCTGGCAGAAGGAGCCAGGGAGCTGCATAGTTTCCCGCTGCTCCAGGAGGCAATTAGAGATCTTCTGAGCCGCTTGGACCCCCACAAGTCCATGGGACTGGATGGGATCCATCCTAGGGTGCTGAGAGAGCTGGCAGATGAGCTGTCCAAGCTGCTGACCATCATTTTTCAGCAGTCCTGGCTCACTGGAGAGGTCCCAGAAGACTGGAAGCTGGCCAACGTGGTGCCCATCCACAAGAAGGGCCAGTTGGATGAGCCAGGGAATTATAGGCCTGTCAGCCTGACCTCAGTGCCAGGCAAGATTCTGGAACAGGTCATCTTGAGTGCGATCACACAGCACTTACAGGATGGCCAAGGGATCAGGCCCAGCCAGCATGGATTTAGGAAGGGCAGGTCCTGCCTGACCAACCTGATCTCCTTCTATGACCAGGTGACCCGCCTGGTGGATGTGGGGAGGCCTGTGGATGTGGTCTACCTGGACCTCAGCAAGGCCTTTGACACCGTCCCCCACAGCAAACTCCTGGCCAAGCTGGCAGCCCATGGCTTGGACAGGAGCACTCTGTGTTGGGTTAGGAACTGGCTGGAGGGCCGAGCCCAGAGAGTGGTGGTGAATGGTGCCACATCCAGCTGGCGGCCAGTCACTAGTGGTGTGCCCCAAGGATCAGTGCTGGGCCCCATGCTCTTCAACATCTTTATTGATGATCTGGATGAGGGCATTGACTCCATCATCAGTAAATTTGCAGATGACACCAAGCTGGGGGCAGGAGTTGATCTGCTGGAGTGTAGAGAGGCTTTGCAGAGGGACCTCAACAGGCTGGACAGATGGGCAGAATCCAATGGCATGAGATTGAACACATCCAAGTGCCAGGTTCTGCACATTGGCCAGAGCAACCCCATGCAGTGCTACAGGCTGGGGTCAGAGTGGCTGGAGAGCAGCCAGGCAGAGAGGGACCTGGGGGTGCTGGTTGATGGGAAGCTGAACATGAGCCTGCAGTGTGCCCAGGCAGCCAAGAAGGCCAATGGCATGCTGGCCTGCATCAGGAAGAGTGTGGCCAGCAGGAGCAGGGAGGTCATTCTGCCCCGTACAATGCACTGGTTAGGCCACACCTCGAGTCCTGTGTCCAGTTCTGGGTCCCTCAGTTTCGGAAGGATGTTGTCTTGGTGGAACGTGTCCAGAGAAGGTCAAAAAGTTGGTGAGGGGTTTGGAACACAAGCCCTATGAGGAGAGGCAGAGGGAGCTGGGGTTGCTTAGCCTGGAGAGGAGGAGACTGAGGGGTGACCTTACTGCTGTCTACAACTACCTGAAGGGATGTTGCAGCCAGGTAGAGGTTGGCCTCTTCTCCCAGGCAGCCAGTACCAGAACAAGAGGACACAGTCTCAGGCTGCGCCAGGGCAGGTTTAGGCTGGATGTTAGGAAGAAGTTCTATACAGAGAGAGTGATTGCCCATTGAAATCGGCTTCCCATGGAGGTGGTGGAGTCACCATCATTGGAGGTCCTCAGGAGGAGACTTGATGGAGTGCTTGGTGCCATGGTTTAGTTGTTTAGGTGGGTTGGATTGGTTGATGGGTTGGACGCGATGATCTTGAAGGTCTCTTTCAACCTGGTGTATTGTATTGTATTGTATTATATTGTATTGTATTGTATTGTATTGTATTGTATTGTATTGTAATGAGGGGTGACCTCATTGCTCTCTACAACTACCTGAAGGGTGGTTGTAGCCAGGAAGGGGTTGGCCTCTTCTCCCTAGCAACCAGCACCAGAACAAGGGGACACAGTCTCAAGCTGCACCAGGGGAAGTTTAGGCTGGAGGTGAGGAGAAAGTTCTTCACCGAGAGAGTGATTCGTCATTGGAATGGGCTGCCCGGGGAGGTGGTTGAGTCTCCGTCCCTGGAGTCGTTCAGGAGGGGACTGGATGTGGCACTTGGTGCCATGGTCTAGTTGTGAGGTTGTGGTTACAGGTTGGACTCGATGATCTTCAAGGTCTCTTCCAACCTTGGTAATTCTATTCTATTCTATTCTATTATTGTATTATATTGTCCTGGAAGATGTGCTTGGGTTAAATTGAACATTTATATTACAACATATCACATGTCTGACCTCTGAAAGAATGATTTGGTATGCTACACAGTGTGCAGAATGTATGCAGTGATGCTAATATATCTTTCTTTGAGTTCCTATGGAAATTTCTGATAGCATTCATAGCGCAGACTTTGGTCTTGGAATGACCCCCACATGTTGCTTTACTTGTAGCCCCATATAATGCTTAAGACTAAATCTGATCTTTTTTATTGTCCTTTTTTTTTTTTTTTTTTGGGGGGGGGGGGGGGTTGTACTAACTAACAGCTGTAATTGGTGAATTATCTTCAATGGAGTAAAACTTTTTTCCATATGAGCCTAGGGCAGCAGTTCCTAATTTGGGTTGTAAGTAGGGTTGCAACACTGGACTTCAGGAGAGCCAACACTGACCTATTCAGAAACCTGCTTGGAAAGATCCCATGAGCTAGGGCTCTAGAAGATAGGGGTGCCAAAGAAAGCTGGTTAAAATTCAAGCACCACCTCCTCCAAGCTCAAGATCAATGCATCCTCATGAGTAAGAAATCAAGCAAGGAAGACAAGAGACCTGCACGGGTAGGAAAGATATTCTGGGAAAATATAAATGAAAGCAGATGTCCACAGCAGTGGAAAAGGGGACTGGCCACTTGGAAGGAACATTGCCAGAGTGTGTCAGGATGTAGCAGTGTTAAATCTAAGACTCTCTTGGAACTAAATCTGGCAAAGGACGTAAAATATAACAAGAGCTTCTTCAAGTACATTAACAGGAAAAAGAACACCAGGCAAAATATGGGCCCACTGCTGAATAAGGCACCTGCCCTGATGACAGAAGAATAAGAGAAGGTAGATTTACTGAATGTTGCCTTTGCTTCAGTCTCTATGGCTAAGGCTGGCCCTCAGTCCTTGGAGGTAAGAGAGGAAGCCTGGAGAAAGGAGGAGTTTCCCTTAGCCAAGGAGGACTGGGTTACATATCACTTACACAAACTGGACACCCACAAATCCATGGATCCTGAAGGGGTGCACCCACAAGTGCTGAAGGAGCTGGCTAAGGTTATTGCCAAACCACTCTGTCATTTTTGAAAAGTCATGGGGAATAGTAGAGGTGCCAGAGGACTGGGGGAAAGCCAATGTTTCTCTAGTCTTCTAAAAGGTCAAGAAGGAGGACCTAGGACGCTACAGACCAGTCCATCTCTCCTCCATCCCTGGAAAGGTGATGGAACAGCTCATTCTGGAGGTCGTCTCTAAGCATGTGGAGGAAAAGAATCTGATAGCCTTCTAGGTTTGGGATGAACTGCTGGAAAGCAGTTCTGTGGAGAAGGATCTGGAGGTGCTGCTGGACAACAAATTCACCAGGAGCCAGCAATATGCCGTCATAGCCAAAAATGCCAACAGTATTCTGGAGTGCATTAAGAAGAAAGTGTGGCCAGCAGGTTGTGAGAGGTTCTCCTGTCCCTCTACTCTGCCCTGGTGAGGCTGCACCAGGAGTATTGTGTCCAGTTCTGGGCTCTCCAGTTCAAAAGATACAGGGAGCTACTGGAGCATCTCTCTTACAAGGAGAAAGTGAGAGACCTGGGGCTCTCTAGCCTGAAAAGAGCAGACTGAGAATGGATCTCAATGCATATAAATATCTAAAGGGGGGAGGTCCTGAGGATGGGGCTGGGCTTTCCAATGATAGACAAGGGGCAATGGGTACAAACTAGAACACATGATGTTTTACTTGAACTTCATGAGACACTTTTTTACTCTGAGGTTCATGTAGCACTGAAACATCCTGCCAGAGAGGCTGTGGAGTCTCCTTCTCTGGAGACTTTCCAAACCCACCTGGACATGTTCCTGTGTGACCTGATCTAGGCATACCTTTGTTAGAGTGGAGGCTGAGGTAGATGATCTCCAGAGGTCCCTTGCTACTCCTACCATTCGATGACTCTATGATTCTATAGCTGCATGCTAGTTTGGCAGTCCTCCCTATTTACTGACATATGAAAGAAAAAAAAAAAAAGAAAGAAAGAAAAAAAAAAAAATGGTGTGGTTTCTTGTGTGCCTGGTATTTGCAGGGCTGAACTTCAACCTGTTGGAGCACCACACTGAAGGCCTTTCCTCTGTAAACCCAGTAGGGGCTAGTAACAGAAGTTTTAAACAGTAGTGAGAAATTTGGAGAGAGGGAGCAAAATTCCTAGTTTTCCCCATAGATGCTGGTGGTTTGTGGTTACTACTAACAGTTATGTATCTTGTTGATATTTCATGTAAATTAGAAAAGTCACAGGTAGTGTAAATTAAGTGTTTGTTCTCTTGCATGAATTGCCATTGCAGTACATGAAGCAGTAACAGTAGAGCTGAACATCCTACTGTTCTTAATGAATTCAGTAAGCTTTGGAGTCAGGTGTCTTCTTTCATTGTTTTTGATTTCCCCTGCCTTACCTGCTTACACAGAGACACAAGATGTGTTGACTCAAAATAAGCAAAGCACCAGAACTGATGTATATTGCCACACTAACAGGAAGCGCCTTCTAACAACTGGTTTCTATGGAAAGATGGGGAAAAAAAGGCACTAAAGTCTTTGCTGAAAGTACTTAATTCAGGCAGATAGCTAAAGTTCAGAATCATAGAATCATAGAATCAATAAGGTTGGAAAAGACCTCAGAGATCATCAAGTCCAACCTACCACCCAACACCACATGACTAACTAAACCATGGCTTCAAGTGCCACATCCAATCCCCTCTTGAACAACTACAGGAATGGTGACTCCACCACCTCCCTGGGCAGCCCATTCCAATGGCAAATCACTTTTTCTGTGAAGAACTTTCTCCTCACCTCGAGCCTAAACTTCCCCTGGTGCAGCTTGAGACTATGTCCTCTTGTTCTGGTTGCCTGGGAGAAGAGACCAACCCCCACTTGGCTACAACCTCCTTTCAGGTAGTTGTAGAGAGCAAGAATGTCTCCCCTGAGACTTCTCTTCTCCAGGCTAAACAATCCCAGCTCCCTTAGCCTCTCCTCACAGGGCTTGTGCTTGAGACCTCTCACCAGCCTTGTTGCCCTTCTCTGGACATGTTCAAGCCTCTCAATATCCTTCTTATATTGAGTGGCTCAGAACTCAACACAGTACTCAAGGAAGGTGTGGCCTAACCAGTGCTGATTACAGGGGCAGAATGACCTCCCTCTTGCTGCTGGCCTCACTATTTCTGATGCAGGCCAGGATGCCATTGGCAAAAGTCTGTTCATCTTTAAATTCTGCACAGGTTCTTCACAAACTGACATGATTAGAGAGGTTGTGATCCTTGGCTGATCATCCTGGCAAAGACTCATCCTTTGTTTATTGCAACCATGGAATTACAAAGACTGTGTTTCAGTTATGAATCCTTTAATGGATACTTTCTGGCAGCTGATCCTGAGACAAAATGGGTGGAGTAGATTTGCGCTCAGTTTTCACTCTTCCAGCCCTGAGGTTGAAATACAAAGATGACAACATCCACAATCTGTCCTTCCTGCTGAGTGGTAGACCAGTGAGAGATGTGTATACATGGCAGCTGTGAAGCTAAAGAAAGTGAAAAAGAAAAAGGAGATGTCATCCATGATTTTGGAAGTACTGACAGGAATTAAATGAAACAGTGGAAGAAGTGTAACTTGGAGACAACACATAAGCAAAAGTGAACATGAAGCAAAGACAGAAATATGAGAAATTCAAAACACCATTCTGTGATTCTATAATTCCCATGTCCTTTGTGTGTGTGCTGTTCGACATGCATACATTCACTGCTGCCGAAAAACCCAAACCAAAACAAAAAACCAACCAAACTTTCATGTCCTCACACGGCATTAAATTTGCTTTATTAGTTTCCCAGGACACATATGTAAGCTGAAATTTTATCAGGGAATTTTAGCCCTGCTTAATGCCAGGGAAAGGAGTTCAGTGCAGAAGCTTTCCTGTAATATCTTATTGGTCTGTCAATCTCATTGTGCTCAGACTAGGAAAAGTAGTACCATCTTCACAAGTGCTGTGGCTGTTAAAGTGCAGTCACAACCTTAAGTTTCCCAAAACAGAGTCTCAGGTATAGAATCTCATAAGGCCATCTTAACCTAGGTGTCTCCAAAGTGGGAGAAAATAAATCCCTGGGCATTCATACTTTTAAAGACCGTGCATCTACCCTTCATATGATCTTCACATATCTTTCATGCACCCTTTTATCTGATGGTGATTCTAGTCTGAGATCCTCTGACCCCTTCTGATTCCTTTTTGGATTGCTTCACTGTGTCCATGCAGCAGGCCATTTTGACTAGTTGCAGCTGCAGTAGATGCTTGTAGCCTTGAATCCTCCTTTTCTTTTGACTTACATTGGTTCTGGAGACCCTGTTTTGACTAAGTAGCTACAGTTCAGGAAAACCTCATGGAAATTTACAGCTTGCATCCTAAGGCTTCAGCAAATCATGCTAAGCAAAGCTCAGCAAACAGCATATTAAAGCACACAACAGTATATGCCTAAGTGATCAATTCTATTTAAAATGTACTTATTTAAGCTAAACAACTAGTATATGTTAATAGTGGTAAACATTATGGGCATCAGAGTACAAGGTTCTTTCAAGACCTATTTAACCTCTGGTCATACTTCCTATCCTTTCCTGTAATCAAAGTCTAAACCAGAAAATCTAAGCCACTTCATAATATGTATACTTATTCCCAAATTTCATAGATATTTTTATTTCACTATTCATTCTAAAATATCAAAAACCTAACAAAATTAAAGAGATGAGAAAGTCCAGGTGATGAACTGGAACATAGTCAATTCTTCAAGGTCTGAAATCTGTGCCTTTAGAGAACTTTGTCTTTCCGTTAGGCTTCTCTCTAGCTCCACCTTGCTACTAGTCAAATTATTGTATTGCTGGGTCGTTAGCTTAAGTGTTCTTGCTTTACTGTGACTTAAAGTTTGTGCAGTCTGTCGTTTCTTACCAGCAGCTACTTTATAGTGAGGGTGACAGAGCACTGGAACAGAATGCCTAGAGAGCAGAGACTTTTAAAACTCTCCTGGATGTATTCCTGTGTGGACCACCTGTTTTGGTCTATAAAAGGATAAATTAATGTTCAATAAGTGAAGCGATTGTGGTGAAGGCACATTCTGCCCAGATACTAGATCTGGCCCCCAGCATGTGGATAGGTCTCCCCTCCTTTAGGAGGAGGACCACTACCAAGTATGGGCATAATTCCAGCTTCACGCTTTCTATAGGCGGAAGCCAGTTGTCTATCAGAGTGCCCATTGGTCAAACCCAGCCTCGAGGAACCTATAAATATTACCCCTGTTGGTAAACGAGTTGCCTCCTCTTCACTTTGCCTCTGTACTTGCTCAGGAGAGCAGCTATCGAGCCACCGCCTCTGCCTTTGAGCTTGTTTTTAGCTTCTATCATACATGCACGCATACTGAAGCCTCTGCATCGTGAGAAGCACTTTGATCGTGAGGATCAGCCCAGAGGAGGACCTTCGCTGAGACCGAGAAGCCAGCGTTGCTACAGCCGGTCATATCTCCAGGAGAGCCCACCGTGCTATCGGAGGACTGGACCAGCCCCGAGGGTAAGATCTGCCCAGTTGTCGGGGAGAAGGGACTTGACAGAGATCGAGTCTGCATATACCTAGCCCAGGACTATCTCAAGCGTCCCGTGGTTCCTTTAAGCCCAGGAACGGAGAGGCCGCACTCTCTCTCTAAGACTGTCTGCCGCGGGACCAATTGGGAACCTCCGAGCCCCCTATCGGCAATCGTTGCCTCGCCCTGCGGTGCGAGCCGACTCCCAGGGCTGCCCCCACGGACCGAACGCGACCAGGAACCAGTCCAGCGGCAGTAGCCAGCCGGACCCCCACCTTGCTACAAACAACAGCTACAGAATATCTTCCACGTGCTTTCCACCCACTAGCACTCAGTTCAAAGTATCCGCGTGTGGCAGAGTCATCGCTGACGCACACAAAGATTGCAATATCGCTGTATATTAGCCAGAAGCCGCCCGCGTTCTGCCGAGTCGCCATCTAGTGGCCAAGCGGCGGAACTGCACCCCTGGTTATATAAAACTCAGAGATAGTCTGTAGATAGTTTAATTAAGTTCTAATCATAATACTAAGCCATTTATGGAATGTATTTCACGAACGTGCACTAGAACATGTATATAAGTTGTTGATTCATCGGTTATTAATAATTTGATAATTAATAAAATTTCATATTTTCATAATTCATATTCCATATTCATAAATTTAATAACCTCTTCACAACAGCGATTAATAAAAATATTAATAATTTTATTAATCACAAAAATCCCACAAAAAATATTAAAGAAAACCTATTTACAGGTTCGAGGGGTTTTGGTCGTGGAACAGATACCTCAGCAGCAGGAACAAATAACAGTTTAAACAACATGCCCAAAAATCCAGAAACAACAAACAGCACTTTAAACTGTAAAGAAAAGGAACCTCGGCAATGAAGCCGGTGGTTGCCCACAACGGAGGGGGGGAACCCCAGAATTCCCCAGGGCAACAGACCTGCAATAGATGCTTATAAAAATCAGGCATTGTAATTACTCACTGATCCAGATATCTCGTTACACACGTTAAGATCTAGGCAAACCAAAATGGCGCTGACCACGTGGAAGCTGCAGGAGCAGAGTTTCACTTTCTGTTGGTGTCTGCAGCTTATTGCTGAGGCAGGATTTGCTCCCAAAGGGTTTGTAGCTAAAAGCTTTGTAGAGAGGAGGTTTCTCGGCTGTGATCCTTTTGCAGCAGCACTCGCTCCTTGCTCCAATCAAACGAAACTGTCCCGGGCACTCAGCTCCTCAGGGGTTTCGCCTCTCGGCCCGGCAAGACAAGTATCTGTCCTCTGGGCTTTACAACACTGAGAATAGCGAGGGGTCTTTGCTGTCTTGTCTGGGTAAACTGAAACACAGTTCAGCTTCCAAACAAAGCTTGTGGCTCCTTCCAGAGCGTGGACAATGGCAAGACAACACTCTGGCCCTTCAGGCTAATATTTATAGGTTTCCCGAGACAATAATGGCCAGGAGCAACACAAGTCTAGGGGTAAAACCCTGGTATTGCAACCTATAGAAAGCCTTCTTTCCAAACGTGGCCAAAAGCACACCCACCTGGCTCATTCTGGCTCTGAAACATGTCCAGGCAAGCATAAAGAAGCAGATCTACTAGCTTCTGCCTCATTGTCTGGTTCAGAGCCATTTTGAGGCTTTTAATGTCCATTCAGGACACCACCCTAGGTGATCCTGCTTTGGCAGGGGGGTTGGACCTGATGATCTCTGGAGGTCCCTTCCAACCTCTAATGTTCTATGATTCTGTGATTCTGTTAATTTGCACCCATTACTAATTGTAAAGGAAACCCACAACTGAACAACTGAACCTGTAATTTGTATTCTATTACAAGGAGGGCAGATTCAATTGTAAATAAATCAGAATTTATATTTGTATGCATTTCCTGGTTTGGTGTCTGCACTGTTCCCCTCTTCACAACACTAGTCCTAATCCCAGTAACAACAGTATCCCATATATGCTTTCCTGCAATGGGTGTAATTGACAGGAGGCTAGAAGAGTATTTCACTGGGGGCCCATCTACTAATTTTGTCCCCGCTGTTGGTACTGTCAAAGATCCAAGATGAATGTCCATATACACTGAGGGGACCAACAGCAAGACTAAGGGGCCTGGTACACATTCATAAAGAAGGTGTATGGTGCATCTTGTGGTACAGAGAGTGTGCAGATGTCCCCACAATGGGACTAGTAGCAGATAAACCATTTTTTGTAAAGAGGTGTACACATTCAGAATGTTATGCAGAATATGAATTTGATGGGACTGCAGGTCTTTCAGTTTTAATCAATCAAACCAATCATTAATATTGCTAAAAAGCAAAAGAATTGCACTGAAGTACATGAAACAGCAGAGGCAATGCTGTTTGCTGCAGCTGAGGTGTTATTTCTAATTTGTTGCAAAGCCTGGATCGTTCCTCTGAGAGTTTTAACACCATTTTCTTAAGTAGCTTTAGTGGTCTATAGTCTTCATATGTCTTGGCTGCTAAGTTGTCAAAGCCTGAGTAATTTACTTACTCCAGACAACTTCCTGATCTGCAGCATTCAGGGGCTGCTCCAGCTGTCCATACTAATTCCCAAAGAGCTCCAGCAGTTCCTTGAACTGTCCTCAAGGTAGCAATGAGACTTTCTTTTCCCAAGATGGTAACATTGAATTGCACCATGGGTATATATTCCAGTTATGTTTGTTTCCCTTACAGTGGTTGTATATCACTCTAAATTTAGGGGGAGTACAAAAGATGGGGGGTGGGGGGTGGATTTTCTGTTCCTGAAGGAGGAGTTCTACTAGCTGTGGGATTTGTAAATATCCAGATTTGGGTTGGCATCATGGGCTTGGGTACCCTACTGACAATTCAAATGATGAATTAAGAAGTCTGCCTCTAAGTGTTTGGTGATTGTTCAAATGCCATGAAATTGTCCACAAGAAATTTCCCCACTTGGGAGTTTTTAATTCTGAGCTTCTATTCAAATAACAGACCATTCTGGCTTTCTACAAATATTTACCATGTACCTGATGTAGTAGTTGGAGAATCTATCACATGCATCTTGATAAACACAATTCATATAGAATAGAATACAATACAATATAATACAATAAACCAGGATGGAAGAGACCTTCAAGATCATCGTGTCCAACCCATCAAACAACTAGATCATGTCACCAAGTACCCCATCAAGTCTCCTTCTGAATACCTCCAATGACGGTGACTCCACCACCTCCCCAGGCAGCCCATTCCAATGGGGAATCACTCTCTCTGTATAGAACTACCTCCTAATGTCCAGTCTAAACCTGCCCTGGTGCAGCTTGAGATTGTGTCCTCTTGTTCTGGTGCTGGCTGCCTGGGAGAAGAGACCAACCTCTGCCTGGCTACAACCTCCCTTCAGGTAGTTGTAGAGAGCAATAAGGTCACCCCTCAGTCTCCTCCTCTCCAGGCTAACCAGCCCCAGCTCCCTCAGCCTTTCCTCATAGGGCTTGTGTTCCAAACCCCTCACAAACCTTGTTGCCCTTCTCTGGACACGTTCCAGCAAGTCAACATCCTTCCTGAACTGAGGGACCCAGAACTGGACACAGTACTCAAGGTGTGGCCTAACCAGTGCAGTGTACAGGGGCAGAATGACCTCCCTGCTCCTGCTGGCCACACTCTTCCTGATGCAGACCAGGATGCCATTGGCCCTCTTGGCTGCCTGGGCACACTGCAGGCTCATGTTCAGCCTCCCATCAACCAGCACCCCCAGGTCCCTCTCTGCCTGGCCACTCTCCAGCCACTCTGACCCCAGCCTGTAGCACTGCATGGGGTTGCTGTGGCCAATGTGCAGAACCCGGCACTTGGATGTGTTCAATCTCATGCCATTGGACTCTGCCCATCTGTCCAGCCTGTCGAGGTCCCTCTGCAAAGCCTCTCTACACTCCAGCAGATCAACTCCTGCCCCCAGCTTGGTGTCATCTGCAAATTTACTGATGATGGACTCAATGTCCTCATCCAGATTATCAATAAAGATGTTGAAGAGCATGGGGCCCAGCACTGATCCCCGGGGACGCCACTAGTGACTGGCCGCCAGCAGGATGTGGCACCATTCACCACCACTCTCTGGGCTCGGCCCTCCAGCCAGTTCCTAACCCAACGCAGTGTGATCCTGTCCAAGCCATGGGCTGCCAGCTTGGCCAGGAGTTTGCTGTGGGGACGGTGTCAAAGGCCTTGCTGAGGTCCAGGTAGACCACATCCACAGGCCTCCCCACATCCACCAAGCGGGTCACCTGATCATAGAAGGAGATCAGGTTGGTCAGGCAGGACCTGCCCTTCCTAAATCCATGCTGGTGTTGTGAAGAGGTTATTAAATTTATGAATATGAAATATGAATTATGAAAAGATGAAATTTTATTATAAAATTATTAATAACCGATGAATCAACAGCTTATATACATGTTCTAGTGCACGTTCGTGAAATACATTCCATAAATGGCTTAGTATTATGATTAGAACTTAATTATACTATCTACAGACTGTCTCTGTGTTTTATATAACCAGGGGTGCAGTTCTGCCGCTTGGCCACTAGATGGCGACTCGGCGGAACGTGGGCGGCTTCTGGCTAATATATATAGCGATATTGCAATCTTTGTGTGCGTCAGCGATGACTCTGCCACACGCGGATACTTTGAACTGAGTGCTAGTGGGTGGAAAGCACGTAGAAGATATTCTGTAGCTGTTGTTTGTAGCAAGGTGGGGGTCCGGCTGGCTACTGCCGCTGGACTGGTTCCTGGTCGCGTTCGGTCCATGGGGGCGGCCCTGGGAGTCGGCTTGCACCGCAGGGCGAGGCGACGATTGCCGATAGGCGGGCTCAGAGGTTCCCGATCGGACAATAGCTATGGCGTCAGCCTCGTGGCAAACGGCCTTAGAGAGAGTAATGCGGCTTCTCCGTTCCTGGGCTTAAAGGAACAGCGCGACGCTTGAGATAGTCCCTTCTCCCCGACAACTGGGCAGATCTTACCCTCGGGGCTGGTCCAGTCCTCCGATAGCACGGTGGGCTCTCCTGGAGATATGACCGGCTATAGCGACACTGGCTTCTCGGGCTCAGCGAAGGTCCTCCTCTGGGCTGATCCTCACGATCAAAGTGCTTCTCACGATGCAGAGGCTTCAGTATGCGTGCATGTATGATAGAAGCTAAAAACAAGCTCAAAGGCAGAGGCGGTGGCTCGATAGCTGCTCTCCTGAGCAAGTACAGAGGCAAAGTGAAGAGGAGGCAACTCGTTTACCAACAGGGGTAATATTTATAGATTCCTCGAGGCTGGGTTTGACCAATGGGCACTCTGATAGACAACTGGCTTCCGCCTGTAGAAAGCATGAAGCTGGAATTATGCCCATACTTGGTAATGGTCCTCCTCCTAAAGGAGGGGGAGACCTATCCACATGCTGGGGGCCAGATCTAGTATCTGGGCAGAATGTGCCTTCACCACAGCTGGCTAGGCCTGAGCCCCTGGCCATCCTGTAAGTGCTGTGTGATCACACTCAAGATGACCCATTCCAGAATCTTGCCTGGCACTGAGGTCAGGCTGACTGGCCTATAATTCCCCGGCTCTTCAACTGGCCCTTCTTGTGGATGGGCACCATGTTGGCCAGCTTCCAGTCTTCTGGGACCTCTCCAGTGAGCCAGGACTGCTGAAAAATGATGGAGGGCGGCTTGGCCAGCTCATCTACCAGCTCTCTCAGCACCCTAGGATGGATCCCATCCAGTCCCATGGACTTGTGGGGTCCAAGTGGCTCAGAAGATCTCTAACTGTCCCATCCTGGAACAGAGGAAAACTGTGCAGCTCCCTGGCTCCTTCTGCCAGCTCTGCAGGCCAGCTGTCTGGAAGACGTTCTGTCCTGCTAGTAAAAATAGAGGTAAAGCAGGTGTTAAGTACCTCTGCCTTTTCCTCATCCTTTGTTACAACATTCCCCTCCATGCCCACCAAGGAGTGGAGCTTGTCCCTGCCCTTCCTCTCACTATTAATATATTTATAGAAGGACTTCTTGTTGTCCTTCACAGCAGAAGCCAGTCTGAGCTCCAAATGTGCTTTTGCCTCCCTAATTTTCTTCCTACAAGACCTAGCAACATCCCTAAACATTCCATGGGTTGCCTCCCTTTTTTCCAAAGATGATACACCCTCTTTTTTCCCTTAGTTCCTTTAGATCGTTCATTACCCAACCAGGCTGGCTGTCTGCCCCGGCGGCTCATCTTCCGGCACACTGGCACAGCCTGTTCCTGCGCCTTCAAGAGTTCTTCCTTGAAGTAGGTCCAGCTCTCCTGGACCCCTTTATTTTTAAGGGCTGTATCCCCAAGGAACCTTCTGAGTTAGTTCCTTGAGTAACCTGAAGTCTGGCCTCCGGAAATCCAGAGTGGAGGTCTTCTTGCTCCCCCTCTTGGCTTGGCTGAATACCGAAAATTCAATTATCTCGTGGTCACTGGTGCCTAAACACCCTCCGACCACCACATCACCCACCATCCCCTCCTGTTGGTGAAGAGGAGGTCAAGCATGGCCTTACCCCTGGTAGGCTCACGCAGCACCTGGGATAAGAAGCTGTCCTCCATGCACTCTAAGAACCTCCTAGACTGCCTCCTTTCTGCTATGTTGTGATCCCAGCAGATATCAGGCAGGTTGAAGTCACCCATGAGAACAAGGTCAAGTGATCTTGAGACAGCCTTAAGTTGCTATAGAATGCTTCATCAACATCTTCCTCCTGGTTGGGTGGTCTATAACCAGTTTCCAACCAGGATGTCTGCCCTGCAGTCTTCCCTCTAATTCTCACCCACACGCCTGCACTCAACCCCGATGGTCCTGATCTCTAGCTCAATGGCATCAAGAGCCTCCCTGATGTACAGGGCCACCCCTCCACCCTTCTTCCTTGCCTGTCTCTCCTGAAGAGGCCTGTAGCTGTCAGTTGCAGCCACTCCAGTCATGCGAGTTGTCCCTACATCTCTGTGATGGCAGCTACATCATATCTTTCCTGCTGCAATAAGGCTTCAGCTCCTCATGTTTATTGCCCATACTTCGTGCATTAGTATACATGCACTTCAGCTGACCTTTGTTGGTTTTCACCCCTGACTCAGCCCACCACCACTCAGGGCTCTGCTGAGGGGGACTGGTTCAGCAGCACCCCCTTCGAAGCTAGTTTAAAGCCCTGTCAATGAGACCTGCTAATTCCCTTCCCAGAATCTTTTTACCTTTGGGGGATAGGCCATTCTCGTATACTGTGACCTTTCCCCTCCTCTGGGACAGATGTACTCCATCTGTTACCAGCTGACCTGGTGCAGTAGAAAGTTTTTCAAGATCGAAAAACCCAAAATTCTTCTGACTGCACCAACAAAATAAAGGGAGGACATTGCTGCCCAGAGAGAACACTGCTGCCCACTGCAGGCTTGAACTCATGACCTTGCCATTAAGAGTCTTATGTGCTACCAACTGAGCCATGTGCCCCCCCCCCCCGAATAGAATAGAATAGAATAGAATAGAATAGAATAGAATAGAATAGAAGAGACCAAGTTGGAAAATACCTCCGAGATCCCTGAGGCCAACCTATAACCTAAGACTATCCAATCAACTAAACCATAGCAAGAAGTAGCCCATTCAGTCTCCTCCTAAACACCTCCTGTGATGGTGACTCCACCACCTTCCTGGGCAGCCCATTCCAATGGCCAATCACTCTTTCTGGGAAGAACTTCTTACTAACCTCCAGCCTAAACCTCCCCCTGGCGCAGCCTGAGACTGTGTCCTCTTACTCTGTTGGTGGTTGCCTGAGAGAAGAGACCAACCCCCACCTGGCTACAACTTCAGTTAGTTGTAGACAGCAAGGTTTCCCCTGAGCCTCCTCTTCTCCAGGCTGGACAGATGGGCAGAGTCCAGTGGCATGAGATTTAACACATCCAAGTGCCGTGCCAGGTTCTGCACATTGGCCACAACAACCCCATGCAGTGCTACAGGCTGGGGTCAGAGTGGCTGGAGAGTGGCCAGGCAGAGAGGGACCTGAAGGTACTGGTCGATGGTAGGCTGAACATGAGCCTGCAGTGTGCCCAGGCAGCCAAGAGGGCCAATGGCATCCTGGACTGCATCAGGAACAGTGTGGCCAGCAGGAGCAGGGAGGTCATTCTGCCCCTGTACACTGCACTGGTTAGGCCACACCTTGAGTCCTGTGTCCAGTTCTGGGCCCCTCGGCTTCCTGTGGAGGTGGTGGAGTCACCTTAATTGGAGGTGTTCAGGAAGAGGCTTGATGGGGTGCTTGATTGCATGGTTTAGTTGTTGGGTGGGTTAGATTGGTTGATGGTGTGACCGGTTTAGGCTGTGCCTTTAAAAAAAGGGACACTTTCTGAACACTCTGGCTGAATGTTTTGATATTAGAATGAAAACAAAGATACGGTAAACCAATTTCATTGGTAGAACCCGGCTGTAAGTTCTAGCTTAGTCTTTCAGTCGGGGGGGCAGGCAGTCTGCTTCTTCCCCCTGTACTGTGAGCTGGCCCGTTTCTCTCTCTCTGAAGCAACAGCTTGCTACGCAGGGACAATTTTTGCTAACAAGATAAGAAAACTAACTTTTGCATTTGCTTTTTGAGCTTACCAAAGTTTTACCCTTCTAATTTCCTTCCTTTCTCCTTCTCTCTAACCCTTTTGGGAAAAAGGGGAGGTAGGGAGGAGAAGGGAGGGACAGGCCGAACCCCCTGGCCGCAGGGGGGTGGGGAAAGGCTTCCTGTATTACATACATTGCTGTATATTTCTGTATATATTGTAAATATTGTATGTTTTTCTACATATTCATTGCATTCCATATCTGCTTGTAAAATACAGCTTTCATCTGCTTCTCCGGCTGAGTTAGCTCTGGATTCTTTTGTGTGTGGGGGGGGAACCTTCCTACTCCACCACCACAGATGGGTTGGACGCGATGATCTTGAAGGTCTCTTTCAACCTGGTGTATTGTATTGTAACTTCCTCCTTCAGTTCAGCCACTAGGTTGAGCAGATAATTGAGCTGCTCACACCTGATGCAGGTGTTGTCTCCACTGCCCTCTGTTTCAAGTGCCAGGCCCCAGCATCCTCTGCAGCCAGTTGCCTGCACACCTGCCTGCTTATGTTTGACCTCAATCTGGGTCGACACTGATCTTTTGAAAACAGCTTTGCAGCGAGTTGCCACCATCCCTGTCCCTGGCCACTGACCTACTGGAAAAAAAAGAAAAGTGCCGTGGCAATGCCCCTGGCTGCAATCGAGTGAGAAGCCAGCAGCTCTCCAGCAAAATGGGGATCATGCGACTCAGCCCTGCCACGTTTTAAATTTGCCGCGGCTGACGCCACCCTCCCGAGCAGGCGCACGAGAGGCGACCCTGCCGGTCCTCGCGGTCTGCCGAGGTCCTCCCGCCCCAAAAAGCCTGAAACGGAAACTAGGACGGAGTGCCTCTCCACGCGAGAGCGACAGTCCCGGGGCCGGTCCCGAGCAGCTCTCTAGAAAAAAAGAGAAAAAAAAAAATCCCTCTTGCTAAGCACTATTCATGTAATTTAAAAATAGAATTTAAAAAGATCAAATCAGATTGTATTTCCTGAGACAATGGGAGTGTAGCAAGCTGCTAATTTAGTCCCATTACTGGGAGTTGTGCTGCGGGAACCTCAGGCTGGATGTACATGTTCTATACCACTTATATAACTTGTCAGGATATGCTGCCATCTCCTGATAGTGCTCTGCAAAGGGCCTGTGTAACCTGCCGGGTTTGTGCTTTATTTTCACTTTTGTTAGGTTAAGATAATCTTGTCCACGGATTGTGTGTAAAGCCACAGTGGAGCCAGGTCCTGACTCATTCAAAACTGGTTGAGGAATTAAATTTTTCTTCCTCCTACATGCCCAGTTATAAACACTACCTCTTGAAGGAAATTGACAGGCTTTCTCTGTTGAAATAGAAAGCAGCTATGAGCCAGCAGAGAGCACCTGAGTCTGGATTTGAATAAGATCCTGAAGTTCAGCAAGGTGTTTATCTTGAAGGTGTTGAACATGAGCCAGCAGTGTGCCCAGGCAGCCAAGAGGGCCAACCGCATCCTGGCCTGCATTAGGAATAGTATAGCCAGCAGGAGCAGGGAGGTCATTGTGCCCCTGTAACTCTGCTTTGGTTAGGCTGCACCTTGAGTCCTGTGTCCAGTTCTGGGCTGGTTAAGAGGACATTGAGACACTTGAACGTGTCCAGAGAAGGGCAACAAGGCTGGTGAGAAGGCCTTGAGCACAAGCCCCTATGAGGAGAGGCTGGGAGCTGGGGCTGTTTAGCCTGGAGAAGAGGAGGCTCAGGGCGCGACCTCTCATTGTCTCTGCTTCACCTGGGTGGGTTCAGCAGCCAGGAGAGGTGGCCTCCTTCTCCCTAGCAACCAGCACCAGAACAAGGACACACAGTCTCAAGCTGCACCAGGGGGAAGTTTAGGCTCGAGGTGAGGAGAAAGTTCTTCACCGAGAGAGTGATTCGTCATTGGAATGGGCTGCCCGGGAGGTGGTTTGAGTCTCCGTCCCTGGAGGCATTCAGGAGGAGACTGGATGTGGCACTTGGTGGCACTTGGTGCCATGGGTCTGGTTGTGAGGTTGTGGTTACAGGTTGGACTCCATGATCTTCAAGGTCTCTTCCAACCTTGGTAATTCTATTCCTGTTCTATTCTATTCTATTCTGTTCTATTCTATTCTATTCTGTTCTGTTCTATTCTATTCTATTCTATTCTATTTCTATTCTATTCTTGCACTGGACTCAAGCAAGGGCTGCAGCTGAGAAACGTGCTTATTTGGCCAAAGCACAGGACAGACAGAGAGGTTTGCAGAAAGAACATTTGGATAAGACCCAGCTATTGTAACATCTAAGTGATGTCTGGAGTATAGCAAAAGCCTCACAACTCAATGCTGTTTTGGTGAAGCTGGAAAGGCAACCAACACCTCTGCACCATACACTGGCCCTGTCCCTGCTTTTTTGATTGACAGTACAGTAAGTCTGTTAGAAGCATATTAACACATGACATATGACTTTGTTCTACCTCATCACACAATAGGAGTATAAATCTGGTCCTCTGCAAATATCTTGTTGGAGAGGACACTGTATTAGCTGCTGAGTGGATTGACATGTGTGCCCCATTCTCCTCTCCCCCATTATCAGGGGAAAAAAATTGTTCCTCTGCTATTTTGTGGAGGATATCATGGGGGATTGTTATTATAGAGTAATCAGTTATTGGGTAGTCTTGGGATATTTAGCACCAATGCACCAAAAGTGAATTTATTAGAGGCAATTATGAATCTATGATGTGTGTTTTGTTGAAATAATCTATTTTTGAGTTTGCAAAATCCTCAGTGAAAGTCCTTGGTAGGGCTCAAATGCAGGCAAATGTGTCAAATCCTTACACTAAATGCAACAGCAAAAAACTTGGCATCAGAACAGCATTATGTGACACTTCTTTACTTGGACCCTGTCCTTTTATTGTCTGGAACTTCTATCTTTATAGTTGAGAGGTGTTTGGGAGTTACATCCATGCTCCATTATAGGAATTGTTAATGGTTAAGATCTGGCACAGCAGTCAGTAGCTAATACTAGACTATTATTTCATGAATACTGCTTTTATATGATTCCTCAGTATTCTAATTATTGGATCATTTCAGACACAACACAAATACTGCTGGTAACTTGTACATTGTGGGATATGTACTGGTTTACTTTCACAGATGGGAGGCAAGTTGGAGCAAACAGATGTGAACTTCCTTTGTGGTGCTATTAAGATAGTCAGGTGGTGACTCAGTTTCCTGTTTTCTTGCTGTCTATTCATGTCTGACTTCCTGAGGATGTCCATCTCTAGGATAATCATAATACCTAACAGAATCCGAGGTTTCACCATTCTGACACTTAACAAGGGTTTAGTCTTAGTCACAGAAAATGTGACTATTTGGCCATTTGCTCCTATCACTGAGCCTGCTTCATTTAAAGAGAGACCCTTCATATACATCCTTACAAATCATAGATATTTGGCACAGCATCTACAAAGGCAGCAGTGGAAAACTTGCCTCTGACCAACATTCCTGGACTTGGATGGTGGGGGGCTGTTCAGATGTGGGGTCTTGGCCAGCGCTAGTGCCCAGGGTTGTGGTGGAGACCCAAAGAAGCAGAGCCGAGGCAGCTGCTGGTTGGGGCTCCTGGATATTTTGCACTGGCACATTTTCTCCTGCTAATTTGATGTTTGAGAGTAGCTATGGAAAGACCTTGCAGCTGCAACTGCTTTAAACCTTTATCTCAGCCTTTCTGGCTCCCTGCGTCTTTGACAGAAGTCAGAAGTTGTTTGCTTTTTTACCCTGCCCGTAACTTTCCCGGTGGCGCTGGTGTGTCAGAGCCGGGCTGTGTCGGTAGCGTCAAACCTTTCCGCTGTTTGTCTTCACTCAGCCTCTGGGTAGCGCTCGTGGACCATTATATGGACGCCAGGGCTCCTGACCACCAAGTCTGAGCACCCACAGTCTCCATGGTCGGCAGCACTGGAAGTCTAGATTTTGGGGCAGCCTTTTCTAGTACGGGATGAAGTTCACCATGATGGCGCCTTGCTACCATGGGTTTTCAGAGCACTTTGTCCACTGCTGACCTATATTTCCTCTTTAGTAAGTCTAAGTTGGCACGTTTTAATGTTGCAGGGGCACTACTCTTGGCAGCAGGTCAGGCTCTTCTGGTGTACTTGTGCAGAGATTGGCTTCAGTGCAGATAAGGCTGTGCTGGGCAGGGGATCCATAACCGAAATAGCGCATTATAAAGCTCTCTTTAGGGCTTTTGAAGCCAGGGAAAAGCAGCTTTACTATGCGGGAGCTGCTAGCTTGTGGGCGGGCTGCTGAGCTAGAGTGGGCGGAACCGGCACCTCCGGATAAATCTAAACGAGTAATTAACACACCAAATGGCTGTCTGCAGCGGAGATCAGCGCACCATCCACACGTGTGGGCAGAACCAGTACCGCCGGTTAGGGACGTGTAGTGTGCCCATCAGGCTATTACCCCCTGCTGGTTATGGAGATTGGGAGTGATGAGGCAATGCATAGGAGTACAAAGGCAATTCAAAAAAGACTTCAGGGCTTTGGGGAGATTACTTGAGAACTCGGGAGAACAAGTGGTGTTCTCAATTCCTCTAGTCACAGGAAGTAATATTGAAGGAAAGAGAAAAACTCCGTGTGATTAACACATGGCTTAGAGGTTGGTGCCACCAAGAGAACTTTGGGGGTTTTTACCACAAGGAAATTTCCTTAGCACTGAGTTTACTGGTGATGGGCAGAGTTTATCTGTCCCATAAGGGACAAGAATCCTTGCACATGAGTTGGCTGGGCTCATTGACAAGGCTTTAAACCCTTAAAGGGAATGGGGACATAGCTGTCCTTATGGGTAACAATCAGGAGTAAGGCCAGCAAGAGTGATAGTGTTGGGAATCTGTTATAGACCACCCAACCAGGATAAAGAGTTAGATGAAAATTTTTATAAGCAGTTGAGAGATATTTCCACAATTACTTCCCCTTGTTCTTGTGGGGAGACTTCAGCTTCCCAGATGTCTGCTGGGAATACAATACAGCAGGGAAACAACAGTCCTGGAGGTTTCTGGAGTATGTGAAGGATAATTTCCTGACACAACTGGTAAGGCACCCAACCAGGCAAGGTGACCTCCTGGACCTGCTTCTTCTGAGCAGGGAAGAACTTGTGGGGGAAGTAAAGGTTGGAGAGCATCTAGGGCTCAGCAATCATGAGATGATTGAGTTCTCTGTCCTTGGGAAAACAGGAGAGGGGCTAGCCAAACTGCCACCTTGAACTTCCAGAGGGCAAACTTTGGCCTGTTCAGGAGACTGAGTGACAAAGTCCCTTGAGAGGCCACCCTAAAGGATATAGGAGTCCAGGAAGGCTGGGCGTGCTTCAAGGAGGAAGTCTTAAAGGCTCAGGTGCAGCCTGTCCCTGTGTGTCAAAAAACAAGTCAGCGAAGAAGGTGTCCGGCCTGTGTTTGAATAGGGACATTTGGTTGGACTCCAAGAACAAAAGGAGAGTCTATGGCCTTTGGAAGAGGGGACAGGTCTCTCATCAGGACTATAAAGATGTAGTGAAGCTATGCAGGAAGAAAATTAGGGAGAGCCAGCACAGGTACAGCTCAAGCTAGCTACAGCTGTTAAGGATAATAAAAACTCTTTTCTATAAGTTCAATAACAACAAAAGGAGGACTAGGAAAAGTTCCATCCTTATTGAATGCAGAGGGAAACATAGTGACTAAGGATGAGGAGAAGGCTGAGGTGCCCAATGCCTACTTTATCTCAGTCTTTAGCACTAGAATCTCCGCAGTTCCCTGACACCAAAATTTCTCAAGTGAACTAGAAGTCAGGAGAGAGGAATCAGAATGAGGTCATCACAATAAATGAGGAAGTGGTCAGTGATTCCTGTGCCATTGAGACGGACACAAGTCTATGGGGCTGGATGGGTGACACCCAAGGTGCTGAAGGAGTTGGCAGATGGCTTTGCAAGCCACTTTCCATTATTTACCTGAGGTCTAAGGCTGGGGAGGTCCTAAGGGGACTGAGGGTAGCAAATGCAACACTCATCTGCAAGAAAGGAAGAAAGGAGGATCCGGAAAACTACAGACCTGTCAGTCTGACCCTCGGTGCCAGGAAGGTCATGGAGCAGATCATCTCAAGCACCATTACACAGCATATAGAGAACAACCAGGGATCAGGGCCCAGTCAGCATGGGCTTATGAAAGGCAGGTCCTGCCTAACCAACCAGATCTCCTTCTATGGCAAGATTACCTGACTATTGGGTGAGGAAAAGGCTGTGGATATTGTCTACCTGGACTTTCATAAAGTCTTTGACTCTGTTCCTCACACAAGTCTCATGGACAAACTGGATGCTTGTGGCTAGGATGAGCACACATTTTTCTGGACAGACAGGCCCTGAGAGTGGTGGTCAATGGAGTTAAATCCAGCTGGTAGCCAGTCACAAGTGACGTTCCTCAGGGCTCAATGTTTGGACCACTTCTGTTTAACTTCTTTATTGATGATCTTGATGAAGACACAGAGTGTGTCTCTACAAGGCTCCACAGGGGACTTGGATAGATTGGAATCATTAGGCAACATTAATAGCATGAGCTTCAACAAGGCCAAAATGCTAGGTCCTGCACTTGGGTCACAACAACCCCAAGCAATGCTACAGGCTTGGGAAAGTTTGGCTGAAAAGCTGTCTGGGAGAAAGGGACTTGGGGGCTCTAATTGACAAGTAACTGAACTGAGCAAGCAGTGTGCCCAGGTGTGCAAGAAAGCGGATGGCATTGGTGGCATTGTGTCCAGTGGGGCACCTCAATACAGGAGAGATGTTGAGGTGATGGAATGAGTGCAGAGGAGGGCAATGAAGCTGGTGAAGGGCCTGGAGAATAAATTTTATGAAGAGCAACTGAAGGAGCTGGGGCTGTTTAGTTTGGAAAGAGGCAGCTGAGGGGAACCCTCATTGCACTCTACAACTCCATGAAAGACATTGTAGAGAGGTTGGTGCTGATCTCTTCTCACAAGTAATTAGTGATATAACAAGAGGGAATGGCCTCAAACTGTGATCAGGCAGGTTTAGACTGGACATTAGGAAAAAAACTTCACAGAAAGAGTGGTCAGCATTGGAATGTGCTGCCCAGGGAGGTGATTGAGTCACTAACCCTGGATGTTTAAAGGTTGGATGAGGTGCTTGGGATATGGTTTAGGGGTGAACTTTGTAGAGTAGGATTGTTGGTTGGACTTGGTGATCCTGAGGGTCTTTTCTGACCTGAATGTTCCTGTGACTCTGTGATTTATTTGGTACTTCTCTCTGAGTCTTCTCACCTTCTGAGTCAAGGAGTGTATTATATGGTGCTCAGGGAATGGGAACTTTGGTATCACAGCATATAGTGGGTAGGAGATTGAAGCCCAGATCACCCCATATATTTACCTCAAACAATTCCATGCATAATAGTGACAAACTAGAGACTACTTTTTTTCAGTTTGGAGCAGTTGTTTTCATTGTTGCAAAGCTTTGGCTATGCTATCGGTTGGTAATTTAATTTCTAAGTACTTATGTGGTGCTTCCAGTTGACTGTTTCTGATGTTACATGTTAAATTGCATCAGGTAAGGTTTTCTCCCTCAGCTAGAAATTTTACCTTCTTGTCTCTTGATTACAGTTTATTGCACTTTGGATGTCTCCACAGATGTCTGAACCTCTTTTTTTCATCTTCTTTTTCTTTTTTTCCCTCCTCTTTTTCCCTCCCCTTTTTCCTCCTTCTCCTTACTTTATTTTAGAAAAGAAAGGATAAAAGGAAATGACTCAATGACCTCACATGGTTTCCTGCTATCTACTTTGTCCCTTATGCCAGTATGGGGAAGCAGGCTGGTGATTGTTAATTGACAAGCTCCTGAGAGCTGAAGTTATGTCTTTTTCCATGACAGAAGGGTGATCTGAAGTGGAAAGCAAAAAATTATCCAGTTTAATTTACTGAATCTGACTGCTGAGCAGTGTTTGTAGCATGGTGGCTCCAGGTGTACTGCTGCAACATATATGGTGCAAGCAGCCCAGCTGCAGAACCATGAACTGTGGGAGGGATGAGACACAACATGGTGAAGCACCCTTCTTCTGTGATACGGAGAGAGAAACTGCAGCAACCCCAGGAAGTCCTTGTGTTTTCCCTCAAATGGATTCTTGTGGTGGTTTAGGCTGGGTGCTGGCCCGGATGCCACTGCACAGACCACACCTGGGAGGTCCCAAGGGGTGGGCCCAGCCCATGGGAGTGGTCACAGGAAACCAGGTATTCCATTCCCATACTGCCCTGCTCCCCTATAAAACCTCCACGCGGGGTCTGCACTTCCTCTTTCGTCCCCTGCCGCTGCCTAGATAAAATGGCCTGAGCTGCCTCCCTTGGGCCTGGGTTGCGGGGGGAGAAAAAGAGCCCTGGGGGGGTTTGGGTGTACCCCCAGGTGGTGATGGGATGTCTCTGTCACGGTGCTTGTGGTTCTCTGTAAAACTTTCATTGTTGTTCCTTTTTGTTTTTCTATTTAAACTTTCCATCACTTTTGCAATCCGTTTGTCTGAGTCGTTGTTTCTGCCCCTGGTGGGAGGATTGCTCTCCCAAACCATGACAGTTCTCCACCCAGAGTACAAAACTCAGTCCACAGACAGAGACAGGATATCAAGTTTATTACGATCCTGAGCAGGATCAGGTGCTAGCAGGGCAATGTCAAGAAGCCACCTTCTAGGATGTAAGCCAAGAAGCACTCCACCACTCCCAACTTAACACATGAAGACAGAAAATCATCTGTCCCTCTTGCAGGACCACCCAGTGCTTACCCAGACATGATATCGCCTCCCCCTCCCCACCCCTGGCTGCATACCCCTGAAACCTTTGTTAGCCCTTTCCTCTTGACAATAGAATAGAATAGTATAGTAGTATAGTATAGTAGTATAGTATTACCAAGGTTGGAAGAGACCTTGAAGATCATCGAGTCCAACCTGTAACCACAACCTCACAACTAGACCATGGCACCAAGTGCCACATCCAGTCCCCTCCTGAACGACTCCAGGGACGGAGACTCAACCACCTCCCGGGCAGCCCATTCCAATGACGAATCACTCTCTCGGTGAAGAACTTTCTCCTCACCTCGAGCCTAAACTTCCCCTGGTGCAGCTTGAGACTGTGTCCCCTTGTTCTGATGCTGGTTGCTAGGGAGAAGAGGCCAACCCCCTCCTGGCTACAACCACCCTTCAGGTAGTTGTAGAGAGCAATGAGGTCACCCCTGAGCCTCCTCTTCTCCAGGCTAAACAGCCCCAGCTCCCTCAGCCTCTCCTCATAGGGCTTGTGCTCAAGGCCTCTTGCCGCAAGAAGGGGCTGACACAACGATCAATATGATCCATCAGAATCCGTTTATTAGAACATCAGACAAACATATATACACTTTACAGTTAATTATGCATACTTGTCATAGAGCTGTTGGATACATGTTAAACATATGCCTACTAGTCACTATGTAATTGGTTATTGCTACAATGCCAACCCGTCCCCTTGCGGTTTCGCATCTTGTCTTTTCAGGGTTGAGCTCCCTTTTTTAGCTTCTCGGTACTTTCCAGAGTCCTCAAGGTCGTAAACAACTTCGAGGTTACTACAGTTTAATCAGGTTACCAACGTTCATAGTTCTGTGCTTGGCCATATCTTGTTCAGTGAGGCCTAAGGCCTCTAATTCAGAATCAATAGTTTCTGCAACAGCCTCTCACCAGCCTTGTTGCCCTTCTCTGGACACGTTCAAGTGTCTCAATGTCCTTCTTAAACTGAGGGGCCCAGAACTGGACACAGGACTCAAGGTGCGGCCTAACCAAAGCAGAGTACAGGGGCACAATGACCTCCCTGCTCCTGCTGGCCATACTATTCCTAATGCAGGCCAGGATGCGGTTGGCCCTCTTGGCTGCCTGGGCACACTGCTGGCTCATGTTCAGCCTACAATCAACCAGTACCCCCAGGTCCCTCTCTGCCTGGCCGCTCTCCAGCCACTCTGACCCCAGCCTGTAGCGCTGCCTGGGGTTGCTGTGGCCAATGTGCAGAACCCGGCACTTGGATGTGTTCAATCTCATGCCATTGGACTCTGCCCATCTGTCCAGCCTGTCGAGGTCCCTCTGCAAAGCCTCTCTGCCCTCCATCAGATCAACTCCTGCCCCCAGCTTGGTGTCATCTGCAAATTTACTGATGATGGACTCAATGCCCTGATCCAGATCATCAATAAAGATGTTGAAAAGCATGGGGCCCAGCACTGATCCCTGGGGCACACCACTAGTGACTGGCCGCCAGCTGGATGTGGCACCATTCACCACCACTCTCTGGGCTCGGCCCTTCAGCCAGTTCCTAACCCAACACAGTGTGCTCCTGTCCAAGCCATGGGCTGCCAGCTTGGCCAGGAGTTTGCTGTGGGGGACGGTGTCAAAGGCCTTGCTGAGGTCCAGGTAGACCACATCCACAGGCCTCCCCACATCCACCAGGCGGGTCACCTGATCATAGAAGGAGATCAGGTTGGTCAGGCAGGACCTGCCCCTCCTAAATCCATGCTGGCTGGGCCTGAGCCCCTGGTCATCCTGTAAGTGCTGTGTGATCGCACTCGAGATGACCTGTTCCATAATCTTGCCTGGCACTGAGGTCAGGCTGACAGGCCTATAATTCCCTGGCTCATCCAACCGGCCCTTCTTGTGGATGGGCACCACGTTAGCCAGCTTCCAGTCTTCTGGGACCTCTCCAGTGAGCCAGGACTGCTGAAAAATGATGGAGAGCGGCCTGGACAGCTCATCCGCCAGCTCCCTCAGCACCCTAGGATGGATCCCATCCGGTCCCATGGACTTGTGGGGGTCCAAGCGGCTCAGAAGATCTCTAACTATCCCATCCTGGAACAGAGGAAAACTATGCAGCTCCCTGGCTCCTTCTGCCAGCTCTGCAGGCCAGCTGTCTGGAAGACGTTCTGTCCTGCTAGTAAAAATTGAGGTAAAGAAGGTGTTAAGCACCTCTGCCTTTTCCTCATCCTTTGTTACAATATTCCCCTCCATGCCCACCAAGGAGTGGAGCTTGTCCTTGTCCTTCCTCTTGCTATTAATATATTTATAGAAGGACTTCTTGTTGTCCTTCACAGCAGAGGCCAATCTGAGCTCCAAATGTGCTTTTGCCTGTCTGTCAGAAGGGTGGGATATTCACAGTGTAATTAACAAGTAAAAGGGTACAGTTCCAGCAATCCACCTGCCATTTATAAGATTCTGCCCCCTCCCAAGTCCTGTGTCCTCAAAGCTCTCTGTATCATTGTGTAGCACTTTAGATAATCATCTGACACTGTGGTGACTCTTCAGCAGTGCCAGGCAGTGTGAGCTGCTCCAGCAATTACAGATGACTCATCTGGACCCTGAAGCCTGTGTGGCAGAGGGCACTGCCAGATTCTCCAGGACACATGACAAGTCCCTAACACTGAGCAGTGACATCCCCTCTAACCTGGGGGAAGGTTATGCTCTCCTAGCAACATTTTGGGGGAGTACACATGGAAGCCCAGCTGTTGCTAGCTGCCTTACTGCCCTCATCAGAATCAAGCATAGGAAAACACCTACTTCATTAAAGAAACAGATGAAAATGTGAGAAGAGAATGGCAAACTGGGAAGAGGCAAAGGTCAGTGCTGCACCCATGGAGCAGCAGAGACATGTTCAGTGTCCTGGGGAGCCAGGTCAGCTGAGTAGTCCCAGCAGGAGCTTAGAGCTCAGGGTATCCTGTGGGAGCACTGCTGTGCTCACCACAGGACAAAAGTTTCCACCTCTGCAACTTCTTCTGCCCCACTTGTTTCCAGACAAAACTTCATGATTGTCAAGGCCCATCCTTGGGCTGTCTCAGCTCTCAACAGGCTTGTGTTAAACCACACTTAGTTCACAGTTGCATGAAGTGAGGGTAAATTTAGTGAAAGATGAATCTAGCAAGACCTCAGAGATCAGAGGGGCTATGGGTAGCAGTGTCCAGTTCAGAAGTAGATGCATAACAGCAAGTCATACTTTTATATTTCCAATATTTGTGCTGCCAACAATAGGAACAGCTTCACTGTGAGATTAGCAGCAGTGCTGGGGCCAGGGCTCTGTGGTTGCCTCTTGGTTAGGAACCTCCATTGATTTGAGTCCCTTCTGAGTCCCTGTCAGTCCCTCAGACTGACGTATACTGGTTTCCTTTTGGTCTTGTGGTTTTGTTCTTTGCTGGATTTAAAAAGGGCTGGACAGTTGGGCCCACAGAGCTGTGGTAAACCAGTTGGCAGCCAGTCACAAGTGGTGTCCTCCAGCACTCAGTTTTTGGTCCAGTTCTGTTTAATATCTTTATCAACAGTTTGGATGAGGAGGTTGAGTGCACCCTCAGTAACTTTTCAGGCAACACTAGGGTGGGAATGCTGATCTGCTGGAGAGGATGAAGGCACTGCAGAATGATCTGGACAGATTAGATTGATGGACTGAGGTCAGTGGGATGAAGTTTAACAACATGTGCTGGACTTTGGTCACAACAACCCCAAGCAACACTACAGGCTTGGAGAAGAGTGTCTGGAAAGCAGCCTGGCAGAAAATGAACTGGTGGTGCTGGTAGATGGCCTGCTGAACAAGAAGGCAAATGGCATCCTGATCTGTATCAAGGACAGCGTGCCCAGTGGGAGTAGGGAAGTTACTGTGCCCCTGTTCTCAGCCCTGGTGAGGCCACAGCTTGAGTACAGTGTTCAGTTATGGGCACCACGGTATAACAAAGACATTGAGGTCCTGCAGGGTGTCCAGAGAAAGGCAACAAAGCTGGTGAGGGGTTTGGAGGGCATGATGTACAAGGAGCAGCTGAGGTAACGGGGATTTATTCTGGAGAAGGGAAGGCTAAGAGGAGATCTTACTGCTCTCTCCAACTAGCTGAAAGGAGGTTGTAGTGAGGCTGGTGTTGCTCTCTTCTCCCAAGTTCTAGAGATAGGACAAGACAAAATGGGCTTAAATTGTGCCAGGGAAGGTTTAGTTTGAATATTAGGATAAAATTTCTTTACTGAAAAAGTCATGAGGCATTGGAACAGGCTGCCCAGGAGGTAGTGGAATCACCATCCCTGGAGGTGTTCAAGAAGTATGTAGATGTGGCACTTCAGGATATAATTTTGTGATCGTGGTAGTTCAGTTGAAATTGGACTCAATGATCTTAAAGGCCTTTTCCAACTTTAATGATTCCATGACTCTGTGATTCTACAATTCTGTGATTCTATGTGTTATGTGGATAGCCCTCCACTCCAATTACTGTTTTCAG
Organism: Picus viridis; assembly: GCA_033816785.1. NCBI lineage: Eukaryota > Metazoa > Chordata > Aves > Piciformes > Picidae > Picus > Picus viridis. The sequence goes on from CM066606.1 coordinate 56,158,498, forward strand.
CTGTATTTTCTTGAGCCAATGTGTGCCATTTTGGCTAACAATATATTTTGAGAAGACCTTTCATTTCCAGGAAAATTAGAGCCATAGTTATATAGAAAATTGATTTCTACTTTCTTTCTTTTTTTTTTTTTTTTACCTACAGTATAGGTGTCAAGATTATTTTAGAAGTACAGCTAGTGAATTGCCTTAATCCTTCTGGTTCACTCCTGCAAAAGTCAGGAACTATTTTCTTGTCCTTATTGTGTCTCTTCATACATCAAGTTATTCACTGTATCAAAGTATATTAGAGGTTGGAAGGGACCTCAAGAGATCACTGGGTCCAACACCCCGGCCAAAGTAGGATCACTGAGGGTAGTCTGCACAGGAATGCATCGAGGTAGGTTTTGAAAGTCTCCAGAGGAGACTCCATGACCTCCCTGGGCAGCCTATTCCAGGGCTCCATCACCCTCACTGTAAAGAAATTGCTCCTCATGTTCCTTGTCTTGTTAGTGCACGCCACCAAAAAGAGCTTGGCCCCATCCACTTGACACCCAGCCCTCAGATATTTCTAGACATTGATGAGATCCCCTCTCAGTCTTCTGAAGACTGAACAGCCCCAGGGATCTCAGTCTCTCTTCACAGGGGAGATGCTCAAGTACCCTAATCATCCTCATGGCTCTCTGTTGGATTCTCTCTAGCAGTTCTCTCTTTCTTGAACTGGGGAGCCCAAAACTAAAACTGGACACAGTATTCCAGGTGTGGTCTCACCAGGGCAGAGTAGAGGGGGAGAAGAACTTCTCTAGATACCCTTCTTGATACATCCCAGGATACCCTTGACTCTCTTGGCCACAAGGGTACATTGTTGTTCCATGGAGACCTTGCTGTCCACCAGCACTCCAAGGTCTTTCTCCGTGGAGCTGCTTTCCAGCAGGACAGCCCCTAACATATGCTGGTGCCTGTTGTTATTCCTCCCCAGATGCAGGACCTTGCACTTACACTTCACATGTATCTCATGCTCAATTCTATCACAACATACTGTGCACACAGTTTAAACAAGAATGGTAATTTCTTGTTGTTGGTGGTGGGGGCAACATTTGTATTTGTAACTGATTGTTAAACCAATGCAGCAGCAGTACATATTTCAAGCATTTTTATGAATGAATTAATAAGTTTTTGGTTCTAGTCTAACAGGTAAAAACCCAGCTTGTCAAGGACTGAGTGTTGTCTTTACACCTCAAAATTTATGAGCTCAGTATTTGGTACCTATGTGAGTTCTTTTTTTCAGAATACAGTTGATCCGTGGATGTTTTAACAATTAGCTTTTTCCTTCTATCAGACTGGCCTTTGCTGGTGAGTAAAACCAATTTTAAGCTTTACAGTTAACAACATAATTATATGAAAAGGTAGGAAGAGGAAAAAGATGAAATATTTATGGACATTATTTAAAGATTTATTAGAGGATTAAGGGGCACCCTGTTTGTGGTGGGGACTTGCACTTTCTTAGAATTCTCTGAAGTAACCAAAATACCATTCTTACTGCCAGCTGACTTGATTATTCACTATGATTCATTTCTTTCCAACATCACAGTTATACAGACACTGCATATGCAGTCCATAGTCAGCTTCAATGGGAAATTCAGAACTCAGCCTTGACCATTTCTGAAGATTTTAGAAGCAACTAACAACAGGGAATGTCCACCTGCAGGCAGACACCAGAATTTGAAGGGCCTTTACTTCAGAAAATTTTGCAGGTAAAGTAGAAAACATTAATTAAAACTTGTCATGACCCCTTTATCCTGTACCAATCCTGGTCAGCAGAGGGGGGTTGTGCTAAGATTCAAAATAAATATAAATGAACCTATGTCAAACGGCTGATGAATCGTGTTTATTAGATAGGACCAAAGCATAGGGAAGATGGGAAGGAAAAGGTGAAGAAAGCAGAGAGTTGTGGGGGAGGGGGAAGAGAGAATGGGGAAGAGAGAGAGAATGGGGAAGAGAGAGAGAAGTAGGAAGAGAGAAGGGGGAAGAGAGAGAGAATGGGGAAGAGAGAGAGAAGTAGGAAGAGAGAAGGGGGAGAGAGAGAGAAGGGGGAGAGAAAAGAGTGGAGAGGGAGAGAGAGAAGGGAGAGGGAGAGAGGGAAGGGGGAGGGAGAGAGAGAAGGGGGAGGGAGAGAGGAAATGAAGGAGGTCGGGGAGTTGGGGAAGAGAGAGAAAGAGAGTCAAGGATCAACAGGAAGAGACATCACTATTCCCTGTATTCAGTGAGAATTATCACAGGAACAGTCCCAAGTTCTTGGCGGCAGTTGCACACTTTGAAAATGGGGTTCCCCCGCGGCAGGCAGAGGGAATGGGGTGGAACAGCTGTGGCAGAGGAGTGTGGGCGCAGCGAGATGTCTGGAACACCTGGTCAGTGTGGAGCAGAGTGGCGGTGGGAACTGGGGGACAGATGGTGCAGAGCTGGTAGAGCAGTGCAGGTGGTGCTGGTGGAAAGGTGTGGAGTGGAAGAAGCAGTGCAGCAGGGCCAGCTGTGCAGAATGGAGCCCTCGGGCCGCTGCAAACATGTGGACGACCGAGAAGTTGCTCTTCCCTTATCAGACTCCATGCAGCTGGGTGTTGCATTCAGCTGTGCAGAGTGAGGTGTGCACATGGCCTTTCAGTGGTGCTGTTGCAGTGCTATTAAAATAAGGAGAGAGCGAGTTCTACCACTTCTTTCAAGCCACACTGTCATGCCAGGCCATGCCACACCCTGTTTGAGACAATAAAGCAACTGGTACCTCACAAAACTATGCAGCTGTCCAATACACCATCAGTTATTCAACATTTTTCAGAATGTGCCAAATAACTAATCTCTAAAAAGGTTAAAGTCTTATGATTTACAGGACAGCAGAGGTAAGAGAACAGAAAACTTGAATACTGCTCAGTTAGCAAAATAAAGACCAAACATCTAGCTTTCTCAGAGTACTCTTATATTCTTATAGATTATGCCAAGGATACTTTGTGAGGATTTGCTCAACACTAGAGTAATGAAAAAACATGAAGCAAGGGAATAGTCTTTCAAAACTTGTTCCAGTGAATTTCTGCATTTCAAAACAGAGAGCCAAAGTTCACCAGCAGGGTACTTTGAGGGTTACTTGTATAAGCAGGCTAAAAATGCTTGTGTGTCAATCTGATAAGGCTTGAGAGAGCTGGATTTGCTCAACACTAGAGTAATGAAAAAAAACATGAAGCAAGGGGATAGTCTTTCAAAACTTGTTACAGAGAATTTCTGCGTTTCAAAAGAGAGAGCAAAGTTCACCAGGAAGTTACTTTGAGGGTTACTTGTGTAAGCAGGCTAAAAATGCTTGTGTGTCAATTTGATAAGGTTTGAGAGAGCTGTATTGATACCCCGAGGGGTATTTAGACGGACTGGGCTATTTGGAGCAGCATGCTGTAATTCAGCCTGTAGAAAATGGATCTTCAGCAGGGACAAAAGTCAGTATAGACAGTGAATCAGTGAGAGAAACAAAGGAGCTAAATTAATAGGATTTGACCACTTCCGGAAGCCTTGCAAGACTTCCTCATCCTTACATTGAATAGGTCTAAGAAAACCGGAACAAAATGCTTATTCTCTCCAAGACTGAAGTTACAGGAAATTATAAAAGACATTTCAAGAACCTTCTATCTATCTATCTATCTATCTATCTATCTATCTATCTATCTATCTATCTATCTAACTAACTATTTACTTATTTATTTTTAACACAGAACTTTTAGGTACACTGAATGGAAGATAGGGTCAGATGTGGAAGTGACTCCCATTGCTGCAGACTGTCTCCTATCCACATAGACCTAGCATTAACCACAGAGAGAGCCATGGCATAGCTCACTCATTTGCATTTAATACTAATAATGAATTAAAAACCATAGCAACGATAAGAAGAACAAGTTCAATATTCCTTCCATCCCTGTGCTATGTTATGCACATACCCACTTTTCTACTCAGTGCATGTCTTCTTAATAAAATGCTCACTATTTCCTCTAGTCTCTTGAAAGATATTCAGTATGTCGGAGCTGCATGGGGCTACAATTGCTGCATGTGGCTGTTGGACACTGTCAGCCAAACCATCACAGTATCACAGTATCACCAAGGTTGGAAGAGACCTCAAAGATCATCGAGTCCAACATGTCACTACAGACCTCATGACTAGACCATGGCACCAAGTGCCACATCCAATCTGCTCTTGAACACATCCAGGGATGGTGACTCCACCACCTCCCCGGGCAGCCCATTCCAATGACAAATGACTCTCTCCGTGAAGAACTTGTTCCTCACCTCAAGCCTAAACTTACCCTGGTGCAGCTTGAGACTGTGTCCCCTTGTTCTGGTGCTGGTTGCTAGAGAGAAGAGACCAATTCCCTCCTGGCTACAATCCCCCTTCAGGTAGTTGTAGACAGCAATGAGGTCTCCCCTGAGCCTCCTCTTCTCCAGGCTAAACAATCCCAGCTCCGTCAGCCTCTCCTCATAGGGTTTGTGCTCAAGGCCTCTCACCAGCCTTGTTGCCCTTCCCTGGACATGTTCAAGTGTCTCGATGTCCACAGTATCACAGCATCACCAAGGTTGGAAGAGACCTCAAAGACCATCGAGTAAATGAAAATCAGTTTATGAAAATCCCATTTATTTGAAACTGCTGGATATGGTAACCCAGATATGGCCTGAAGTGCCAGGATCAATCTGCAGATCACTTTTTTCTCTTTTTTTAAAAAAATTTCTCCAAAATCAATAGCCTATTGTATTGCAGTTGCTCTTTCATCAGACATCTACTTTTCTATTGCTATGACTGTAACCCACAACACAAGCCTTACTGTGTTTGAGGTACAATGCACAAATCTGCTTGTTGGAGCTGAGTAACATGTTGAATAAGTTCTGTGCCAAGAATAACCAAAGCCTTCATTTTCTGCAGGCATAAAAGTTCCATGTGACACATATCAAAGCCACCCTGTTGGAAGGAAATGGTTATGCAATAACATCAAGGAGAGCCATTTTACACAATGCTTTCCCAAATTTTTATTTTACTTCCCTTCATATTCAGAATTTGACCTCTTAGATACAGGTTAATAGTATGCTGTGACTGAGTAGTACAAAATCTCCTTCCTACACTGTCTGCCCAAAATTCACTTATGTTCCAGCTCTTCCTGTTTCTGGTCTATTGGGGTTACAGAGATGGACTTGTAGCCAAATTATTCTCTTCATTTATGATGAGCACATGATTCACTATGGTACAGTTCTGGACTGCTCCTCATTTCAAATGAGCAGCTCAGAACAGTGCCCTGGTAAATCCCAGGAACATATTTTTATTTTATTTCATTTTATTTATTCCACAGCTTTTAAATTTAAGACTGTGCTATTGAATATAATAATGAATCTCTCATACTTCTTAATTTAAAACACTTTTGGAGGAGGTTAATTTTTAAAAGAGCTTAGAAAAAGCAGGTAGGAAATGACCCTCCAAGAGGTGAAATAAAAAGACCTTACTAAGAAAGTCAAAACCAAAACTTTTTTCCTATGAAAAGAATAGAAAATCAACAACTGGCTGCACAATTAAAAAATTTAAAAGGTCACAAAACATCTCTTCAAGGTGAAAAAAGGGAAAGGGAAGGGAAAGGGAAGGGAAAGGGAAGGGAAAGGGAAGGGAAAGGGAAGGGAAAGGGAAGGGAAAGGGAAGGGAAGGGAAGGGGAAGGGAAGGGAAGGTTTGGGAAGGTTTGGGAAGGTTTGGGAAGGTTTGGGAAGGTTTGGGAAGGGAAGGGAAGGGAAGGGAAGGGAAGGGAAGGGAAGGGAAGGAAGGAAGGAAGGGAAGGGAAGGGAAGGGAAGGGAAGGGAAGGGAAGGGAAGGGAAGGGAAGGTTTGGGAAGGTTTGGGAAGGGAAAGGTTTGGGAAGGGAAGGTTTGGGAAGGGGAAGGAAGGTTTGGGAAGGGAAGGGAAGGTTTGGGAAGGAAGGTTTGGGAAGGGGAAGGGAAGGGAAGGGAAGGGAAGGGAAGGGGAAGGGAAGGGAAGGTTTGGGAAGGGAAAGGTTTGGGAAGGGAAGGGAAGGGAAGGAAGGGAAGGGAAGGGAAGGAAGGGAAGGGAAGGGAAGGGAAGGGAAGGGAAGGGAAGGAAGGGAAGGGAAGGAAGGGAAGGGAAGGAAGGGGAAGGGAAGGGAAGGGAAGGGAAGGGAAGGAAGGGAAGGGAAGGGAAGGGAAGGTTTGGGAAGGGAAGGTTTGGGAAGGGGAAGGGAAGGTTTGGGAAGGGAAGGTTTGGGAAGGGAAGGTTTGGGAAGGTTAGGGAAGGGAAGGGAAGGGAAGGGAAGGGAAGGGAAGGAAGGAAGGAAGGGAAGGGAAGGGAAGGGAAGGAAGGGAAGGGAAGGGAAGGTTTGGGAAGGGAAGGGAAGGGAAGGAAGGGAAGGGAAGGAAGGGAAGGGAAGGAAGGAAGGGAAGGAAGGAAGGGAAGGAAGGGAAGGGAAGGGAAGGGAAGGGAAGGGAAGGAAGGGAAGGTTGGGAAGGGAAGGTTTGGGAAGGGGGAAGGTTTGGGAAGGTTTGGGAAGGTTTGGGAAGGTTTGGGAAGGGAAGGGAAGGTTTGGGAAGGGAAGGGGGAAGGGAAAGGTTTGGGAAGGGAAGGTTTGGGAAGGTTTGGGAAGGGAAGGGAAGGGAAGGGGAAGGGAAGGAAAGGGAAGGGAAGGGAAGGGAAGGAAGGGAAGGGAAGGGGAAGGGAAGGGAAGGGAAGGGAAGGGAAAGGAAGGAAGGAAAGGGAAGGGAAGGAAGGGAAGGGAAGGGAAGGTTTGGGAAGGGAAGGAAGGAAGGGAAGGGAAGGGAAGGAAGGAAGGGAAGGGAAGGGGAAGGGGAAGGGGAAGGGAAGGGAAGGAAGGGAAGGGAAGGGAAGGAAGGAAGGAAGGGAAGGGAAGGAAGGGAAGGGAAGGGAAGGGAAGGGAAGGGGAAGGGAAGGGAAGGTTTGGGAAGGAAGGGAAGGTTTGGGAAGGGAAGGGAAGGGAAGGTTTGGGAAGGTTTGGGAAGGGAAGGGAAAGGTTTGGGAAGGTTTGGGAAGGGAAGGGAAGGGGAAGGTTTGGGAAGGGAAGGTTTGGGAAGGGAAGGGAAGGTTTGGGAAGGGAAGGTTTGGGAAGGGAAGGGAAGGTTTGGGAAGGGAAGGTTTGGGAAGGGGAAGGGAAAGGTTCAGGGAAGGTTTGGGAAGGTTTGGGAAGGTTTGGGAAGGTTTGGGAAGGGAAGGGAAGGAAGGGAAGGGAAGGAAGGAAGGGAAGGAAGGGAAGGGAAGGGAAGGGAAGGGAAGGGAAGGGGAAGGGGAAGGAAGGGAAGGGAAGGAAGGGAAGGAAGGAAGGAAGGAAAGGAAGGGAAGGTTTGGGAAGGGGAAGGGAAGGTTTGGGAAGGGAAGGGAAGGGAAGGGAAGGTTTGGGAAGGGAAGGGAAGGAAGGAAGGTTTGGGAAGGGAAGGGAAGGGAAGGGAAGGAAGGGAAGGGAAGGAAGGGAAGGAAGGAAGGAAGGAAGGAAGGAAGGGGAAGGAAGGAAGGAAGGGAAGGAAGGAAGGAAGGGAAGGAAGGGAAGGAAGGGAAGGGAAGGAAGGAAGGAAGGTTTGGGAAGGGAAGGGAAGGGAAGGGAAGGGAAGGGAAGGAAGGAAGGAAGGAAGGGAAGGAAGGGAAGGAAGGGAAGGGAAGGGAAGGAAGGGGAAGGGAAGGGAAGGGAAGGGAAGGGGGAAGGGAAGGAAGGGAAGGGAAGGAAGGAAGGAAGGAAGGGAAGGGAAGGAAGGGAAGGTTTGGGAAGGGAAGGGAAGGTTTGGGAAGGGAAGGTTTGGGAAGGGAAGGTTTGGGAAGGGAAGGAAGGGAAGGTTTGGGAAGGGAAGGGAAGGTTTGGGAAGGGAAGGTTTGGGAAGGGAAAGGTTTGGGAAGGGAAGGTTTGGGAAAGGTTTGGGAAGGTTTGGGAAGGGAAGGGAAGGGAAGGAAGGGAAGGGGGAAGGGAAGGAAGGGAAGGGAAGGGAAGGGAAGGGGAAGGTTTGGGAAGGAAGGAAAGGTTTGGGAAGGGGAAGGAAGGTTTGGGAAGGGAAGGGAAGGTTTGGGAAGGGAAGGAAGGTTTGGGAAGGGAAGGAAGGGAAAGGTTTGGGAAGGTTTGGGAAGGTTTGGGAAGCGAAGGGAAGGGAAGGGAAGGAAGGGAAGGGAAGGGAGGGAGGGAAGGGAAGGAAGGGAAGGGAAGGGAAGGGAAGGTTTGGGAAGGAAGGGAAGGAAGGGAAGGAAGGGAAGGGAAGGGAAGGAAGGGAAGGAAGGAAGGGAAGGAAGGAAGGGAAGGAAGGGAAGGGAAGGGAAGGGAAGGGAACTTGTGTGCTTCATGTGCTCATGTCCATTATGTACTCCACTTCAGATTAAAGGGATGACTGCTGCTTGAACTGGCACACGCAGGCTGATGCAGCTTGACAGAGAATGCTCTTTTAGTTGTAGAATAAATAAGCAATGGTAGACAGATGGATTTCACTGCTGAGGTTTCTAAACCATAGGGATAAGTTTTTTCTGAATAGGTGAGTTGCTAAAATTTTATTCACACAGAAAGGTATCACAAAACACAGTATCAGTATAACCAGTTGGAAGAGACTATGATCATCAAGTCCAACCTGTCCCAATGACATGGCACTAAAAAGTTATGTCTGTCTTCCCTTGGCACACTCCCCTTGGGCAGCCCATTCCAACGACGTGTCGACTGGCCAGTGATCCCTCCCCTCACCCTCCAGCTTCTAAATCTTCCTCGTGTATTTGATACTTGTCGGTGGAAAAAGGTTGCCTGGGAGAAGAGACCAACTCCTTCCGTTCACTCAACCAATTTTCCAGCAGGGTACGAGAATACTCCTGAGCCTCCTCTTCTCCAGGCTAGCATCCCAGTTTCAGCCTCTCTCTCATAGGTTTGTGCTCAAGGCTTTGTTGCCTTCTCTGACACGCTCAGCAGCCTCGATGTCCTTCTAAATTCGAGGCCCCAGAACTGGACTCAGGACTCAAGGTGTGGTTTGTCCTCAGCAGAGTACAGGGGCTATCAACGATTCTCCTGCTCTGCTGGCCACATTCATTCCTAATACAGGCCAGGATGGCTATTGTTCCCTATTACCTAAGACATCTCAAAGCTGGCTCATGTTTAGGTGGTGTCATTCAGCACTTTCTGTGCCTACTCACTACCTCGGGGGGGCCGTCGTACAGGCACCCTCGCATCTGGATTATTAAATGCCATATTTAATGCCCAGTTGTGAGGGTCCCTCTGCAGAGTTTTCTAATTCTCTAATCTCGATTCTAACATCTAGTTCCAATTTGGCGGTCATCTGCAAAACTTGTTGATGACTTCCAACCTCTCATCCATATCATCAATGAAGATACAAAGAGGATGGGGCCCAGCACTGTCTCTGGGGGATCTATTCACTGTGATTGCCGCCGTTGGATGTGGCACATTACCACCACTCCTGGGCCTGCCCCCAGCCAGTTCTTAACCCAGCATCATGTTGCTTAGCTGATAACTAGCCAGCAGTTTTGAGCCAGGGGGGAGGTCAAATTTGCTGAGTGTAGATCCACAACTCCCCATCTTCACCAGATAATACCTGATGATAGAAGGAAGATCAGTTTGAAGTATTGTGACCCAATCCTTCTAGTCCATCTGATTCTTGGCCAGACTCTGAGGTGTGCTATTGTCGCCAGGATAATCTGTCCTCACTCTCTCTGGTATTCTGAGGTCAGGTTGACTGGCCTGGGCAGTCTCCTTCATCTCCTTCTTGTGGATGGGGACCACATTACTCAGTTTCCTCATCTGGGACCTCTTAGTTGGGACGGAGAGCGGGAGGGGTGTTGGCCGTCGCCACTTCGCCAGCTCTCCTCAGCACTTAGACGGACTTCCATCTCGGTCCCATGGATTTGTATATACGTTATAAACCCTAACTAATTTCTCATACTCTGCATTTACCTCCAGCTTAGAGGCCGGACTCCTACCTACACCGCAACATTGAGTCTGTAAAGAGCGGGCTCAGGGACCTCAGCTTCGGTCATCGCATCTCTCCAGGCTATAAGGAGTGGAGAATTCTTTTTAGCTGTTTGATATATTTGTAAATTGTTTTTGACAGTTTCACTGTGCTAGTTTTGCCTCCTAATTTTATTCCCACGTATCTGAACATACCTCAGAAAGCCCTCCTTCAGTGTACAGTTCTTTTTTTCCTTAATTTCTCCAGGTGGGACATATTATGCACTATATTACATATAGATAGATAGATAGATAAATAAAGGCATAAAATAATGTTTGAGATGAATCATTCTGTTCCACATTATTCTCTAATGATAATGTCTGTTCCCATTTGTAAGGTTCATGGGAGGAGGAGCTTAGGATTTTGTGAAAGTTCTATCTCCTAAATTTTAATAGTGTTTCCATAGAAAAGGTCATGTTGCAACATAAATCAGGCAGATCTTTTTAATGGAAGGTATATTGATTGGAAGAAATTCAATTTGTAGAACATTCTGCTCTTCATATTATTTGCTGTGTATATTTTGTGCCTTTAAAGTGCCTTCTGTTGAAAGGGAATTGTTCAGAATTCTAATGTTGGAGCATTTTTACATGCTAATTGTCCATGCATTGAGAATGTTAACGTAAGACACTGTGGGGCAAGATGGGATGATTGTAATCTCTCTCGGCCTGCTGCAACTCAATTTCTCTCGCTTAACTCCTCTGACCACAAACACACTTGTTTTCATATATTTTGTCTGATTTAGTCTTGGGGCAGTGACTATTTAATTTTTTGAAATTCTTTTATTTCTTTGTCTCTGCAATAAAAACAAATGGAAATTCCACCGTTGGGCAGACACTGACTTCTAGTAAATGGTATGATGATGCCCTGCGGTTCCGAGTGCAGAACTACATAGGTGGGAGTAATTTATAGCCAAAACTCCCAAAAAGTGTATGAGCGCCTACGGGAAACTGTCTGCAAGTGATACTTCTTGAAACTTGCTTCAAGGCTATCTAAAAAGGTAACTGAGAAAACTCTGTTCGCTGGGCAGCATACCCTTGTATTGTTATTCTAACATTGACATATGCCTGAAGCAATTAAAACCATCACCAGAGTGATGGCTGGCTAGGCAAAACTAATTGATGTGTTGAGTGTTAGGTTAATATTTAGAGTATCTGTAGAATTTCAACAACCCTCATTCTTCAATATATTTTTGTTGCTTATAGACTGCAATGTCCAGTTCGGCACTGATAGACATAACCTGAACTTTCATATGTTCGGGGTTTCAAGAGGTCTCAAATAAGAGTTACCATAGGTTTTGTTATGATCTACTTATTGAGAGACCAAGAAAATTTTTCGTTCAAGGAAATAGGACCTAATAAAATGATTTTCACTTTACCCAATGCTGTCTAGCAGGAGTGGAAGGGCTACTTTATTGGGAAGGAAAATTTTTCATGCTGGACAGGCTACTTGAGCAAGGTCTCGAATAGATTTAAAAAAAATTCTGAGTCAAACAGTTTAGTTATCTATTTTTGTAAATAGCACGAAAGAGCACTAGAGGGATTCTGTAAAGCCTGACTACTTCGCTTTCGTGCATTTATTAGAATTTCCCCAGCATCTGAAAATATGTGACTACAAGGGCACTCTCGTCTGTTCTTTCTCAGTCTAACTACTACCAGCAGGTACAATGTAGAGATTCCTCAAACAATACTCCATATATACATCAATCTTATTTTGGCCTTTGGAGCAAAGGTGGTTTTTGATAAGCTTCCATTTGTTTTTGCTCATTTGAAGTGATACTTCTAAACTATTTCGGGCTATCATCAGAAGCAAGCAACTACGTTTCATATTGTTTCTTTGTAGTGCTGGACCATGCATCGCCTCTTGTTGTTAGTGATGAGTTTTAATTCTTACATTGTAAAGGACAGATTTCACATCACCTACGTACTCTGACTATTCTTGAACTTCTGCCCTTCATAAAAACTTAGTGAGTCTGTAATCTGTCCTATGAGAATGTAATTTTGTTATCAATGCTCGGTTCACTTCAATCTGAGAATTGCTACCTATTGAAAATGCAGAATACATTCCCATATTCGTGGTTGAAAGATTGCATATGGACTTTCAAACTCGAGGACAATTTTGAAGTGTTGCGGAGCTCCTCTCCCCTCTCTGTTCCACTCGAAACCTCCATATGGCAGGCAGCGGGTCTGTAAAAATCGCCACCCGACTCGGCTGTATTTCTGCATAAATTCCTGCCAAAATCCCAAAGCTCTTGGTAGTTCATGCTGTTGTCAGATGCTTGGAGTTACTTGAATGCCACTGAACGATTCCACTGTCCATCGCAGTTTGCAAGGTTTATTACAGACATACGCGAGGTTCAAATATTCCTTGTAGTTGTCACTAATTTCCTTATAAATGATTTAAATTCACCTTGCATTGAGCAGAAATATTTTGTGATATACCTGTGTTTGTAAAAGATATCGGTAGCAATAGTTATTTAAATATTTTGCATTCCCAGTTTCACGGAGGACATTGTTGTTAAAAAGTTCTGAATTCCTAACCATATATAGAGTCCAGTTTAGATTAGTTCGATAAATTGTGCTTTGTTACTCAATCCTGTAATCTATCTCTTATAAACTGTCAGCAAGGCCAACTCCATCTCTCTCTCCCCTTCTTGGCTCTCCAGTGGTTCTTACATGTATCATAAACCACGACTGCAGAGGCCTCGCCTTATTTACCTGCACACTATGCCTGTTCAGCCTAATGTGGGAGGTAACGCTACACTCAGTTTCGGGGAGTTTAGCCTGTTTGGGGGAGGTTTTCATATCCTGTATATGTATTAGTATTATAAGATTCATTTAGTCTGTATTTTTCTGAATATTTGAATATAATTCTGTATCCTTTAGAGTTGTTTTATTTCCATTTCTATGGGGGGAGCTGTCTGTTTTTTAAATGAAGTTTTGTATAACAAATTTTTTTTTAGCATCTGCTGCAGGTGAAGGAGAAGCAGGGAGACAAGAGTTCTGTAATGATGAATGTATTGTTAGTTGGAGAGAGACACTCTCATCATCATCCGAACTCAACCTGTAACCACAACCCACGCCCCACAACAAGTGTCATTACTCTATTGAGCCTCCAGGACAGAGAGGGTCCCATCTCTCTGGGATCTTTAATCAACTTCTCCCTCACCTCTCCAGCCTAACCTCCTGGTGCTTGAGACTGTGTCCCCTTACTTGGCGTTGGTTGCTAGGAGAAGAGGTTGAACCTTCTCCTGGCTACACCACCTGCCCCAGGTAGTGTTGTAGAGAGCATCTCTGAGCCTCTCCTCTCCTCCAGGCTGGAGCCCCAGCTCAGCCTCCTTCATCTGTTTGTGCTCAAGGCTCGCTCACCTGCCTTGTTGTTCTTCTCTGACATATTCAAGGCCCTGGGAACTGAGGCCTATTTGAACTGGATCATAGACTCACTGTGGGCCTAATTCAAAGAGTATACATGGGTGGCCATGACCTCCCGCTCCCGCTGGCCATACCCATTCTAATGTAGCTGTGATGTGTTGCCTGGGCACACGTGGGCTCACGTCTGTCTCCCATCAACCACCCCAGGTCGCGCCTGCCTGCCGCCTACTTCAGCCTGCCCCCAGCCTGGGGGGGTTGTAGTTGGGTAGGACCCGGCATGTGTGTCCTGATCTGCCCCATAGCGCCTGAGTCCTCTGCAGCTCTCTGCCTCAACAAGACACCCCGGCTCCCAGCTTGTGTTAACCCAAATTTACTGACGATGACCAGTGCCCTCATCCAGATCACAAAGATACAAGGCATAGCCCCAGCACTCACTAAGGGCACTAGGCCAAGTTGAGGGCAGATCATTACCACCACTCTTAGCTGCTCTTCCAGCCAGCTTTAACTCCAATCGCAATTCTCATGGGCTGCCAGCTTGGCCAGGAGTTTGTTGTGGGGGAATAAAGGCCTTGCTGAGGTCCAGGTAGATCATTCATCCACAGGTCTCCCCACACTAGCCAGTGGTCTGACAGAAGGGAGATCAAGCTATCAGGTAGACTGCCCTGCTCCCTGGCCATCCTGGGGGCGCTGTCTGATTGCACAGCACCTGTTCCAGTCTGGCACTGAGGTCATCTGACAGGCCTATAATTTCGGCCTACTGTCTTTAGCGTGGAAGTAAGAGGTCACGCGTGCCAGCCGTCTTGGCACTCCCAGTGAGCCAGGACTGAAAATGATGGAGAGAGCATCACAGGCCAGCTCTTCTCAGCAATTCCACTCCATCCGTCCCATCTGGACTTGTAACTAGCGCTGAGAAGACTTAATCTGTCTCCTTATCTGGAGCAGTGAGTGAAACTATGTTGGCACCCCCGCTCCTCTCTGCTGGGAGGTCAGCTGTCTGAAACCACTTGGGTCCCGCTAGTAAAAATTGAGGTAAAGAAGGTGTCAGGCACTCTCTGCCTTTTCCTCAATCCTTTGTTACACTTCATCTTCTCCATGCCAAGGAGTGCTTTTCTGTTCTCTCTGCTATTTAATATATTTATTGAAGAACTTTGTTGTCTCACAAGCAGAGGCCAGTCTCAGCTCCCAATGCTTTTGCTCCCTAATCTTCCTGTTGTTCACCTAAACATTCCATTTTTTAAAGGTAATGACCCTCTTTTTTCCTTAGCCTTTGGAAGCTCATTTCATCCAGGCTGGACATTACCTCGTGTGGGCTCACATTTTTCCTGTCACGGCAGCGGTTTTGTCCCTGCGCTCAATACTTTCCTGAGAACTAGTTCTCCGGACTCTCTTAAGGGCTGCTTCCCAAGGAACTCTGAGTAGTTTCGAGTTCTCTCGAGTTCAGTGGAGGTCTTCTTGTCTCTCTTGTTTGGTGAATACTGAAACTCTATTATCTCGGGTCACTGGTGCTAAACATCCTCCGACCACCACATCACCCACCAGTTCTCTCGTTGGTGAAGGTCATGCAGCCTTACCCCTGGTGGGTCAGCTTTGCCACCTGGGATAAGAAGCTCACCCTCCATGCACTTAAGAACCTCTAGATCGCCTCCTCTCTGTGTTATGATCCCAGCAGAGATCAGGCAGGTCACCCACCTAGCATCAGCAGGGCGATCTGAGACAGCCTAGCACGCTTTCATCAAGACATCCTCTGGGATTGCGGGCCTGCTCTGCTAATTTAATTTCTATTTACATTAATTCTAACATCTCCTGATTCTAGTTAATGGTTCAGCATTTCTGATGTATAGGGTTACTATGCCTCTGCCTACTTCCGAATCAGCCGCCAATAGTAGCTGCTTCCATGTGAAATGCCCACAAGGGATGGTAACTACATCATATCTCGCGGCTGCAACAGGTTTCCAGCTCTCATACTCAGAGAGTGTACATGGACTGCTGGCTGCTGTTTTGCCCCTGAGCTTGCCACCCTCAGACTCCTGTCTGGGGGGACTGGCTCAGCCTCTTCCCTTTCTCAGCCTTTGCCAGAACATAAGTAGCTAAAATATTAGCTGATTCAGCCAATTGCTTGGTGCTTTATAGTGTATCTCAGGAACGCCAATAAGATAGATTTATCTGAAAATCTCAAACTCTAATCTGTCAATTTGAAATACACACAAATGCATATGAGAATTTTGAATGTGGCATTAAAAATGGGTTTGTAGACCATACCACAATTTATTATAGATTTAACTGTTACCAAAGCCATCATTATTGTGGTGTCTTTTGACTCTTTCTTCAATGGACAGAAAGAGCAAACACAGTCAGGTGCGCAGGAAAGGTGGGATTTGGCCTAAGGATGGTTTGGCATGGATCAAAAAATTTTAGAAGTGATGTGATTGGGATTCCAAAAAAGGGTGGAGCCAGAGTTTGAATGTTACGTCTGAGAGGTTGTAGTAGTGACACCATCCAACTGCACTGTTTAAGAAAGACTTTTAAAAATTCTTTTCTGTTTTTACTAGTCACCTGACAATTTTCCTGCCTGTATTTGCTATGTTTTGCATTTTGTTTTTTAAATGTCACCAGTCGTTGTTCGTAAATGCATTTCGTCAAAACCAGGGGCTAAAAATGTGTGAGAACAGTGGCAGGAAGCAGAGCTTGAAGATTTACTTGCATTCTTATTCCAAAGTCAATTTTCCAGTTTAAAAACAGGTTAATCAAAGCTGTTCACAATTGTCAGTATTTCTAGTGCATGTGTTGAGGTTTCAATCGCCATAGCACCGCCACATGGCAGAAATTGCCAAGGAAAATGTTACTACAGCTGGTGACAGATACTCATAGCTGTAAGAGGACTTTTTATGGAAGTTTGGAATAAGACGAGGTCTCGGAGACAAGATCGCTGCAAAACGCAGCTTGGCTTGAGGGTGGTGTGAGTTTTATAGAGGATGGCTTTCTTATATAGCAGCACTGCAAACTTTTCAGTTAGCAATTTCATTTAGTTTAAGATTTTAAACACTTTTTCCAGAAGGTAACCATTTACTGTTACATATATATATATTTTTCCTCTGTTTTTTGCAGTTGATCATATGTTAGTTCCCCACCTATGCCTTTCAAAATCCAGCAGTCCTGAGCTTTTAGCCTGGAAAGTCTCTAAGTGTAGCTGAGTGAAGAGGGAGAGGCTCAGAAGAGAGTTTGAGGAGCTTGGACGGCGGTGGGAGCTTCAGGCAGCAGAAGATCAGATTTAGAATCATGGGAATCATGCTGACTCCTGAGAACAGTCAGGTTGGAGCTGACCACAAGGATCATCTAGTCTAACCCTGCCATGGGCAGGACACTACACTAGATATTTTCTCTGGCCAGAGCCTCGGTCTTTAAACACCTCCATTCAACCACCTCCTGGACAACCTATTCAGGGTTTCACCACTCTCATGGTAAAGAACTTCTTCCTCACATACAGACTGACTCCTTACTGTCTTTTCATTCCATTTCGCCTAGTCCTATCACTATAATTCTCTCTTGGGAAGTTCCCCTCATTAATGAGAAACACCTGAGCTTTCCAGATACTGATCATTTCCCTGTCTCCTTCAGTCTTGGCAGGTAGCTCCAGCTCTCTGATCACTCTTTCGTGGCCCTTCTCTGGACACTTTCCAGCACGCCCATTGACTCTCCTGTAATATAAGGCGCACTTCCAGGTAGTCTCACTCAGAGCTGGAGTAGATGGGGAGAGCCGACCACCTGCTGGCCTGGTCACGATGCAGCCTGGGTGGGATTACTTTCCGTAAGCTATTGGAGAGTTTCATGTTGAGTTGCCCATTCTCTGGGCCAGCCTGCTGTGCCTCTGCCTCAGCCTGCCTTGCGCTTTGGACCACCTCACTCCAGATGTGGCAACCCTGCACTTGTGTTGTTGAGTTCATGAGGTGCCTCACCTGTCTGTCTGAAACTGCCTGGACTCCATCCCCCCCTCCTCCTCTTTGGTGTTCACTCAAATACTACAGCTTGGGTGTCACAGTGGGCAACCAGCACACATGCCACTGTCCATATCACTCATTAAAGATGAGAACAAGACAGTCCTGTGGACTGACATCCCCCTGAGGGAGTTTCGCTTGTCACGTTTCCACTGGGACACTGGACCCCAGCTGATAGCCACTTTGGGGGCGGCCATCGGGGCTGGCTCTTTGTCCATCTATGTGGTCTGAACCCATCAGCCTAGCTGTGGAGACGCCAGCTTGAGAGACCAGGGAGGGGGGGGGGCGGCCGAGGGGTGATCACGTTTTAGCACATACTAAGTCACCTGATCATGAGGCCACCATCCGTTTGGTCAGCATGGCTTTGCCAAGGGCAAATCCTGCCTGACAAACCTGGTGGCCTTCTATGATCAGGTGACAGCATTAATAGATGAGGGGCGAGCAACTGATGTCATTTACCTGGACTTGAGCAAAGCCTTCGACACTGTCCCGCACCACCTCCTGGTCTCCAAGCTGGCGACACATGGGTTTGATGGATGGACCACTAGATGGATAAAGAATTGGCTTGATGGCCGCACCCAAAGAGTGGCTGTCAACGGGTCCATGTCCCAGTGGAGGCCAGTGACAAGCGGAGTCCCTCAGGGATCAGTCCTGGGACCTGTCTTGTTCAACATCTTTGTGGGTGACATGGACAGTGGCATCGAGTGCACCCTCAGCAAGTTTGCTGATGACACCAAGCTGTGTGGTGCAGTGGACACCCTGGAGGGAAGGGATGCCATCCAGAGGGACCTGGACAGGCTGGAGAGGTGGGCACAAGCCAACCTCATGAGCTTCAACAAGACCAAGTGCAGGGTCCTGCATCTGGGTCGAGGCAATCCCAGGCACAAATACAGGCTGGGCAGGGACTGGCTGGAGAGCAGCCCTGAGGAGAGAGACTTGGGGGTGCTGGTGGACGAGAAGCTCAACATGAGCTCTCAATGTGCGCTTGCAGCCCGGAAAGCCAATCAGATCCTGGGCTGCATCAAGAGAAGTGTGACCAGCAGGTCAAGGGAGGTGCTTCTCCCCCTCTACTCAGCTCTGGTGAGACCCCACCTGGAGTACTGCGTCCAGTTCTGGAGCCCATATTACAGGAGAGATGTGGACGTGCTGGAGCGTGTCCAGAGAAGGGCCACGAGGATGATCAGAGGGCTGGAGCACCTCTGCTATGAGGACAGACTGAAGGAGTTGGGGCTGTTCAGTCTGGAGAAGAGAAGGCTCCGAGGTGACCTCATTGTGGCTTTCCAGTATCTGAAGGGGGCCTACAGGAAGGCTGGGGAGGGACTTCTCAGGATCTCAGGTAGTGATAGGACTAGGGCGAATGGAATGAAGCTGGAAATGGGGAGATTCAGTCTGTATGTGAGGAAGAAGTTCTTTACCATGAGAGTGGTGAAGCCCTGGAATGGGTTGTCCAGGGAGGTGGTTGAGGCCCAGTCCCTGGAGGTGTTTAAGACCAGGCTGGACGAGGCTCTGGCCAGCATGATCTAGTGTAGGGTGTCCCTGCCCATGGCAGGGGGGGTTGGAACTAGATGATCCTTGTGGTCCCTTCCAACCCTGACTGATTCTATGATTCTATGATTCTATGATTCTAAATCTATAGGTGACACCATATATATATCCCAAACTCACCCGTCAGAGCTCCTCCAAGGCTTCCTCTTCTGAGCTGTCTCCCATCTTCACTCAGCTGCCTCTTACACTTAGAAGACTTTCCAGGGCTAAAAGAGACTTCAGGACTGCTGGATTTTTGAAAAGGCATAGGTGGGGAGGACAACATATGATCAAGCTGCAAAGAAACAGAGGAGAAAATATGTATATATGTAGCAAGTAAATGGTTACCTTCATTGGGAAGAGAACTAAGCTAAATTTACCAAAAGATTATGACAGCACTTGGAAAAGTGTTTACAAAGATCTTAAGCTAAGTAAATTGCTAACTGAAAGTTTTGCAAGTGCTAGATTTGTAGCTGCCTGCATAAGAAAGCCATCCTCCTCTCGCATGGCTCACACCACCTCCAATCACACTCCCAGACAAGCTGCATTTTTTTGCAGCAGTCTTGTCTCAAGGTACAAGGGATCAGACTTCATCTTATTCAAACTTCCATAAAGCAGTCCTCTTACAGCTATGAATCATCTGTCACCAGCTCTGGCCAACATTTTTCCTTGGCAATTTCTGCCATGTGAGCAGTCACTAGATGGCATTGTACTATCAACACATGCACACCACTGCCCAGCCTAGGGAAATACTGACAATTCTCAATGCCAATGTTAATGAACGAAAAAAAAACCAAACACAAATTAACCTGTTTCTAAACTGGGCATTAATTTATACTGACTTTGGAATAAGTGTAAATATAGGTCCTAAATCTTCAAGCTCTGCTCCTGCCACTGTTCTCACACATTTTAGCCCCTGGTTTTGACAATGCATTTACAGTTTCTTTATTTGGTGACATTTGCAAAAACAAAATGCAAAGCAAGTAAGCAAATACAGGCAAAGGAAGAATGATCAGGTGTGCTAGTAAAGCAGAAAGAATTTTAAAAGTATCTTTCTTAAACTGGTGCAGTTGAATGGTGTCACTACTTTGCAAACCTCTCAAATGTTTTTCTGTAACATTCAAACTCTGACTCCACCATTTTTTGGAATCCCAATCACATCACTTCTAGGTTTTTTTACAGTCCACGTACTAAACTGCATCAAGCAGACAATCTACATATTTCCTGCACACCTGACTGTGTTCTTCTTTCTGTCCATTGAAAGAAAAGAGTCAAGGCACCACAACCAATGATGAAGTTGCATGGTGAAGGCCATTTTTGGTAACAGTTAATCCTATAGCAAAGTATGGTATGGTCTACAAAGCATTTTGAATGCCACATTCAGAGTCTTTCATGTATTCAGTATTTCAGGTTAGTTAGGGTTTGAAGTTTTTCAGATCAAATCTGAATCTTATTGGAAGCGTTTGCAGATACACAGTCCTAAAGCACCAAGAAACAGTGGCTTCTGAATCAGCTTCTTCAGTATTTTGAGGTTCACCCATGTTCACAACAAAGGCTTTGAAGGGGGAAGGGGCTGAAACCAGTCCCCCCAGACAGGAGTCTGAGGGTGGTAAGCTGGAGTCAGGGGCAAAACCAGCAGCCCAGCTGAAGTGCATGTACACTAATGCACGAAGTATGGGCAACAAACATGAGGAGCTGGAAGCCTTGTTGCAGCACGAAAGATATGATGTAGTTGCCATCACGGAGACATGGTGGGACGACTCGCATGACTGGAGCGCTGCAATTGACGGCTACAGGCTATTCAGGAGAGACAGGCAGGGAAGAAGGGGTGGAGGGGTGGCCCTGTACATCAGGGAGGCTCTTGGGGCCATTGAGCTAGAGATCAGGGATGATCAGGTTGAGTGCGTGTGGGTAAGAATTAGAGGGAAGACCAGCAGGGCAGACATCCTGGTTGGAGTCTGTTATAGACCACCCAATCAGGAGGATGATCTTGATGAAGCATTCTATAGGCAGCTTAAGGCTGTCTCAAGATCGCCTAACCTTGTTCTCGTGGGTGACTTCAACCTGCCTGATATCTGCTGGGATCACAACACAGCAGAGAGGAGGCAATCTAAGAGGTTCTTAGAGTGCATGGAGGACAGCTTCTTATCCCAGGTGCTGCGCGAGCCTACCAGGGGTAAGGCTCTGCTTGACCTCCTCTTCACCAACAGGGAAGGGCTGGTGGGTGATGTGGTGGTCGGAGGGTGTTTAGGCACCAGTGACCACGAGATAATAGAGTTTTCAGTATTCAGCCAAGCCAAGAGGGGGAGCAAGAAGACCTCCACTTTGGACTTCCGGAGGGCAGACTTCAGGCTACTCAAGGAAGGTTCCTTGGGAAACAGCCCTTAAAAAGAAAGGGGTCCAGGAGAGCTGGACCTACTTCAAGGAAGAACTATTGAAGGCGCAGGAACAGGCTGTGCCAGTGTGCCGGAAGATGAGCCACCGGGGCAGATGGCCAGCCTGGATGGGTAATGAACTTCCAAAGGAACTAAGGGAAAAAAAGAGGGTGTATTACCTTTGGAAAAAAGGGGAGGCAACCCATGGAATGTTTAGGGATGTTGCTAGGTCTTGTAGGAAGAAAATTAGGGAGGCAAAAGCACATTGGGAGCTGAGACTGGCCTCTGCTGTGAAGGACAACAAAAAGTTCTTCAATAAATATATTAATAGCAAGAGGAAGGGCAAGGAGAAGCTCCACTCCTTGGTGGGCATGGAGGGGAATATTGTAACAAAGGATGAGGAAAAGGCAGAGGTACTTAACACCTTCTTTACCTCAATTTTTACTAGCAGGACAGAATGGTTTCCAGACAGCTGGCCTGCAGAGCTGGCAGAAGGAGCCAGGGAGCAACATAGTTTTCCTCTGCTCCAGGATGGGACAGTTAGAGATCTTCTCAGCCGCTTGGATCCCCACAAGTCCATGGGACCGGATGGGATCCATCGTAGGGTGCTGAGGGAGCTGGCAGATGAACTGTCCAAGCCACTCTCCATCATTTTTCAGCAGTCCTGGCTCACTGGAGAGGTGCCAGAAGACTGGAAGCTGGCCAGCGTGGTGCCCATCCATAAGAAGGGCCAGTTGGAAGAGCCGGGGAATTATAGGCCTGTCAGCCTGACCTCAGTGCCAGGCAAGATTATGGAACAGGTCATCTCGAGTGCAATCAGACAGCACTTACAGGATGGCCAGGGGCTCAGGCCTAGCCAGCATGGATTTAGGAGGGGCAGGTCCTGCCTGACCAACTTGATCTCCTTCTATGATCAGGTGACCCGCCTGGTGGATGTGGGGAGGCCTGTGGATGTGGTCTACCTGGACCTCAGCAAGGCCTTTGACACCGTTCCCCACAGCAAACTCCTGGCCAAGCTGGCAGCCCATGGCTTGGACAGGAGCACACTGCGTTGGGTTAGGAACTGGCTGGAGGGCCGAGCCCAGAGAGTGGTGGTGAATGGTGCCACATCCAGCTGGCGGCCTGCCACTAGTGGTGTGCCCCAGGGATCAGTGCTGGGCCCCATGCTCTTCAACATCTTTATTGATGATCTGGATGAGGGCACTGAGTCCATCATCAGTAAATTTGCGGATAACACCAAGCTGGGGGCAGGAGTTGATCTGTTGGAGGGCAGAGAGGCTTTGCAGAGGGACCTCAACAGGCTGGACAGATGGGCAGAGTCCAACGGCATGAGATTGAACACATCCAAGTGCCGGGTTCTGCACATTGGCTACAACAACCCCAGGCAGCGCTACAGGCTGGGGTCAGAGTGGCTGGAGAGCGGCCAGGCAGAGAGCGACCTGGGGGTGCTGGTTGATGGGAGGCTGAACATGAGCCTGCAGTGTGCCCAGGCAGCCAAGAGGGCCAACCGCATCCTGGCCTGCATTAGGAATAGTATGGCCAGCAGGAGCAGGGAGGTCATTGTGCCCCTGTACTCTGCTTTGGTTAGGCCACACCTTGAGTCCTGTGTCCAGTTCTGGGCCCCTCAGTTTAAGAAGGACATTGAGACACTTGAACATGTCCAGAGAAGGGCAACAAGGCTGGTGAGAGGCCTTGAGCACAAGCCCTATGAGGAGAGGCTGAGGGAGCTGGGGCTGTTTAGCCTGGAGAAGAGGAGGCTCAGGGGTGACCTCATTGCTCTCTACAACTACCTGAAGGGTGGTTGTAGCCAGGAAGGGGTTGGCCTCTTCTCCCTAGCAACCAGCACCAGAACAAGAGGACACAGTCTCAAGCTGCACCAGGGGAAGTTTAGGCTGGAGGTGAGGAGAAAGTTCTTCACCGAGAGAGTGATTCGCCATTGGAATAGGCTGCCCAGGGAGGTGGTTGAGTCTCTGTCCCTGGAGGCCTTCAATAGGGGACTGGATGTGGCACTTGGT
Source organism: Picus viridis (assembly GCA_033816785.1). Classification (NCBI taxonomy): domain Eukaryota; kingdom Metazoa; phylum Chordata; class Aves; order Piciformes; family Picidae; genus Picus; species Picus viridis. The sequence goes on from CM066606.1 coordinate 56,181,750, forward strand.
GCCATGGTCTAGTTGTGAGGTTGTGGTTACAGGTTGGACTCGATGATCTTCGAGGTCTCTTCCAACCTTGGTAATTCTATTCTATTCTATTCTAGAACTCTTGTCTCCTGCCTAGATCCTTCACCTGCAGCAGGTCTTTAAAGGAACTGATGAACTCATGGCCCTTCTGGCTTCATTTAAAGAGCAGACAGATATACTTTTGCTCCCCCATAAGAGTAAAATAAAACAACTCTCGTTGAATTGGAGGAAAAATACAGAATTATATTCAAAAATATTCAGAAAAATACAGACTAAATGAATCTTATAACACCTAATACATATACAGGATACATGAAAACCCCAAAAAACCTTCCCCCAAACAGACTAAACCACAAGCCCCAGTGCTTCTTTTCTCCCCCACCGTTGCCTCCCTTCCATTAGGCTGAACAGGCCATAATTGTGCAGGACAAATTAGGCAGGCCTCTGCAGGCCATAAACAGTCCTACTCCCCCATGATACCATGTAAGGACTCCCTCTGGAGAGCCAGAAAGAGGGAGAGAAGAGATGGAGTTGGCCTTGCTGACAGTTTATAAGGAGATAGCAGAATTACAGGATTGAGTAACAAAAGCACAATTTCCTGGGTCTACCTCCGGAACTGTCTAGGGCCTGGAGGACTTTCTGTCTCTATGGTTAGGAATTCCAGTGCTTAACCCTGCAACACCTTGGCTTTAACAATGTCCTCAGTTGGAAGGCTTGGGAGTCACAAAAAAATATTTAAATAACTATTGCTACCATTTATCTTTTACAAACACAGGTATATCACAAATATTTCTGCTTCCAGTTGCTAATATACTCCACAAGGTGAATTTACAAATCATTTATAAAAGGAAATTAGTGACAACAGCTGTCTTCTAAGGAATATTATTTTGAGAATCTTTCACGTATGTCTGTAAGCAAACACTTGCAAACTACTTGCTGGCTGATGGACAGTGGAAATCGTTCAGTGCTGCATTCCAAATAACTCCAAGCATCTGACAACAACATGAACTACCAAGGCTTTTGGTAAGTTACTGGCAGGAATTTATGCAGAAGCTACCAGCCAGTCGGAAGTTATTTTGACCCCACATGAACTACAGACCATGTCTGTGGTCCTATATATGGAGGTTTTCGGGAAGTGGACTGGAGAGGAAAGAAAGTGAGGGGAAAGAGGGAAGACACTCTTTCCACCAACACTTCAAAATTGTCCTCAGTTTGAAAGTCCATATGCAATCTTTCAACACGAGATACATGGGAATGAAATGCAATTGCTGAAGTTCTGCATTTTCAGGCACAACAGGGTGCAATTCAGATTACGTTGAAGTAGAACAAGATTCCAGTACATTGATATAACAAAAAACCCCATTCTTTCATAGGACAGATTAATGATCAAAATATCATTTTGGGCTCACTAAGTTTTTATGAGGGGCAGAAGTTCAAGAATAGTCAAATTACAGTAGATGATATTGAAATCTGTCAGCTGGATGTAAAGAACCAAAACTCATCACCTGAAGCAACTATACCTAAAGACATTATATGGTCCAGCACTACAAAGAAACAATATGGAAACATGAGATTTAACATTTCTGTATTGATGGCCAGCTCCAGTTTTACAGAAACAATCACACTTCTATGAGCAAAGCATTTCTGGAAGCTATCCAAAGGCTCACCTTTGCTTCCAAAGGCAAAATAAGATTGATAGCATATATAGCGTGTATTTGAAAGGAATCTCTACATTGTACCTGCTGGTGTAGTAGACTGAGAAGAACAGACAGGGATATGCCCTTTAATAGTCTACATAACAACTTCAGATGCTGGGGAATTGTAAGGAAAATGCACAGCAGAAGTAGTCAGGCTTGCAAGATCCCTCTGAATAACTTCTCGTGCTATTTACAAAAAATAGATAGCTAGATAAACTGATTTGACTCAGAGTTTTTTTAAATCCTATTCAGACCTTGCTCCAAGCAAAAGCCTGTCCAGCACATGAAGAGACTTTCCCTTCCCAATAAAGTAGCCTTCCACTCCTGCTAGGCACAGCATTGAAGTCCAAGTAAGTGAAAAAAAGAGAGAATATTTTATTAGGTCCTGTTTCCTTGAACAGCTGATTCTGAAGAAGTATAACTTGGTCATAATAAGTAGGTCATAACAAAACCTATGAAAACTTGTTAATATTTATTTGAAAGACCTCTTGGAAACTTGAACACTATGAAAGTTCAGGTTATGTCTATCAGGTATAGACTGGACATTGCAGTCTGCAAGACAGCAAAGGAAGTATATTGAAGAATGAGGGTTGTTGAAGTTCTACCAGATACTCTAAATAATTTTACTCAACCTGCTTCTACTCAGCACATCAATTAGTTTTGCCTAGCCACAGCCATCACTCTGGTGATGATTTACTTCAAGCTTACTAGTTATACAGGCATATGTCAATGTTAGATAACATGCAAGTGCAACACGAGAACCAGGTTTTGGTCAGTTGCACCTTTTTTAGATGAAAATTGCTTGAAAGCAAGTTTCAAGAAATACAATAGCTATATCCTTGCAGACAGTTTCCCACAGACGCTCATGTTACACTTTCAGGGTTTGGCTATCGCCCACTCTGCCTGCTGTCTTATTACTGCACTCAGGCTGCAAACACACACTTCTTTTTCATCATACCATTTACTAAGAAGTCAGTGATGTAAGCAGCAGTGGGGTTTCCATTTGTTTTTGAAATTGCAGGGCAAGGAAATAAAAGAATTTCAAAGTTACTTCAGAAAGTCACTACTTCAAAGACTTAAATCAGACAAAATATATGAAAACAAGTGTATTTGGTGGTCCTGTACCCATAGCACAAGGGGGAGTTAAGCTAGCCATTAAGTGCATACAGGCAGCTTAGAGAGGGATTTTTAATCAGCACACATCTTGCCACCAGTCTCTGCCGTTAACATTCTCAATGCATGGACAGTTAACTTATGTAAAAATGCTCCAACATTAAATTCTGAATAATTCCTTTCCAACAAAGGCACTTTTAAAGACACAAAATACACAGCAAACTCCAAGCTATGAAGAACAGAATGTTCTACAAAATTAATTTCTTCCAATCTATTTTTCATTACACTTCATTAAAAAAATCTGCCTGTTTGTGTTGTAGCATGACTGCTTTCTATGGAAGCACTGTAAAATTTAGGAGATAAGAACTTTCACAAAATCCTATTCTCCTCCCTCCCATGAACCTTACAAATGGGAACAGACATTATCATTAGAGAATAATGGCTTAGAAATTGTATGGAACAGAATTGATTCATCCTCAAACATTATTTTTATACTTATTTATTTATCTATCTATCTATCTATATGTAATATAGATACATAAATAGCTATTCACCTGGAGGAATTAAGGGAAAAAAGAGGCTGTATCACCTTTGGAAGGAGGGGAAGGCTTCTCGAGGTATGTTCAAGGAAGTGGTTAGATTACGTAGGAATAAAATTAGAGAGGCAAAGGCCCAGTTGGAACTGAAACTGGCCACCTCTGTGAAAGAAAATAAAAAGCAATTTTACAAATATATCAACGCTAAAAAGAAGGGCAAGAAGAATCTCCACTCCTTACTGGACCTGGAGGGGAACACGGTGACCGAAGATGAGGAAAAGGCTGAGGTCCTGAACGCCTTCTTTGCCTCAATGTTTAACAGCAAGGTAGGAGTCCAGGATGAGTGGCCTCCTGAGCTGGGTAATAGGGTTGGGGAGCAGTGTAATGCCCCAGAAATCCATGAGGAATTAGTTCGGGACCTGCTGAGCCACTTGGACACCCACAAGTCCATGGGACCAGATGGGATCCATCCTAGGGTGCTGAGAGAGCTGGCAGGTGAGCTGGCCAAGCCGCTCTCCATCATTTTCCTCCAGTCCTGGCTCACTGGAGAGGTCCCAGATGACTGGAAACTGGCCAATGTGGTCCCCATCCACAAGAAGGGATGGATGGAGGAACCCGGAAACTACAGGCCAGTCAGCCTGACCTCAGTGCCAGGGAAAGTGATGGAACAGATTATCCTGGCGGCAATAACTGCACACCTGCAGGATGGCCAAGGGCTCAGGTCCAGCCAACATGGATTTAGGAAGGACAGGTCCTGGCTCTCCAAACTGATCTCCTTCTATCATCAGGTGACCCGTCTGGTGGACGTGGGGAGGCCTGTGGATGTAGTCTACCTGGACTTCAGCAAGGCCTTTGACACCGTCCCCCACAGTAAACTGCTGGCTAAGTTGTCAGCTCGTGGTTTGGACAGCAACACTCTGTGCTGGGTTAGGAACTGGCTGGAGGGCCGGGCCCAGAGAGTGGTGGTGAATGGTGCCACATCCAGCTGGCGGCCAGTCACCAGTGGCGTCCCCAGGGATCAGTGCTGGGCCCCATCCTCTTTAACATCTTCATTGATGATATGGATGAGGGGGTTGAGTCAGTCATCAGCAAGTTTGCAGATGACACCAAGTTGGGAACAGATGTTAGTCAGTTAGAGGGTAGAAAGGCTCTGCAGAGGGACCTCGACCAACTGGACAGATGGGCACAGTCTAATGGCATGGCATTTAACAAGTCCAAGTGCCGGGTGCTGCACTTTGGCCACGGCAACCCCATGCAGAGCTACAGGCTGGGGTCAGAGTGGCTGGAGAGCTGCCAAACAGAGAGGGACCTGGGGGTGCTGAATGACACCCGCCTAAACATGAGCCAGCAGTGTGCCCAGGTGGCCAAGAGGGCCAATGGCATCCTGGCCTGTATTAGGAATAGTGTGGCCAGCAGGAGCAGGGAGATCGTTGTGCCCCTGTACTCTGCATTGGTTAGGCCACACCTTGAGTCCTGAGTCCAGTTCTGGGCCCCTCAGTTTAAGAAGGACATCGAGACACTTGAACGTGTCCAGAGAAGGGCAACAAGGCTGGTGAGAGGCCTTGAGCACAAGCCCTATGAGGAGAGGCTGAGGGAGCTGGGATTGTTTAGCCTGGAGAAGAGGAGGCTCAGGGGTGACCTCATTGCCCTCTACAACTACCTGAAAGGTGGTTGTGGACAGGAAGGGGTTGGTCTCTTCTCCCAGGCAACCAGCACCAGAACAAGGGGACACAGTCTCAAGCTGCACCAGGGGAAGTTTAGGCTGGAGGTGAGGAGGAAGTTCTTCACTGAGCGAGTCATTCGTCATTGGAATGGGCTGCCCAGGGAGGTGGTAGAGTCGCCGTCCCTGGAGGTGTTCAAGGGGAGACTGGACATGGCACTTGGTGCCATGGTCTAGTTGTGAGGTCTGTTGGGACAGGTTGGACTTGATGATCCTTGGGGTCTCTTCCAACCTTGGTTATACTGTGATACTGTGATACTGTGATACCTTCTGTGTGAATAAAATCAGGTACCGAAAATTATTCTCACACTGTACTACCCATGAATTTTTAACAGCTCACCTGTTCAGAAAGAACTATCCCTATGGTTTAGAAAACCTCAGCAGCATTAAATCCATCTGTCTACCATTGCTTATTTATTCTACAACTAAAGAGCATTCTCTGCTTGATAATTATATCATCAAGTAGTCAAATCAAGTACATCAGCCCACGTGGCCTTATGAAAACTAAGAACATGACAACCAGTTCAAACTAAGACCTACCGTCAGCAGTCATCCATACAATCTGAGTGGAGTACATAATGAGACATGAGTTAGCCAGAAAGAAAATAATGGATTTCAGGAGAGGAAAGTGAAGAAACAAGAAAAGTGCATGAAGCACAAGAAAGTGCATGAAGCTAAGATAACAGGATCACACTGATAACACCAGGATAAGGGAAATAAGCTATTCTGAGCTGCTGAGATTTATTGTAACATGTAGTGGCTTTTTTTCAATGAAAATTAAATCGAAATGAGAACATACACGCTGAGCTTCAACTTTTCTTGAAACACCCACTATGGTTTTACTGTCCAAAATACTTCACCCTCTACCTCCCCTAATCCTCCATAGACATATTCCTACTTCCCACAGAAACTGAAAACATACAGTTCAAGTATCCAGTCTTAAAAATATGAATAAAGATTTTTCCATTAAGTATTTTCATTTCTTCCTCTAGAATGCTGCACAACTCCAGGTCATGTTGTGTATGCACACTGAATACTGAAGCTTCCATTAAAAGGCTGTGCACTGCTACCCAGTTTAGGCCTCACCTAGACAGGTACCAATCCAAAAGACATGTATCACATGAAAACTCTTATGTGTAGTGCACCAAAAGCAGAAAATATCCATCATACTTCTACTGCTTTGGTTTTTTCAATGTTATCAACCAGAATTCCCAAGACAAAATTCTACTAATCACAGTATCACAGTAGAGGTTGGAAAGGACCTCAAGAGATCATCGAGTTCAAGCCCCCTGCTAAACTCCTGCTAAACTAGGATCACCTAGGGTAGTCCATGCAGGAATGCATCCAGGTGACTTTTGAAAAGTCTCCAGAGAAGGGGACTCCACAACCTCTCTGGTCAGCCTGTTCCAGTGCTCTGTCACCCTCACTGTAAAGTAGTTTCTCTTCATGTTGAGGTGAAATCTTCTATGTTCAAGCTTGTAGCTGTCGTTCCCTGTCTTACTATTGCACACCACCAAAAAGAGCTTGGCCCCCTCCACCTGACACCCACCCCTCAGATATTTAAACACATTGATGAGATCTCCTCTCAGTGTTCTCAAGAGTGAACACCCCCAGCTCTCTCAGTCTCTCTTCTTAGGGGAGGTGCTTAAGTCCTCTAATCATCCTCATGGCTCTCAGTTGGATTCTCTCCAGCAGGTCTTTGTCCCTCTTGAACTGGGGAGCCCAAAACTGGACACAGTGTTCCAGGTTGGTCTCACCAGGGCAGAGTAAAGGGGGAGAACTTCCCAAGACCTGATGGACACACTTTTCTTGATGCACCCCAGAATACCATTGGCTCTCTTGGCCACAAGGGCACATTTTTGATCCATGGAGAACTTGCTGTCTGCTAGGACTCCAAGGTCTTTCTCAGTGGAGTTGCTTTCCAGCAGGGCAGCCCCTAACCTGTACTGGTTCATGTTGCTATTCCTCCCCAGATGCAGGACCCTGCACTTGTCCTTATTAAACTTCATGAGGTTTGCCTACATCCAGCTCTCCAGCCTGTCCAGGTCACATTGGATTGCAGCACAGCCTGTTGGCGTGGTCAGCCACTCCTCCAGTTTTGTATCATCAATGAACTTGCTGTGGGTACTCTCAGTCCCCTCATCCAGGTTGCTGATAAAGGTATTGAACAAAACTGGACCCAGTAGTGGTCCCTGTGGAACAGCACTGGCCACAGGCCTCCAAGTTGACTTTGTGCCATTGATCACAACCCTCTGAACTCTGCTGTCAAGCCAGCTTTCAACACATCTCACAGACCAACCATCTATGCCACATCTCCTGAACTTTTCTGTGAGAATGTTATGGGAGACAGTAACAAAAGCCTTACTGAAGTCAAGGTATACAACATCCACTGCTCTTCCTTTGTCTACCCATTTGGTCATGGTTTCACAGACAGCTATCAGAAGGCAGGATCTCCCCTTAGTAAATCCATGTTGGCTACTCCTGATAACCTTCCGGTCTTCCATGTGGTTAGAGATGACCTCCAGGATGAGCTGTTCCATCATCTTTCCAGGGATGGAGGTGAGGCTGACTGGTCTGTAGTTTGCCTGGGTCCTCCTTCCTGCCTAATAAGTATGTGGTCATCAAATATGCCAAACCATATCATACCTATATAGAAATTTCAGCAAGAACAGAAAGCTTTATGCTCCAGTCCTATGCAGACAAAAATACAGGAGCCTATATGGTAGTGAAAAGATATTCAATCATTCAGTGAAAAATCAAATCTTTTTAAAGTTAAATGCTTGAGAGCAGCATGGCTTCACAAACCAAACAAGCCCCTCCCTTCATCTCCAGCTACAAGCCATGCCAGAAAGCAAGGTTGTTTTAAGGCCATTTAAGATGCAGCACTAGTTCAACAGCAACTGACCCTTTGTAGCAATACAGACTGCTAGATATGTAAATCTGTTCCTTCCTATTCAGCAAGACCTGAACAGGCTGGAGACTTGGGCAGATGTCAACGTCATGAAGTTCAACAAGGACAAGTGTAGAGTCCTGCACTCAGGGAGTAATAACCCCATGCATCACTAGAGGTTGGGAGTTGACCTACAAAAAGAAGCTCTATGGAGAGGGACCTGGGAGTCCTGGTGGACAGCAAGGTCACTATAGTCAACAATGTACCTTTGTGGCCACAAAGGCCAATGGTATCCTGGAATGCATTATGAAAAGCATGGCCAGCAGGTCAAAGAAGATTCTTCTCCCCCTCTGCTCTGCCCAGGCTACACCTGGAGTCCTGTGCCCAGTTCTGGGATCTCCAGCTCAAGGGAGAAAGACATTTACTGCAGAGAACAGCTACTGGAGAGAATCCAACAGGGACCTGAAATGATTAGTGGACTGGAGAAGCTGAGAGACTTGGGCCTCTTTAGCCTGCATAAAAGAACAATGAGAGGGGATCTTATGAATGCATATAAATAGCTAAAGAGTGGAGGTCATGAGAATGGGGCTGGGCTCTTCTCAGTGGTGGCCAGTAATAGGACAGAGTGCAGTGAGTGCAAACTTTAACACAGGAGGTTTCACTTGAACTTAAGGAAAAAACACTTTACCTTGAGTGTGACAGAGCACTGGAATAGGCTATGCAGAGAGGTTGTGGAATCTCTTTCTCTGGAGACTTTTAAAATCCATCTGGACACGTTCCTGCATAACCTGATCTAGGTGTATCTGTGTTAGCAGGGATGTTGTACTAGATGATCCCCAGAGGTCCCTTCCACCCCTTACTACTATGTGATTCTATGATACTATGATGATTTACACTGAGTTCTTCTCTGCACCCTACCTCTCTGTCTGGGTCCTTTGTGAGCACTTTAAGGATGACAAAATATAATAGCCTAGCAAATAACTTTGTGAGGGAAACAATACAAACCTACTTCAGCTGGGGACAAGGGAGAAGCATTTTCTTATCATTAACATATTCTCCCTAAGTCTAATTAAATTTGGCACAGACACAAGAGTTTTGGTTAGCTGCACTGACAGAGCAACACTGAATATAATCTTATTGATGGATAGGATTTTATCTTCCAGAAGCCAAAGCCAGCTTAGAATTTATTAAAATATACACTTTAATTAATTAAGACCATAATGCAATTTAGTTCCTTCAAATACTTGACAAGAATTCAGTAGAATCAGACTTCACAAGGAAACACTACAATGCAATAATGTAGATTTTTAAGAGATTTGTCTTCCAGTACTATCATAACCAGAGGTGCAAATAAATTCCCAACATACCCTGTAGTGACTCATGTCTGCAAGGAGCAAGCTGCATTGCTTCTGGTCACAGTAAGATCAGTTTTTGAAGGATCCTGCCTCAGGGCATAACCTGAGAAACCTGGGAGTTCACAGGAGTCTCCATGAACCTGCACCAAACCCAACAGCTGAACAACTGTTAGCAGTTCCCATTAAATCAGCTGATCATTGGAATATTCTACATTCCCTTTGCCCAGAAGCAATATTAACTCACCTCATTTTTGAGTAGGGTTTAGAGAATTGTGACATTATTCTGAATATTCACAGCTCTTAGAGCAGCCTCTGCTTTGCAGAGTAGAGCCACACATAACCTAATTCCACACAGAGACAAAAGGAAACATTTATCCTAAAACTAGTACCACTTCCAAGACGGCAAGAATAATGAAGGCAAAGAGTGGACATCAAGGAAGTCTCATAAGGCCACATGGATTTCATTGGATCAGGAAAGATCCCATTTCTTGCCTTCTCACCTATCACAGTTCCTTGAAAACAAGGAAAGACTTTGTCTACCCACCCACCAGTCAAGCAGGAACATGACTACTCATTCCATATTTCTTAAAATCAGTATTGCTTTTCCATTCCTGCTCCAGGGGAAGGATCCTTCCTCAGCTTGGGGGTGAGAGATCTCACTAGCTCTCCAGGCAAATGACACCTCTGATTCCTGTTCTAGATTTGGACTGTCTGACTTCCCTCCACGACCTCCAGTTTCCTCATTAGGACAGTGACACCAGCCCATCAACTACTGCACAGACAGACAGAAAGTGAGGTCCAAGGTTCCCTGTTGAATGAAAAGGGTAAGAGGCCATGAAAAGGTCTTGTTTGTAGTCAGAATACTATTTGCGTTCATACAGCAACTTGCCATTTACATATGAACACAATCTGTACCTGACACTGCAGAGAGGGAAAACCCACTGTAAATCTCCACAGCTCTGTTAAGGTATTATCAAGTCCTATAGTTCTTGAAAGCCTCCTGAATGCCAGCTCTGTATACACAGACTGCTCCCTTTCAAGAGAACAAGGGAAGCAGCAGTGTTTGTACTGAAGATACTGGTTCCAACAACTTCACCTACCCTAAGTCTCCCTGGATTTACTCAACTGGTTTTAATTAATACAAATAAAAAGATTAACAAATAGCAGGTTCTGCAGATTACTTTTTAAGTTCCTACAACAAGTAGCAACAAGAAGCCCACGGGCCATGAAGAGAGATTTAAGGGCCTTGGGACAACTCATTAAGGGATCAGGAGAACAAGCAGTGTCCTCTTCTATCACTCCAGCTGCAGGAGGGATATTGAAGTTTCCTCCAGACACAGAAATATATAGGAGGAAGCAACAGATCAATGCCTGGCTCCAAGCCTGGTGTCACCAGAAGGACTCTGGGTTCTTTAATCATGGGTTGATTTACAGGACACCAGGCCTGCTGAAAACAGATGGGAAACACCTGTCTTAAAGGGGGAAAAGAATTCTACCCCAGGAGCTAGCAGGGCTCATTGCAAAACCTTTAAATTCGATTGGAAGGGAAAGAGAGCACAAAATTGGACAGCACACCAATGTTTGAAGTATGGTGTGACTGTGAAGTCATTCAGTTAGCTACATCAGTGAAGGTAAGGAATGGAGACACGTGACAGCAAAGACACTAGTGTTATTGATAGGTTAGTAACCACGGAAGCACCTGAGAACAGCCAGGTAGGAATTAGGACTTAGCCCTGCAGAATGGTGGCAGTACCATTAGACCAACTGAAGTGCATCCACACTAATGTACACAGCATAGGAAATAATCAGGAGGAGTTCAAAGCCATTGTGCATCAAGAAAACTATGATACAGTGGCCATCACAGAAGCATGGTGGGATGTCTCACACTACTGGAGAGATGCAATCAATGGCTACAAACTTTTCAGAAGGGACAAGCAAGGAAGGAGAGGTGGTGGGATGACCCTGTATGTCAGGGAATGTTTTGATTGTATTGAGATTAATGATGGTGACAATAGGTTTGAGTGTTTATGGGTATAAATCAGAGGGCAGGCCAACTGGGCAAGTATCATGGTGGGAGTCTGTTATAGACCACCCAGCCAGGATGACAAGACAAAGTAGTCTTTAAGTATCTGCAAGAAGTCACACAATTACTAGCCCTTCTTCTTGTGGAGGGCTTCAATATCCCTGATGTCTGCTGGAAACAATACAGCAGAGGTGCTGAAAATATAATACATATGTCTGCTGGAAGTATACACAGTGCCAGTGGCTCCTACAGTGCATAGAGGACACAGCTGGTGAGTGACGCCACTAGGGAAGGCGACCTGCTGTACCTGCTGTTTGTGAACAAAGAACTTGTGAGTGACACAATGGCCGGGAACCATCTTAGGCACAGTGATCACAAAATATTAGAGAGTTATCAGTTGTTAGAGAAAGGGGGGTCAGCAAACTGCCACCTTAGGCTTCCAGTGGGCAGACTTTGGCCTGTTTCAGAGACTGGTGGACAGAGTCCCTTGGGAGGCAGTCCTAAAGGGTCAAGGAGTCCAGGAAAGCTGGACACTGTTCAAGAAGGAAGTCTTACAGGCACAGGAACAGGCTGTTCTAGCGTGCCAAAAGACGAGTCGGCAGGGAAGAAGATGGCCTGTCTGAACAGAGACATTTACTTGCTGCTTAGAGAAAAAAAGGAGAGTGTATAGTTGTTGGGAAAAGGGACAGGCTGTTCAGGAGGCTATATTGTTGTGAGGTCATGCAGGGGGAAAATTAGAAGGGTTGAAGAACAACTATAAATTAGTTGGGCTTCAGCTGTTAAAGAGAACAGGAAATCCTCCTATAAATGTGTTGGCAACAAAGAGAGGCCTGAAGGGAATTTTCTGTCCTTTGTTGGATGCAAGGGGGAACATACTAGTCAAGGATGAGGCAAAGGTTGAGATATTCAATGTCTTCTTTGCCTCAGTCTTTAGCAGTAAGATCATATGCTTGCTAGATACTGAGCCCTCTGAGCTGGAAGATAGGAATAGGGAGCAGAATGAAGATCCCATCATCCAAGAGGAGATGGTTAGGGACCTACTGCACCTCTTAGGCATACAAAAGTCTACGGGGCTGGATGGCATACACCTGACAGTACTGAGAGAGCTGGTGGAAGTGCTCTCCAAGTCCCTTCCCATCATTTACCAGCAGTCCTGGCTAAACAGGGAAGTCCCAGCTGACTGGAGATTGGCAAATGTAATGCCCATCTACAAGAAGGGATGGTTTCTGGGAACTATGGACCTGTGAGTCTGACCTTGGTACCAGCAAAGGTCATGGAGCAGATCATCTTGAGTGCTACTGGATGGCACACACAGGACAAGTAGGTGATCAGGCCCAGTCAGTATGAGTTCATAAAGGGCAGGACCTGCTTCACAAACATGATCTCCTTCTATGACAAGGTGATCTGCTTGGTGGATGACAGAAAGGCTGTGGCTGTTGTTTCCCTGGACTTTAGTAAAGCCTTTGACACCGTCCCACAGCACTGTCCTGGAGAAAGTGGCTGCTCACGGCTTGGGTGTTTTGACCCTTCACTGTATATAAAACTGGCTGAACGGCTGGGCCCACAGAGTAGTGGTGAATGGAGTTAAATCCAGCTGATGGCCAGTTACAAGTGGTGTTCCACAGGGATCAACTTTGGGGCCAGTTCACATTAATAACTTTATCAATAATCTGGATGAGGAGACTAAGCACACCCTGAGTAAGTTTGCAGATGACACTAACATGGGAGGGAGCACTGATCTGCTTGACAGTAGGAAGGCTCTCCAGAGCAACTGGACAAGATGGATCCATGGGCCAAAGCCAACAGGATGAGATTCAACAAGGCCAAGTGCCAGGTCCTACGCATGGGTCACAACAACCCCATGCCACACTAGAGGCTTGAGAAAACAGCCCAGCAGAGAAAGACCTGGGGGTGCTGATCAGCAGCTGTGGAACATGAACCAGCAGGGTGCTTGCGTGGTCAAGACAGCCAATGGCATCTTGGCCTGTATCAGAAATACTGTATCCAGTAGGAGAAGGGAAATGATCATGCCCCTGTACTCAGAACGGGTGAGCCCACACCTTAAATACTGTGCTCATTTTCGGGCCACTCATTACAAGAAAGACATTGAGTTCCTGAAGCAAGTCCAAAGAAAGGCAACAAAGCTAGTGAGGGGTCTGAAGAACACATCTTATGAGGAATGACTGAGGGAACTAGTATTGTTTAGTCTGGAGAAAAGGCAGCTGAAGGAGACCCTTCTGGTTCATACAACTGGAAAGCAGACTTTGCAAGATAGGTATCAGACTCTTCTTCCTAGTAGCAAGTGATAGGACAAGAGGAAATGGCCTCAGGTTGCACCAAGAGAAGTTTAGGTTCAATATTACAAAAAACTTCTTCACTGAAAGGGCTATCAAACATTAGAATAGGCTCCACACAGAAGTGTTTAAAAGATGCATAGTTGCGATGCTAAGGGACATGCTTTAGCACCAGATTAGGTAGATGAGTTAGGTAATGGTTGGACTTAATGACCTTAATGGTCTTTTTCAACAAAAGTGATTCCATGATCCTACAGCAAGAGACAAAACAGAGAACACAGTTCTAAATAAACACATATAGATACAGCTTAACTTGTGGGCACTTTCTGGCAAAATCAGGACTTTTTTAAAATCTGACAGTTTTACATTTATCTTCACAAGAATGCATGTGATGTAAAAAGACTTCCGCTTCTGAAATAAAGTAAAACATTCATTTCCAACCTAGGGAAAATTGCCAACACTCTTGAAAAGCAAAAGAAGTCAAAGCATTCACACACAGACTGGTAGCCAGGGTAAAGATTCAGCAGCTTAACAGGTCAGCCCTACTAGGAAGGTTGCAATGGAACTGGACTCAACATAGTGGATTCTGTAAGGAAGTCTGTTTGATAATTTCATCCCCAAAACGCATGAAAACACACAGTAGGGTTCAATGGGTCTGTATGACCCAATCAGGTCCACTCTTAAGTGTACCATCTACAAAAAAAAAACCCTCCCTTTCTGTAGGCATACAGCTACACTGAGCACTGCCTGAGCATAAGGAAGCTGGCTCACAATTCACCTTCAGTTTTAAAAGGGATCTAGGAAAACAAGATAAAAAAGCCCCACCCTTCTCTGCCCAAATGTGCCACCACTTATACAGCAGGAAGGATACACCCTTCCTGTCCCTGTCCTGCTGGCCATCTTGGCAGGGAAAAGTATTTTGTAGTGTTGAAATTTGCTGTCAGTGACTACTAGCCACATCTGCCTGCTGCAAAAGACTCAGTGGGAGTCAGCAAGAGAAAGCCAGCAGAAATCTGCTCAAACACCCCCACTTCAGTAAGGACAGAGACCAGGGGCACAACCCAACTCCAAATACTGATAGGCAACTGCCAGGATATGAGAAACACCTTTGCTAGGACAAAGGAACAACACCTGGAAACCTGCAAGCTTGCAGCATTAGATAACTAAACACACCCATACAGCAGCAACATTTCAGGAATGACAAGATGCTACGAGTATAAGGTGTAGGCATTGGCACAACCACTCCAGCAGCTATGCTCCTTCCAGTAGGTCCACAGATGCTTAGGAGTAGTCAGTGGCAACTGACTCCTCCTATGTCCTCACACCCATACAATTTCACGGGGCATGGCAGGGAGTGTTGCAAAAATCCTGTCCTCACAACACAATGTGCAATGTTTTACTTTCACTTACCTACTTGTATTTATCTACTCTTGAGAAGCTGAAGAGAACAAAGACAAATTTTCAGCTAAAGCCCTAAGAATCGAATGTCAACAAGGTTAATTTAAGGCTAGAAATATGGTGCATCACTAAAAAAATTGCATGACCAAATAAATATTGTCTGACTTGCCCTTCCATAAAGCCTCCTCTTTGGCAGATTTTTTTCTTTAATGTACTATGCCTATATTCAATTTCTTACTATCATATGCTGAGCTAACAGTAGCATTAGCAGTGCTATGCACTACGATCCGCCATAGACAAAAATATTAGCTAGCCATGCTGAGTATTTATTTAATTTCTCAATGAAAGCAGAAATTAGGTACACAGCAAACAGGAAAAAAAAAAAAACACCAACCAACCACCAAATATCAGTATTTCTAGATACCACAGGTGAATTGTCACCCTCAAGTATTTTAATAACCCTCTTTACAGCATAAGGCAGCCATGACAAATGCATGGAAATATCTATACTCCATGTATGCACAGGCATTCACATGCACACCTTTCTTTGAATATTTTCAATGCTGCTGCTCATTCTCAGGTTAAGAAACACTTTTTCCTGGCTTTTTAACTAGGAGGATAAAAATTTAGTAAAACTAAGTTCAAAGTCACTTTCAATTGAAAAAAAAAAAAAATAAAAAAAAGAGACCTATTCATCTTCATCAGCTGTTGACACCATCATCATTTGTCTTGTGAAAAAAAATTAATTCAGAGGAGAATACATATCCCTGCAAAGAGAGGGGATTTTTTGGTTATACCATGAATACTAATGAAGTGAAAGCAGTTTAGTTCTTCATAAAGTCTGCTTCCATTCACATTCACAAATGAGGTCCTAGACTACCTATAAATGTTTCATTTATTCTGTTGCATTGGAGGCCTCAGAAAACTAATTGTTTATTCAAGTCTATCTGTTCCATCCATGCTCAATTAGGTCTCACTTTTCCCTCAGTTATAATAAAATTAAAAATAAAAGTGCAAGGTGAAACACTCCTTGTTCCACTGACCAGCTCCCTATAACAAGATATTCTGAGCAATTGCCACTCTAAGCATAGTGACAGCTTCCTAACCGTAATGTAGCATTTGAGGGACCTGCTCAGCAATTTGGAGAATTCCTGCTCATTAACGTATTCCTCTGACTAATGGAACACAGGCTTGTAATGCAGCTTTCTAACAAAAACTACCAAGCACTGTTAAGTATAACCAAGTATTCCAGCTACAGCAATTCACCAGTACCTCAATTATAAGAATGACAAACAATTGCACACAGCAAGACAAAAATCATTCTCAATGTATTATTCCTTATTTAGACCATTAAAGTATTAAATAATCAATGTCTTCATATAAAGCTTCAAATCCAGCATCACTTCCATTAGGAACAATGAAAAGGAATCTCAACACATTTATGCAAGGCAGATACAAAACAGAAGAGAGAAACCAATGATGAAATGAGGGGAAGCAAAAGGTTCTGAACATGTAATGGAGCTGAAGTTGATCCATAAACCAATGCAAGATGAAAGCAAGATTATTCATGTGAAAGGGGTTGGATTGTTAATTTATAGTCTGATTAGAAAAGAAATGCTTTAATTGAACAATGTGCCAGTGATATGCATGTGTGTACTTCAGCACAAATTATCAGTATATGTATATCTTTGTATTTTTTAATTAACCTTAACAAGCAAGCACATACTGTTCCAGAAAATGCAGGCTTTCCCAGAGTTTGCCTTTAATGTGCTCCTAAGTTTTTAAATAATGCAGCCTCACCACAAGAGACCATGCAGACAAGGGCTTTTTGATCTCTTTCTTCCCATTCAGTGCTGAGAAAGATACCACATGCAGCTACTGAACAATAGCTGCAGCAAAAAATTCTTTTCCTGAACTGTTTGAAAGTGAACTAGGATAAGGCTTTTCATAGCTTTGTAGTTTTACCCTAGACATCTAACACAATTCAGAGATTGTGATGCTTCCCCTTCAGTCTCACCAACACAATTAGCAAAAAAATAGTAGAGAGACAAGTGTATCTGGGGAGGAAGGAGCACAACCAAATTTTCATTTAACAGTAATTTGTAGTTTAGGAGAATAAAGAAGAACCATGTTCATAATTTTAAGTGCCTCTGTTGCATTTTATATCTTCTGTCAGATGCCATTTGTCAGACTCAGACAATTCACCTCGGCCTACCATTACAAGCAGTGTTTATTAACACTATCTAGCTCAAGGAAGATTTTGTTTTGTTTTGTTTTTTTAGCTTGAAGATTTCAAGTATTAAAATTAGAAAAAAACCCAAACATGAAGGTCATGTAAAAATGTAACCAGAAAGGAGATAAGGGATGATTTTAAATAGTCCACCTCCCTATTTAATTATTTCTGTAATATAAGTAATTGTCCATAAATTCTAAATAACCTCATTGCAAAACCTGCATTTAGTAAGCAGACTTATGCTTACTCAATTTGGTCTTTTTATCCAGGCTTTTCCAATTAAACAGATAGCTATTTAAATCAATGACACTAACGGGTGGGAGTAAGAAAGATTCCTACTTAGATTAAAAAATAATCCTGTGTTAAATCCCATTAGTCTGGGAAATGATAGCAGACCGTGTCACACACTGCATCTGCAAGAACAGACGTTGGTAGGTATGTGTAGAAGAGCGCAAAACAGACACGCATGTAAAAAGGGTCCAAATCAAAACAACCGCATTTTGTCTTTACAAACACTTTAGAGCTGGTCTGGTTTCTTCATCTTTATTCAGAAACCTTCAAATTAACAGAAAAATAAGATTTACTTTTAGAGTTTTATTTGTAGATCATATCACCTGAGAGATTCATACACGCATTCTCAAAAGTTCAGTACAACTTAGAGCTCTCTAAATTACATGGATTAGTCGTACACTAAGTTGTTGCAGTTAATTACTTTGATATCCCCACAAATCTCAGAAGCGTAAGTAATTTAATGCAAGTTTCATTAAAATGTCTATAGAACTTAGAACAGAAGCACTGTAATATCTGCAACATGTTAGTAATCTCTGAATTAGATGGGGTTTCTAATATTTTACTGAAGTAACCCAACTTAATAAAAAAATAAAGTACAATTCTACTCATTGTTTCACACTTCATCTTTTCCCCATTTTTCATTAGTGAAAGGTGAGTGCTGTCAAATGAAGCACAACCACCTCACACACACTTCCCTCTGCTACCAGGGTCTCTAAGGCATCCACTAGGATTCCTCATGTCTATAAAGTAACATAGGATGTATACCTTTTAATCAACTTGTAAACAGCTTTGTGTCCTCAAGTGAGCAACAGACCCCAACCCAGATTCTTAGGGTTATGTTTTCTTATTCAGAATAATGTGACCCCACATCTTTCATAAAGCAGAAGTAGATCTAAGATGAAAAATTTAAGTCACATAGTCCTTTTATCTGTTTCTAATTAGACACACACATTATGGACTAGAGTAATTTCACACTGATAGCTTCAGAATACAGACGTATTTTCACCCTTCAAGAGCCGAAAACAAACCACAGCAATTAGGAGGCAGAGGTACTATCCTTTCTAAGATTGAGAGTATCATCATAGTATCCGTCAGGGTTGGAAGGGACCACAAGGATCATCTAGTTCCAACCCCCCTGCCATGGGCAGGGACACCCTACACTAGATTGAGAAATTTGTCCATTTATAGAAATCTGAAGTCTCCTAAAGATGTAACACAAAGCACAGATCTGAAAATAGGTACTTTATTCCCAAATGCTGAGAACTAGATGAAGGGATGAGGTTTAAGAGCCAAGGTTGGTCTGGAAACCAACCATTTTGCATTCAGTTGACATGCTGGCATCAACCATCTGTCACACACACACACACAAAAAAAGGCCCAAGACAATTTCTTCAAGCCACACAATCTAAGTTCTCAGGGTTTCTCAAGCATATAGAGAAACAATACGGCTGTATCTAACATGAAATCATGGACACTTCATTAGTTTCACCCATCAGCATTATATTTGGGTATATTTGCACTGACCACCAAACAATTCACCCTCATTTTAGTTGATTGCTTTTATTTCAATAGTAGAGAATAATCCAGGAAACATTAGCCTAAATTCTAATGAAAACAATCTTGCTAAGCCACACTAATGAGGGTGCACACGGAAAAGCATACAGCATACAGCAGTGCTAAAAGCTTTGAAATTTATGACTTGTGTGACTATGTACCACTATGGGAGTTAACCTATTTTTTAGTGACATTCAACTGTTATATTAACCAGAGTTTTTTAATTCTGAATGTAAAACCTGTTTTATAAAAGTTTCACAGCAAGAAAAACGTTGAAGGACTTTAAGCCAAAGCCCAGGTTTAATCACTGAGATTAACTCTGCAGCGCTGAAACCAGTGTATCTCTCTAGAAACCTCCCCTTCATTTGAAGCAAGAGTATTAAAGCTTACTTCATTTTAGAGTCAAGTAAAAGAGGCTAGCAACAATAAAACTAAACTTCTAGCACCCAACACAACCCAAAAAGAGGGGTTTTCCAGCATTTTTACCAAACTTATCTGCGCATTTTTCTCTAGAAGTCATTCTGTTTTTCAGAAGCTCTATTCCCAACACAGTAGGACACACTTCTAATGTTGTTTTTTCAATATTCAACGTTCAAGAACATATTTTCCCATGAAGACACCAGCAGTAACATATGGTTTACCAGTACATATCCAGAAGAGTAAATATACCAACAGAGTCTTCTCTGACAAACCAGATAAATCAGTAGCTGTAATGTTTCTTTAGAATTGTTTGCTTCACTGTGTGAGGTGCACTGCCCTCTTGGAGTTCAGAAGAAAAAAGATACAGCAAAAGCTATTGGAAGAGCAAAGCAACTGGGGTACCCAAATTGGTTTTGCAGTAACCTCATCTTCATCTGCACAGTAGATTCAGAAAATTATTGGTAACAGTCAGCCTCAGTAAGCAGCACACGGACAAGAGAGAAACAACTTTGAATCTCAAAGTTACCCCACAATTATTTGTACTTGAGTAATTCACTAAGCTTCCTTTGGCTAAGATTTGAATGTTTTCCTGCTTACACACACTACTAGGAGATTTCCGAGATAAGGCCTTTTTGGAAAAGGTTGTATTTTGTATGTTAATAATAATGTTTGAGTATGTGATTTCAAAAGAATAAAGACTTGGCAGAGTTTAATACTTAATTTTCCTAAAAACTACCAGTATCTATTTGATCACCAGCATACCCTACCAATGTCACTCAACAGGGAATAACTCCACACAACATTTCTGCAGCACATTCCTCCCCAAGAAGCAACCAATGTCAAACATTTCAAGGCCCCTTTTTATAAACCAAGGAACCCAGATTTCAGTTAGAAATCTACTCTATAGGACTACTACCTCCACAATGCTTAGAGTTCCTGCTTGTCTGGGATACAGAGGATTCAGAATTCTTTGCTGCAACAACTACACACTATGCTGTCCAAAGGCAGTAAAACAAGCAACCTTGGCAAGGCTTTCCAACAACAGAAATGCAGTTTGCATACATCGTCTTGTACACAACCATACAGGAACGCATTCAATTACTATATTTATTAAGTAAGAAAAGTAAACACACTAAATTGTCCTTTATATTTAGACATGGAGCCTAAATTTCCAAAGCCATCCTCTCTCCAATAATACTACTGCTGCATCCATTTTTGCAGGTGGAAAGGTATAGAACTGTATGCATGCAGCAAGACCCAGAGTGCTGCAACACATTTGTTCATGCCTGATACAAAAGCTATCAGTAAAACCACCTTACCTACAGCTTTACACCTCACATAGCCAGCATACCAAGAGGTCACCTGAGTGAAGAGAAACTACAGGCTTTCCAGGAGTGACTGCTCAAGAACATGAAAGAACTTATGCGCTCTTCTAGGCTACTAGCATCCTGTAGTTGCAAACACAAATTATAGCCTGATTAAGAAATACAGCACTGTCAGAAATCCTCACTCAACAGCAAGCCAAAAAATGCAAGTATTTATTTTTTTTGCAACAGCATTTTATAAAAATAGCAAACTATAGAAGTTTGTAATATCCTAGCTCAGGTTCCTGGTTCAGAGATCCCATACTCATAGCTTCCCAAAATGGCTGGGAGGAGGGAAGCTACACAGGTGCCTGGAGGAAGCTGGAAAAGCAATGAGGGGAAGGAAAAGACAATATCATCCCTACCAGCCCATATAACACCCTTCTCAGACAGACCAGCTTCTGTCAGGATCCTCTATTACATCCATGATCTTTGGCACATTTCTTCACAAGTACTTGCTGCATTTCCATGGAGGGTGCTATTTTCTGTGACTACAGAAATTATATTAATTTACTGAAAGTGGTCTAAGTACAAGAAAGGAACCAGCTTGAGACCACTGTTCAGCAAAAAGAGAACCAGAAACAAAGCAATGCAAACCTCAATGTTGAACAGATTTTTTTTTCTCCCACTTTCACCTTAACATTCGAATCCTCACTATTCTCTAATTTGTATTGCAGACATGCTTCTCTTCACAGCTCTCATAAGACAACTGGCACTGTGGAGTGCCTTATCTGCAGAACAATGACCTCAGGGTATGCAGCTCCTGATACATAGCCTGTAAACCACTTATTTTATAATGAACCACCAAACAGAAGTCTGATCTCAGATTTCTTTTCCATCAGAGATCTCACTAAGAGTCTTCAGAAGACTGCATCAAGGAAACCTATAGATCACAGCAAGAGAAAGGTAAAACTTAAGGATATTTTTAAAAAGAAATGAAATTACTCCTTAAAATTCAGCAAGGCCCCTTACCCATGCCTTGAAGGTATTCCCTTTCTGCTTTCACTTCAAACTCAAAAGAAACCTCAAGGAAAACTTCACAAGGTCATCAGAGTTTCTTCAACTTTTTAAACACATTTCATGCCTGCTTTCCACCCACAATCCACTTTCATGATCATTCCCCTGAAGTTTCTCTAGGGAAGAGGAATAAGAACACTCTTCATTTCCATGTTAGCTGTAGACATCTTGCCATTTAGACAGCATATTCTGAAGTCAGCCACCCTCTTAGGTTCATAGCAGTTCCAAACCCACAACATTCAGGGCTTCATTCAGTAAGAAATCATTCAGTTAACAATTTTATATTTGCTGTCATGCACAAGAAGTACAACTTTCTGGACAAATCAAGCTTTAGGGTTAAGGAAATCACTAACCAAAAAGTACAGTAAACTTCAGCAATTTTTACAAGTTCACATTACAGTCAAGGAAAGAAAAATTGTATTTATGATGAGTGTTGGTCTAGTAACATCATTTTGTATCAGTGTCCTGGCTATGGCTGGGACAGAGTTAATTTTCTTCCTGGTGGCTGGAAGAGTGATGTAGTTTGGATTTAGTGTGAGATCAATGTTGCTAATACACTAATGTTTTAGCTGTTGCTAAGTAGTGCGTACCCCAAGATAAGGACTGTTCTGTTTCCCATGCCCTGCCAGTGAGCAGGAGCACAGGAAGCTAGGAGGGAGTGTACCCAAGACTAGACAAAGGGATATTGCATACATAGACCATCATACTCAGTATATAAGCTGAGGGCATATGGCTGGGGTGAATCACTAAACACTGGTCAGCAGGTAGTGAGCAATTGCACTGTGCGTCACTTGTCCTTCTTGATTTTACTCCCCTTTCTTTGTTATTCCCTTTTTTGTTACAACTATTTTTATTAGTACTACATTTAAATTTTATTTCAATTATTAAACTGTTCTTATTTCAAACCATGAGTTTACTTGTTTTCGATTCTCCTTCCCATCCCACTTAAGGGATTATTTTAGGCCCAGTCAGCATGGGTTTGTGAAGAACAGGTCCTCCTTGATGAACCTGATCTCCTTCTGCCACAAGTGGATCCGCCTGCTTAGTGGATGAGGAAAAGGCTGTGGATGTTGTTTACCTGGACCTTATTAAAGCCTTTCATACTGTCTCCCACAGCATCCTCCTGGAGAAATCGTCTGCACATGGCTTGGATGGGTAGACACTTCACTAGGTTAAAACCTGGCTGGATGGCAGTCAAGTGCAGTCTTGAATCACTAGACTTATGCATCACTAGACTTATGCATCAGAATCAAACCTTTCTAGGGAAGGCTTCCATGGATCCCTCTTTCTCATTACTGATAATCTGTTCCCCGGTAGTTCCTATCTGCCTTTAACTGCATCTTCCTGGAAAGGTAAAGCAGAGAAGCTGCACGATCTATTGCCAACAACTGCAAAGTCTTCCCCAAGCCAGGCAAAGCTGCTTGTTTTCCAGGTGAATCAGAAAGTCACCTGCTCACATCAGCTCCTGCTGAAAAATCTTAGAAAGTCAGCACTGTGCAGATGACACAGAGCTCCTGAAATCTGTATTTAAAATTCCATACTGCAGATGATTTAACATGATGTATGGAGACTGCTTTCAGAACAGGTCATTCATCCATCAGTATCTCAAAACACCACCACCAATCTGCTGTTAGTGCTTCACTAGCAGAATAAGGAAAGCTCTTCCCATGCTTTCCCATTTGGCTTCAGATTGATTTAGAAAAACAGATTAGACAAGCAAATACCTAGGAATTGTAAACCACGACCTTACATCAACATTGTTGGACAGCAGTTCCTCTGAAAGTGACAGATTAGGGCAAGAATTACTGTCTTAGACAATACTGCTGGGGTTACAAAGGTGGGTTATGATTTATAATGGTGACTCCTGTAGGCTTCTGTGTTAACAGCCCACATACTGAAACATGCAGTCACACAGGGCAGGGCAAGGATCTGCAAAGGTACAGAGCATCAAAGAGGGAAAAAAGGGGGGAAAAATATTCCTTACAAGAAATGAGGTCAGAATACTTCAGATATTAAAAAAAAAAAAAAAAAAAAGGCAAAAGAAAGAAAGAAAAAACAAAAGATATGTTAAAGAAGATCAGAGTGTTACTTGCACATAACAGAATTTTCCTCCACCCTTCAATCCCCCTTTCCTTTCATGCTGCAAAGAGCTGACATTCTTTGACTATCATTCAAAATTTGAGCTTAGTCCTTCAAAGCTTTCGTAGCTAATGCACAAAATCTGGAATGCCCAGGGTGAAAGGATTCTGAAACAGATCTAAACACCTTTGAATATCTAGTCTTAAACTCAAAACACAGTTGACATCTAAGAATTAAGCAAACAAAAGATGGTCTGTCACTATCAGAATTATGACGATTGTCTTTTGCTCAATAAATCACACCCTGATGTCTTACACTCAGAGATGGAACTGAGATTAGCATCGAAATTATTTTTGAAAGTCTTCAAAAAGTATCTGCACTGCACCTTGTTGATATGTACCATAAAGCAAAATTATACCAAGCATAGAAGTTTTATAAAACATTTTTCTTCTACTTTAATCGGTATTTACTTGCTTCAGATCAAAGTCAAAGAAGCCACACAGCCCTTGGAAGCAGCTAATTTGCATACACACTGAAGAAAAATAATAATTAACATCATAAACCCCCTCTAAAAATGGCGATTTGTGCATTAAGTTCAAGGACCTTTAGCACATCTTTACTATGACATTATGTGTTCTGAGTTTTAATCACAGTAGAACTGTTCATTATTTCAAAGCAGGACCATACTTGCAGATTAATCCAGTTACAGTTCATCGCCCATTACCTACTCCTTCATTTATGTATCTGGGTTAAAACATTCATCAAGCATACAAAGGTTCAGATTTCACTTCTCTGCTGGTTTTCCTTTCAGATTTTTTTTTTTTTTTTTTAATTTTTATTAAATTCTTCTGTTTACAATATGGGTGGGGCAGGAAGGCTTTCAATCATACGTGTACATACCTCAAATACATATCTAGACATACTCTGCAACAGTGGGTTATGAAGAAGGAAAAAAATTTAAACAAAAATAATCACCTAAACCAATGATTCACAGAAAGAGAAGGCTACGAGTCACTGCCACTAGCACAACTGAAGGTAACGTGCATCTAGGGGATATATTTAGCTTTGCATTTGCTATTCCACAACATTATGGATTTATAAGAGCAGAGCCTCAGAAAGAAAGATCAATGTATGACAGTTCTCTTTGATCTCTTTGTTTACATGCTTCTGCCAGTAAGATCAGATTTAAAAGGCCACAGGAATTTACCGCTTGGAAGTATTTTAACTTTTCATTTTCTGGAATAGCAGCACCTGATTACAAGACAAATTCAGAAGGTAGAGCTTATTTTATCTTTGCAGACTTAACATTTTGCACATCTAATAGGAAATCCAGTGCTTTATTCAACTATCAGGTATGTGGTTCATTAGTAACATAGGAATTATGGGAAAGAAGAGCATACTTTGAGATACATGACCTACTTT
This sequence comes from Picus viridis, assembly GCA_033816785.1. Classification (NCBI taxonomy): domain Eukaryota; kingdom Metazoa; phylum Chordata; class Aves; order Piciformes; family Picidae; genus Picus; species Picus viridis. The sequence goes on from CM066606.1 coordinate 56,207,174, forward strand.
GCTGTAGAATGAGAAGTGCAGCATCCCCTCCCCAATTCCAAGAAGAGCCATTAGGATATAAAATGTATTTTTCTTTTCGTGTTTATCCTGCTGAGAAGCATGACCCTGAGCACTGACCAAACTGATAAGGACATTTTTCTCTTTCTTATACAAATTAAGACTAGCTAATGATGACAGGAAAGGGAGACCGAACTGTTTGCCCAGAATAAAATTGGTGGATCTTGATGTTGGCATTCTTTAATGTCCTTAAAATAACAACTAAGCATAAATACAGTGGAAGTGCCTAAATCTAACAAACATGTATCTTTTTTAAAACAGTTAACTTGGAAGTAGATCATCTACTATGCAGATAATATGCTATGAACTCAGTTTCTTTAACAGGAAATATGTAAATGCAATTTTTGAATATTTATTTTGAAATATTTAAACTCTGGCTCTGAGCCAAAATACCAAGAGGGACTCTATAAAACTGCCCTTTTGTCTGTCTGTTTGTTTGTTAACTGCTCTTGGGGTAATCTACGTATGATTTATTATTTCTACTTAAGATTATGCCACAGTATCCAGAAGGCAAGACGGCAGAGAAAACTGGAGTTTAAAAACTAACAAGAAGAAAAATACAGACATTTCACTGGATGACTACAAGGAAGCTATTCTTTATTTTTCATTTTTGGGGGAAAATCTTGACAATTACAGAATCACAGAATCAACAGGCAGGTTGCAAAAGACCTCAGAGATCATAAAGTCCAACCTATTATCTAATACCTATCACCTCCTGACAACTAAACCATAACTCCAAGCACCACATCCAATCCTTTTTTGAGCACCTCCATAGAGCATGGCTCCACCACCTCCATGGGCAGCACATTCCAATGGTCAATTACTCTTTCTGTGAAGAACTTTCTCCTCATTGTGAGCCTAAACCTCCCTTGGCACAGCCTGAGACTGTGTCCTCTCGTTCTGCCACTGGTTGCCTGGGAGAAGAGACCAACCCCCACCTGGCTACAACCTCCTTTCAGGTAGTTATAGAGAGCAGTGAGGTCTGAGCCTCTTCTTCTCCAGGCTAAACAATCCCAGCTCCCTCAGCCTCTCCTCATAGGGCTTGTGCTCAAGACCTTTCACCAGCCTCGTTGCCCTTCTCTGGACACATTCAAGAGTCTCAATGTCCTTCTTAAATTGAGGGGCCCAGAACTGGACACAGTACTCAAGCTGTCTCACCTAAAGAGCTTATAACTATCCATTGCAGTGTGTTCCAGTCATGTGAATCATCCCACCACATTTCTGTAATGGCAACTACATCATAGTTTTCCTGGTGTACCAAGGCTTCCAGTTCCTCTTGTTTGTTACCCATACCGCATGCATTGGTGTACAATCACTTCAGATGGGCTGCTGATTTCACCACTGACTCTAGTTTCCCACCCTCTGTCTCCTCTCTGCAGAGACTGGTTTCATCACCCACCCCACTTCAAACCTAGTTTAAAGGCCTCTCAATGAGCCCTGCCAACTCTTGTGCCAGAGTCCTCCTGCCTGTTCTAGATATATTCAGCCCATCTAGGTCCAGCAGGTCTGGTCAGTGAAAGCTGCCCCTTGATCAACAACCCAAAATTCTGCTGCTGGCACCAGCCCCTGAGTCATTTGTTGATGGCATGGGTTCTCCTGCTCCTTTCAGTGTATACCCCTGCCACTGAGCAGACCACCACTTGTGCTCCTGCCCTATCAACCAATTGACCAAGAGCCTTGAATTCCTTTTTGATTGTCCTGGTGCCCTTCTTACCAAGCTAATCACTTCTAGCTTGGATTACCAGCTATGGGTAATGATCAGAGGGCTGGACTACCTTCGCTAGTCTCCTGGTGATGTTCTGTACCCAGGCCCCAGGTAGGCAGCAAACTTCCCTGTGGGATGGGTCAGGACAACATATGGGTCCCTCTGTTCCCCTCAGTAGAGAGTCACCAACAACAATTACCCTCCTCTTTTTCTTTATTGTACTAGTCCTGATGCAAGGTGGGGACTGATTTGCTTTAGGCATCCCATCAGATGGTTCCTCTTTTGCCTTCTCATTCACATTGCCCTCAACTTGTAGTGCCTCATACTTGTTGTGCAAGGGCAACAGGGAAAGTGAAGAGGGCTGGGATGGGTTTCCCATGCCTCTCCTAATAGGGACCTGTATCCATTCCTCCCTGCTTCCTGGGATGCCTCCCTCGACTAGGGAGGTCTGTAAAGCCTGCTGCCACATGTCTAACTCCCTTTCACATTCCCTTACAGTCCTGAGTCTTACCACTTCTTCCTTTAGCTCATAATTTAGCTCATAAGCAGATAATTCACCTGGACACACTAACACAGGTATTATCTCCATCACCCTCCATTTCAAGTGCCATGCTCCAGCACTCTCTGCAGCTAGCAGCCTGGACACCTGCATGCTTGCTGTGTCTGGGTACCCACTGTTTTTAGAAGAGAAAAACAAAAAACCTACTGCACAGACCTTTAGTTCTGAGTGTCAAACAGGTTTGTCTTGTGTACATAAGCCAAAGGGGGAAAAGGAAAGAAAAAAACAAAACACAACAATGGAACAGATGTGCTGAGATTGGTAACCATGGGAAGGAAAAAACAACATAAATACTATAGAAATAGTCTTAAGGATTTCCTTAAGAAAACAATCCATACACGAAAGATAAAGCTGTAGTAGCAACACTGACAGGACTGGTGACACTAGGATTAACTTGAATTGTGTGAAACTTCTTCCTAGGCTGGATGTTAGGAAGAGGTTCTACACAGAGAGTGATTGCCCATTGGAATGGGCTGCCCGGGGAGGTGGTGGAGTCACCATCATTGGAGGTGTTCAGGAGGAGACTTGATAGGGTGATTGGTTGCATGGTTTGGTTGATTAGGTGGGTTGGGTGATAGGTTGGATGCAATGATCTTGAAGGTCTCTTCCAACCTGATCCATTCTATCCTATCCTATCCTATCCTATCCTATCCTATCCTATCCTATCCTATCCTATCCTATCCTATCCTATCCTATCCTAAACTACTACAAACATCTACCAAGAAACAGCTCCTCAACAGACAAATTATTATGAAGTTTTCATTGCCTAATCATACTCAGTTTCTATTTCTGCCCATGTAATCAATCCAAGCACAAGTTTACGGAATATGAACCAAGATTTCCATTTTAGCGTCTGTACACCCATACACATGCTAAGGAAAGGAATAGACTCTTTTCTTATGAAACAGTCTCTACTTCCTGCTTCACCAGGAGCAGCAAATGTACAGAAGCTACTTGTCTGCTTTACCAAAAGGAAGTACATTAGAAGCCCTTTAGCAGCTATTGTTCATTTCAATTATCACCCAAGGAAAGAAAAGAGGGAACAAGACCACAGGACCACTGCACAAAGGATGTAAACATATTGTCCCAAGGCTCTGCACTCCAAGAGCACAGCTAGAGCCCCAAAGCCAGCACAGGAACATGCACAGGTGTGGTAGTGAGAAAAGTTCAATTCTCCCCTCCCAAACCACAGCTAACTCAGTTGGAAAAGCAAATGGAAAGGCTATATTTTTACAAGCAGAATGAATATATACACAATATACAGTATTTACAATATATACAGAAATATACAGGAAAGAATGTAACACAGAAAAATCCCTCCGGATGGAGGAGGGCTCCCCCAAACCCCTTTTCCCCCTTCCTCCTTTTTTCCCAAAAAGGATTAGAGAGAAAATGGATACTAAAGGAAATTTTTTTAGTTCAAAGCAACTGTTAAGGTAAAAAGAAAGTTAGTTTCTTATCTCATTAGTCCAAGGTCAGTACCGCCAGGAACAGAACAGAAAGAAACTGCACAGCACAGAAAACAGCCAAACAGACTGAACCGCAACTAAAAATCCTTGAAGTTTCATTCCTACTAATCTACCAATTAAATCATTTTAGAATTATCTTTGTTTTCCTTTTTACACCAAAACATTCAGCTAGATAATTCTCTAGCTGTCCTTTCCTTAAAGGCACAGCCTAAAACTGTCACAACAGGTCCATAATAGAGATGCAGTCACAGCAGCCCTCCCACTTCCCAAAGATGCTACTGACAAGGCATGTGACAATTCTCAGTCATAACAGACTTTTTCCCAGCACAGGGTCACAAGTCACAAGCCACATAATGCAACAGGAAGAGATGATAAGAAACTATTTACACAGCAGAAAGCTACTTTAAAAACCAACCAAAACAACCCCATGTAAATCCCCATCCTCTCTCATTCCCCTGAGAGTAACCATAAGGAGCAGCAACATAGATTCTGTCTTCTCTAGTATCTACAATGAAAGACAGAAACTATAAATACTTCTAAGGAAATAGCTTCAAGACAATCTTGTGGCAGAAGAAAACTCATTTTAACCTATTGCTATGATTTTTGCAGACCAGGCTGAAGAGATGAGCAGTAAGCAAGGAAGGAATCAGAGAGCATGCTCTTCACTATAAGCAGGGATATTCACCCTGGTGGTACCTCTCCTAGAGGACCAATAGGTAATCCAGCTCAATGGGTACCAAGCAGCAGGAGGGTCAGTCTGAGTAGAAACACACAGGTGGTACCAAAGCAGATAGTACAATGAGTTGTTAAATAAATTTGTGTAGTTTAATCCTAGAAACACAACCCATGCTTTACACATGTGCCTCAGTATATGACAAGCCTACGTGCACTCACCAAAGCCCAGGAATGGCAGAGCACAGCTTATATGCGCACAAGCACATCCAGTTATGCATAAAGCACACATTTTCCATGTTTTACTCATTTATACAGACTACTGGTTCATTTCCAAACACCTACATTATTAACTAACAAACAGGACTGCAATTACCTCCAGCCTTTTAACTGACAGCCACAAAGAATGTAAATAGGTCTTCCTTACATGTACTTACAAGGTTTCAGGGGTTTTTAGGTCTGCATATACCACAGTGGTGGTGACAGCTTGAGAGCACGTGGAGTAATGCATCCAGTTCTGGAGCCCCTATTAGAAGGCAGCCATGGATGTGCTGCAATGTGTCCAGAGAAGGGCCACAAGGATGATCAGAGGGCTGGAGCACCTCTCCTATAGGGACAGGAGTTGGGGTTGTTCAGTTTGGAGAAGAGAAGGCTCCAAGGAGGCCTTATTGTGACCTTTCAGTATCTTAAGGGTGCCTACAAGAAAGCTGGGGAGGAACTTCTTAGGGTGTCAGGTAATGATAGGACTAGGGGGAATGGAAAAAAAAAAAAGAAATGGGTAGATTCAGATTGGATGTTAGGAAGAAGTTCTCCACCATAAGGGTGGTGAGACACTGGAACAGGTTGCCCAGGGAGGTGGTGGAAGACCCCTCCCTGGAGGTTTTTAAGGCCAGGCTGGATGTGGCTCTGGGCAACCTCATCCAGTGTGAGTTGTCCGTGCCCATGGCAGTGGGGTTGCAACTAGATGATCCTTGAGGTCCCTTCCAAACCTGACAATCTATTATGATTCCATAAACATGTTTTGGACAAAGTCCATTCTCTTCTCACAGTTTCGGAAGAATAACATTGACTGTTAGGCCTTAAAACTCTTTTACTGTTGCACACTACTATTCACAACTCATTACATAAGATGACTGTATTACTTAAAAGGAATTTATTTCCATTTTCTGAACAGTGATCAGATATTAAGTGTCAGAATATCATGTGTTCTTTTGTATTGTGGGGACTGTGCTACTTTAGTTATTATGAAGTCTATTAGAAAATACTATTTTTTCCTGTTCCACCTTTAGAAGCCGAAAGAGAGGAAGGAGGATGACCTAAACATTTCTGCATGGTTTATTTCTTTGTCCTAGTCCTTCTTGTTACTCATAAGAAAACCTGTGTTTCCTGCCTGTGTCAAGGAAATGTGAAGGAAGCAGCACAGATGTGGCATGCAAACAGCAGAGCAGTGGGAGCAGCAGGGAAACAGGGAACGATGACAACAAATATACCTGACTGAAGGTATCTCTCAGATCATCCATCCCTCCTCCTCCCGTGATCTCCACTACCACTACTCAACCATGGCTTGGCAAATGCAGCTGTCTACTCATGACTAACACTAAAATGGCCTGTTCCATTTTCCAGCCGGCACAGCAACTGCACATGGTAACGGCCCCTCAAAAAGAATCTTATTCTCTGGAGACTTTCAAAGTGTGCATGAACAATGAACCCTGACTGATTCTATGATTCTATGAATGTTCCTGTGCAACCTGGGCTAAGAGAATGTGCTTTATGAGGGGAGATGGACTAGATGGTCTCCAGAGGACCCTTCCAATTTGTACCACAGAATGGTAGGGATTGGAAGGGACCTCTGGGGATCACCTATTACAAAGCACCCTGATAAAGGGTACCCAGAGCCAGGTTGCACAGCATCACATCCACAGGAGTTTTCAATCTCTCTAGAAGAGGAGAAACCACAGCCTCTCTGGGCAGCCTGTTCCAGTGCTCCACCACACTCAAAGTAAAGAAGTTTTTCCTTCATCTTTAGGTGGATCTTCCTGTACTCTAGTTTGTGCCTATTGCCCCTTGTCATGTCACTAGGTGCCACTGAAAATTATGAGGCCCCATACTCTTGACACCCCCCTCCCCCTCAGGTATTTATATGCATCTGTAAAATCTCCTCTCAGTCTTCTCTTTTCCAGACTGAATAGCACCAGGTCTCTCAGCCTCTCCTCATAAAACCGATGCTGCAGTTCTCTAATCATCACTGTTGGACTAGCTAGTTCCCTGTCTCTCTTGAACTGTGAAGAATGACCTGAGAAAGTGTAAGTCTTGCTTTAAAAAAAACAACAAATTAATTCACCTTGATGTATCCAAGCAATTCAGTTACACAGAAAACTGCATGGAAATGCAGGTATCACTAAGACAAAAGTTAATTTGTCCTCCCAAAACATTTGAAAAGTAAAACTGATATCAGGCACAGATACTCTAATTTTTTACCAAAATCTGCCCTTATATCCTGTAACATAGAAGGCAAATTTCTTCTTTTTTAAATGAAAAAAAAGTCATCAATCTAAGTGTTAATTTTACTTTAACAATTTACCTGGTACTCCTTTCCACCAATGCAGCAAAATTAAAATATTCAGAATCACATGTGTGGATTTTCTCAGTCTCCTGGAACTAGTACTTTTTACCAGGACAGTCAGGACTAGTGTATTTCTAAAATAACCACTAAAAATGAGTATACCCTAGTTAAAATTTACAAAACTGTAGTGCTCATAAACTCTGGGTTCTCATAAGCAAGTTTGTTAGTTATGACCAATTATTGAGAGAAAATCTCTCAACTTGCCCTGGAGGACTTCTTCAGAGCTATCTGTTCAAGAACGCAAATCAACCTTAATTCAGATTAACACCATTCATAAACTCAGAGGAAGGGAGCATGAGGAGAAGGCTACTTACAGTTCAGCTGATAGCAGAATGTTTAAACTGCCATATAGAGTAATTGCATTCAAAAGGCTAATTGCAAACCAGAATAGTCCAATTATTGCAAAGGACTACATGCCACATACACAGATTTATTCAAGCCATCAAGATACTTGCACTAATCTACGGAATCTATTAGCAAGCATTTAACTGGAAGCATCAAAGATTATTTAAAATACAAAGGAGACCATGACTAACAAGTAGACTTCTATTGTTAGACAGCTGAACTCTAGCAACACTTCAGAGTATTGCTCTTGCTATGACAGGTACCCTGTAATGAGGCCGGCATCAAGTTGTGTCTGTGAAAGGAGAAGTCAAAGTTCACTACTAGTAGGAAATCCAGATTGAAGAGAAAAAGCTAACAATTATGATTTCAACATTGTTATAGTCCACTAAGATTCAATACAGTTTGATATCTTAGATCTCTCCTAGTGCCATTTTAGCATAGCCAACTTTGTAGTTCTCATGTATTGTATAGCTGAGAAGCTCATTTCTTTTCAAAAGAATGTTTTTAATACTGTTCATTCACTGCTTAGTTTATCTTTTCTGAAAAAAAAGCAGCAATTGCCTTCTAAGAAGTCTATGAAAAGCAGGAATGCATGTTAACAAGAAGTATCTTCTCACCAAAACAGGAAATTCTGTAAGTTTCCATTTAAAAACCAGCAGCTTTTGTCCTATACTCCATGGCAAGTAGCCATCACATGACTAATACAGCATATTAATGCAGCCAATTACGGAACACAGATCAGAAGAAAAAAGTAAAAGTAAACCAAATCCACTGCAGTAATATACATATCATGTAATGAAGGACCTTTACATCTTCATGCATATTTTTATGCATGTAAGTGGTAAGGAGTGCTTGCTGGGGGGTGGAGAGAGGTGGAAATTCAAGGCAGTCTAAAAGGAATGCATTTACTTTCCATTCATTGTGACTGAGCAAGAATTCCACTCTTTGCACTTACATCTCATTATTTCATTTTGCTGTACATACAATCTAACACGCTGTTCTACACAAGCTGAAGATCTGATTTCTGGCAATGCTTGCATTTTTTTAAGGATTCTCAACAGCTTCATGCATGCACTCCAATCAACTAAGTAACACTTATCCCATCTTGAACCGATGTTTTTTTTCTGATTTTAAGTCCCAGGTTTTAAAGCTTGAAAATGTTTAATTCTTCAGGAATGGTATTTAGCTGCTGGTATTTTCGCTCATGTAAAAGCAAAATGTATAAGAAAAGACTTTTTAAATAATTAAACTCCATTCCTGAGCAACAGAAGAAATAACGAATTCCCAAAAACATTTCATTGAACCTACTGCGGTTTCACATTCAATTTTTCTTTGATTGGTAACTATCGTACACATTAATTATTAACTATCAATCCCTGAGAACAGGATATAAAATAAAAAGAGAAAAGGCTTCCAAATGTAGCTGGAAGATAAAGTCACAATTTGCAAGACACTCTATAAAATTCTCCCCCTGTGCTACTTTTTTTATTACCATGTACCCCAAGTTCTGCTGCAAGTTTTCCTCTAAGGAGCTTCAGGATGACAGTTTACAGTATTGCCTTCTCTGAAATGTCACAACATTTTTAGAAGGGCTACAGGCACAAGAATTTATACTGTGACTTCGAAAGAAGCTGAAGTGTAAGCAAGAACTTTTTAAAGTTACCGCTGCTCATGTGTATAACTGTGCAGCTAAGAACTATTTCCCTGTGGACCTGGGAGACAAACAAGAACCAGCCGGAGACACTTCAGGAAGCCACATAGCAATGAGCACAACCACTTAATGCCAACAGTGAGAAGCATGTAATAAGTCTGCATGAACATGTCCTTGAACAGCAAATGTCAACTGTTTCCCCACATTTTTCCATGTTATGTTTTTCAGACGCCTACAGCTCTTTCAGCGTTCCTGCATCTAAAGTTATTACCCCAGTTACCAACACTATCACAGTAACCGCAGTCAGCATTACATGCTCACAATTTTATTCCAAATCTTATGCTGCTCAAGTGGTGTTCTTCACAGCTCAGTATTAGGACCACCTCTGTTTAACACCTTTATTGATGATCTTGATGAGGAGCTAGAGTGCACCATTAGTAAATTTGCAGATGACACCAAGTTAGGTAGGAGTGTTGATACCCTCCCTTTGGAGGAAACTCATTCTGTAGATTACAGTGTCAGGGTTTTATCTTCAACCTTTGTTGTCACTGGCCATTATTGTCCCGGGAAATCTATAAGTACCAGCCCAAAGAGCCAGAGCCTTGCCTTGAAATTGTCCAAGCTCTGGGAGAAATCACAAACATTTCTTGGAAGCCAAACTGTGTTTCAGTTTACCGAGACAGGACTACAAAGACCCCTCACTGTATAGCATTGTAAAGCCCAGGGGCAGAGCAGATGCATCTTGCCAGGCCGACAGAAGAACCCCCAGAAGAGCTGAGTCCCCAGGACAGTTTTGTTTTATTGGAAGAAGCGACAAGTGCCACTGCGAAGACTGCAGCAGAAGAACCTCTTTTCTACAAAGCTTTCAGCTACAAAACTTCCAGGGATAAATCCTGAATATACCTCAGCAATAAGCTGCAGACACCAACAGAAAGTGAAATTCTGTTCCTGCAGCTTCCACGTGGTCGACGCCATTTTGGTTTTGTTTAAATCCCCACACATCCCACGGGGTGCCAGGATCAGTGAGTAATTATGAGATCTGATTTTTATAAGCATCTATTGCAGGTCTGTTGCCCTAGGAAATTCTGGAGTTCCCCCCTTGTGGGCAATCTCCGGCTTCATTGCCAATGTTCTCTTTTTTTTTTACAGTTTCAAGTGCTGTTTGTTGTTTCTGGATTGTTGTACATATTGCTTAAATTGTTACTTGTTCCTGATGGTGAGACATCTGTTCCACAACTGAATATTTTGAACCAGTAAATAGCTTTTAATATTTTCTGCAGGATTTTTTATTATTAATAAAGTTATTAATATTTTTATTACGTTTTCAGCCTACTGAATATTGATAGCCTCCTTATGATCACAACAGGTTTCTATTTGACAAGTGGCTGAATATGAGCAAAGTGGCAAAGAAAGCCAATGGCATTCTGGCTTGTATCAGAAACCATGTGACCCGCAGGACTGGTCACACAATGGAAGTGACTGGTCCCCCTGTACTTGGCATTGGTGGGACTCCACCACCACCCTTGGGCAGCCCATTCCAACGGCTAACAACTCTCTCTGTGAAGAACTTTCTCCTCACCTCAAGCCTAAACTTCCCCTGGCACAGCTTGAGACTGTGTCCTCTTGTTCTGGTGCTGGTTGCCTGGGAGAAGAGACCAACTCCCTCCTGGCTACAACCTCCCTTCAGGTAGTTGTAGAGAGCAATAAGGTCTCCCCTGAGCCTTCTCTCCTCCAGGCTAAACAATTCCAGCTCCCTCAGCCTCTCCTTGTTGGGCTTGTGCTTGAGGCCTCTCACCAGTCTCATTGCCCTGCTCTGGACATGTTACATGCTTCAGTCCCTTAATCATCCTGGTAGCCTTTCACTGGACTCTCTCCAGCAGATCCCTGTCCCTCTTGAACTGGCAAGCCCAAAAGTGGAAGCAATATTCCAGGTGAGGTCTCACCAGGGCAGAGTAGAGCAGGAGGAGAACCTCCCTTGATCTGCTGGACACACTCCTCTTAATGCACCCCAGAATACCATTGGCCTTCTTGGACACAAGGGCACATTGCTGACCCATGGATAATTTGTTATCCACCAGGACTCCTGGATCCGTCTCCACAGGGCCGCTCTCCGGCAGATCACCTCCCAACCTGTACTGGTGCTGTTTATTATTCCTTCCCACTTGCAGGTCTCTGCACTTACCCTTGTTGAACCTCATTAGGTTCCTCTGTGCCCAGCTCTCCAGTCTGTCCAAGTCTCACTGAACAGCTGCACAGCCTTCAGGTGTTTCAGCCAAGCCTCTCAGTTTGGTATTGTGAGCAAACTTGCTGAGCAGACTCTGTCCCCTCATCAATGTCATTGATGAAGATGTTGAACAGGACTGGACCCAGCACTTATCCCTGGGGGACTCCACTAGTTACAGCTCTCCAGCTGGACTTGCACCACTGACCACCACTCTTCGGACTGTATTTTGTAACCAGTTCCTAATCCATCTCACTCTCTGTTCTTCTATCTCACACTTCCTGAGCTTGCTCACAAGGGTGTTATGGGAGGGTCCTGAAGGGACAAAAAGCCTCAAAAATGCTCTGAAGAAGACAATAGGGCAGGAGCCAGCAGGTCTGGTTTTTCAGGAAAATGCTCACATTGCCCTGGCTTGTCTGAACATGCCCTGGAGCCCAAGTGGGCCAGTTGCGTGTGCATTTGGCCATGTTTGGAGGAAACTCATTCTATAGGTTACAGGGTCAGGGTTTTATCTCTCAATCTTTGTTGTCACTGGCCATCACTGTCTTGGGAAATCTATAAGTGCCAGCCCAAAGAGCCAGAGCCTTGCCTTGAAATTGTCCAAGCTCTGGGAGAAATCACAAACATTTCTTGGAAGCCAAACTGTGTTTCAGTTTACCGAGACAGGACTACAAAGACCCCTCACTGTATAGCGTTGTAAAGCCCAGGAGCAGCAGATGCGTCTTGCCAGGCCGAGAGACGAACTCCCAGAGGACCTGAGTCCCCAGGACAGTTTCGTATTATTGGAAGAAGGAACAAGCACTGCTGTGGAGATTGCAAACCCTGTAAGCCTTGGCAGCAACCTCTTTGCTACAAAGCTTTCAGGTACAAAGCCTTCAGAGATAAAGCCTGAATGTGCCCCAGCAACAAGCTGCAGACACCAACAGAAAGTGAAACTGTGTTCCTGCAGCTTTCACATGGTCGATGCCATTTTGGTTTTAAATCCCCACACGTGCCATGGGGTGTCAGGATCAGTGAGTAATTACAAAATCTGATTTTTATAAGCATCTACTGCAGGTCTGTTGCCCTAGGGAATTCTGGAGTTCCCCCCTTGTGGGCAATCTCCGGCCTCATTGCCGATGCTCCCTTTTTTCTTTACAGTTTAAAGGGCTGTTTGTTGTTTCTGGATTTCTGTGCATATTGTTTAAATTGTTCGTTGTTCCTGCTGGTGAGATTCCTGTTCCACAACCGAACATTTTGAACCAGTAAATAGGTTTTATTAACATTTTCTGCAGGATTTTTTTATTATTAATAAATTTATTAATATTTTTATTACTCATTCTGCCTATTGAATATTAATAGCCTCCTTATGATCATAACAGGCAGACAGTGTCAAAAGCCTTACTAAGGTAAAGGTAGTCTACATCCACTGGTCTCCTTGCATCTGCCCATTCTGTTACAACATCATAGAACACTATCAGATTATTCAAGCATCATTTCCCCTTGGTAAATCCATGCTGACTGCTCCTGATCATCATCTTGGACCACTAGATGGATAAAGAACTGGCTTGATGGCCACACCGAAAGAGTGGTTGTCAATGGGTCCATGTCCCAGTGGAGGCCAGTGACAAGCGGAGTCCCTCAGGGATCAGTCCTGGAACCTGTCTTGTTCAACATCTTTGTGGGTGACATGGACAGCGGCATTGAGTGCAGCCTCAGCAAGTTTGCTGATGACACCAAGCTGTGTGGTGCAGCAGACATGCTGGAGGGAAGGGATGCCATCCAGAGGGACCTGGACAGGCTGGAGAGGTGGGCACAAGCCAACCTCATGAGCTTCAACAAGACCAAGGGCAGGGTCCTGCAGCTGGGTCGAGGCAATCCCAGGCACAAATACAGGCTGGGCAGTGGGAAGCACTGGAAAGCTGGAAAGCAGCCCTGAGGAGAGAGACTTGGGGGTGCTGGTGGATGAGAAGCTCAACATGAGCTCTCGATGTGCACTTGCAGCCCGGAAAGCCAATCAGATCCTGGGCTGCATCAAGAGAAATGTGGCCAGCAGGTCGAGGGAGGTGATTCTCCCCCTCTACTCAGCTCTGGTGAGACCCCCACCTGGAGTACGGCGTCCAGTTCTGGAGCCCCTATTACAAGAGAGATCTGGAGGTGCTGGAAGGTGTCCAGAGAAGGGCCACGAGGATGATCAGAGGGCTGGAGCACCTCAGCTATGAGGACAGACTGAAGGAGTTGGGGCTGTTCAGTCTGGAGAAGAGAAGGCTGCGAGGTGACCTCATTGTGGCCTTCCAGGATCTGAAGAGGGCCTCCAAGAAGGCTGGGGAGGGACTTCTCAGGATCTCAGGTAGTGATAGGACTAGGGGGAATGGAATGAAGCTGGAGGTGGGGAGATTCAGGCTGGATGTGAGGAGGAAGTTCTTCACCATGAGAGTGGTGAAGCCCTGGAATGGGTTTTCCAGGGAGGTGGTTGAGGCCCCATCCCTGGAGGTGTTTAAGCCCAGGCTGGATGAGGCTCTGGCCAGCTTGATCTAGTGCAGGGTGTCCCTACCCATGGCAGGGGGGTTGGAACTAGATGATCCTTGTGGTCCCTTCTAACCCTGACTGATACTGTGATACTATGATCTTCTATTCCAAGTGCCTAGAGATGAGCTCTGGAATGAGCCACTCCACCATGTTTCCAGGGATGGAGGTGAGCCTCACTGGTCTGTAGTTTCCTGGAACCTCTTTTTGCCCTTTTTGAAGACTGGAGTGACAATGGGCACCCCTCCTGTCTGCCAGGATTTTGCAAAAATGATGGAGAGTGTTAGAGTGACAACATCAGGCAGCTCTCAACACTCTTGGATGCATCTCATCATGGCCCACGAACTTACGGATATTCAATTTATGTAACTGATCCCTAACCCAGTCTTCATTGACTAGTGGAGAGTCTTCCTTCCTCCAGACTCCTTCTCCTTCATCCAGGTTCTGGACTTCATAAGGGAGTTCAGTCTTAGAAGTAAAGACTGAAGCAAAGAAGGCATTCAGCAACTATGCCTTCTCTGAATCCTCAGTCATCAGGGCTGCTTCCTCATTCAGCAGTGGACCCACACCTTCCCTATTCTTCATTTTACTACTTATATATTTGAAGAAGCCCTTCCTCTAATTTGCTTTGCCAGTTCTAGTTCCAAGAGGGCTTTGGCCTTCCTTGTTGCCTTCCTACATGCTCTAGCAACTACTTTATACCTCTCCCAAGGGACAAGTCCCTTTTTTCATCAACTGTAAATATCTTTCTTTCATGAGATTTCCTTCAGAAGCTCCTTGCTCATCCATGCAGGTCTCCTGGCATATTGACCCTATTTTTTACTCCAGAGAACACACCTGTCTTGGGCTTGGAGAAGTGGCATTTAAAAATCTACCAATTTTCATGGGCTCCTTTACCCTCCAGTGTCTTAGTCCATACGATTCCTGCAAGTATATCTCCAGAGTACAAAGTTAGCCCTGCAGAAGTACAGAGTTGTAATCCTACTTATAGCGCTGCTTCTGCCCTGTATAATACTAAACTCCACCATGCCATGATTACTGATGCCAAGGCTGTTCCTGACCTTAATGTCCCCAACCAGTTTATCTCTATAGTTAATACAAGGTCCAGCAGTGTGCCTTTCCTTGTTGGCTCCTCCACTACATGTATCAAGAAGTTATCATTGACACTCTGCAAGAGCCTTTTGGACTGGCTGTGCCCAGCTGTGTGGGCTTTCCAACAAATGTTAGGGTAATTGAAGTCACACATGAGTTCCAAGGAGTATGTTCTAGAAGCTACCTCCAGTTGACTGTAGAAGCCCTCATCAACATCTTCTGCTTGATTTGGATGTCTTTTGAAGGTAAGTTCTCCAAACTCCTAAGCTTTTGAAATGATTCTGTACTCTGTAATAATCACCACTGATGTATTAGTAATAATGGAATTTAGGCAGACTACTTTTTCACTTTAACCACAAAACTCCAGGAAATGTGTTAACCATCCTTTAGAGTATGTACATAAATAAACTTCCAAGCAGAAAGATTACTTCTATGGGTAAGAACCAGTGTATCATTTTTTTAGCATGAATCACTGTTTGAAAAATTGCATCCAAATTTTTCCTGAAGCCATTTACATGCATGACTGATATACTGGCCACTCACATGCCTTTAGTCTTAATTTTATATGCCTTGAGGGATACGTGGAAAGGACTCACAATACATGCTGCATGGGGGGCAGGGAGGGCTTCATTTCCAGGAATTTAACAAGTATTGTGCCCTCCAGGTAAAAAAAACAGATTAGTATTTTCCTTGAGCACAATAATTACTCTGTGATTTCATCTCCCCACAGAAATTCTATATCCTGCATTATTTACTCCAAGAATTTTTTTTTAAGTTACTTAACTTTGAAAAGTGAAAAGGTTACATCTAACTGCTTAGTAAACACCAAGCAATATTCTGCCCTGTGACCACCTGTTGTGCACAAGAAAGCATGACAGAAATAGTTTTGCTTGTTTCAATATGAATTTATAATACGGACTATTTTTTGCTAGCTATATTAAAATATGGTGGGTTTACAAATCCACTCAGTCAATCACTTAAAACCAAAACAACAACAAAAAAAAAAAAAAAAAAACAAAACCCCCAATCAACAATCAACAAAAAAAAAAAACCACCCTGTATGGCCAATGCTGGAATAAGAGTCAATAACAAAAGAAATTAATCAGCTGTAGGAGCCCACAGAATGCAAGTTGATTAGAGACACCTGAGCATGTTCAGACTAAAGACAGAATCCCAGAATTACTCTGTTACATAAAAGTAGCCCAAGAGAAAAGAGTGGTGATCAGGGAAAGAAAAATAGTAATGTGACCGGTTGTTATGAATATGCCCTCAGAAATGAGCGCCAGAGGTATCACTACAAAAAAAAAAGTTTATTTCTATATATATATATAAACTCTGCAATGGGGTATGTACAGCCCCCCTTCACAGGTATCAATATTCGGTTAGTGGAACTATGTTTACAAAATGTCTAGGCATAGGCACTTAAACCAAAATAATTTGCAGAACTTAGAATTAAACTGATCCGGAAAGCGGCGGGGGAGGGGGTTGGTCGGTGACCGGCAGTCCTCCACCTGGAGCGATTTCCAGGCTACCCCAACTGAAACTCTATGAAGAAGGGTCTGGCTTACTCACAAGCTGAGAGCCTCGTGGAGTCTTCCCTTGATAATATTTATAGTCCGCAGAACGCGGCACGGATGTGCCGTAAGAAGGACACAGGAAATGGCGCCGACCGCGTGGCTGCGTCGCGTGGCTGCTGCCTCTTCCAGAATACGGAGGTTCCCCGCTTGGGGTGGGGGGAGGCACTGTGGCAGTTCGCCAATGGTGGTTCACACGGGGTACTGCCCACGGCACTGCAAGCAGTTGGGTGCAGGTGGCAAAGTACTACGAAGCCTCTTGGAGTGCTGGCTTTAGTCCCGGGCAAGGTGAACCACAACAACGCTGGTGTGCACACAGATACAGGCTCAACACCAATGTGTGGAGGAGGGGAGAGGGCTCGTTTGCCAAACGACCCCTATTTACCATTTGCCCCAATGAATACTGGTCCAATGAGCATCTGTTGCTAGCACAAAGATTAACCAATGAACTGGCCTCGACCAAATATGGTGTAAGCTTATGCTATACACAGGAAAACAAACATATAGCCTGACCCTTGTGTACCACAGGGGTAAGACCACGCCCAGGCAGGCAGTTTACCTGGACTCAGTGGTGCCTTCAGAAAAGAGGGGTAACAAAGGAAGGCTAACACACAGAAAAGCATGTCCTAGAAATATTCAGGGGCACAACCCTGGCCATAAGCATCATCCACTACACCGGTTTAGGCTGTGCCTTTAAGAAATGGACACTTTCTGAACACTCTGGCTGAATGTTTTTGATATTTGAATGAAAACAAAGATATGCTAAACCAATTTCTTTGGTAGAATCCAACTGTAAGTCTTTAGCTTAGTCTTTCAGTCTGGGCAGTCTCTTCTTCTCCCTGTCCTGAGAGCTGGCCTGCTTCTCTCTGAAGCAACAGCTTGCATGGCAGGAATGACCTTGGATTAACAGAGCTAACCAGATAAGAAAAACTAACTCTTGCATTCGCTTTGAGCTTAACAGAATTTTACCCTTTTAATTACCTTCCTTTCTCTTTCTCTCTAACCCTTTTGGGGAAAAGGGGAGGTAGGGAGGGAGAAGGGGGAACAGGCCGAACCCCCCCTGGCCCCAGGGGGATTGGGGAAAGGTCTCCTGTATTACATACATAGCTGTATATTTCTGTATATACATTGTAAATATTGTATGTTTTTGTACATATTCATTGCATTCCATTTCTGCTTGTAAATATAGCTTTCATATGCTTCTCCGGCTGAGTTAGCTGTAGATTCTTTTGTGTGTGTGGGGGAAACCTTCCTACCCCACCACAAGTAATTACTTTATGGCATCATATCAAGAGCTCACAACATTAAAATATGCCCCTTGCCCACAGCACTGTCTTAATTACACAAAATAAAGTCCTACAATCTATCCTTTTGCAAAGGATTTCCAACCTTTCTCAAATTCTTACAGGAACTAAACCAAATTTATTACAAAACAGTATAGAGCAGTGTCATGCTGGGGATGTACCAGGCTACTGAGTGGGCATATTTACAATTTGAAAGAGGAAGCAATCTCATTTACCATCTACTCCTTCTAATTAATGAGCACCGAAGAGTAAGCATAAAATTCTTTTGCAAATTCTCCCTTTTCTCCAGTTTAGGCAGCATAGGGAATATACAGAAATATCCCTATCTGCATGCCTCTGCTTCTCTATCTCAGTACAGAAGCTCTCTTTAAGAGTCTTGAAGCCTCTCTTCATCGTTCCCTCCCTTTCCACTTTTTAGCTGTTGTGTGGTGGGTTAACACCCTTTTCCGAAAGCAAAAGAACAAAGCAGGGTGGAGGGCTTGCAGGTACTTTTCACTCCCTGCAGGGCATTTTTCCCCTGGGAAGCTGAGTCTGTTCCACTCCCCCTCCCTGCCCAGCTAGGGTATAAAAAGCAGGACATCGTAGCTGCTAGCCCCTTTTGGTTCCTGCCTCTGCTGGATGAGAGCTACTGCAGCTGCCCTCCTGCTCCTCTGCCACATGGTCAGACCTGATCCTTCTCCCTGCTGCCTCCACGCTTCCTCAGAGAAAGGCTGGTTTTGTATTATTCTCTTGTTTTTGTCCCCCTCCCATCCATCCTTGTTCCTTGCCCTTGTGAACCTTTTTCCTGTTATTGTTTTATATATATATATATATATATATTGCTTAAAGACAACTCTTTTCTTCTCTACTTCCAAGCCAACTCCAAATTATTGTTTGGTGGATTTGCTCCTTCCTTTTCTCCCCTCTCTGTTGGGAGGGAGGAGGGGGGAGTGGGGGAGAGATTCTCAGCCTTGCCCCAACCTGAGCTCTAAACTTCCAGTTAAGGCTCAAACCACCACATGTGGTCTCTTCCTTTGCCCACCCAGCACCACAGCAAAAGACCCCCTTTCTTCACTTTCCATCATCTTCTTTGCTCACCACTCAAGAGAAGAATCCCAAGAAACACCTGCAAGGCTGCTCACCTTCACTGTAACAGAAATTGCACAGAGACAGGCCACTTCCTCTTTCTGTTAGTGTGATGCTAATGACCTGTCAGGACTTGCTCTGTGCCCCAGAGACACAGAATTTCATCTCAAGACTAAAAAGAGGCAAGTGGCAGGTGAGAACCCATTCAAAGCAGAGCAAGCACTTAAACCAGACTCTCCTCAGCAAACTGGAGTTGTCGCATGTAAGCAGCTCTCCAGATCACTCCGTTCCTGTGTCTCAGCTCCCATGTAAGATTTTTCACAAAAGAGTATGTCTTGCTTATTTTTTAACAAATATGTAGTTCTGTAACCAACACAGCACTGAAACAACAAACCAATCTGAAAGAGCAGATAAGTCATAAGAACTGACACCCTACATTCACCTAAAACAAGATTGCTGTCACAGACTGCTATTTAAAAATAAAATACAAATAAATGACTGGAATATTCAACACAGAATAACTTGAATTCACAGAAAAGCATTAAAAGCTTCATAATGAACAAATTCCTTTGTCTTACAAATTACCTGTCAACAGAAGTCATCCTCTAGAAACCTTTCCCATTTCCTGAATTTAATATTGCACATGTGCTGCTCCTGTTCAGTTATGTACACTTTCCAAATATACAAACTAAAAGAGCAAGAGACAACCATTTTGGAAAGGTAACATCAATGCACCTCCAACACTTTTGTATCCTATTATTTATGTCAAACTGGAGTCATTGTGTGTGACCTGCACTAGAATATAGAGTCCTGCTCTGGCAGATGATCTCCGAAGGTCCCTTCCAACCCCTAACATCCTGTGATTGAATCTAAGCTTCACATTCTTCAATCTACAGGCACCAAAAATAACAGGGTAAACCCAGGCCTATCTACCAATAAGCAGCAACACTTTCATAGTTCCCTCACATACTTGTATCTCATGAAAACATTGCACTTTATCATCTACACATCCAGAAAAGAGCATGGAATATTTTGCAGTCATATGTTTTTCCCTTGGTGGCACTCAGAACAGCCTCTACTTTCAGTGTTACTGCATATACATCAGGACTCAATGCTTGCTTTTTTATGCATTCATGGTATTAAGAAATTATCTTTATTACTATGGCAACCACTATTTTATGGCTGCAGATAAAGACAACAAAACAATTTGACCAGAATTTCTAGGTGCAGTTTAGCTTCCAAGAGTTGATCTGAATGACAACCTCAGTAAATTCTACATTAGAAATTTCATCATCAAAGCAGGACTTTCTCCAGTTCGAGGGAGATGCTTATTCACAAGTATCTGTTTAAAGAGGCATTAAGCAATAAATAAATTACTTAATTCTTCATGCCTTCTTTAATAAGTCTATCCAAGAGAATTAAAATCTTTTTCATTTCATTATCAGTAAGACAGAATTAATTTAAAAATGAAACCCCAAATATTTTCAGGTCTCATTTTTCTCTTTAATGCTAGAAACTAATTTGCATTGATAACATGAATAACTATCTCCAGTTGCATTCCACAATGGAAGCGCAGCACATTGCAGTAAAGTATGTGTATTTCTCCTATTTCCTATCTCACATGCACTAGACAAAGACTAGTTAGCAAGAAGGAAATAAAAGTAATACCCATTTTACAAGGGCAACATCTTTGGCATGTTGTGGTAACATTAAATTATACTAGGTGAATAACATTAAATTATAGTAAGACCTGCAGATGAGACCTCAATTGATCAGAAAGTACTCAGGATATCAGCATGAAGTTCCCTACATCAGTGTCAGCGATGGAGACTGAAGTCAATACAGACGACCAATATGATCTAGTATTGTTCCTTTATTGTTCCAGTATTGTACGGCTATAGTGCAAGCATAGTGAGCATAGTATAGCAAAGTAAAGTGAACTGAAGTGAAGAAGTAGTGCATATTAAGGGAACTTCTACAGCTTCTATAAACTCAGGGAGCATCATTGGCATAGCTTCATTGGTTCCTGTAGTGGGTTGAGACAACCCCCCTCCCCACCACAGGCAAAATAATGACTCCAACAAATGGATTACAGAAGTGATGGAAAAGTTTAAACAGAAAAAGTGAAGGTGCACAAAAGAAACCAGAAAGCAGTGAAAGAAGAAACCCCAAAACAGACCCGGATGAACCCCATCCCCACCTGAGGGTGGGCCCAAGACCCCAGGGCTCGTTCTTCCCCCCCACTGCTAGGCTAGTCTCAGCTGGCCAGGCCTGAGACCGCCCATCCCCCTGGCCGGGAGACGTCTCCCCCAGTTACCGGGTGCTGGTGAGGGAAGAAAGAGAAAGAGGCGGACCCCATGCAAGATCTTATAGCGGTGCAGGGGATTGTGGTAGGAGATACACGGTTTTCCTGTGTCCACCCACTGGGCTGGACTTCTTGACACAGGAAGTGTGCCATGCAGCATAAGGGCACCCAGCCCAAACCACCACAGTTCCCCATGAGTGACCACATATCGCACTACTATAGATCGGTCAAACTACTAATGACATGTGAGGTTGTTGATGCAGGTGCATATCCTGTTATTCCCAGACAACTTTCAGTGTTTATAGCTACCGGTGCCCCGCTTTAGTTACATGCTGCAGGCACAGCACTGTTTTGCTACACTGCAAGCCACTTCTGCACTGATGCTGAGCATGGCCTACCACCATGTCAGGCTCTAAGTCTACGCTGCCAGATTGCTCACACTGCTCGTCACTGGCATTGCCACACATCAGCTTTCCTTGGTAAACTTCATATACAATATCTCTACACTAGGACTAAGCTTCATACATAATCTACTTCAATAATTTTTTTAAAAAGCTAGTTCACCTAATTTGGTCTGCTCCAATCATGATGATGGGCAAGGGAAGCTAACTGGAGACTGTTTATACAGGCAACAGGTGGATGACCAAGAGACCAATTTTCTGATCAGCTCCCTCAACCTTGTTTCTTCATGGATTTTTCACAGAAGGAAGTGACAGACACAACTGTTTTCCTGACACAATTTTAATTTGTCTAAACCAAAGAAGTCACAGCACCACAAATGCCATGATAGCAGTAACAATAATTGCCAATTACCCCCTCTGCAGCCCCAGCTTCATTTTCGGAACTAAGAAACATTTTTTTCCCCCCAACACTTCCATTAAATGAACAACTTGTTCTACCCTTTAATGCCATTTGAATGGGCTGCCCAGGGAGGTGGTGGAGTCACCATCGCTGCAACTGCTTAGGAAGAGACGGGATGGGGTGCTTGGTGCCATGGTTTAGCTGATTATAGTGTTGGATAATAGGTTGGACTCGACGATCTCAAAGGTCTCTTCCAACCTGGTTAATTCTATTCTATTCTATCTAAATTATTAAGTGTTAGAGACAGAAATCAGGTACAGTGTGAAGTAAGTCCAGAACTTCATTTGCAATGCCAACAAGGTTTTATCACTATGTTACGGTTCTATTTTGGTGCAACCCCTTGGTCTCATCCCTTTTAGCCTGAAAGCAAAACATTTGTTTAAAAATGAAATTATATTAATTGTGTAAGAGAAATGCTTGAAAGTTAACCTAGCTATAAAGATTTTTTTTAAAGTTTCCATCAACAAGATCCTACATTTCATTCAACTTTCTAAATACAGAATTTAAAACCAAAATTTTGTCATTTCCCAAACTATTTCCTATTACCAGAAATTACAGCTGCCTAGTTAAAAGCTGCAGTATATGATTAAAGCATTGCCATGATGTTTTCTTCTGCACAATAATTATCAGAAAAAATAATTACCCCTGAAGTGAAAGGATTCCACCTGTTACTTTTACCTATAAGCTTTAAAGCTGCATGTGCATTCAGTTGTGCAAGAGCTATCAGCCACCTTCACAGATCAATTTACCTTGCTAGAAGGAATGTATTTATGAATGTTACTCATCACTGAAGGATTTTTTATGAAACACTAATCTGCAAAACAAGGCATTAGCAGGTTATACAGATGGAACCTTTTGATTAACCCAAATTATTTAGTACTGAGGAATCATATTCTAACATTACAAAAAAAAAAAAAAAAAAAAAAAAAAAGGTAGAAGCGGTAGAAGCATTCCCAAGCCTTTGCACATGGCCAAAACGTGGGAAGGAAAAGGCTACTTCCCATGCAGGCACAAAATGTAACAAACAAAAAATATTTTAACATTAAAAAAAAAAAAATCCAAGCACATGCAGTGGCAGAGTTAAACAGAAGACTCACTTGTTTATAAATCACAGAAGTGAAGAATGGTAGGGGTTGCCAGGGGTTGAAAAAGAAACTCCACAACTTCTCTGGGCAGCCTGTTCCTGTTTACTACCTATGCCTACACCTTCAGTTGTGGTGCAGTGATGATGCTGCCCTGTACTCTGACTTGATCCACACCCTCACAGCCTCAGATTAAAGTGGTTCTTCAGAAAGAGGATTTTGCCACCCTTTGCATTATCAGAAAATGCCCTTGTGGCATTTCTCACTTGCAGCTTTCTAGCAACAGAGAAATCCATCTCAGAAACTATGACCTCAGTCCTGACAGGCTGTCCAATCTTTTCAATAAATTTCCAGTCACTGAATAATTGCGGAGTTTAAATGTTAAAAACTGTACTGAGATTGAAATGCACATTCAAAGGCCTTTATGCCTTGCACAAAATGGTACAGAACACCAGATTATCTAAAGTTCCACTCAGCAAGATGTTCAACTCACAAAAGCTACACGCACACACAGAAAAAAATTATACTCTTTTCTCCCAGCATAGGGAAATAGCCCTGTGGACCAAGAAATACACCTGGGATTTCAGTCTCCCGTCTGAATCTGGCAAAGCAACGCAGAAACAGACCTGTCACAATCCTGACACAACCCCATTGCTTGTCTATTGAAAGAACAGAGGTACATCAAATGCTTTCAGAAGAGATTCTCTCAAGTCAGAAAAATATGTTCATTAATATTATTAAGAGTCTACTGCGGCAAACACGTCAGCTTCATTTCTAAACAGATCAGTTTGGGAAAAAGACTCCACAACAGAGCATGGAGGCTTCATCAGTGCAACAAGGCCTACACAAATTAATAACCAAGAGTTAGCATCATTCCTTTTTCATATAGGCCACTCCAATTCTGCAACTGATCTGCAACTGCAGCACACCGAGGCAGGACCCAGGCACTCACCGCGCTGAATGGCACGTGCCCTCCATCCCCTGGAGCCAGCTTTCCTCTCCCAAGAGGTTGTCACAGCTTAGGTGGAGATTGCTGCAGCAGCAGTGTTTTCATCAGAGGGAGGGAGGTGCTGAGTCACGTGGGTCCATTCCTGAATTGTTCTCCAGTTGGTCAGTGGCCAGGGAAAGGGATGGTGGTAACTCACCACAAAGTTGTTTTCAAAAGATCTGTGTCGACCAGACTGAGGTCAAACTTAAGCAGGCACATGTCAGGCAACTGGCTGCAGAGAGTGCTGGAGTCTAGCACCTGAGATGGAGGGCAGTGGAGATAACACCTGGATTAGGTGTGAGCAGCTCAATTATCTGCTTAACCTAGTGGCTGAACTGAAGGAAGAAGTTGCTAGACTTAGGACTGTAAGGGAATGTGAAAGGGAGTTGGATTTGAGGAACCAGGCTCTGCAGGCTCCCCTAGCAAAGGGAAGTGACCCAAGATGCAGCAGGAAATGCATGCAGGTCCCTGTTAGGAGAGGCAAAGTAAACCCTCATGGCTCCCCTCACCTTCCCAGCTGCCCTTGCAAAACAAGTATGGGGCACTGGAAGTGACGGTGAGGTGAATGAGAAGACAGAAAGGACGCCATCTGAGATGTTGCCTAAGGCAAAATAGCCTGTCCCCCACATCAGGACTTGTTCCCTTAAAAAAAAAAGAGAAGGGTAATTGTTATTGGTGATTCCATTCTGAGGGGAACAGAGGGCACCATAAGTCAGCTGAATCCTTCCCACAGGGAAGTCTGCTGCTTCCCTGGGGCCTGAGTCAGAGATGTAACCAGAAGGCTGCCTAGTCTGGTACAGTCCTCTGATTATCATCCCTTGATAGTTATGCAGGTAGGCAGCAACGATGTTGAAACTGTAGGTCCAAAGGCAATCAAAAAGGACTTCAAGGCTCTGAGAAAACTGGTTGAGGATTCAGGGGCAGAGGTAATTTTTTTCATCAATACCCTTAGTTGCAGGAAGCAATACTGAAAGGAACAGGTCAAATGGCTATAATTAACAAATGGCTCAGAGGCTGGTGGCACCAACAGAATTTTGGGGTTTTCAATCTTGGGGAACTTTCTATAGCACCAGGTCCACTAGCAACAGATGGAGTACATCCGTCCCAGAGGGGGAAAAAAGATCCTAGCGCATGAGAACAGCCTATCCCCCAGAGGGAAGAGGGTTCTACGAAGGGATTTGGCAGGTCTCATCAACAGGGCTTTAAACTAGGTTTGAAGGGGGAAGAGGCTGACACCAGTCCCCCCAGACAGGAGTCTGAGGGCGGTAAACTGGAATCAGGGGTGAAACCAGCAGCCCAGCTGAAGTGCATGTACACTAATGTTGTGAATATGCCTTCAGAAATGAGTGGCAAAGATTACAGTGAATATATATGTTAGTGGTTTATTTATATATACAAACTCTGGAAGGGGGTATTTACAGTCACCCTTCACAGGTATCGATATTTAGTTGGTGGAACTACCTTTACAGAATGTTAATGCATGGGCACTTCAAGCAAATCAAATGATTCATAGAATTTAGAATTGAAACTGATTCGGAGAGTGGCAGGGGAGGAGTTTGTCAGTGACCGGTAACCCTCCACCTGGAGCGATTTGAGTGCTAGCCTAACTGAAATTCTATAAAGAAAGGCTTGGCTTACTCACAGGCTCAGAACATCAGGAAATCTTTCCTTGATAGTATGTTTATAGTCCGGAGAACTTGGCACAGATATATGCCATAATAAGGAAATAGAAAATGGCACCGACCACGTGGCTGTGCCACATGGTTGCTGCTTCTCCCAGGACACAAAGGTTCCAAGCTTGGGGAGGCTGTAGCAGTTCAGCAATAGTGGTTCATACGAGCTACCAGGTTTTCTCCTGCAGCAGAGGACCATGCAGTGGCTGATCCCACAGGGTACTGTCCACAGCACTGCCCACAGCTGGGTAATGGTGGCAAAGTACCACAAGGCCTCCTGGAGCACTGGTATGAGCCCCAGGCAAGGAGGACCATGGCAGCACTGGCCCACATACAGGCATAGGCCCGAACACGAGTGTAGTAGCTGCTGACCTGTTTGGTGTGGGTGAGCTAATGTTGCTCATGTGCTGATGCTGGGTAGCTGCTGAATCAAAGTCAGCTGGGTTCTGCTTGTCAGCTGGAACAGGCAGAAGAGGAGTCTGGCTCTCGTGGGTCATGTGCCCTGACTACTTTATAGGTAGCATGTGATTGCCATTGAGCCTTGAAGGGAGACATGGCCTCTTTTATGTGCAGATCAAATAGATTACGAAGTCTCTGGCTTTGCACCTCTGAATTTGCCAGTTCCCTTTCCAATTGGGAAACCTTTTGGTCAAAAATTTAAATTTCCTCCTGCATCTGTATGATACAAGATGCCATCAGGACAGCGTGTTCACTGCTGGGTTCACTTAGCTTTGCGAAAATGCCACCTTGACTTTTACAATTTAGTTTTGCCCACTCCAAGTCTGGGGCTGTAATTTTGTACCCCAAATTATGGAAATATTTCACAGCTGTGCACCATGCTCGCTGCACCATTACTGTGATGAAGAGGTTATTACATTTATTAATGGGAAATATTAATTGTGAAAATATTTTATTATAAAAATTAATAACCAATTAATCACTAATTTATATACATGTTCTAGTGCACATTCATTAAATACATTCCATAAGTGGCTTAGCATTGTAATTAGAATTCAATTGAAAATATTTACAGAATTATTTCTATAGTTATATAACAAAGGGTGAGGTTCCACCACTTGACCACTAGATGTCGAATCAATGAGACGTGGGCAGCTTCTAGTTATATACAGCAATGCTTCTGTGCGTCAGAGATTACTCTGCTAGACATGGATACTTTGAACTGAGAGTTAGTGGGCGGAAAGCACGTGAAAGATACTTTGTAGCTGTTTGTGGCAAGGTGGGGGTCTGGCAGACTACTGTCGCTGGACTGGTTCCCAGGCTCATCTGGACAGCGGACCTGGGTGGCTGTCTCCTCTCTCCACAGCAGTGGAGAGGAAATGGAACCTGGGCTCAGCTGGTAAGCAGGTTCCCTCCAGGACTCGGCCAGCTCCCTCCTGGTGGGGCCGGCCCTCAGAGTCGGCTCGCATGGCAGGCCAGGGCGACAGTTCCCCATAGGCAGGCTTGGAGGTTTCTGATCTGGCACGGCAGCAGGCGGGGCTGTGGGGTCAGAGGTTTCCGATTGGGCACGGCAGCAGGCGGGACAGACCTGGTGGGGTCAGCTCAGCCACCACGAGTCTCAGGGCTGATGTAAACAGCCTCGGGGAAGAAATGCAGCTGCACAGAGTGGCAGCTTCCCATTTACTTAGCTTAAAGGAGCTTAAAGGAGCAGTGGGACTCTCAAAGTAGTCGCAGGTTTGGTGCACGGACAGCACTCTAGGTCTCCCCTGAGGGTTACTGGGCTCCTCTCCTGCAATAACGGGAGGGAAATGCAGTAAGAAAAGATGAGGAAATGGCAGAGGTACTTAACACCTTCTTTGCCTCAATTTTTAATAGCAGGATAGGTTGTCTTCCAGACCTGTGGCCTCCTGAGCTGGCAGATGGAGTCAGGGAGTAGTATAATTCCCCTGTAATCCTGGAGGAAGTTATTAGGGACCTCCTCAGCCACTTGGATCACCACAAATCCATGGGACCGGATGGGATCCATCCTAGGGTACTGAGAGAGCTGGCAGTGAGCTGGCCAAGCCACTCTCCAACATTTTTCAACAGTCCTGGCTCACTGGAGAGGAGTGGTATTTTTGTAATAGTTGTATCCCTTCTTAAGCCTTTCATCATTAGAATGACAAATAAACACAATAATCATTAACAAATTTTGCCCCTCTACTCTGCTCTGTTGAGACCTCACCTGGAGTACTGTGTCCAGCTGTGGGGCCCCCAACACAAAGGATCCATGGACCTGCTGGTGTAGGTCCAGAGATGGGCCACAGAGGACTGGAGCACTTCTTCTATGAAGACAAGCTGAAAGAATTGGGGCTGCTCCGCCTGGAGAGGAGAAAGCTCTGGAGAGACCTTATAGCTACATTTCAGTATCTGAAGGGGACCTACAGGAAGGCTGGGGAAGGACTGATTAGAAATGTTTGTAGCAACAGGACAAGGGACAATGGCTTTAAACTGGAGCAGGGTAATGTGCTAGTTTTAGGCTGGGCCTCTAAAATTTTCCACAGTGATAGCATGTAAATAAATAATCACTAAATGTAAAAAGGAAAATAATGATAAGTTCTAAACAATCCCATTGGAGAAACTATCAACGAAGTGTGGCTGTATATACTAACTTTTTATCTTTTTGCTTCCTCAAGCTGGCTGGTGCTTCTGCTGGCTCTTTGCTGGCTTTGGCTGCATTGATTTGGCTAAGTCTCATAAACAACTCTCTGCACTTTCTCTTGTCCCTCATGTACAGGAGGGTAGAGGGAAAGGGGTAGGGAAGGGGAAGCTATTAGCAGCTCCCCTGGCTGTCCACAGGGCTTCTTGTGCTGTTTATAAATTGCAAATACCTGTAAATACTATACATTTTCTACATATTCATTGCATTTCATGTATATTGTAGTGTTGCTTGTAAACTGTGTCCAGTTCTGGACCCCTCAATTTAAGAAGGACATTGAAACTCTTGAGCGTGTCCAGAGAAAGGAAACAAGAAGGAGAGGCTGAGAGAGCTGGGATTGTTTAGCCTGGATAAGAGGAGATCAGGGAGACCTTCTGGCTGCCTACAACTACCTGAAGGGAGGCTGCAGCCAGGTGGGGGTTGGTCTCTTCTCCCAGGCAACCAGCACCAGAACAAGAGGACACAGACTCAAACTGCACCAGGGAAGTTTAGGCTCGAGGAGAAAGTTCTTCACAGAGAGAGTTGCTAGTCATTGGCATAGGCTGCCCAGGGAGGTGGTGAAGTCACCGTCCCTGGAGGTGTTCAAGAGGGGGAATGGACATGGCACTTGAAGCCATGGTTCAGTAGTCATGAAGTGTTGGGTGACAGGTTGGACTTGATGACCTTTGAGGTCTTTTCCAACCTTATTGATTCTGTGATTATTTGCTTCCAACTGAGCTGGTCTGGCAATTTAATGCTGGGGAGAATTTTCAACCCACCATATACACAGGGAGGTAATTCTTTACAATGAGAGTGGTACAATACTGTGAGAAGTTGCTCAGGGATGTGGTGGAGGCCTTCTTCCTGGAGACATTTAAAATCAGACTTGATGGGGCCCTGCTTGGCCTGATCTAGTTGGAGGTGTCCCTGCTCACTGCAGAGCAGTTAGACAAGATAACCATTGAGGGTCCCTTCAATCCAATCTAACCCATGAATCTATGAAGTGAAAGAAGGGGGAAAAAAAAATCACAATCTCTATATGCATGGTACTTCAACACCAGGGAAATAATCTCCTAACCTAACTCTGAATACATACAGCTATGTATTTGTGAATTTGGCCTTGTTTTATACAAAACATACACCAAGTGTTTCCTAACATCAACTACCAGGCATATGTGCAACACAGAATCACAGAATGTTAGGGGTTGGAAGGGACCTCGAAAGATCATCTAGTCCAAACCCTCTGGCAAAGCAGGATCCCCTAGGGCAGGCCAAACAGGAACACATCCAAGTGGGTTTTGAAAGTCTCCAGAGAAGGAGGCTCCACAACCTCTCTGGGCAGCCTGTTCCAGTGTTCCATCAGCCTCAGCATAACAAAGTCTCTCCTCATGTTGAGGTACCTCAATATTTAACCACTAATTCTGACATTGTAATAGCTAACAAATCATTAGGAATTCATGTACAATGCAAAGAGACACAGGATAGACAATTTACTTTCTGACATTAACCAGCAATAAGGGGAGTTCATTTGTTGTTGCATCACTAGAATTAGCCATTCTTTTTTTCCTAACTGAAGAAGATAAACGTGTTAACAAAGCGATCAAGACTTTTCTGATGCTGTGAGCTGCTTCAGAGAGACCAAAAAGCGTGAACTTCAAACTGCCACATCAAGAAAAGCCAATTTTCAAGGGCAACAGCTCAAAATTTGCACATCTTAAAAATATAGTTTAAATACTTGCTGTGAACATGACTTCTCCAACCTTTGTTCATATAATGTAATCCATCATGCAGGCAATGCAGTTAACTTCCATTTTCTTGTATTCCTTGAAGGATTGATGGGAGGCTGAACATGAGCCAGCAGTGTGCCCAGGCAGCCAAGAGGGCCAACCGCATCCTGGCCTGCATTAGGAATAGTGTGGCCAGCAGGAGCAGGGAGGTCATTGTGCCCCTGTACTCTGCTTTGGTTAGGCTGCACCTTGAGTACTGTGTCCAGTTCTGGGCCCCTCAGTTTAAGGAGGACATCAAGACACCTGAATGTGTCCAGAGAAGGGCAACAAGGCTGGTGAGAGGCCTTGAGCACAAGCCCTATGAGGAGAGGCTGAGGGAGCTGGGGCTGTTTAGCCTGGAGAAGAGGAGGCTCAGGGGCGACCTCATTGCTCTCTACAACTACCTGAAGGGTGGTTGTAGCCAGGAAGGGCTTGGCCTCTTCTCCCTGGCAGCCAGCACCAGAACAAGGGGACACAGTCTCAAGCTGCAACAGGGGAAGTTTAGGCTCGAGGTGAGGAGAAAGTTCATCACCGAGAGAGTGATTCGCCATTGGAATGGGCTGCCCGGGAGGTGGTTGAGTCGCCGTCCCTGGAGGTGGTTCAAGAGGGGACTGGATGTGGTACTTGGTGCCATGGTCTAGTTGTGAGGTTGTGGTTACAGGTTGGACTCGATGATCTTCGAGGTCTCTTCCAACCTTGGTAATACTGTAATATTATTCCACATATACTGCAGACTCTGAACAAAATCATTCCTCAGCATCTGAAACCTACACAAAAACACACATCTTTCCAAGCGACTTGTCCTCAAAAGAAGCACCTAGAAATTTTTGTCAAGTTTTAACTTTATAGCAATATAATATGCAAGAGCATTGAAAGGGGAGAAAACGCCAAAAAATGCTGAGTTTCTTGCATTTGTGGACATTCAAGGTTTAGACAGATAATTAAAAGTGCAAGACTGAATTGCTGATGTCTGCTCTTTTCTTAAAATATTTTAATGCTGCCACTGCTATGTCTGAGATGCCTGTCACTAGCAGCATATCTTCTGATTTACTTAGATTTTTTTTTTTGTAAGCTGCAAAGCTCTGTCTTCTTCCTCCCCAGTGACTTAATGACCAAAAAATTCCTCATAGGTAGATGCAATACAGGAAATACATTGGCTTACAATATTTAATAGCTATCTAATCTATTGTATCACCAAAACAGACATGGAAAACTAATAATACAATTTTCTATGGGATTAGAATTATGCTAGATAAATGTTAGAGAACCTATTTTGCTAATATTTTTCTAGGAAGATCCAGATTATTGGATTCTAACCATGCTGTCTTGACCCTCTGCTCCCCCAGCAGAAAAAGGAAGGGAAAGACTGAAGTTTGAAACAATAGTTGTTGGGTGGGTTGGATTGGTTGATGGGTTGGACGCGATGATCTTGGAGGTCTCTTCCAACCTGGTGTATTGTATTATTATTATTGTATTGTAAATGTAATCATGGCTTTAAAATCTTGTCAGTAGAAATAGCTTCATCAGACCACAGAGAACTGGGTCCTCTCAGCAACCACATCTATGCATGTTTTCCATTTTACAGTCTTCCAGTTTAAATCCCTCACAGCATTTAATGAGTTTCTCCTCTGCTGATCCAATAACAACCTACTGTCTGTACTTACATAATCTGTCTGTACCTGATCTAAAGTATGCAATTAAGATGCTCCCATCCAGACTTGAAATGCCTGCATCTCAACTTAGATGTCACCAAGCATGAATGAAGCTTCTGATTGTGGCATCTCTAATCAGCTTCAAGTCTGAAAAGAGACTAGAAGCCTACACCTGTATCTGTAGCAAACTGTGATGAACAGCATCAATAGAAGGTTATATGCAATATATTTTCTACCCTCTTTTGGAAAGTTGTCCTAGACATGAGTGGGAAGTAGGCCTGGGTTTTATGCAAGTTTATCAGACACCTCTCCAACATACATGCAGGGAGACAGAATATCCAGTAGCCTTATCATGTTTAAGTCTGTAATTACACATTACAGGCTGGACATCCTGGGACATCACCATTACTGTCAGGTGATACACTGAAGACAAAGTTCAGCCTCCTCTGTCCAGAAGAAGCAACACCACAGTGTCTTTGCATACCAGGATAAACACTGCAAAATCTCAAAAGAGTGGGATGCTATACAGAGGTTAATCGTTTTTCCAAGCTCCAGGTTTTTCACATGGATTTGTAAGACCTTCAAAATCTGAACCTGAATTTCTAAGCAGCATTTACAACAGGTTTATTGCAAAAATAGGAGATACTAAAGAGGCAGAGGTACTCAATATCTTCTTTGCCTCAGTCCATAATAGTAAAACCAGTTGCTTGCTGGATACCCAGCCCCCAAAGCTGAAAGACAGGAATGGGGAGCAGAATGGAGCTCCCATACTGCAAGAGCAGATGTGTTAGTGACCTGCTGCACCACTAAAACATACATAAATATACAAGGCCAGAGGTCTTTTCCAAACAAAACAATTCTATGATTCTATGAAGTTATTTTTTTCTTTCCCTTTTCAAAATCTTGCTGCCTTGTCCACCCTGGAAACAGTGCCACCTTCAATTTATTTTGTCAATCGCTCTTTCACCTACATATAGACAATCCAAACCACAATACCACAGATAAAGAAGCCTGTTTATTGAAATATCCATGACACTGATGTTGGCCAAACTCTAAGTTAATGACAGGGTAGGAACCTATCTCAGAGGATTGTAATTTCAAATGTTAATTTAATTTCTTTTCTGTGGTTAGGCAAGAGACAACTTTGCACATTTCACCAGAAGCAGATGGATTACAGTTTTATTCCAGGAACAGCACTGTTCTATTAGCCAGCCACGCATATGAACACATAGGAATCTGTTCCATCTGCTTAAGTACATTGCTAAGTGCTTTGTGAAAATAGGTTAGCCCTAGGTGTAGAATAGATAGCAGTAGTTTGCACAACTAGCAGTTTCATCCCACTGTGAAGTTTGCACACATTTCATAGATAAATAGGGATGCAGAAACATGCACTCCACACAGAGTCATACATCTCCCCAGAATCAAAGAACCATTTTCATTGGAAAAGACCTTTAAGATCATTGAATCCAACCATTACCAAACTCTACCAAGTCTGATGCTACACCATGTGCTTTAGCAACATATCTATGCATCTTTCAAACACTTTCAGTGATGGGGATTCAATAACCTTCGTGGGCAACATATTGCAGTGTCTGACCACACTTTCCTTAAAGAAATTTTTCCTAATATCCAATCTAAACCTCCCTTAGTGCAACTTGAGACTATTTCCTTTTGTTTCATCACTTGTTTCTAGGGAGAAGAGCTCACACTCACCTTTTGGATAAGTATAGAGAGCAAGGTCTCCCCTTAGCCTCCTTTTCTCCAGACTAAACAACCCCAGTTCCCTCAGCTGCTCCTCCTAACCCTTGCTCTCCAGATTCTCCCCGCCAGCTTTATTGTTGTTCTCTGGATGTTCTCCACCTCAAGTCTTATAGTGATGGCTCCAAAACTGAGCACAGTGCTTAAGAGCTGACCTCACCAGCACAGAGTACAGGGGGACAATCACTTCCCTGGTCTTGCTTCTCACACTATTCCTGTTACAAGCCAGGATGCTGTTGGTACTCTTGGCCACCTGCTGGCTCATGTTAAGCCATTTGTTGATCAAGACCCCCAGGTGTTTCTGTGATGGCCAGCTTTCCAGCCACTCTGTCCCAAGCCTGTAGCATTGCATGGGGTTGTTGTGATCCAAGTGTAGGAGTTGCCCATATTGCTCTCCAAATGCTATAGCAATTAGGTGTGTAGGACTCTGCTACAACTTCAAACAGCCAGAAGCTGCTCTGAAATGACTGGCAACATAGAAGACAATTCTTGAAGGCCTTCTACTACATGTCTTGCAAATGCAGTCACCAGAATGATATTCAGTGCTACGTTTTTGAGGAAAAAGCCTTCAAAGTTAACGTTCCCTCACTTGTGTATGTATTACTTCTTCATAAAATTGTTTGATTGTGTTTATAAGTCTTGCAGGAAAAGAAGAGTCATAACTGTACTAACACTAATGGAAACAGAATATAATAGAATTAACCACTTTGGAAAAGACCTTCAAGATCATCAAGTGCAACCTATCACCCAACACCATCTAATCAACTAAACCATGGCACTAAGTGTCTCATCCAGTCCCCTCTTAAGCACCTCCAGTGACGGTGTCCACCTCCCTGGACAGCCCACTTCAATGGCAAATCACTCTTTCTGTGAAGAACTTCTTCCTAACATCCAGCCTAAATTTTCCCTGTGGGCAGCTTGAGACTCTTGTTCCGTTGGTGGTTGCCTGGAAGAAGAGACCAACCCCCATCTGGCTACAGCCTCCCTTCAGATAGTTGCAGACAGCAAAGCTATACATTTTCTATACATGAAGCCATACATTTTCACATACAGCTTCTCTCAATACATGCTTTGTAGCACCAAAATCAAATCCAGTAGGATTCTTCTAAAGGCTTCTGTTACTTAAGTATCATGACCTGTCTGAAGAACAAGTATCTCCTACATGCATGCACTAAAACTTTGGACTTAGTTTTACATTTAGAATAAACAAGTATATCTTGTTATGGGAATGTCTTTTGCCCCAAAGTTTAAGTGGCTTAATTTGCTTTATTTGATGCTATCTGAACAAGTACAGACATTGCATAATTACCAATACCACACTTGCAGGAGGCATGTGTTAGCAGTACCATCAGAGACAAATATAGGCCAAGCCATTCTAGTTGTCCAGACTCACTGAATAATATTTTTTTCCATGTTTATTTTCACACATACAACATCTTTAAGGATTAAAACTATGTGTAATGGCATTGCTTTGTCTCCTAGGAAACAAGCAAATCTGTTTAAAAGCAACTACATCTAAACATAGGGAAGAAGCTGCCAAGGAGTAACTGCATGTGGGAAGAAAGTTCCTAGTCAAAAATTTAAGGCAGACAGAAATCAACAGCCTTAGACAGGCAAGACATCCAGGAGATGGATTACCAAACTCTCATCTAAGCAGAGAGGATTAACACACCCACCACCTGTTAATTCTCCCATGGAAGCACATTACTTCAACAATAACCAATAAGGAAAAAAGGAGTAATGGCTAATGAAAAACACCACACCCAGCCAGAAATTTCAAATTGAATGATTTTATGTTTATAGCATAACCAAAGATGTGATGAGATTTTCATGAAAAGTCTTTCTTCGTATCAGGCTCAACATCAGAAAACTGTAGGACTCTTTCTTCAGAAACCACACACCAAAAGTTTTAGTGTCAAAATAACCTTTCTGCAACACAATATATTAAAGCTCCCAAATGGAAAGAATTAAAGGAAGAGCATTAATTTAATTATGGACTATAGCAAAGGGCTTTGTTTGTTTTAAAGAAATTCAAAAAGCATGCAAGATTGTTACAACTACAGCTAGCTGTAGGCGAAACACTAACACACATTTACTTGGAAAATGTTCCCAGCTTATTTTGGATTAGGGCCCAGGTCCTCAGAGATGTTTAGTTTGTTAATTCTAATTCTGTATTTGCTTTCCAGTGAATAATCTATGACTTGATGTATCTACACTTGCCATCAGCAGTTTCTACATTTTTCTTAATTTAATCACCATGCAAAAAAACACTACTTAGGAGCATTATGTTGGGAAAGCAGAGCTTGAAAGAAAGTGTTTCAGCTCCTACAGCTATACAACCTGTCTGTACCTGCTTGTAAGTCACCAGAATTATTATAGCTGTGAGGTTACTCCTCTGTTGTGCACAAGGTACAATGCAACCATTACGCACAGCTACTGTCTTACACAGCATGCAGGTGAGGTAATGCAGGCGTGTAACAGCAGTACTTGCACCTCCCAATTGCTTGGTTAACAGCACACCAAAATTCAGATGTACTACTTTTCCCCACCCTCAAAAAAAGCTCATGCCTTAAGTGCCTGATGATTCCTTTAAGATTGTTTTTTAAATTATTTTAAACATGTTTTCCTTACTTTTGTGTCTAATGATCCTGATAACACAATGCTAACAGTAACATACTGTCATGATAGGGCCAAACGGCCCTAGCACAAACCCAGACAGACACTAAGGTGTCCAGACATGGTCCCCCTTCTCCTCGCTCCTTCCTGCAGAAAGCCAGGGTAACACAGGTAGACGAACAAAGGGAACAGGGCCATGCATATCTGGTGAACAACCCTGTATCTATGGTAAGGGCATGTGTTTGGCCACAGCTTGGTAGAACCCCTTCCCATTGGGTAATCATGTGTTGGTTTCAATGCTCCTGTTGGTTCAGCCAACCTCAGGCAAGATTTATATACAGGCTGATTTCTAGTTGCCTGTGCCTTGCCTAGCCTTGCTTTTGTCTTGCTCAAGCCTTGCATGCTTGAACCTGCTTGGACCTTGTCTGGCTTAAAACTGCCTCGAGTTGCATGGCTTCGCGTTGCCTGGTCCAGCACATGGGATGTAGCCACGAGCATACATACTGCAAGCTATGAGAGGAGCCAAGCCTGTTTCCCCTTGTGACCAGGAATTTGCCATGCCTTAATTCACCCAGGACAAAACAAGCGCCCATCGCGAGAAGTGTCATTAACAGCCATCAACAGCCGCATGGCATTCCTGCCAGCAACCAGCCATGCCTGGCGCATGAGAGTGCCCCAAGCCTCTAATACACAGCAGCAGCACTCCCCACTGGGGTACAACCAGCTGTGAGTAATTAACTGCCTCTTAGGCATAACAGTTCTTGTTGAGTCTCCACTCCACAGTGTCGAGAGCCATTTAGCTCCCAGGGTATTCTCTTTCTGTAACACTCCTCCCAGTTTGCATATAATAGTTGAATTGCTATAGTTGCCCAAATCCTGTACATTCCCACTGTAGATATATTTTAACCGTACATCAAACCTTTTGATACATTTGGCAATGTTCATAGTAATAAAGGTTATTAATATTTTAATATTACCATATCATTTATAATAAAGGAAATATGTATCCCTTTTCTAACACATACTTAGAAGCATAAAGGTTATTGAACATTCTGGAAAGTGTCCCACAATGCACATCATTAAACCTTAATCAAACCTCTCTCCTCCTCCTCCTTCAGACTGTTACCTTACCCATAACACTCCTATTTAACTATTTGCTGTCTGAATGCAATCCTTAAAAGTTTCAGTTGCTTCAGTTTTCAGCCACTAGCTATTACCTCTGATGAAAATTTAAAACTAAGCATGCTGAGTTTGTGAGGAAGCAAACCAGGGGTGACCACAACAAAAGGTACCAGCAGGAGGGTAATACTCAGCATAGCATGTTAGAATTGTAAACCACTAATATTCTTTAACTCGTGTTCCTTCTGATAAGACCAGATACCATTCACCTACCTTAATACATACTCAGTGTGAGCATATTTATACTCTCTCAGCAGAACTCAGAGCAACCTGCAATTTCAATACCTAGTTTGTGGTTTAGCCAATGCAAGAACTTGATAAAACTCAAGAAAGTCAGTGACTGTCAGGGCTCTGCAATGACCAGTAAGTGATATTCCCAAGCATACATCCTTGCTATCTCAGCTAATCAGTCTACAATTTAGACTAACATTTTCTAAAAGTATAAACAGCAAATTCAATATTCAGTACTCTGCTAGCTTCAGAGCTGCTCCAAGGAAGCCAATGGCACCTTTCACATCCTCCAGTGGTCTAATGCATTAATACCACCAGTACTTTTACATACAGGAAGGGGAAGGAACCACTTGTAATGGGTTACAGCACATCCAGAAAGTTTACTTTAACCCATCTACTCCTCCAAACTATAAAGATCTAGTTGAACTGAAGAATTTCCCCCTGACTTTTTGTACACAATTTATTCTGTTAGCTAGCTCAGAACAAAATATATCCTGCCCTTCCCTATCACGTAGTATGCACAAAACTTGACACACAGCATGAAAAGACAGCTGAGACATTTTTGTTCTGTGGCCTGAATAACAGCTTTACAATGAAAAGCGTTCACTGAGCTACATCCACAGCATTCTTACATTCTACTAAGTTTCCTGAGGTAACGATGAAAATTCAATTAGCACTTTAGTGTGGTAGTGTGACCGGTTTAGGCTGTTTTAAGTGATGGCTGGGATCCAAAGGTGATTTATTTGATGTGTGCAATCCTGCTGTTGGTGATAAGTAATGTGTTCTTGTTATATGCTCTGTATCGGGAGAAAAAAGTGGCTAAGGCGTGCTTTGTAATTAAGCGTAGATCGAAACGCAGAAAGCGCAGCTCTAACTCTACCCCAGAGGTATCTAGTGATGAGGAAAATGCAGAATCTGTATCAGTTAACGACAAGGCTAAAAAGTCCATCAGAAAGGCTGCTCTGAACGGTGCTGTTGGTGGCTCTGACAATCAGCCAGCGGCAGCGGCAGCTCCTAACATGGCTTCCACGCCCTCAGCAGCCATTAATGAGGCAAATCCATTTCCTCCTTCTTCTTCAGCAGGACCGGAAGTGTCCTCCACAGCAGCTGATTCGTCTCAAAACCTGTCAGCTTCTATTAAGCCAGCTGTAAATCCAAACACAGCTCCAGTTAAGCAGGTAGCTGTTTTAAAAACGAGAAGTGGAAAGGGCAAAGCTGATCCAGATGCTGACGCTGATGCCGGTGAGGGAACTTCTGCTCAAAGAGACCCTGCTGAGATGGAGGAAAAGGTTTGTCTTAAAGATATAGCTGAGTTATTGAGATCATCACTGGATGGAGATGCAGGGCAAATTGCTGATAGCAGAACAACTAAAGCTGGCACTCCTGACCTTAAGCAAATTCTTAGGAGAGTGACAGTAAGATTATTGGGACAAGAACTTCAGGAAGATGAGGCAGAGGAGGAGTCAGATGACATAGAGAGCTGTTCTTCACCGCGCGAAGAATTGAGGAATGTGCGTAAAGATTACATCAGAGCAGATAAGGAGCCAATCCTAGCTTGGCGTAGTAGATGATATGATACAGGTGCTCCAGCTCTGGTAGTTGGAGACAAGTCAGCAGCTCAACTAGGAACTCTCTCAAAGGATAATGGAATAGATAGACATCTAGGCAGGACTCTCGGTAAGGTTACTCTCTGGATACGCCTTTTAATGGCAACTCTCATGAGGTATTCTTCCCAAGATGATCTTCCATGGAATCCTAAACCCTGGACTACCATAGATGAGGGGATTAAGCGTCTGAGAGAATTTGCTGTTAGAGAGGTACTCTATGGTGGCCATGAGACTCTGAATCCTGATGAAATCCCCGTAGGAACTGGTCTTGCTAAGAAGCTCATCAAACTTGCTCCTCCTAATTATCCAAATATTCTGGCAAGCAGAATTGTGGCAAGGAATTATGGTGGAGCTTCTCCTACGGTTGGCCAATTCACTGATCAAATGAGACAATTGGAGGATAGCATGACACGTGTTTCTTTGGTTTCAGCCATTGAAACTCTGTCTGGTGAAATAAAGAACTGCATGAAAGAGCTGAAGGATGAAATTAAAAATACCATCTCCCAATTGGCACAAGGAGATAATTCCAATTCTTCCTCCAGATGGATACAGGTTTCCTCTGTGAGGAACAGACGTCCTCCAAGAATGTCATTCCAAAACAGGTCATTCCAAAACAAATCCAACCAAAACAGACCACAGAGGCAATCACATGGCAGTATTTGGATAACTCTGCGTGATCAGTTTGGTGAGAACATGAACAGATGGGATGGTCAACCAACTGCTAATCTTTTTAGGAGACTGAGGGAACTGCAAAGTGGCAGAACCCAAGGTAGCAATACCAGAAGGGTAGCTGTTACTTCTAATGTTCCCCAGGACAACTCTAATAGCTCCAACAGTGGCTCCAGTTCTAACACTGCACACTGTGCTCATTGCACATGTGGGCATGTGCCCCATAACTAGGGTGCCCTGCCTCCCGCCAGGGGGAGGAGAGGGGTAACAGAGATAACAGAATCTATTGGGATGTGTACATCCAGTGGCCTGGCACTCGCAAGTAGTACTCAGAAGTACAGGGCCTCGGTTGACACAGGGGCTCAGTGCACCATAATGCCATCAAATTATCAGGGATCAGAAGCTATAACTATTCTGGGAGTCACTGGTGGATCTCAAGAGTTAACTAAGGTGGAGGTTGATATAAGTTTAACTGGTAAACAGTGGAGGAAGCATACAGTTGTGACCGGACCTGATGCACCTTGTATTTTGGGAATTGATTTTCTGAGAGAAGGGCGTTTCAAAGACCCTAGAGGTTACAAATGGGCTTTTGGAGTAGCATCTGTAGAAGTTGATGGACAAAAGCTGAAGCTGTCTGTTAGACCTGAGCTTTCTGATGAATCTGCAGTTGTGGGACAACACAAGATTCAGGACATTAAATTGCCGGTTGCTTCTCAGACTGTGCATCACAGACAATACAGAACCAACCGTGACTCTTTGTTGCCCATTCAGAATCTGATTCGTCAGTTGGAGAGTCAGAAAGTCATCAGCAAAACTCATTCACCTTTCAACAGTCCAGTGTGGCCTGTGCAAAAGCCGAATGGAGACTGGCGTCTGACAGTCGACTACCGAGCCCTGAATGAAGTAACTCCACCTATGAGTGCAGCAGTA
This sequence comes from Picus viridis, assembly GCA_033816785.1. Taxonomy (NCBI): domain Eukaryota; kingdom Metazoa; phylum Chordata; class Aves; order Piciformes; family Picidae; genus Picus; species Picus viridis. Next base: position 56,247,968 of record CM066606.1, read on the forward strand.
CCAGACATGATGGAACTCCAATATGAACTGGAATCCAAAGAGGCCAAGTGGTATGCTACCATAGACATTGCTAATGCCTTCTTCTCTATTCCCATAGCAGAGGAATGCAGGCCTCAGTTTGCTTTCACCTGGAGAGGAATCCAGTACACTTTCAACAGATTGCCAATGGGCTGGATCCACAGCTCAAGCATCTGTCATGCGGTGATCCACGATGCTCTGGAGAAAGGTGGTGCTCCAGAACACATCCAGTTCATCGATGATATCATCGTCTGGGGTAAAACTGCTGAGGAAGTCTTCAAGAAAGGTAACAAAATCATTGACATTCTTCTGAATGCAGGTTTTGCCATCAAGCGAGACAAGGTGAAAGGACCTACCAGAGAGATCCAGTTTCTGGGAGTGCGGTGGCAGGATGGACGCCGACACATTCCAGTGGATGTGGTAAATAGAATCTCTACCATGGCAAATCCCATGAACAAGCAAGAAACTCTACGTTTCTTGGGGATAGTGGGATTTTGGAGACTGCACATTCCTGGATACAGTCAGGTTGTGAAACCTCTGTATGATGTGACTCGAAAGAGAAACCATTTCCACTGGGGACCTGAACAACAAGCAGCCTTTGACCAGATAAAGCAAGAGGTAGTGCAAGCAATGGGTCTGGGACCTGTCCGAGATGGTCCAGACATTAAGAACATTTTGTACACGGCTGCAAGTGACAATGGTCCAACCTGGTGCTTGTGGCAAAGAGCTCCAGGTGAGACACGTGGACGACCTCTTGGTTTCTGGAGTCAAGGTTACAGAGGTTCAGAGGCTAATTATACTCCAACAGAGAAAGAGATTCTAGCTGCCTATGAAGGAGTGAAAGCAGCTTCAGAAGTAATTGGAACTGAATCACAACTTCTCTTAGCTCCCAGATTACCAGTTTTGAATTGGATGTTCAAAGGCAAAGGTTCCACACCACATCATGCCACAGATGACACATGGTCCAAGTGGATGGCTCTGATAACACAGAGAGCTCGGATGGGAAATCTTGAAAGACCTGGTCTGGTGGAGGTGATCTCAAGTTGGCCTGAAGGCACCAACTATACTAAACCTCCAGAGGAGAGAGTAACTCGTGCTGAGGAAGCTCCTCCTTACAATGACCTTTCTGATGACGAAAAGAAATATGCTTTGTTCACAGACGGTTCCTGTCGTCTTGTCGGGAACAAGCGAAGGTGGAAGTCTGCAGTGTGGAGTCCAACACGCCAAGTTGCAGAGGCAAAGGATGGAGAAGGAGAATCCAGTCAGTTCGCAGAGGTAAAAGCTGTCCAGCTAGCTCTCGACGTAGCTGAACGTGAGAGATGGCCAAAGCTTTATCCCTACACCGACTCATGGATGGTAGCCAATGCTCTGTGGGGTTGGCTAAAGAACTGGAAAAAGAGTGGTTGGCAGAGAAAAGGAAAGCCCATTTGGGCAGCTGACCTGTGGCAGGACATTGCTGATCGAATCGAGAGAATTCCAGTGAAGGTGAGACACATTGATGCTCACATTCCTAAGAGCAAAGCTACTGAGGAACAGCAACACAACCATCAGGCAGATCTAGCTGCAAGAGTTTCTTCAGTAGACATGGACTCTGATCTTGATCTCGACTGGAAACACCAAGGTGAGATATTCTTAGCTCGGTGGGCTCACGATTCGTCAGGACATCAAGGCAGAGATGCAACATACCAGTGGGCACGTGACAGATCCATAGACACTTCCATGGATGCTATCACACAAGTCATCCATGACTGTGACATTTGTGCTGCTATTAAGCAGGCAAAGCGACTTAAGCCCTTATAGTATGGTGACAGATAGTCCAAGTACAAGTATGGTGAAGCTTGGCAAGTTGACTACATCACTCTACCGCGTTCTCGTTCTGGTAAGCAATATGTGCTTACTATGGTAGAGGCAAACACTGGATGGTCGGAAACTTATCCGGTACCACATGCAACTGCACGCAACACCATTCTCGGTCTGGAGAGACAAATCCTGTGGAGACACGGAACTCCAGAGAGGATTGAGTCAGACAACGGAACTCATTTCAAAAACAATCTTGTAAAGAGCTGGGCCAAAGAGCACGGTATTGAGTGGATATTCCACATCCCCTACTATGCACCAGCTGCAGGGAAGATTGAACGCTACAACGGTTTGTTGAAGACCACTCTTAAAGCCATGGGGGTGGATCTTTGAAAAACTGGGAAAAACATTTAGCACAAGCAACCTGGCTGGTAAATAGTAGAGGTTCAGTGAACCGAGCTGGACCGGCACACTCAGATCTGCTACAGAAAGTAGAAGGTGATAGAGTTCCTGTTGTTAGAGAAAAGAATCTGTTAGGTAAAACTGTTTGGGTATTTTCTCCTCAGGAGAGGCTAAACCTGTCCGAGGGGTGGTTTCAGCTGAAGGTCCGGGTCACACTTACTGGGTAATGCAAGAGAATGGTGAAATTCAGTGTATTCCACAAAGAAATTTAACTTTAGCTGAAAGAGTTTAATTTCAGAGTGTTGTACAGCTACATCGCGCCCAAAGGAAGTAATCCATGAGGAGTCCACGGTGCACGAACCCTGAGAACCCTGAGAGCCCTGAGTCAACTGAGAGTCCCTGTTTCCCTGTTTCCCTTTTCTTCGCTTCGACTGCGAAGAGACAAACTGTTTTCCATTTTCCTTGTTTCTTGGACTTCTGAATCATCTACACCTGAGGATAGCCGGAATGGACTATGAACTTTACTTACCAACTGTAGATATTGTTTTAGATTGGATGGACAGTATGAACAGCCAATTAAATTGTTTAGCAGGGGTGGATTGTGACCGGTTTAGGCTGTGCCTTTAAAAGAAGGACACTTTCTGAACACTCTGGCTGAATATTTTGGTATATAAATGAAAACAAGAGATATGCTAATCCAATTTCATTGGTGGAACCCGGCTGTAGGTTCTGGCTTAGTCTTTCAGTCGGGGGGGGGCAGTCAGTCGTCTTCTTCTTCCCCCTGTACTGTGAGCTGGCCTGCTTTTCTCTCTGAAGGAACAGCTTGCTACGCAGGAACAATTCTTGCTAACCAGATAAGAAAACTAACTTTTGCATTCGCTTTGAGCTTTAACAAAGTTTTCCCCTTTTAATTACCTTCCTTTCTCTTTCTCTCTAATCCTTTTGGGAAAAAGGGGAGGTAGGGAGGGAGAAGGGAGGGACAGGCCGAACCCCCTGGCCGCAGGGAGGGGTTGGGGAAAGGTTTCCTGTATTACATACATTGTTATATATTTCTGTATATATTGTAAATATTGTATATTTTTGTACATATTCATTGCATTCCATATCTGCTTGTAAAATACAGCTTTCATCTGCTTCTCTGACTGAGTTAGCTGTGGAATTCTTTTGTGTGTGTGGGGGGAACCTTCCTACTCCACCACAGGTAGTTCATCTGCTTCACTCAGTCACAGCTTTCTTCCTCAGGATTGCAAAGCTACTAAAAAAAAAAAAAGGTGGATATTAATTGTCCAGGTGCAGTTAATTATGCAGTCCCACTTAGCATGGCAGTATGGCCTCATAAAGGAAGTTTGTCACTCAGCATGATAAGCATGACTCTCTAGGAACTAAAAATAAATAAAGGATATATTGAGATATACAGAATAAAACATTACAAAATGTGTCTCTCTGGGCAATAGCAGTTGCCATCCTACAATCAGTTACTTTCATCCACACTTTTTTGTACCTTGCACACGCCTTCTTTTTCTTCTGCTTCTCCTGGCAGTAACTTCCAGAGTTGTTTGGTCAGAAAAGATTCTCCTTTTCTAGTTCAAGTCTATAGGTAACACCAGTTAAAAAAGAAAAAAGTATTGTGTCCATTCCTGGATGTGGTGGTGAGAGAAAGTTCTCCCCACACACAAAGAGACCACGGCTAACTCAGTCGGAGAAGCAAATGAAATAAGCTGTATTTACAAGCAGGAATGAAATGCAGATGGATATGTACACAACATACAGTATTTACAATATATACAGAAATACACAGCAATGAACGTAATACAGAAGACCTTTTTCCCTCCTCCAGCCAGGAGGGTTCCCCCTGTATCCCCTCTCCCTCCCTCTCTCCCTTTTTTTCCCAAAAAGGGTGAGAGAGAGAGAGAGAGGGGCAATTAAGGAGAAAATTCTGTTAGCTCAAAGCATGTGGAAGAATTAGTTTTCTTATCTGGTTAGCTTTGTTAATTCAAGGTCGACTCCATCGAGCAGCTGTTGCTTCAGAGAGAGAGAAACAGACAGGCCCACAGGAACAGAGAGAACAGACTGAGCTGAGACTCAAACTGATCTAAAACTTAAAGTTGCATTCTACCAATCTACCAATGAAATTTGTTTAGAATACCTTGTTTTCATTATTATTCCAAAATATTCAGCCAGAGTGTTCCAGCAACTGTCCCTTTCTTAAAGGCACAGCCTAAAATGGTCACACAGGATCCCACTGAAATTGTATTAGCACTCAGTAAAGAAACCTCTGGCAATGTCTACCAGGCTATTTACACAGGAGAACCCTTGAGCTGTAACTCTTGACATATTTGTCATTCATTCTTGTCCTGAAGGGACAAAAAGCCTCAAAAAATGCTCTGAACCAGACAATGGGGCAGGAGCCAGCAGGTCTGGTTTTTCAGGAAAATGGCCATGTTGCCCAGGCTTGTCTGAACATGTCCTGGAGTCCAAGTGGGCCAGGTGCATGTGCCTTTGGCCACATCTGGAGAAAACCCTTTCTATAGGTTACAGTGTCAGGGTTTTATCTCTCAATCTTTGTTGTCACTGGCCATTATTCTCTCAGGAAATCTATAAGTACCAGCCCAAAGAGCCAGAGCCTTGCCTTGAAATTGTCCATGCTCTGGGAGGAATCACAAGCATTGCTTGGAAGCCGAACTGTGTTTCAGTTTACCCAGACAGGACTGCAAAGACCTCTCACTATATTAGCGTTGTTAAAGCCCAGGAGCAGACAGACACATCTTGCCAGGCCAAGAGGTGAGCCCCCAGAGGAGTTGACTCCCCAGGACAGTTTCTTTTGGTTGGAAGAAGGAATGAGTGCCACTGCGAAGACTGCAGCAGAAGAACCTCTTTTCTACAAAGCTTTCAGCTACAAAACCTTCAGGGATAAATCCTGAATGTTTCTTAGTAACAAGCTGCAGACACCAACAGAAAGTGAAACTGTGTTCCTGCAGCTTCCACGTGGTCGCTGCCATTTTGGTTTTGTTTAAATCCCTATGTGTGCCACGGGATATCACAATCAGTGAGTAATTACAAAATCTGATTTTTATAAGCATCTAGTGAACGTCTGTTGCCCTAGGGAATTCTGGAGTTCCCCCCCCCACCTTGTGGGCAATCTCCGTCTTCGTTGCCAGAGTTCCATTTTTTCCTTTACAGTTTAAAATGCTGTTTGTTGTTTCTGGATCTTTTGTACATATTGTTTAAATCGTTGCTGCTGCTGCTGAGATACCTGTTCCACAACCAAATATTTTGAACCAGTAAATAGGTTTTATTAATATTTTTCATGGGATTTTTATGATTAATGAAGTTATTAATATTTTTTATTAATCATTCTGCCTACTGAATATTGACAGCCTTTTTACGATCATAACAGTTCTGAATAGTGCAAATCTATCATCTTAGTTATATTTGTAGAGGAGGGCGCAATACTCATCTCTCTGCTCCCTGGCTGAAGCAGGACAATGTACCAGATGGAAAATCTGATGAGAGCATCCCTTTCAGTCAGGAAAGCAAAAGTAAATGTTTACTTGGCTCAGAAAATTGAAAGCTAAGACCAATTCCTGGCTTGACTTCTCAGCACAGTTTGCTTGCCACCACTCCTTCACGGTTTTTACCTTTTCAGCCAGCTTGTCCTCAAGTACCTGCATCTTTTTTTCCTTCCCTTCTACCACTGCACAAAGAGCTACCAACACCCCATGATTTAAAGTCCTTCATCAGCCACTGAATCACAGAATGGTATCACAGAAATATCAGTGCTCTTCAAATATGGAAACTGAGATGGAAGAGCAAATTGACTCACTTAAGGTCACATATCAAGTCACTGGCAAATGGGGCCAGGTTCTTTTCAGTGGTGCCCAGAGACAGCGCAGCAGCCAGTGGGCACAAACGGGAGCTCAGAAAATTTCCTCCCTGTAAGGTACTGGAGCACTGAAAATGGCTGCCCAGAGCAGTTGTGGAGTCTTTTTCTCTGGAGAGATTTGAAGCCCACCTGCATACAATCCTAGGCAATTGTGCTGCGTAACCCTGTATTAGTGGGGGGCTGATCCCCAGAGATAATTTTCAACCCCTACCATCCTGTGGTATGAGTTGTAAGTGAGCTCTGGACACAAGATAGTCTATTCCCCTGTCATAAAATAAATTCCCTTAGACCAGGTTGCACAGGAACTTGTTCAGACATGTTTTCAAAGTCTCCAGAAAAGAAGACTCCACAACCATTCAGGGCAACTTATTACAATACAATACAATACACCAGGATGAAAGAGACCTTCACGATCATCACGTCCAACCCATCAACCAATCCAACCCACCTAAACAACTAAACCATGGCACCAAGCACCCCATCAAGTCTCCTCCTGAACACCTCCAATGAAGGTGACTCTACCACCCCCATGGGCAGCCCATTCCAATGGGCAATCACTCCCTCTGTACAGAACTTCTTCCTAACATCCAGCCTAAACCTGCCCTGGAACAGCCTGGGACTGTGTCCTCTTGTTCTGGTACTGGCTGCATGGGAGAAGAGACCAACCTCTGCCTGCCTACAACCTCCTGGCTACAACCTGAAGACGTAGTTGTAGAGAGCAATAAGGTCAGCCCTCAGTCTCCTCTTCTCCAGGCTAAGCAATCCCAGCTCCCTCAGCCTTTCCTCATAGGGCTTGTGTTCCAAACCCCTCAGCAACCTTGTTGCCCTTCTCTGGACATGTTCCAGCAACTCAACATCTTTCCTAAACTGAGGGGCCCAGAATTGGACACAGAACTCAAGGTGTGGCCTAACCAGTGCAGTGTACAGGGGAAGAATGACGTCCCTGCTCCTGCTGGCCACACTGTTCCTGATGCAGGTCAGGATGCCATTGGCCTTCTTGGATGCCTGGGCACACTGCAGGCTCATGTTCAGCCTACCATCGACCAGTACCCCCAGGTCCCTCTCCGCCTGGCCGCTCTCCAGCCACTCTGACAGTGTGCTGCTGTCCAAACCATGGGCTGACAGCTTGGCCAGGAGTTTTCTGTGGGGGACAGTGTCAAAGGCCTTACAGAGGTCCAGGTAGACTACATGCAGAGGCCTCCCCACATCCACCAGGCGGGTCACCTGATCATAGAAGGAGATCAGGTTGGTCAGGCAGGACCTGCCCTTCCTAAATCCATGCTGGCTGGACCTGATCCCTTGGCCATCCTGTAAGTGTAGTGTGATTGCACTCAAGATCACAGTATTACAGTATTACAATATTACCAAGGTTGGAAGAGACCTCGAAGATCATCGAGTCCAACCTGTAACCACAACCTCACAACTAGACCATGGCACCAAGTACCACATCCAGTCCCCTCTTGAACGCCTCCAGGGACGGAGACTCAACCACCTCCCCGGGCAGCCCATTCCAATGACGAATCACTCTCTCGGTGAAGAACTTTCTCCTCACCTCGAGCCTAAACTTCCCCTGGTGCAGCTTGAGACTGTGTCCCCTTGTTCTGGTGCTGGCTGCCAGGGAGAAGAGGCCAACCCCTTCCTGTCTACAACCACCCTTCAGGTAGTTGTAGAGAGCAATGAGGTCGCCCCTGAGCCTCCTCTTCTCCAGGCTAAACAGCCCCAGCTCCCTCAGCCTCTCCTCATAGGGCTTGTGCTCAAGGCCTCTCACCAGCCTTGTTGCCCTTCTCTGGACACATTCAAGTGTCTCAATGTCCTTCTTAAACTGAGGGGCCCAGAACTGGACACAGGACTCAAGGTGCGGCCTAACCAAAGCAGAGTACAGGGGCACAATGACCTCCCTGCTCCTGCTGGCCACACTATTCCTAATGCAGGCCAGGATGCGGTTGGCCCTCTTGGCTGCCTGGGCACACTGGAGGCTCATGTTCAGCCTCCCATCAACCATCTGTCCAGCCTGTCGAGGTCCCTCTGCAAAGCCTCTCTTCCCTCCAGCAGATCAACTCCTGCCCCCAGCTTGGTGTCGTCCTCAAATTGACTGATGATGGACTCAATGCCCTCATCCAGATCATCAGTAAAGATGTTGAAGAGCATGGGGCCCAGCACTGATCCTTGGGGCATGTTGCAGAAATCATTGATTCTGAATTAGAGGCCTTAGGCCTCACTGAACAAGATGCGGCCAAGCACAGAACTATGAACGTCGGTAACTTGATTAAACTGTAATAACCTCAAAGTTGTTTACGACCTTGAGGACTCGGGAAAGTACCGAGAAGCTAAAAAAGGGAACTCGACCCTGGAAAAGACAAGATGCGAAAACCGCAAGGGGACGGGTTGGCATTGTAGCAATAATCAATTGTATAGTGACTAGTAGGCATATGTTTAACATGTATCCAATAGCTCTCTGACAAGTATGCATAATTAACTGTAAACTGTATATATGTTTGTCTGATGCTCTAATAAACAGATTCTGATGGATCATATTGATCGTTGTGTCAGCCCCTTCTTGCGGCAGTGGCGCCCGAACAGGGACCCCTCGGAATGAAAGAGGTCCCACAACTTTGTGATTGATGAGCCGTTCCGGACGGGACGAAAGAGATTTCGGGAGAGCCTGAGGAGAAGTAGTGATTCCGGCCGGTGATAGCAGTAGCCGCGCATGCCGTAGTCAAGGAAAGCAACGCGGGAGCCGAAGACGCTGTAAGCCGATAACTGCTTGTGTTTAAACTTTTTAAGGGTACTAATGTTGGCCATGTACAGGCAGGCAGCGTGTGATTTGTTTACTATTCTCTCCGTGAGAGGTATTACTGACAATTCTGGGATTTTGAAAGGGCTATTAGCCTGGGCCCGGAGTCATGATCTTATCACCAGAGCAACCGAAGCATGGGACAAAACTGCAGCCCAGCTGTGGGATGAGGTGCTAAATACCTGCCAGCACCCCAGCAGGGAGAAAGCGATAAAAAGGCAGCGAAACTTGTGCTTCAGCGTGTTTGATCCCGTTCATCAAGATCTTCCTCTAATATCGCCAACGACAGCTTGTATTCGGAAGAAGACAACACCGACGCTGAGAAATTCAAACAGTGCCAACCTTGTTTCACAGCCCCTCTTAGAAAAAATGGAGCGCTTGGAGGCTCGCGGTTACGGCATTCTTGTGACCGCACCCCTCCCGCGAGCCCCGGCGGCTCCGACCGAGGCGGCACCGACACCAGCAGCACGGACTGTAGCGGGCCCCCCCAGCGGCCCCCTCAGCGGCCTCCACAGCAGCAGCCCAGCAGCGGCCAGCACCAGCGGCTTCAGCTGCGCTCACCCCCCCCTCCCTCCTACTCCCAGACACTGTCAGCAGAAAACATCACTGCGACGGAGGCTACAACCGAATTCCGATGGGATGATAGTGGAAGGGATCGGGAGGTGGGAGGGACGGAGAACTGTCCCGCTGCGCCGGTGGAAAGGTATTGTGAGTGTGAGAAATTGGTTTGAATATTTGGCTTTCGCAAGGGGAATTACTGGGGACCTGGGCCTCGATTGTTGGGCCGATTGGTTGGTTATGGTCTGTATTGTGAGAGAAAGGTGAGGCACCAACATGTCTAAAGACTGGCCAGGTCAAAAGTGCAGGTTTTGTCTCAGTCCTGATGGAGAGGGGTGGGAGCGTGCTGGGGAATATATGAATATGTACGTTTTAATCTATGAATATGTATGTTTGCCATCTATATAAGTTCAACTCGTGTTGTTACGGTGTGCCTCTAGCACATTCGCTATGCGCCCAGCGCTGTGTTGCCTTTATTTTATAATAAACTGGTTATAAATTTCAGCAGTGAGCTCGTTTCTCACATGAGAAATGCAGTGATAGATGGAGAATCTGTAGGTTTTCCTGTACATGCATCTCCTGTGGTATTATTCTGGCATTTGACAATGCTAACAAAAAAGCTAAACAGGTCCTCAGCATTTTACCAACAGGTCACTCTTGAGTCCGCAAAATGTTGTCGAGTCCCATCAGCACGGTCCTCTGGGTCACAAACCCTGTGCTCTGTTAATTGGCAGATCGTCTACCTTTAGACAGGGCATCCTCATAATTTCTGGTTCAATAGATTCTGATTGTGGATGCTGGAGCTGATGTCACTATTGTATCTCGTCATGGGTTTAAAAGGTATCAAAACAATCCGGGTTACCAAAGAGCCAGTGCAGTTAGCCTTTACGACGGCAAATCAGTCACTGCAAGACCATACGTGTTAACCCTTCCAGTTTCTCTATTGGGCTGAGATGCCTTAGGTTAGCTAGGAGCAAGACTTGTTACTGTTCCTTTTCTGTAGCGGCTTCTGGTCAGCAACCAACCATCAAATTAAAATGGAAAACAGCTAATCCAGTATGGGTGGAACAGTGGTCGCTCAGACATGATAGGCTGCAAGTTGTTAAGACTCCACTGCAGCAACAATTGCAACTACTGCACGCCTTGCTAGTTACACCCTGCCCCCCTCTCTTTTCTGGTATGGCTCTAGTCTACCAAAGCTCTGCTCTGATTTAAAGCAACAGTGTTAATGTCATTATTTTTGATTGTAATGTTTTTTAGAATTGTGTTATTTAGAGTTTTGTTAAGTTTTGCTAGTAAGCATAATGAATAATAAGCATTTGGTATTTACAGGTACTTAGTATACAGTAATTGTAGTAAGGTATAAGCACTTAGTAATGAGTTTATATTGTAAGATTTGTTTTGGTTCGAACCTTGTTTTGTGTGCCGGCATTTTAAAGGAGCTCCATGTAATATAGTTAAGGTTTGTAGCAAATAAGTATTCATTTTTAAAGTATTCCTTAGCTGATGTGCAGAAGAATCAAGACTATGAGGAAACAGCATTCCCCGTGAAGTTGAACATCGATCACAATAACTGTTACGATAATCTGGGAACAAAAGCATCGATCAGAAAAATGCACTATAGCACCATGTGAATTAGGACTGAATATTATGGTTGTTTGATTGTTGTGTGACTAGAGAAAATGTTTATATGAACTTATATGTTATCTCACCAGTTTGCTGTATTTTTACACACTTAGAGGGAAACTCAAAATTTATTTTCATTTTAGGTTGGAGACAACAACACACACATGAATGCCAAAAAAAAAAAAAAAAAAAAGGAAAAAAAGGGAAAAAAAAAGAAAAAAGAGAGTTAAAAAGCAAAAAAAAAAGAGTTTTTTAATGGTACTAACAAGAGATAGTTCATGTGAACACTTAGAAACATCAACTTTGCAAAGTGTTGCAACCCTCTCACCACAAGACACACGAACACGACACAACTGTCATGAAAATGTCAGTCAGCAAATCTGCTTAGCACTGACCTCAGCGACTGTCACGATAATCTAAGATCTTAACAGAAAGCATCTAACTTATAACTGAGTGTCATGACTGCTATTGTATTCTATTCTATTGTTTAACTGTTGTGTGTACATTAGGAGATCAGTATTACTAGGATGAGCAAAAACACATTTTTATGTGTAATTTTCTATTGGGCAAAGCAATGAAGCCTTTTTGCTCTTGCTGGTTTGCCTGCAAGTTTTCTGTCTGTGAAGCTAGAGCCTGGCCAGATCTACCTTTACAGATGAAAGAAATCTTGCTACCATTAAACAATCTATGATTTTTGACCATCCTAGAGAATAATAAAGATGCAACATACCCCTAAAGGAAGTTGTAAAAAGACAGTGCTAAGGATTGCATTTGTGTCTTAAGCTCTGTGTGCATTGTGTTCAGGCATAACCAAGTCTTCTCTGTCAATAAGAAGAGTGAAATGTCAAGATCAGAACTATTAAGATCTGAGTTCTTCTTCACAATGTCTGTTATTTTTGACCACATATTATGTCAACAGCAGCAATTTACTCAAGGCCAGCTACAAGAGTTACAACAAGAACTGAAATCAGTGGGCTTGAAAATTGCTACAGAAAAATTACAAACAACTGTCCCAATCAAATACCTGGGGTGGACTATTACAGAACAAAAAATCAGCCCACAAAAATTGCAGTTGCATACTGAATTAAAAACATTGAACGATGTTCAAAAATTTATAGGTGACATTCAGTGGTTGAGACCAGTGACAGGGATTTCTAATGACATGTCAGAACCTCTTAAGCCTTTGTTGAAAGGCACAGATCCAGCTAAACCGATAACGTTGTTAACTGATCATGTTGAAGCCATTGAAAATATTGTACAGCATGTGCTGCAACACTCTGTATCACGACGAATTTTGGATTTGCCAGTTGATGTTACCATTTTGATGGGACAACAACATTTAATTGGGGCTCTTACTCAGTGTCTAAAGAAAACGGGGGAGATACCAGGACTATTGTATTAGAATGGGATACCAGGACTATTGTATTAGAATGGATTTTCCCACCATTGCAACCAAAAGGAACAATACAGCAAAAAATTTTAATTTTGGCAGATTTAATTAAATCTTGCTGCTTGAGACTTTGTAGCATAGCGGGGTGTGCCCCTGGAACCATCTATGTTCCGATACATCGATCAGACTTAGAGTGGTTTTTACAGAATTGTGAGGATCTGGCAGGAGCTTGCCTTGCAAATGAAGCATTAATTTGTGCAGCACCATTAAAGGACAAGGTTTTAAGTTGGATGTGTAATTATGAGTGGTTGGTGAGACCAAAATTCCAGAAACGACCTATTGAGAATGCATTAACAGTTTTTACAGATGCAGGGAAGAAGTCAATGAAAGCTGTGGCTACGTGGCAAGAGGACGGCATTTGGAGACATCAATTGATGGATGCAGAACAGGGTGATTCGCTGCAAACCTGGGAACTGTTGGCAGTGGTTTGGGTTTTGCAGTCATGGTTGCACAAACCTGTGAACATTGTTTCAGACTCTTTGTATGTGGTAGGAATTGTACAGAGAATTGAGGACTCGGTGATTAAGAAAGTGAACAATGAGCGTTTGTGGGAGCTGTTGTTAACAGTTATGGAGAGTTGTGAAATTGAGATCTAGTGAATATTGTATCGTACACGTACGCAGTCACAAGTTTGATCAAGGTCTCGGGGAAGGGAACGCAAGAGCAGATAAACTTGTTACTGTTACAGCGCCAGTTTCTACTTTTGTTAAGGCCAGAGAATCTCACGCTCAGTTTTATCAGAACGTAAAAGGATTGGTAAAAAGCTTTAACATTCCTTATGCTGAAGCAAAGCAAGCTCTCAGAGCACCCAGCCAGTTGGCCTGCTGGTCTGCAAAGCAGGCTAATGTCACCACACAAGTGTTGTCTGAATTAATGATGGATCAAAACAGTTTGAGGCACGCGCTTTGCAGAATAGAGCAGCCATAGATTTTTGCTTTTAGCTCAAGGACATGGGTGTCAGGAATTTGAAGGCATGTGTTGTTTTAATCTTTCTGATCATGGTGAGTCTATACATAAAAAGCTTGAATGGTTAGAAAAACACCGCGAGAAGATAAAGAAAGACGAAAATCCTATAGACACATGGCTGAAGTCTCTGTTTGGATCTTGGTTTGGATGGGCGTGGCCTTTAGTTAAAGAAGCTTTGCGCTTTTTAGGCATTATTTTGTTAGTGTTATTGGTTGGTAGGCTTATTTATAGCTGTATGCTTAAACAAGTGAATAAAATTGTTGGGATTGCCGCCGTTAAAGAAAATGGGGGAATTGTTGCAGAAACCATTGATTCTGAATTAGAGGCCTTAGGCCTCACTGAACAAGATGTGGCCAAGCACAGAACTATGAACGTCGGTAACTTGATTAAACTGTAATAACCTCGAAGTTGTTTACGACCTTGAGGACTCGGGAAAGTACCGAGAAGCTAAAAAATGGAACTCGACCCTGGAAAAGACAAGATGCGAAAACCGCAAGGGGACGGGTTGGCATTGTAGCAATAATCAATTGTATAGTGACTAGTAGGCATATGTTTAACATGTATCCAATAGCTCTCTGACAAGTATGCATAATTAACTGTAAACTGTATATATGTTTGTCTGATGCTCTAATAAACGGATTCTGATGGATCATATTGATCGTTGTGTCAGCCCCTTCTTGCGGCAGGGGCACACCACTAGTGACAGGCCGCCAGCTGGATGTGGCACCATTCACCACCACTCTCTGGGCTCGGCCCTCCAGCCAGTTCCTAACCCAACGCAGTGTGCTCCTGTCCAAGCCATGGGCTGCCAGCTTGGCCAGGAGTTTACTGTGGGGGACTGTGTCAAAGGCCTTGCTGAGGTCCAGGTAGACCACATCCACAGGCCTCCCCACATCCACCAGGCGGGTCGCCTGATCATAGAAGGAGATCAGGTTGGTCAGGCAGGACCTGCCCTTCCTAAATCCATGCTGGCTAGGCCTGAGCCCCTGGCCATCCTGGAAGTGCTGTGTGATCGCACACAAGATGACCTGCTCCATAATCTTGCCTGGCACTCAGGTCAGGCTGACAGGCCTATAATTCCCTGGCTCATCCAACCGGCCCTTCTTGTGGATGGGCACCACGCTGGCCAGCTTCCAGTCTTCTGGGACCTCTCCAGTGAGCCAGGACTGCTGAAAAATGATGGAGAGCAGCCTGGCCAGCTCATCTGCCAGCTCTCTCAGCACCCTAGGATGGATCTCGTCCGGTTCCATGGACTTGTGGGGATCCAAGCAGCTGATGAGATCTCTAACTTCCTCCTGGAGCAGCGGGAAACTATGCAGCTCCCTGACTCCTTCTGCCAGCTCTGCAGGCCAGCTGTCTGGAAGACATTCTATCCTGCTAGTAAAAATTGAGGTAAAGAAGGTGTTAAGTACCTCTGCCTTTTCCTCATCCTTTGTTACAACGTTCCCCTCTGTGTCAACCAAGGAATGGAGGTTGTCCTTGCCCTTCTTCTTGCTATTAATATATTTATTGAAGGACTTTTTGTTGTCCTTCACAGCAGAGGCCAGTATAAGCTCCAAATGGGCTTTTGCCTCCCTAATTTTCTTCCTACATGTCCTAGCAACATCCCTAAACATTCCATGGGTTGCCTCTCCTTTTTTCCACAGATAATACACCCTCTTTTTTTTCCTTAGTTCTATTAAAATTTCATTACCCATCCAGGCTGGCCGTCTGCCCCAGCGGCTCATCTTCCGGCACACTGGCACAGCCTGCTCCTGCACCTTCAAGAGTTCTTCCTTGAAGCAAGTCCAGCTCTCCTGGACCCCTTTATTTTTAAGGGCTGTATTCCAAGGAACCTTCTGAGTTAGTTCCTTGAGTAACCTGAAGTCTGCCCTCCGGAAGTCCAGAGTGGAGGTCTTCTTGCTGCCCCTCTTAGCTTGGCTGAATACTGAAAATTCAATTATCTCCTGGTCACTGGCCCCTAAACATCCTCCGACCACCACATCACCCACCAGCCCTTCCCTGTTGGTGAAGAGGAGGTCAAGCATAGCCTTACCCGTGGTAGGCTTGCGCAACACCTGGGATAAGAAGCTGTCCTCCATGCACTGTAAGAACCTCCTAGACTGCCTCCTCTCTGCTGTGCTGAGATCCCAGCAGATATCAGTGCTTCATCACCCTCAGAGCAAAGAATCACCCTGCTGGTTCATGGTGACATTTTTGTCCACCAACACTCCCATATCCTTCTCCACAGAGCAGCTTTCCAGGAGGTCAATCCCTATCCTGTACTCCTGCATGAGGTTACTCCTCCCCAGGTGCAGGACTGTAAACTTGCCTTTGTTTAACTTCATTAGCTTCCACTTTGTCCAACTCTTCAGCTTGTCCAGGTCTCACTGAACAGCAGCACAGCCTTCTGGTGTGTCAGTCACTCTTCCCAGTGTTTTATCCTCAGCAAACACTCTGTCCCATCATTCAGGTTGTTGATAAATGTGTTGAACAAGACTGGATCCTATACTGACCCCTGCAGAATACCACTAGCTACAGGCCTCTAATGAGATTCTGCACCACTGATCACAATTCTCTGAGCTCTGTTATTCAGATAGTTCTCAATCCACCTTACTGTCCACTCATCCAACCCACACTTCCTAAACTTACTGTGACCGGTTTAGGCTGTGCCTTTAAGAAATGGACACTTTCTGAACACTCTGGCTGAATGTTTTGGGATTTGAATGAAAACAAAGATATGCTAAACCAATTTCATTGGTAGAATCCAACTGTAAGTTGTTTAGCTTAGTCTGTCAGTCTGGGGCAGGCAGTCTCTTCTTCTCCCTGTCCTGAGAGCTGGCCTGCTTTCTCTCTCTGAAGCAACAGCTTGCATGGCAGGAATGACCTTGGATTAACAGAGCTAACCAGATAAGAAAACTAACTCTTGCATTCGCTTTGAGCTTTTAATTACCTCCCTTTCTCTTTCTCTCTAACCCTTTTGGGAAAAAGGGGAGGTAGGGAGGGAGAAGGGGGAACAGGCCGAACCCCCCTGGCCGCAGGGGGTTGGGAAAAGGTCTCCTGTATTACATACATTGCTGTATATTTCTGTATATATTGTATATTTTAGTACATATTCATTGCATTCCGTTTCTGCTTGTAAGTATAGCTTTCATCTGCTTCTCCGTCTGAGTTAGCTGTGGATTCTTTTTGTGTGTGTGGGGGGAACCTTTCTACCCCACCACACTTACCTACAAGGAAGTTATAGGAGAGTGTGTCAAAAGCACTGCTGAAGTCCATGTAGACAACATCCACTGCTCGCCTCTCATTCATCCAACTAGTCACACCATTAGAATGGACTATCAGATCAGTCAAGCATGATTTTTCCTTTGTGAATCCATGTTGACTATTGATAATCTTCTTTTCCTCTATGTGCTCAGAGAGCAACTCTAGAATAAGCTGTTCAGTCACCTTTCCAGGGATGGAGATGAAGCTGACTGGCCTACAGTTTCTGGATCTTCATTTTTGCTCCATTTGAAGACTGGAGTAATATCAGCTTTCCCCCAGTCCTCAGGCTCTCCTGTTCTCCATGACTTTTCAAAAATGGCAAGTGGCTCAGAGATAACATGAGGCAGTTCTCAGCACTCATGGGTGCATACCATCAGGTCCTGTACCTGTGGGTGTTCAGTTGGCCTAGATGATATCTAACACAGTCTTCCTCAGCTAAGGAAGAGTCTTTCTTCCTGCAGAATTTCTCTCTCACCTCTAGAGACTGGGATTCCTGAGGGCTGGTCTTAGCAATTAGAATGAAACAAAGACGGTTTTCAGTAACAACTCCTTTGTATATTCCATCACTAGGGCCCCTACCCCGTTCAGTAGCAGCCCCATATTGTCCTTTTCCTACCAAGGTACTTGAAGCCCTTCCCATGGTAACCTCGTGTTACCACAATTCACATGCCTAGTCAGATTTAATTCTAAAAGCACCTTAGCTTTCTTCATTGCATCCCTACACACCCTCACAAGGTTCCTATATCACTCCCAAGTGGCCAGTCCCTTTTCCTACATATTGTAAAGTTCCACCTGAGATTTTCCAGAAGCTTTCCTGAATCAGTCACACGTCTTAAAACACAATACCACCTAACTATTAAAATCTTGTTTCAAAAAGAATAAACTCCACAGCTGTAAGAAAAAAGCTGAAAAAATAAATCTGAAGGCTGAAGTAACAAATGCTAAAAATGTGGAGGGGTTCAAGTGAAGAGCATTTGAAGATTACATCACTGTTTTAAAGGAGCTTAGTAATAAAATGCACAGTACCACATTTGATATGTGATAACCTAACATTGAGAAACTCCCAACACATGCTCAAGCACAACTGTGCTTGGTGCCATACAAAACAAACAATAAAAAGAGACAAACAAAAAAAGAAAATCCCAAATTATTTTTTCTCCATTCTTCATTCTTTCATTTCTCAAGCTACAAAAAAGAATGCTACTTTTCCTCACTCAGAGCTTGACAGGCCATTTCTCAACTCAGCATAACAGGCAGAGTCTGCCTCAGTCTTAATTCTTTATAAGAAGCCTCTGCTTCACTGCACTGGGCACAAGAGAAAACCTTCAGCCTCGTGTCAGAGCAGTTCTGCCTACAGAAGCTTTAATGGAAAGTATCTTCTTCTCATGTCTTGTACAGAAAACCACTGTTGATTAATGTTTCCCAGCTCCGGGTAACCCAAACAGCAAGATGAGAAACCAAGTAATTGAGACATATTCATGCTTCAGCACGGTCATCTTTGAGATCACAGTTGTACTTTGAGAGAATATACAAAATGCAACAAAACCAAGAGAAAAGTTACCCCACGACATGGATTGTTGTAGTAAAAGGCTATTTAGCTGCTCAGCTTGGTAGCTCAAGGATCTTCTCATTTGCACTGCATTTGACTGCACTTTAGGACTCTTTTTATCCCCTTACGTAAACTCAACTTTACAAAAGCTAGTATTGCTTGCAAAGCAGCCTCATCATATGGAGCTTCCCAATTGCATAAGGCTAGAACCACATTGTTACATTTACCAACATTCAGTTTAAAGCAGCTTACATCTAGCCAAAATGCTGTGCAAGGTAATAGACTACAGCTGACTTAGGCTGTCCTCCTACAGAGTCTGAAGCTCTTCAGAAAAAAAAAAAATCAAATTTCTCTACATTTTATTTCACAGTTGAATCTTAAAGACTATCCTCAGGGCTGTGTCCTCCTGCTTGTAGGATATAAAGGTGAAAAAGCCTAACTCAACCACTTTTGACAATACATTTTTATTTTCTGTTGAAGATTGCAATTATCAAGTCCTTGCCTGTCCTCCTCCAGGAGGATGTCAAGTATGTAAATATTTTTGGCACATGAAAACAGATATGCAATTCCATGTATGAATCTGCTTCTTCAGTTCTCACTTATTCCAAGTTAGAAGGGTGATGATCTAGTTATAGGTTTATTTATACACACAAAATGTCTTGAAAAGAAGCTCCAGAGAGCTACAAACATTACTATTT
Source organism: Picus viridis (assembly GCA_033816785.1). Taxonomy (NCBI): domain Eukaryota; kingdom Metazoa; phylum Chordata; class Aves; order Piciformes; family Picidae; genus Picus; species Picus viridis. The sequence goes on from CM066606.1 coordinate 56,266,955, forward strand.
TACAGATAATCTAAAACCTCAGGCAACATCAGACAGGTGTATTAGATAAAGCCCTCAACCATCTGTTACTCTTCATCTCAGTGTATTTCTGAAATATCAGCATGTACCTTAAAGGCCTATACTGCACACAGAAGTCTGAAGTATGTGACAATTTTTCATACTGAAATCTAATTTTTTTAAGCATTTTACCCAACTGTTGAGACAGCCTTACACACTTAAAAATGTAAAGTATTCAACTTCATAGGTAACTTATCACAAACATACCTAAAATAAAAGCAATGCTGTTTTCTCTGGCTCACCTAAGAACAGTTTTGTATCTGCTCTAGGCTACATGAGTGTTTATTTAATCCCATTGCAATCATTTCAATTCTAAGAAGTACACATTTTATGACTGCATTACAATTCCTTGGTATGATCTAAGGCTCACACTCTAGCAATTACGCAATTCATCTTTAAGCAGCTGTAACATTCAGGGTGTGCTATAACAGCGAATGATCCATCAACGTCAGAGACAATAAGGTCTGAAACAAAAGAAAAATCTATCCTTCACAGAGTCTAAGCATGTCCCATGTTAGTACTTCAGCAGGACAAGTAAGAGGGTAAAGAGAAAGGTAACAAAAGACATTATTACTAGTTAGGTCACAGTGACATTTTTATAGAACTACCATCATTTCTCCTTTATACATGGACAGATGTCCATGTAAGCATTATTTCATCACTCTTTGCTTGCTTTATAGCAGCACAGAATGGTTTGGGTTGGAAAGGACCCATCACCTTGCCATGGCCAGGGATACTTTCCACTAGACCACATTGCTCAAGGCCCTGTCCAACCTGGCCTTGCATACTTCGAGGAAAGCAGCATCCACAACTTCCCTGGGCAACCTGTTCCAGTGTCTTACCACCCTCACTGTAAAGAATTTCTTCCTAATATCCAATCCAAATCTACCCTCTTCAAGCTTAAAGCCATTCCCCCTCAACCTGTCACTACAAGCCCTTGTATAAAGCCCCTTCCTGGCTTTCTTGTAGGCCCTCTTCAGGTACTAGAAGACCTCATATTTCCCCAGAGCCTTCTCTTCTCCAGGCTGAACAAGCTCAACTCTCAGCCTGTCCTCAGAGAAGAGGTGCTCCAACCCTCTGATTATCTTCACAGCCCTCCTCTGGACACAACCCCCTCCAACAGTCTGATATCCTCCTTGCGATGGGGGGCCCCAACACTGGACTCAGTACTCCAGGAGAGGCCTCACGAAAGCAGAACAGAAGGGAAAATGTCCTCCCTCGAACTGCTGGTCACATTTCTTTTGATGCAGACCAGGATACAGTTGGCCTTCTAGGCTGCAAGCACACATTGCCAGCTCATTTTGAGTTTTTCTTCAACTGACCAAGTCGTCCCCCTCAAGACTGCTCTCAAACCATTCTCCACCCAGCCTGTATTTGTGCTTGGGATTGCTCTGCCTTAATCACAATGCATTTTGATTTCCAAATCTCCCCTAAATCAGAATTAACAAGGTTGGAAGAGACTTCCAAGATCTTCGAGTCCAACCTATCATCCAATGCTATCTAATCAACTAAACCATGGCACCAAATGCCCCATCCAGTCTCTTCCTAAACACCTCCAGTGATGGTGACTCCACCACCTCCATGGGCAGCCCATTCCAACCTAAACCTCCACTGGCACAGCTTGAGACTGTGTCCTCTTATTCTGGGGCTGGTTGCCTGGGAGAAGAGACCAACCCCCACATGGCTACAACCACCCTTCAGGTAGTTGTAGAGAGCAAGGAGGTCTCCCCTGAGCCTCCTCTTTCCCAGGCTTAGCAACCCCAGCTCCCTCAGCCTCATAGGCTCATAGGGCTTGTGCTCCAAATCCCTCACCAGCTTTGTTACCCTTGTCTGGACATGTTGCAGCAACTCAGCATCTTTCCTAAACTGAGGGACCCAGAACTGGACACAGGACTCAAGGTGTGGCCTAACCAGTGCAGTGTACAGAGGCAGAATGACCTCCCTGCTCCTGCTGGCCACACTGTTCCTGATGCAGGCCAGGATGCCATTGGCCTTCTTGGCCACCTGGGTACACTGCTGGCTTATATTCAGCTTACTATCAACCAGTACCCCCAGGTCCCTTTCTGCCTGGCTGCTCTCCAGCCACTCTGACCCCAGCCTGTGGCACTGCATGGGGTTGTTGTGGCCAATGTGTAGAACCCAGCACTTAGGTGTGTTAAATCTCATGCCGTTGGACTCTGCCCATCTGTCCAGCCTGTCAAGGTCCCCCTGCAGAGCTCTCCTACCCTCTAACAGATCAACACCTGCCCCCAATTCAGTGTCATCTTCAAACTTACTGATGATGGACTCATTACCCTCATCTAGCTCATCGATAAAGATATTAAAGAGCATGGGTGACCCAGTACTGATCCCTGGGGGAAATTGCACTACAGTTTTCTTGAAGTGAAGATCTGACAGACAATCTGTAATGCTGGTGGTACTGTAGTTCTCTGGTAAGCATATGGTTAAGGATAAAGCTGTGAAAGAGCAGCTTTTAGGGCAATATTTTATCATTCTCTTCACCTTGCTTGAGTACTTTCATGACAGAATCTTAGCTTCCCAGTAACTAATTCTCACCTTACTGTCCTCTTGAAGCCACAACAGATTGCAACACAACATCAAGAAGTCAAATTCAGGTGAAGAGGTAGCAGCAAAAGAAAAATATTTTGTACTTCTCACTGTGCAATGACCTATCTTTTTTAATACATGATGCACATCAAGTACAGAGTAGACAAAAAATGCAGAATAATGAAAACTCACTGGGCATTTTTCATGAGAAATACTGTCTTTTCACGTTGTTTACCATCTTTTCACCATCAGATCAAACATTATCAATATTGTTAGCCACTTCAGTGCCTAACACCTGATTTAAGAGCAAGAACTTAAATTATTTTAGAACAAAACCCATGTTTGATGTCTCTCTTCCTCCCCACCCCCCACCCCCTTTTTTTTTTTTTTTATGGTATTGGTAGTTTTGTTTGATATGTTTTTGAAAGCATCTAAAATAGTGAGGAAGACTGACTATGGTGTATCAAAAGACAACCAGAAGGATCAGAAGCTTTTGGACCCATTTCAGACCAAGATAGTTGTGCTGTATGACAAGGTATTATTCTCTGAAAGACTACCAATCCTCCTTGGCTTGCTACTCTGCTCTGCTAAGCCATGTCTCAGTTACTGTGACAAGGTTTGTAGAAAGATAAGCACTTACAGTAGGTCAGCTGACAGAGGTGGAAACAACAGACAAATCCAATCCATCCAATTTAACCTTTGAATCCTTGACATTATTGATACAGGTAAGAAACCCATAGCTTGCCTTTAGCCTCTTCTTAAGAGACAAGATTAACACAAGAGAGCTCTCACCTGCCCTGTACAACTACGATTTGTAAGCCACCATCTAAATAGGCAAATCCCATGCTGCACTGAAAAGACTGTAAAGCATTTTTAATTAAAGAAACTAATATAGCCAGTAACATTGGGTACCATTTGCTTCAATAAGCCTCATAAAACGTGTTTCCTGTTCACAGTCACTTCTTTTTTGCCAAAAGGAAATTAATCAGAAAGGAAAATAGGAAAATTCTGGGGAAAATTCTGTGGTGGTGGTTTGTTGGTTGTTTTTTTAATTTATTCCTTTTCCCCAGCCTAGTCTTGGGTACCCTCAGATTATAGATGCAGCCAGATCACAACAGAAAACATGCTCCTGTCCCCTTAGTAGTGGAAAAGACTCTTTTCAAAAAAGAAAAGTTCTAAAGAGAACACAAAAAACACTAACAAAAAAAAAATCACCACCAAACCACACTACAATGCATTAGGAAAGCAGTGAGACATCCTCTACATAGCGTCTGCCTCAAGCACTCTTCACCATGCCGCCCCACACTGCCTGCTTTTCTCAGCAGTTAGCCACTTGCCTCACAAGAGCATAGCCAAATAATCTGGTTGAATGCACTTGAGTTTCAGGTGTTTGCTGTTCTCAGCACTTCCCTGATACTCTAGAATGTACTTCCCACATGAAGTTAACAGCATGGATAATTCTCATGTATCCAAGGTCTCGGAGACACCAGTTAAGTAACTGACAGCCATAATCTTGTAAAATACCATTTGTTCTTGCTTACATGAAATGAGAGACTGCTTTTTTGGTGTTGTTTTGTAATTTATTTATTTTTTGTAAGCGAAATTTATGAAATAATAGGATGAATGACAACAAGGGAAGCAAAAGAGCGACATGCCCTACCTTTCCATCCTGATGCTCCCTTCCCCATTCACCTCTAAGAATTAACTCTTTCCAATGTGATACTCGGAAGATGAGTTACTGAGCTTTCAGTTATACTTTTTGGTAGTGTAGAAATGTTTACACTGTTAGTCAGAAAAAGACAAAAACTCATAATGGAGCACAAACAGTAAGAGAGCAGTCTGAGCAGCGACACAACTTCAGGCCCCCTAATCTTTCTGTTCTATTCAGCTCTATCAAGGCCTAAATCTGAGTAAGGCATGCTGGGTTTTGATGTCACACTTCAAGACATATGTGACCAGTCCACAAGACAGCAATGAGAACAATCAGATATCTGCAAACACACTTTATAAGGGAAGATTAAAGACACTGGGGTTGCTTAGTCTGAAGGGGAGGTCTCGGAGCAGACAAGATCAGAGTGGTTAAGTCATATACAATGTTCTGCTGGTATACTGCATGAACTAGTATGGCATATGGGAAAATATGCCATGTTTTCTAACCAGCCATTTGCAAATTTAGTTTGAAAATATTTTTATGTCAAAGCTTTGAAGAATTTACTGACAGCTAAAGTAGCAATCAGAAAGTTATTAGGACACTGTTTCACGGCTATCTAAAGGATGATGAACAGATAACAGACTGAATTCTGCTAATTTTGCAACAGCAAAAAGGAGAGGGCAAGAGGAGAAATGAAACCTGAAGAGCAGGATCAAGTGCTGGGGATCCATACAACCAAAAGAACTAAGAAACGAAATATTGCAGAGAACATTGACATTTTCATTATTTTACAGTAATTAGATAGAATGTCAATGTGAAAATAGTAACTTCAAGTGCTTCAAGCATGTAAAGAACCCCTGAAATCATCCATACATTGATACTGGACTTTCCATCTTGCCTTTTTCCCCACTATCCTTGAAGGTTTCAGGGTGCAAGCAACAGAGATGCTATCTGTTTTAAACTAATGTGTATTCATTTATTTCTGCACTCTAATGCATTGTAGTGCCCTTGCACAAAAGAGTGTTTTTATATGTGTGGATTTGTAAGGTGCCTCTGAAGATAAGCAGGAATTCAGACACTATAATGAAGGATCGGTGAAACCAAAGCACAAGAAACACTGAGCAAAAATACTTATTTCAGATACTGGGGGAGGGTGGGGTGGTGGTGAAATCTGTCAGGGCAATAAAGGGAGGGAAGAAGACTGCATATCCTAAGTAACTTTTCCCATTAAATTGAGTTTGCACTGAAATCTTCTAGCTGCAGGAGAAGTATCAGATTGCCCATTTAGGATTTCAGATTCCAATGAATGCAATGTTTACTTCTTTTCGAGCTTATTTTTCCTATACTTTCAGCTAAAAAAAGATGCCTGTAATTCATCTCCAAAGCACACACAAAATAACCAGCCTTAACCACAAGTTAACTGGTCTGCCAGCGGCTTTGAGTTCAGCTAGTGGAACAGACAGTCTCTGCGTATTTCTACACGGTTATTTTTCAGGCTTACCAGCTGAATACTAAACCAGCTAGCACCACATAGCTGTGGCAAGCACAGCCCCCAGATGATGCATACAAGACCCATCAAAAACCATCATATTCTAATGAGCCATCAGCAAGCACAATGCTAACAGTAGCTACAGAGCTCTGACTCAGATCAGTGAATAAAGCAAGTTCACAACTTTATTAAAAAACAAACAAACAACACCACAGATATATGCCATTCACTCTAGCATCATAAATGCACTTTGCTGTAAATACATTCCACCCTTTGTCAGATCATGTTGAAAGTCCAGGAATATGGACCCAATTTGTCCAGAAATATGGACCCAATTTGAGTATTTAAAGAATCAGAGAAAGTTACATTTAAATCCAGTTCACCAGACCATCCTAGAGTTTAATCAATTCAACAGAGCCTCTAGGCATCAGAGAACGAAGGAGGAAACAGGAGCTACACAGTCGTTACTGTGGCAGGAAACACTCTCGGGAGACACAGCTTAACTAACTGCAAGTAACTTCATTGAGCACTTTGCAGATACCCCTTACAAATGCCAAGGCCTCCCAGAAAAACCTTTGTACATGCAGCTGCATAAAGGCACAGAATAAAGAAAAAAACACTTAAGAGCAAATTAAAAATTTGACCACAACAAAAGGCAAGCCAGCCACTTAACTAAAGCATAGAAGAGATCTATGCACAGGAAAACATAAGCAGCAGCAAGAACAACGTGTTTGGTTCGGGGGTTACGGGTAAGAAGCACCTTTAAGAGGGCAAGAAATACCTTGAAGAGCTGAGATACATACAACAAGAAAAAAATAAGAAGGGAAAAAAAAATCACCCTCATACACAAAAGAGTCATTTTACAGTAACAAAGCGAAGTGGTTGTTTTGATTTTTAGGAGTGCCTTAGAAGGTATTGCAGCTAGGAGACTAGGGAAGGGTACAACAGGAGCATCACACAGAGGTCCTCCATAATCCACAGCCTGTCATTAGCTCTCCCAAGAGGATTGGAATAGTTCAGGAGCTTGCCCATCACTTCCGTCTGACATTGAAGAGTTTGCATTAAGAGTAACGCCACCCAAAACCCAAGGTTTAGAGCAATGCTAGAAGAAACACCGTTTCTTAAAATATAGCCCTCCCCCCTGAAAACATCCCAACCCTCAGCATCGGCACCCAGAAAGTGCGGGAGCACAGGGTGCAGCATACCCTGCATTTAGCCCGCGAAGCTTGCACCCAGGTGGGAACGAAGCCGCTCCCTGCTGCGAGGGGCAGCTCCGCCTCCCTGTCCGGGCCAACCCCTCCGAGTGACCCTGGTGCCTCCGAGGAGAACCAAGCGTAGCCGCTTCAGCCCGGCGCACCTCCTCATCCCGCTCCTCCAGCGACGTGTCGTCCTCCGCCCGCCCGCCGGGGCTCACCCGCTCCTCGCCCAGCCGCCTCCGCCTCGCCTCCGTTCCGCTGTCAGCTGCTGCCACATCGCCGCCGCCGGGCTCCCCTCCTCGGAGAGAGTTTCCGAGCCGGAGGAGGAGCCGGAGCAAGAGGAACCGACGTGGCCAGCACCCCGCGGCCGCTCAGGAGGCTCCGAAACTTTCTCAGCCATGGCCGAAGGCTCAGAGCCGTGCTGCCCACATGCCCCACCGCCGGCAGCCGCGGTCCCCACCACCCCGCAAATCTCGGCGTCGCGGCAGCAGCAACGCTCGCCACAAGGAGGTAGCCGCCGTGTTTCCGCGCGGCTGGTGGTGCCTGCGGGCGGGACCGGACCGGGCGGAGCCAATGGCGCGGGGGTGGGGGCGGGCCCGGAGCGGCGGAACAGAGCGTCCAGCCGAGGGAGCGTGGCAGGTAACGGTGCAGGCCAGAAAAGGGAAGGGGTCCGCATCAGGGACTTGGCGATTCCGATGGCGGAGCTGTAACGGGTGGGGTCTGCCTGCGGGCGAGGGGAGGGTGTGAGGGACTGGGGAGGTGGAAGTGGTGGAAGTGAAGCCGCGACGCCTCGAGGTGCAGAGACGGCAGCGGCATCTGCCAGAGCCCGAGGCTGGCTGGGATCGCCCCGCCGGACGGTGCATAACGTGCGGTCGGAGGGGCGATGCCACGGGACGTAAGTAGGAGCCAGCATTTCACTTGACAATACCGTGCGCTATGGCCCTCTCTTCCAGTAAAAATGAGCTATCAGCAGTTTACGGTAGGGACTTTGACAGGTTCGTGTCGTTTGCAAAAGGATGCAGACGTCTAGTTATGATCTTGCAACAAGTCTTTTTGGCAGCTTGACTTTGAAACAAGCGTTGACATTGAGATTTGTGGTCAGGCTTTCAGAGGCATTGAAACCAGTGTAATCTGCTGACGGTAGGAATTCAGCACTTCAAAGCTGCTGCAAAGCCTCTAGACAACTCTTTAAACTTTAAAGACCTAAATGGCTGTTAAACCTAGTTCCTCTTACAATATTTAAAATATTATTGAAAATATTATTTTGAAAATATTCTCTTTATTTTTCTCCTGAGGTGTTGCTAGTTATAACATAGAACCTAATGTAGTGCACTAGTGTTATACATAAATTCATACCTATAAGCCTTATTTGCTTATGCCTGTACAGCCCAGGATCCCCTGTGCTAACTCAGTTGTGGAATCAAAACAGATTAAGAGCTTCGGTAATTAGTAAGTCCCACAGCATCACTATAGAGTAGGTATCATCTCACTACAGAGTAGGTATCATCTCCATTTAACAGAAAAGGAAATTTATGTTCTCTAATTAACACAGGACATAGATAATGAAAGTAGGAACCAGAATCTTCAGATTGGCAGTTTGACCAGTTTAAGCAGTATTCACAGATGATAAATGGGAAAAAAAATACTATAGTGACCATATAATTTGTTAGATTCACAGTGTAAGGGAAAATAACCATATAAAATTCTCCAAATTTCAGTTCTTCTCTGCCTAAATTGGATATTTGGTTGTAGCTATGCTGATAGTTTTCTGTGGTTTCTTCTCAGTACCTATACCAGGCCCTTAAAATGCCTAGAAATTAATTTATTGGGGAAGAGGATTGTAACAGTCACTAGGGACAGAATCTGACCCAGAAATTTGTCTGTACCAGCATTTAAGGATAAAGTAACATGAAATACATGTAGAAACACAAAACCTAATTTTCAGTAAGTGAATTATGTGAATATACTACTCCAAATCTAAACTATAATAATTTTAACTAATCAGTACCCCAAATGCTGTATCCAAGATCTTGTGTCTCCAAAACCTAGATTTAATCCCTGAGTCCTCAGATTTTAAAGCCAAAATTCCTCCAGTCATAGTTGGCCTCTGGTTTGGAGCCATTCTCTTAACTAGAACAACTGGTCTAATTTCTTATGTGGGAATTGGCAGTGTGTAAGAAAATTGCGAGGTAGTGAAAAGCAGCACTGCAGATCTTGTCACTTTTTCCTAGGGCCAGAGATGAGATCGGGAAAAAATAAGACTTTGGCCAAAACACTTAAACACTTCTGCACTTCATTTATTATCAGCTGTGAGAACAGCCATGTCATCTGGGGGCAGCAAAGCACTGAACTGCTCTAATTTATGCCATAAATTGAAATCCGATAAGGCACTCGAGAATTATTGTATCACTCCAATGTTGTTCTATTCCAGCCTATAGACTGCCAGATCACATGCTCTGCCAACACAAACAGAAGACAAGTGCTATGCTGTCTATACTTGCTAAAAGGGAGTTAAAGCTAAAAGCAGCAAAGATAGAAGATTGCATCGTTTTTCATCCTGTGAAAATCACTTTTGCTTGCAGTTCAGTCACAAATCAGTAATACACTCTGTGACAAAAGGCTGAATATCTATCATGGCTTAAGAAGCTAATTTTCCAAGATGTACATATTTAATAAGCTTTGAGCACCTCTTGTGAGCGCTCATTTGGAGGAGAGTAGGGAAAAAACTGAGTAGTTCAGCATAGACCAACCTCACACAGGTGCCACACTAAGTTTTGGGAATGTTTTCAGCCATTCACGGATTTTTTTTCTTCCTATATGTTTACAAACATTTGTCTCCTGATCTTCTCAACTTTCCCTTTTTGTTCTTCAGTCATGCAGCGGTTGCCCACACTGCACTGCACAGCTGCAGCAGGCTACTCCTACCCCACTGCTGCTCATTCCCTCTCCTGCCTCTGCACCTCAGGCAAGGAAATGTGCCTTTCCTCCCTTTCCTTCCAGCAAGATCATACTTCCTCTCCACAAGCTGTGGTCAGCAGTGCACAAACTGGAAGTTAAGCAAATTCTTCACACAATTTATAATGAAGAAAAGTACTCCTATGGTTTGGTACAGCTGTTTTCTGTGTGCACTATTCGGTGCTCTCTCATTTCACTTAACTGAAAACAAAATGCAAGAAAAGAAATAAAATGCACCTACCTGATTGTTAATGCTTGGGAAATGCTTTTTCTCTGTTTAGTCTTGAAAACCCGGAAGAAAGACTGACTAACAATTTGGTACAAGGTTGCCAGGTGTAAGGTAAATACTGGTAAACAGCATAGAAAAATGGTCATGAAATCATAATTGTACATGAGGCAGCATGAACAGACAAATTTGTAACTGGGCCTTGAACATAAGGACCAGGGTCTTTACCAGGAAATGGCAGTGAGCAATCAAAGGAGCAGCTATATGGTAAAAATGACAAAGGAAATGAACATTGCAGCACTTCACAGAATAAACCAGAGAAAAGTTAGAGAATGATTATGCAGCTCAAGACAAAATTAAGATTCATCATGGTTTAACCCCACATGGCAAGAAAACACAGCCATTCACTCCTCCCTGCCAAGCAGGATGGGAAGGAGAATTGAAAACAAAACTCATGGCTTGATATAAGAACAGATTATTAACTGAAATAGAAATGTAATAATGAAAGCAATAGTAATAATAATTGTAATGAAAAGGAGAATAAGAGAGGGAAATAAAACTAGAGAAAGACAATGTGATTACTCAGTACCTGCTGACCAGTGTTCAAGTAGTGATCCACCCCAGCCTCCGTGATATCCCTCCAGTTTATATACTGAGTATGATGGTCTATGGTATGCAATATCCCTTTGGCTAGTTGTTTTGGGTTTAGTGCAAGAGTAAAAATTTTTTTTAAAATCCCCCACTTTGAAAGTATCAGATTACATCAGTATATATATATATATATATATATGACACAGAAAGAATGGGAAAGAAGAAAATACTGTCCAGAGTCCTGAAAACAAGCAAGAGATGCACCCACATGCTCAGGACCCAGACAGCAAGAGAGCAACCAAGAATCTCCAGGATGGTAACGCCCTACAGTCATAAAAATGTTTTCTGCCAAAGACTCCCTGTGGGAACATTCTTCCCAGCTGCAGTGTAGAGCATATTTGTAATCTCTCGTCCTGTCAGAACTGGTCCAAGGGCTACTGCATGCACAATTTCCTATTTGATCTGTTCAAAAGCCTGTTACTGCTCAGGGCACCATTGTAAATCATTCTTCTTCCAAGTCACTTGGTTGAGAGGGCTTACAATTGAACTTTAGTTTGGGATATGCATTCTCCAGAAATCCACAACACCCAAGAAAGCCTGGGTATCCTCCTTATTGGTGGGTGGAGACATAACTGTGGTCTTCTTGGTGATGATCATCAGGATCTGATACCATCCATCCTGCCATTTCATCTCTATAAACTGAATCTCTCTTGCAGGTCCCTTAACCTTACTTTCCTTTATGGTGAACCCAGCCTTCAGAAGAATTTGGATTATTTTCTTCCCTTTCTCATAAACATCCTCCACTGTATAACCCCACATAATGATGTCACCAATGTATTGCAAGCGTTCCGGATCTCCACCCTTTCCCAGTACAGTTTGGATCAGTCCATGACAAATGGTAGGGCTGAGTTTCCACTGCTCAGGTTCCACTTCAGTTCCAGGTATATTGGACATCTCTCCAAGTGAAGGCAAAATGTGGCCTGCATTCTGGTGCTATGGGAATAGAGAAGAATGCATTATCGATGTCAGTTGTGGCATACCATTTGGCGGCCTTACACTCCAGCTGGTACTGGAGCTCCAGCATGTCTGGCACATCAGCACTTATTGCCAGTGTCATGTCGTTCAGAGCATGCTAGTTCACTGTCAGTCTCCATTCATGATTACTAGACTTCTTTACTGACTATATAGGGCTGTTGAAGGGTGAGGGGGTCTGCCTGATCACCTTTTGTCTCTCTAATTGCCAAATTAGTTTATAGATGGGTATCACAGAGTCCTGGTTGGCTGCGCCAGGGCAGGTTTAGGCTGGATGTTAGGAAGAAGTTCTACACAGAGAGAGTGATTGGCCATTGGAATCGGCTGCCCGTGGAGGTGGTGGAGTCACCTTCACTGGAGGTGTTCAGGAGAAGACTTGATGGGGTGCTTGGCTGTATGGTCTAGTTGTTGGGTGGGTTGGATTGTTTGATGGGTTGGACGCGATGATCTTGAAGGTCTCTTCCAACCTGGTGTATTGTATTGTATTGTATTGTATTGAAATTGCCTCCAGTACACTATTGCAGTGGCAATTGGTATTTGTGGGTCCTTAACATCTAACAACCCCATCACAAAGGGGTCCTTTGAAAGACCAGACAATTAATTGTTGATTTTCCTCTATTTCCAAGGCAGCTATACCAAATGCCCATCAGTATCCTTTTTGATCCTTGAAGAACCCTCTCTCCCAGTTAGGTGCACCTCAGCTTCTAATGCAGCTGTTGGCATCCCCCTGTCGCACCAGAAATGTAGATAGGTTCCACCTCCTCATAATTTGATGGCATCAGAGTACATTGTGTGCCTGTTTCCACTAAAACTTTATACTTTTTGTGTGTTTGATGTACCAGGCCACCTGATCCACACAGTCCAATAGGCTCAGTTGTCCCTCTCCTCTGCCTGGTTGGAGGCAGGGCCCCTCTAATCCTGATCAGAATCACTTGCATATTCTAAGTATGCCTTAGAGATCCCTTCAAGGGAATCAGAGACAGTATCAGTTTGTTTGTTCTTTTTGGAGGATTTCCCACTCGAAACAGGGGCAACGTTCTTCTGAGAAGAGTTTCCTAGAAAATCAAGTGGCTAAAGCTGAATTGGGCTTTCCATCCACTTTTTCTGTCTCCAAACAGCATTCTTGTAAGAAATTTATGATACTATGACTAAGACTGAGCACACATTTAAGAGACACAATGTCAGAAAGAATCTAGTGTTGGTGTCCCAATAATAATCAAAACCCTCTAAAGGCGAATAAATGCCCTTTTCTGTTACATTCATCAGTTGAGTGAGACTACTGATAAAAGATGATGCCATATACAAAACTTGGACTAACCAAATAATTTCTGTAATAATCCACTTATACCAAATCAAAACAGCAAGCAGAAGACACAGAATCAGGATAACCTTAAGCCATTTTGTCAGGGTGCCCTGGCAGGGCATGGGAAACAGAGAAGTCCTTAGCTTGGGGTAGGCACTACTTAGCAGCAACTAAAACATACTGTATTATAAATAGTGATCTCACACTAAATCCAAAATACAGCACTCTACCAGCCACCAGGAAGAAAATTAACTCTGTCCCAGCTGAAAGCAGGACAATAAAGTGGAACAGTGGTCTTAGCAAGGCAAACATCTGTCACATATCATAACTTTGATGCACAAAGTAGAATTTTATAGTGGCATCAGTTTCATGACCTCTTTTATCTTCAAATCATTACCTTTTTTAACTAGGCAAATATTCCCCTTTAATTCTGCATATTTAGGCAAAAGTCCACATCTGCAAGAAGCAGTTTTCAAAACACAAAGGCAGAGTGGGGTTTGCACCTGAGGAAACCCCTAGACAAGACTGACAGACCAGGCAAGTGCAGTGCTCTCCGAATAATGCAGTTACATGATCAGCAATAGCAGCACTCTGCTTCCCTTTCTGCATAATAAGTGTGCATTAAGGCTGACCTGAAAGAACCACTTCTTTGGACAAGTAAGCCTCCATGTTTGCTCAATTCTTACCCTCCCTGTAGAGACTGCCAACAACACTGCCAATTAGTGCCAATCCTGAATGCAATTTATAATCTGAGTAAGCATTCCAATTTTCAATTCCAGCCTTTTGCACTGGTAGTGCTTCATTAGCACACTTCTTTCTGTAAGAGGTGGTTCATTCATTCATATTCTTGCCTTACCTCTGGGGAAAAATTCTCTACCCGAAGTACTAGCAGAAAATGAGCAAACAAGAACTTGTACTTTTGAGTGTTCCTCCCAGCTCTATCAGTAAACCCTGGAATCAGAGTTCTTTTCTTGGGAATCTGGATTTATCACAAAGACCATATCGAAGTTTTACCTGATGTCCTCTATATCTAAATATTCACTCTAAGGCAAGATCCAAGATCAGGAATTCAAAAGCTTTTATTTGGCAGGCTGTTGTAGCATAGCGTTGTTGTCGGGATCAGCATTTGTTATTGTACAGGGTTGTTGTATAGGTGTTTGACCACCCTGAGCACAGCTTCCAGGACAAGATGTAAGCAGGAGAAGATGTTTATTATGTTATACAGCAAAGTTATATAGTCTATCAGAAGGTACATGTGTCACATCTTAATTCGTCATTTTCTATTGGCATGTGTGTAATTAAGGCATATAATAGGCTAAAATAACAACATTTTAACACATCCAACCAAATTCTGCCCAATTTCTTCCTTCAGTCACAAGATGTTTACATTCTTTTCTGAGTCAAAGACTAAACATAACCTTCTCTAATTTGAGCAAAGGCAAATCTTCCCCACAGCCTTCCAAAGCTATCCGAAAACAGCCCTTCTCCTACAGTAGGGACAACCCATTGGTGTTGCTGGTAGGAATACCTGCAAATGCCAACTGCAGTGGTACCTTAGAAGTGGGTAAAAAAATGCGTAGCAACAGGTCTCATCTCTGGGCTGTGACAGGCGCTACTGCATGTGCGGCATGGTTTGGAGGTCCTTCTTATCTCTGAGGGTCTCCTTAGATCTTAGGATAGGATGACTATCTTACCTAACAGTAAGCAGAAGTCACTTCATTCCTTCCCAAGATAATAAATTCTGAGACTCTCACCATCAAAGAGCTTCTTGACAGTGAATATGAAGCATAATTTATTTTCCATAGCATTTACAGAGCATGAAGCAAGGACATTTGAACATGCTGATTAGCTTCAGATCATCTCAAAAGACATTAACAGGCTGGTCATGTTACACTATAGATCCTAGCAAGAATAAGCATATGCATGAACAGAAAATATCCCATTCAGGTCAGTGGAAAATGTAATAAACCTGAGAAAAAGAATATAACATATCAACTAATTAAATATGTTATCAGGTACAAGGTGCCTCTGCTAGGGACAGAAAAACAGCTAGTTTAGCCCTCCACCTGTGTTGTAGGGTGCTTCTAACCCCCCTTCCCCTACTGCCATCTGCGGAGGGTTGAATGGGGGAAGAAAAAGGTGCAAAATTCCTTTCCCCTCCCACTAGGGGCTTGAGTGGGGAAAGGTAAAAAAGGCACCTTTCCTTCTCCTGGCAGCTAAAGTCCCTCACGTGTATTCACTAGTGGGGAAGGCTGTGCTGGGATCTGGAACTGTGATTGGCTGGGTTCTTCCTGCCCAGTATATATTGACACTGGACAGGTCGTCTAGGAAACTTTTAAATAGAGTGACTGGGGACTTGGTTTTGGGACTCGTTTCGGACTCACTAGATTTGTCAGTAAACCTGAAGAGATTAGTCTGCAGCACTTGGACCTGGCTTTTCCCCAGACCTGCATACCCTGGGTTCCTGCTCCCTACCTTGTGCTGGAGAGACCCTGCCTGCCATAAAGTGCGGCTGTTGTCTGGAAACATGACAGCAGTGCGGCTTTTCTTGCGCTGCTCAGCACTGTTCCACGAGATTTGCCTCGTGGGAGCTGTGTCCAAAGATACTTTAACTTTGGCAGGTCCCTTTTCCTTTGGATTTGTGCTACATGATTGGATTATAAAGCTTGCAGTTCTGGAGACTGCCGGGAGGAGAGATCCAGGGACCACCTCCAAATTCCTACTCCTTCCTTGTGAGTAAAATCTGACTCTTTGGCTTTCCCTAGGGTCCTGCCTTGTCTCTGACTTTATAAGTGGGGTAAAGCTATTTTGTGGCTTAGCCTTTTCCATTTTCTGAATTCTCTAAATTGAACTAAAGTTGTCCATAAGCAACCTGGTAGAACCCCTGACTGAATAGAACCTGTAAATAAAATTTAACCAGTTTGTACATAATTTGGGGCAGGGTTTGGGGGAATTAAAGATAACTATATTTTTATAATTCCCACCTCATTAGTTTATTCCCAATGAAAACAACCTGCTGCAGGTGCTTTTATCGAGTCTAAGTAGTGCCACCATGTTGTCAGGTAGAGGTGATACCATCAGGACTAAACAGTGTAGTTTGTAACAACACTTTCCCTGATTTTTGACACTTGAGGATCTGCATGAACATTGCATGAATCACTGTCAGGAGGCCTGAAGAAAATCATGCTTGAATGAAACCTCTGGCCAAATATTTACAATCTGCCACTGGTATTTCTGATATCTGCAGTGTAAGAAACAAGAATTCTGCCCCACATTCTTCAGGCCTTTAGGAGGTTGTAGTGGCGGGGGGAGGTTAGGAAGGAGTACAACCCACTGATTCCCTTTTCAGGTCTCTCTCAAGGCATTGCTGTAGGGTTGTACCACTGTGACTAAACGTCAGGAACCTCTCCCCCCGTTCAGGCAGGTTCAGGGGAGTCGTGAGGCTGTGTCCTGCCAGAGACAAGTAGAAGTGATACCATCTTAATTTGACTTCAAACACAAAAGTGTATGGGTACTGGGTTTCCTGATGGACAACCACAGATTGCGGAGCCTTCCACAAATTCTCCTTCACCTTCACAACATCTGTGTATCAGGGATATACAGCAATGCCCCAGCTATGGGGAAAAGCAGTGTGAGCTTGGCACAGGCCTGCTACCAGCTGGCATGCAGCAGGAAGGTTACTCATTCTGAGAGCTCTGTCCACAAATTCACATTCTGCTTTATGAGAACTGTTTTTATATAAAAAATTCAGTCAATGTCATGACTCTCAAAATTATGGAAAAACTGTGGCTTCTCACAACACTTTTTACCAAGGTTAGCACCATTCCTTCACAGTACTCCTGGCCAAGCTGGCAGCCCATGGCTTGGACAGGAGCACACTGTGTTGGGTTAGGAACTGGCTGGAGGGCTGAGCCCAGAGAGTAATGGTGAATGGCACCACATCCAGCTGGCGGCCTGTCACTAGTGGTGTGCCCCAGGGATCAGTACTGGGCCCCATGCTCTTCAACATCTTTATTGATGATCTGGATGAGGGCATTGAATCCATCATCAGTAAATTTGCAGATGACACCAAGCTGGGGGCAGCAGTTGATTTGCTGGAGGGCAGAGAGGCTTTGCAGAGGGACCTCGACAGGCTGGACAGATGGACAGAGTCCAATGGCATGAGATTTAACACATCCAAGTGCCGGATTCTGCACATTGGCCACAACAACCCCAGGCAGTGCTACAGTCTGGGGTCAGAGTGGCTGGAGAGTGGCCAGGCAGAGAGCGACCTGGGGGTACTGGTTGATTGTAGGCTGAACATGAGCCTGCAGTGTGCCCAGGCAGCCAAGAAGGCCAATGGCATCCTGGCTTGCATCAGGAACAGTGTGGCCAGCAGGAGCAGGGAGGTCATTGTGCCCCTGTACACTGCACTGGTTAGGCCGCACCTTGAGTACTGTGTCCAGTTCTGGGCCCCTCAGTTTAGGAAGGATGTTGACTTGCTGGAACGTGTCCAGAGAAGGGCAACAAAGCTGGTGAGGGGTTTGGAACACAAGCCCTATGAGGAAAGGCTGAGGGAGCTGGGGTTGCTTAGCCTGGAGAAGAGGAGACTGAGGGGGTGACCTTATTGCTCTCTACAACTACCTGAAGGGAGGTTGTAGCCAGGCAGAGGTTGGCCTCTTCTCCCAGGCAGCCAGCACCAGAACAAGAGGACACAGTCTCAGGCTGCGCCAGGGCAGGTTTAGGCTGGATGTTAGGAAGAAGTTCTACACGGAGAGAGTGATTGGCCATTGGAATCGGCTGCCCATGGAGGTGGTGGAGTCACCTTCACTGGAGGTGTTCAGGAGAAGACTTGATGGGGTGCTTGGCTGTATGGTCTAGTTGTTGGGTGGGTTGGATTGTTTGATGGGTTGGACGCGATGATCTTGAAGGTCTCTTCCAACCTGGTGTATTGTATTGTATTGTATTTAATACTGTAACTGGAGAAGTAGGATGGAGATTGTAATTTCTGGTTTTACCATGCAGCATCATAGTGCGTAGTCATAAGCTCTTACAAACAACAGATAGTCAGGAAGAGAAGATCCGGACTCAGGATGGAAGCTGGAGGTAACCAAAGCTCCAGCTGCAGATAGAGTGGGAAGAGGAGCTCTGAGACCCTTTCTATACTGTGGTTATGTAGTCAGCCTTATGGCCTTTCTGAGAGGCATAGTTGGCTATGGACTGGTAAATATGATGTAGGCCTTCATGGCCGCATCCTTTGGTGTGTTCTGGTCACAATTACTATCATTGACAAACCTTGTTTTAACCTTTACCTCAACACAGAGAAAGTAAACCTAATTTACAGTATCACAGTATCACAGTATAACCAAGGTTGGAAGAGACCCCAAGGATCATCAAGTCCAACCTGTCCCAACAGACCTCACAACTAGACCATGGCACCAAGTGCCATGTCCAATCTCCCCTTGAACACCTCCAGGGACAGCGACTCAACCACCTCCCCGGGCAGCCCATTCCAATGACAAATGACTCGCTCAGTGAAGAACTTTTCCTCACCTCGAGTCTAAACCTCCCCTGGCACAGCTTGAGACTGTGTCCCCTTGTTCTGGTGCAGGTTGCCTGGGAGAAGAGACCAACCCCTTCCTGTCTACAACCACCTTTCAGGTAGTTGTAGAGGGCAATGAGGTCACCCCTGATCCTTCTCTTCTCCAGGCTAAACAATCCCAGCTCCCTCAGCCTCTCCTCAAAGGGCTTGTGCTCAAGGCCTCTCACCAGCCTTGTTGCCCTTCTCTGGACACGTTCAAGTGTCTCGATGTCCTTCTTAAACTGAGGGGCCCAGAACTGGACACAGGACTCGAGGTGTGGCCTAACCAATGCAGAGTACAGGGGCACAACGATCTCCCTGCTCCTGCTGGCCACACTATTCCTAATACAGGCCAGGATGCCATTGGCCCTCTTGGCCACCTGGGCACACTGCTGGCTCATGTTTAGCCAGGTGTCAATCAGCACCCCCAGGTCCCTCTCTGTTTGGCAGCTCTCCAGCCACTCTGACCCCAGCCTGTAGCTCTGCATGGGGTTGCCGTGGCCAAAGTGCAGCACCCGGCACTTGGACTTGTTAAATGCCATGCCATTAGACTGTGCCCATCTGTCCAGTTGGTCGAGGTCCCTCTGCAGAGCCTTTCTACCCTCTAACTGACCAACATCTGTTCCCAACTTGGTGTCATCTGCAAACTTGCTGATGACTGACTCAACCCCTCATCCATATCATCAATGAAGATGTTAAAGAGGATGGGGCCCAGCACTGATCCCTGGGGAACGCCACTGGTGACTGGCTGCCAGCTGGATGTGGCACCATTCACCACCACTCTCTGGGCTCAGCCCTCCAGCCAGTTCCTAACCCAGCACAGAGTGTTGCTGTCCAAGCCACGAGCTGACAGCTTAGCCAGCAGTTTACTGTGGGGAACGGTGTCAAAGGCCTTGCTGAAGTCCAGGTAGACTACATCCACAGGCCTCCCCACGTCCACCAGACGGGTCACCTGATGATAGAAGGAGATCAGGTTGGTCAGACAGGACCTGCCCTTCCTAAATCCATGTTGGCTGGACCTGAGCCCTTGGCCATCCTTCAGGTGTGCAGTTATTGCCTCCAGGATAATCTGTTCCATCACTTTCCCTGGCACTGAGGTCAGGCTGACTGGCCTGTAGTTTCCGGGTTCCTCCATCCATCCCTTCTTGTGGATGGGGACCACATTGGCCAGTTTCCAGTCATCTGGGACCTCTCCAGTGAGCCAGGACTGGAGGAAAATGATGGAGAGCGGCTTGGCCAGCTCACCTGCCAGCTCTCTCATGACCCTAGGATGGA
The DNA here is from genome assembly GCA_033816785.1 of Picus viridis. Lineage (NCBI taxonomy): Eukaryota > Metazoa > Chordata > Aves > Piciformes > Picidae > Picus > Picus viridis. Next base: position 56,286,837 of record CM066606.1, read on the forward strand.
TCCCATCCGGTCCCATGGACTTGTGAGTGTCCAAGTGGCTCAGCAGGTCCCAAACTAATTCCTCATGGATTTCTGGGGCATTACACTGCTCCCCAACCCTATTACCCAGTTCAGGAGGCCACTCATCCTGGACTCCTACCTTGCTGTTAAACATTGAGGCAAAGAAGGCGTTCAGGACCTCAGCCTTTTCCTCATCTTCGGTCACCGTGTTCCCCTCCAGGTCCAGTAAGGAGTGGAGATTCTTCTTGCCCTTCTTTTTAGCGTTGATATATTTGTAAAATTGCTTTTTATTTTCTTTCACAGAGGTGGCCAGTTTCAGTTCCAACTGGGCCTTTGCCTCTCTAATTTTATTCCTACGTAATCTAACCACTTCCTTGAACATACCTCGAGAAGCCTTCCCCTCCTTCCAAAGGTGATACAGCCTCTTTTTTTCCCTTAGTTCATCCAGGAGCTGCTTGCTCATCCAGGCCGGTCACCTTCCCTGCCGGCTCATCTTTCGGCACATGGAAACCACCAGTTCCTGTGCCTTCAAGAGCTCCTGTTTGAAGTAGGTCCAACCCTCCTGGACCCCTTGGTTCATGAGGGTTGGTACCCAGGGAACTTTACAAATAAGTTTGCCCTCCGGAAGTCCAAGGTGAAGGTTCTGTTGGTACTCCTCCCTATCTCCCTGCATATTGAAAACCCCACTATCTCGTGGTCACTGCACCCTAGGCAGCCTCCCACAGTCTCATCTCCCACCAGCCCTTCCCTATTGGAGAACAGCAGATCAAGCAGAGTCTGTCCCCTGGTAGGCTCACTTAACAGCTGCGTCAGGAAGCAGTCCTCTATTCACTCCAGGAATCTTCTGGACTGCCTTCTCTCTGCTGAATTAAGTTCCCAGCAGATATCTGGCAGGTTGAAGTCACCCACGAGGACAAGATCTGATGATCTTGAAACAGCCTCCAGTTGTTTGTAGAATAATTCATCAACCTCCTCATCCTGGTTCGGTGGTCTATAACAGACTCCAATCAGGATGTCAGATTTGTTGGGCTGCCCTCTGATTTTAACCCACAGGCTCTCAATTCCCTCATCTTCCACCTCAAGTTCTGAGGCAGAGAGTGTCTCCCTAATATACAAAGCCACCCCTCCTCCTCTTCTCCCTCGTCTATCCCTCCTAAAGAGCCTGTAACCCCCCCAGTGTAGCACTCCAAACGTGCCTGTTGTCCCACCATGTTTCTGAGATGGCAACTATATCATAGTTGCCCTGGTGGATTAGGACCTCCAGCTCATCTTGCTTATTGCCCAGGCTGCGTGCATTGGTGTACATGCACTGCAGCTGGGCTCCCGACCTCTCAGTTGATCCTACCTTGTGCTCTACTCTTACCTCTGCAGAGGGACCGATGTCTTCACCCACCCCCTTCAGACCTAGTTTAAAGCCCTCCTAATGAGCCCTGCCAACTCTAGTGCTAGGACTCTCATGCCCCTTCTAGATAAATGTACCACATCAGGACCCAGCAGGTCAGGTGCCGTAAAAGTTGCCCCATGATCAAAGAAACCAAAGTTCCTCCACTGGCACCATTCCCTGAGCCACTTGTTGATGGTGTGGGTTCTCCCGTTCCTCTCAGTGTACTCCCCTGCCACTGAGGGAACTGAGCAGAACACCACTTGCGCGCCTGCCCCATCAATCAACTGTCCAAGGGCCCTGAACTCCTTCTTAATTGCCCTGGTGCCCTTCCTGTCGATCTCATCATGCACCCTGAGAAATGCTGGAGTTTTCAGGCTCCAAGGGATAGTAGACTTTCCTGGGCAAGTTTAGATGCCCTCAACTGTCCATATAACATGCTTTCTATAAATGTTAAGGCCCTAGTTGACAGTGTAAGCATGGATTGCAAAGTTTGTGGAGATAAATCCTACTCAGCAGATATCAGCCAGTGCCTCTTTGATAAAACAACATAAAAATGGGGAGTGAATAAGAGATCTGGTGGTTGCCGTGAATTGTTTTAACTCTCCAAAGCTCCATGGCAAAAACTGAGGCAGAAACAGGTTTGAGGCAGCCCACGAGATTTCTGTAAGCTTGCCTGCCTTCATCCCAGGCCTCACAGCTCCTAAATAGAGCAGGCAGTGTTTGAGAAAAAGCTGTGATTTGCTCAGAGAAATCAACTATTGTGTAGGAGCCCTAAAATAGGTGCCACAGTATGTAGACATTATAGTTTGTTTGTGCAGACATTCTTGCTCGCGCAAAGAATAAATGCTAAGTCCCCATTGTATATGTAAATAGGATTAATATTCCAAGTTGCACTCTGTTCTGGTCTCCCTCCAATTAATACCCAGGATAATCTCCCAAACTCAACATATTGTAACTCTAAAGCTAGGAAGACATTACAGTCCTCAGAAGATGTGTTCCATTTTTAGTGTATATACCTTTGTTTACCAGAATAAGAAAACAGGTGTGTTTTATTAGTATTATTATTCAAACATTGATTTGTTTTGTTGTTTTTTTCCTGTGTAAGATCTCAGTAGCAAAAAAGGCATCTTGGTAGGTAAGGCTAACTTCCATTTTCAAACTAAAATCATATGGCATAGGGATTTAGTTTTCTTTGTTATTCTTATTTTTTGTTGACTCTATTTGTGTCCTGCCATATCACAAATCTGAGTTCTGCATTTCCAGGGGTAGACTGCATAGGGAGGAAATTTGTTGTCATAGACATCATCCTCACTATGACATTTATGGGAGAGGAAGGTTTCCTAAGGATAAGTTCTGCATTTACCTTTTCTAACCTGAAAGCTTGTTCCTGTTAAAATCAATGCTTGGCCTTCAGCTCTAACTTACCTTTGCCCATTCTTTTATACATGGCATGAAATAAGGGGTAAGTATGAATTCAGTGGATTCTACATCAGTTGTACTATTCTGTTACCATTGGTTAATTTTGTTGAAAATATTACCTAAAGTATGTATTTTTCAACTTCTATTCTATGTCAGTTTTGTCCAATTGGCAGTCTCGTATTAGGACAGCTAGGTCTAAAAAGAATATTTTTCAGTTCTGTTTTGGGAGCTGATATTGACAAATCCGTATTCTTAGATTCACTTAGTACCAAAATTTCAATGCTATTTATATCAGTAACTGCCACTTCAAAACTCCACGTAATAGGGATGTAAGAAGCTCTCAACTTATCCAAACATTGCAGGTTTAAAATTCCAACATTTCATTTTTATGATGTAGACTGGAAGTGATAGTTAACACTTTAAAAACATCAATGCTTACAGTCTGATTCCCGAACATGTACAAAGGATCTGTAAAGGTCACGTACAGTTCTGAAACTGGGTTAATTTTTTGTAAGGTGTTAATCTAAGGGAGATAGCTGTGGAAATAATAGATGTCATTCTTCTGGTCAGTGTGAATTGTGGGAAGATTAAAGGCAACTGCCAGATGCCTTGCTGTCAAGCATATACTTCTAGATTCTAGAAACCTACCCAAACTGTCAAATGTATTACAGAACCAAGTTTTTTCCCAGGCGAAAATGAGTAAGACCTCAAAAATGTTGTTGTTGTCATTATTGTTATTAATCATGATAATACTCTTTTATAATAATAAAGTCTTTTGAAGTAATGCAAGGGATTTATGTATAAATGCAATTTTCTACAGTTAATTTAGTACTTCAGCAGTTCTTGTAGCAACAACATAGAGCAAATCTGTACCTTGTCAATGTGTTTTACTCCCTTTTCCTTTCCTAGCAACTCTTTCTAAATACTGGGATTTGTATTCCAAATAATCTTCTCATATGTGATATTTCATCTTGCTAAGATGTTTACGGAAACAATGTATAAACTAGACTAAAATGTGGTAGCGATGTCCCCCAACACTTTCGGTACCATAAGAATGTGCCTTGAGCAGCTTGCAGTGATGTAAAATTGTTGTCATTCAAGCTGAAATTGTCTATGATTGAGGACTTAGCTGAAGTATGATCAGCTATACGTTTGGTTTGGTGGGTTTTTTTCCTGTTATTATTGTTGTGGCTATTTTATTTCCCCTCCCCCCATTTTTTTTCTCATTTGTGGAATTTTCAATAAAAACAATTCAGCCATTTCTAAGAATACATCAGAGGAAATACTTTGTTTAATCTCTATAAAATTGTCACAGCCATTCAATACAAAGCTCCTGTACTTTCATGCTTTAGAAGCAGAACCCAGATTTAGTGGAGCTCCTTGCTGTCAGGAGAATTTAGCCTAATTTGATAATAAGACCTATCTTAGTTTGTATAGGACCAGTAGAAACATCTTTGTGTATTAATCACCTTTTTTTGTTTTTTTTTTTTTTTTTCTGAAATGAACTTGACATTCACCCATTGTGGCAGTTTGGGCTGGGTGCCTCCTGCTGCTGCCATGTGGGTGCACCTCTGGTGCCCCAAGTGTCCAGCCCAGTGGGTGGACACAGGAAGCAGAGTATTTCATACCCATAATGTCCTGCTCCCTATAAATCCATCTGCAAGGTCTCACACTTCCTCTTTCTTCCCTCAATGCACCCGTGGGAGATGCTCCCTATCTGGTAATGGAAGGGAGTTATCTCAAGGCCTCTTAGGCCTGGCTAGGCCAAAGATTCCAGAAGAAGAAGGGGGAAGGGCAATCTCAGATCTGGCCAGCTGAGATTAGCCTAACAGTGGAGGGGGGAAGAAAGAGCCCTGGGGGTTTTTGGTATACGCTCAGGTCGGGTGAAGGGAAATGCTGGGAGGTTTCTGGGTGTGCTATAAGGAACTTCTGGGTATGCTTTGGGATCTCTTTTCTCACTATGCTTTGTAGCCTCTCTAAAACACTCGCTGCTATTCCATTTAAACTTTCCATCACTTCTGCAATCTTTTTGTCTGAGTCTCCTTTTTTTCCTTTCCTGGTGGGAGGCAAGGGAGGGTCTGCCTCAACCTGGGACACCCATGCATGAAAGAGAGTCACAAGGCCCAAGAGAGATTTAATGAGATTGCTTTTCAAAATACCAAAAATTATTGTGAGTTGTGCATTCATTGCCTTTGCTACTGAATCAGGAAACAGGAAACAGGAAGAATAGAGATTAGACACCAAGGATATTGGAAAGGGAAGAGCAGAAGATGGGTGAAGCAAGAAAGCAAAAATGTGACAGGTGCAATGAGTATGTGCAGAAACTGTTGGAAAGAAGAAAAAGCAGAATCTCAGGGAGGAAGAAAGAGAAATACGGGGTCATATATGCTACAGGCCATAGGAGAGAGGGACAGGGGAGTCAAGAAAAAGAAAGCATCACAAATTTAGGAAATACCAGAGTTGAGGTTTCCCTGGTAACCTTACCTTGCTTCTGTCAGCATGCCGGTGCTTTACACTCATCTTGAAGGACATGTCCTATGTCCAGGCTTTTCAAAGAGATGTCTCTGTCCCAGGTTGAGGCAGATCCTCCCTTGCCTCCCACTGGGGCAGGGAAAAAAACAAGACTCAGACAAACAGATTGCAGAAGTGATGGAAAGTTTAAATGGAAAAGCAGTGAATGTTTTACAGAGAGGTACAAGCACAGTGACAAAAGAGATCCTAAAGCATACAGAGTCCTCTATAGCATACCCAAAACCCTCCCAGCACTCCCCTTCTCCCAAAATCCTCGGGGCTCTTACTTCCCCCCTCCACTGTTAGGCTAATCTCAGCTGGCCAGATCTGAGATTACCCTTCCCCTTCTCCTCCTGGCATTAGGCCTAGCCAGGCCCAAGAGCCCTTGAGATAACTCCCCTTCCATTACCAGATAGGGAGCATCTCCCACGGGAGCAGATGAGGGATGAAAGAGGAAGTATGCAGACTTGCTGATAGATTCATAGGGAGCAGGACATTACAGGAATGACTATTTCCTGTGTCTTGTGTCTCTTTTATTACAGCAATTAGTATCAGAGAAAATGGCAAAATTTAATAATTCTGTGCTCATTGTAAGCATTGTGATTTATAACATATTTCAGGTCAACCATGAGGCAAGGGAATATAAAACAATATAAAAAAGATTCTCCCTCAGCAAGGACATGACATGCAACTTAAGAATCTTGGGTTTAATAATGCATTGGAATGTTTATGACTACCCAGGAAAGCCTGATTCTAAGGAGTTCAAAATTAATCAGTATATTTGGTGATTTTAGGGTCCTTTGAATATATTATGTATGCAACACAAAAATATTGTAGATCAGCAACACAAAAAATTCCAAAGTAAACCCATGAGAAGCTAAGTTGAGTAAACTGTCTCAGCCATCCTTTTAAAATTATTTTCAATAATGTAATCAACAGTTGAGCAAGAAGAGGTTCAATGTCTTCTTAACTGTGAGCTTAAAATGCCCTTTCAACAGCCACTTTCTTTTTCAAAAAGAATGTTCTCAAGTTTTCAAAACCATTTATAATCATTTTGGCATGTTATATTTTTTTCTGTTATTACAGTGCATTTAATGTGATAATTAATACTGCTTGCAAATATATGGGAACTTCACACGGGTATTAAATCACTCTAACACAGCTCTAAGTCTGATGGATTTAGTAGTGACTCCTAAAAGGAGATTCCAGACAAGTCAGACAATTAAATATTTGATACAGGGGGCCAAAAAGCAAAAAATATACACACACATATATAGTCATTAGCCATAAAAGCTACCAAAGCCTTGGAATGTCTAATAATGTACATGTCTCTCAATTCTGTGTCATGCTAATTTGTTGAAAGGAAAATGTACCCAAAGTACATAAGCTATTTTTCACTTCAGCTGTTGTAGCAGGATTTAGAGAATTAACAATGGTACATTCTTATCCCTGCAGCATTTTATTCTGGCTCCAGGAGGGTCAAAGTCATAATTATTTTCCATAGAGAAATTATTCTGCTATTAATCCACCATTATATTTTATATAGCACAGTTAATGCAAACACACTATAATGTATAACCAAAGCATAATTCATAAAACTACTACAGATTTAAAGTAATACAGGTAATGTAAAGTAATACTTTAATTTTTCTAACATGTAGAAAACTGAGGTCGGAAAGTTTACTGGGGACCAGAAAGTCATTAGAAGTGGAAAGTGTCTGTCCTTCACTGACAGTGTGCTGGAGGCCGGTACCATGGGAAGATTTTGGCATAAACTCAGGTGACCAGCTGTGACACTGCACCACTGTCCCCGGTGATGAGTCTCCATGCAAGCATGACAAAGTGAGATACATGCACAGTTCATAGCAATGTAAATTATTGAAGGCTTAAGATTTATGCATGCCTGTAAAAAACCAACCAGAAAACCAAACAAAAAAACCTCAAACAAAAATGCTTTAAATATTAATTACTGATTTTGTCTACAAAATAATTGGCTTCTAGTGGAATAATAATTTTTCAGGTGATAATTTTTTTTTCAGCAGTCTCACTATTTATCTAGATCTGTACTTGGGTAAATACATACACAAAAATATATTACCATTTTTCTAACTTGAAATGATTGTTTATTTCTGATTTGCCAAACTATTTTGGTTATGTACATATGCCAGTATGATACTTAAACCCCATAAATATAATCAAGAGATCTGAATGGGCACTGAACTTGTAATTGGTCTTTATGGAGAACATGTACATTTAAATATTAATATATGTTTTGGGATAACAGTCAGTTCTGAATACTGTAACTGTATATATTAGACCAGTGGTTTTCAAGTATTCAGTGTCTTATCACATTAAAAAATACTAAAAGTTAAAAGCACAAATCTCAAACTAATTATGACTTACTCTGCCACAGAACTCAGGTTGATTAAGGGATTTTTTAAAAAGAAAAAAAAATTAACAATGAAAGGTTAAAGTGCCTGAGTCCGGGAGGGGAGTTGAAGGCAAGTAAGGCACCTAGAAACAGGCACACCTTGCTTTGACTGTGAAGTCTCAAGGCTTCAGAGTATTCTCAATAGCTGTATCTAAGCTGAATGTTAGGTTCAGGGTCTCCATTTTTGCAACTATCCAGTCTGTGAATTTGAATAACTGCACTCCATCTTCTTCTACAACCAGGTGCTCAGGATTTCTTCCAGCAGAAACCACATGTTTCTTTGGTGGGAAGGAACAAGGTGACACACAGTGATCTCACCCAAACATACACCTGGGATGCAGCCATGGCTCACACCTGTACCTGGAAGTGGGTACTGCTGTCAGCTCCCACAGTAGTCTTAATACCACAACTGCACCCATGCACTGCCTTGAGTCCATGCTCTGTTTCCCTGAAGTATTTTAGATAGACAGAAGAGATGCTATCATGGCCACTGAAAAGACTGGATAGTTCAATTTTTCCTGCAATATTAAGTTATTTAGAAAAAAACAGAATTCTAATTATACTGCACATGTCCAGGGACATTAATGTATGCCATAAATCTTTATAATGTATGCCATAAATCTTTATAATAAATTTTGCCAGCTGTCTTCTTTTGTTCCTTGCTGTGTTCTGCATGCATCTTAGCATTGTAAAGCAATGAGAGAACCAGTCGTTTCTGATAGCCTAGGAAAAGAGTCCATGGATTAGATGTGGCTCTTCTCATAAACTGGGGGGAGACTTCAATGCTAAATGCTATGTTGTATCTATGGAAACTACAACTCTTTAGGCCATTCTGGTACAGATTTGCAGAGATTAAGATAGAGTGCCTGTAATCAGAATATGTCTTAGACTGGATTTCTCATATCTTTCTTACTCATGTTTAAGAGTCTATTTTGGCATTGTTTCCATGTCAGGAAGCCAAATGGGTGTTCAGAAATGTTACATACACATAGGCATTTGCACAAGGAATTTTGATACATTATGCTTAGAAATCGTCCAGTTTTGCATTTGTACCAAGAAAGTAGCCCTAGATATAGCACAGGAGTCAAGAAAAGGAAGAGAGACAGAACAAGGAAGAAAAAGGAGAGGGGAGAAAAACAGAAATAGAAAGAATTTTCTGAAATTCTCACATATATTGATCATTTCCCTGTTGTTGCTCCTTTTTTGGCCATCAGGCCTCCATTCCATCTAGACTGTTCATAGTCTATTGGAAAGCAACACAACCATAAACTCCTTATTTTCAAAGACTATTTTTAATCTAGCATTCATTGCGCGAACTAAATTCAGGCAAAGTTATAGCAGACCACATAGTTAATTTCAGGTATGTCCTTGTGAGGGGTTGAGGCAGACCCCCTCCCCACCACAGGCAAAATAATGACTCAGACAAACAGATGGCAAAAGTGGTGGAAAGTTTCAATGGAAAGCAGTGAATGTGTACAGAGAGCCAGAAGCACAGTGACAAAAGATATCTCAAAAACAGAGCCAGAAAGTATCCCATCCTCACCTGAGGGTACACCCAAGACCCCCAGGGCTCCTTTTTCCCCCCCCTCCCCACTCCACTGCTAGGCTGGTCTCAGCTGGCCAGATCTGAGACTGCCCATCCCCCTGGCCTTGGGCCTAGGCAGGCCCAAAAGGCCGGGAGACATCTCCCCCAAGTTACCAGGTGGCGGTGAGGGAAGAAAGAGAAAGTGCCAGAACCCCCGCTGAGATCCTATAGTGGAACAGGGTATTATGGCATGAAATACCTGGCTTCCTGTGTCCACCCACTGGGCTGGACTCCTGAACACAGGAAGCACCCCTCATATGAACACAGCAGAGGGCACCCAGCCCAAACTGCTACAGTCCTCTAAAAAAGAGAATGGGATATCTTGATAACTTGTGTCTGTTTGTATCACAAAAGTGCTGAGAAACACACAAAAAGGTATAAAAGCTGAACATCACAGAATCAGGCTTAAGCCATGCAGTTTCTCACTCAGCAGGCTGTTTTGCAAGAGCACAAGACATTGCTTTTAGCAATTCGTAAACTCAAGGCACCCTAGAGATCAAGTAGTAACAGACAGTGCATAACCCTTTAAACACAGCTTACCCCTCCAAGCAACCCTCAACTAAAGGCTGGTAGTCGCGGTGGTATCAAAGCAGTATTTTTAACACTACTAATTTTAGCTAATGGAAAATAAAGAGTGGAAGTTCACAGCTGTCATGTTATTTCATGCTGAAAATTGCATAGCGACATCTCAGTCTTAAAGTGTGATCTTAACATAGGAACCTCGCCACCTGGTATTTATGGCAAACTCCTCCTCAAGTGAAAAGCAATTACGCATCCAACTTAGCTAAAATGAACATCTGTGAATCCAGAAAAAAGTTTATCAACTTTATCAAACTTTGTCTATTTTCAGCAATGTTTGTTGTTTTTAACAAGGATTTCTCTAGGCTTTGCAGGTCAGAAAATTATTCCCTGTCATTTTTCACCAGTGACAGAATCTTTCCTCTTCTTTGCACAGAGGAAGGAAAAAAAAATAGTTTTGGCAACTCACTGTTCATATTTTGAGAAATACACAGCACTAGATTGTCTCTCCTAAATGTGTTGTACAGCTGCATCCACAGAAACCCAGAATTATCACCCAAATCTTGCCAGTTTCTATTCTCTTTCTTTGAGTAATAACAGTTTTCCAGGCAAGGACTTCTAAGTCAAACTTATTTACATCCAAACACAAACTAGACACTGCTTAATGTTGTTATTTTAGAAATGGCCCATTTTTCTGTTCCAGTTTGTAGAATTTATGTTATTTTTCTTAAATATGAGCAGATGTAACCAATAAAAATGTTTACACAAACACTTTGAAGATTTTTGTGGTGTACGAACATGACTGACTTGCCGAGAGAGGCATTCTGGACTACTCAGTGCTTAAACAGTGGTAAGATTGTATTTTTGTATCTTTGCCTCTGGGTCTGCAGGAAGAACCTGAGAGCTTTTTCCTGATACTTTGATTTTAGATCATTTAGAAATAAGTGCTGTGCATAAAAGAGAATGTGTAGAAGAGCAGAAAAGCAGATTGCTTTTGCATTAAACACTTGGCCACAACTCTTTGATATAAGCTGAAAAGAAGTATAATCTTTAACATAATGCCATAGCTTTTTAAATTTATTTATATTACTGTAATTCATTTCACCAGCTTTACTGGCATAAATGGTGCTTTCATTGTGCTATGATGTGACATCCTGCACAATGCAATACAGCTACCAAAAGCTTAAAAGGCAGACAAAAGAGCTGGGACAAATGAAATAGTAAACAATTTTGAGCTATTCAATCAGGTCATTGCACTGTACTTGTCTTTATAACTCAGTTTATGAAAGTAATTTTTCGAACTGATGTTTGTGTATTTTGACAGTGCTAATGATAAAGCACAATTGGAAGAGGGAAGAGTGTCTCCAGCAATGTATTTTGAAATTTGCTACAATAAGCCCACATGCTTCTCTAGACAGAAAACTAATATCTAGTAATTTCGTGACAGACTGTATTAAGTGTTTACACTTGTCATCATGCAAAAGGGCAAAATACTTGTAGTCCTGCATTTAAATAACCTCCTGCATTTAAATAACCTCTGTGCCAAAAAGAACTGGAAGGCCATGTGAAGATTAAACTGTACAAGTTCAGACTGCGCAGCAGCGCACTGAGTTTAATCTGATTCGCAGGAGGTTCAACCTTAGCATGGTATCTTTTGTATGGAAGTAAATTCTTCTTCCATAAGGAGCTGTCCATACACAGTCAAAAATATGAAACAACAATCAAAATCCTAAGTTATTCAGTCTCTTCAAAAAGAAGAATGCCAAGAGCTTACAGAAACAATTTTCCAGAAACAATAATCACGAGAACACTTACTGACCTGTGGGGCATAACTAGCTGTTCATAGTTAACTCCAAGGAGCCATTCCAAATACGGAATTTTGGGGCTTCTTCCACGGTCTGACAGTTATACCAAAGCATAACTGTAACAAGCTGATTCAATACTATTACTTAGAAGTACTGAATTTTGCTCTGTGTGAGACTGTATAGAACTTCCAAGGCAAGTAACCACTTTATTAGTTTAACTGCCTGAGATGAAGAGATAAATGTGGCCTTGCCTTTTCCAGTTATATTAGTTCTCCATGTAGTGCTTCATTTTGTCTGAAGTCAAAGCCCAGCTAAGCAAAACAATGTCTTTGTTGTGGAAAATGAAACATCAGCCAGCAGATGCACATCTATAATACATGTATACTTCTGTAATCAGAAATTGTGTCAGAAGCAATGAAATGGTGATAATCTTGAAATATGCACTTTTATTTGCCTGTTTAATCACATATCACTAGAAATGCTGGTACAGTGTACAGGTTTTAGTAGAAATGTAACACTGTGATATATAGTCCCTACAGTTTCTACATTGCCTGTCTGAGTTCTTAAAGTGTGATCAACTTCCTTGCTTTATGCATGGCAGGCTGAATTATACCTGTAGTGGGTAATAGTTGCAGGTCAAGCTCACATAATCTCCATGTTCTACAATATGCAAGAACACTCTGAGTTTTCTGCAAGAGAAAGTGGCAGAAAGAAACTATTGACAATGAATTACATTTTTTTTGTGAATTTGCTGTAAGTGGCTGAATTTGAGTAAGTGGCATTAAGCCTTTGCATAGCAAGTTTTAAGTGCATGCTACAGAATGGGGTCTTGGTACCAAGCTGAGTACTGTGGTGGGTAAAGGGCTTAGGTGAACAAAGCATCTTGCTTTTAGATGCTGTGTTTCTACACAAATCTTTGTTCCTTCACCTCTTTCAAGTGAATCTGACTGAAATTTAAAAAATAACTTGTTTAATGTGCGAGTAGGCTCACACTCCCATTAAATACAGTTACTATAGTTTTCTTTCCAAATGCAGCAGCAGTACTTCTCTTCCTCCATTCTTTGATACAACTGAAAGGCTAAAGCATTAATTCAAGAATCAAGAAAGCAACATTACCACCTCAATCAGATAGGAGAAAATGTATGTGGCTGACAATATCTCAGTGTCTCAGTCCAGAGAGGGCAAGAGACTCAGTTCTTTTGAATATTACCATGTTATGAAATTAGAGGCACAAATGAGGCCAAAATACCAACAGCGAGGCTGTTTTTGAACAGAATATAGTGGATGGATCAGAAGAAGGGAGAGAGGGAAAAATAGGGAGAAGAAGGAGAGATAAGAGGAAAGGAATTATATTACCATTCCCCACCCCCCAAGGTGGTTTGGGTCTGTGGAGAAAGGGTGCTGCCTTGTTGACTGTGCTGTCCTCCCCTGGAGAAGGGGATGGAGAGATCCCAAAGTTCAAATCCAAGTCCTTCTCTGAGCAGCCTCTTCAGCTCCATGAGTTGCAGCAGGCAGAACTTAGGACATGGAGAGTGGGCTCCTTCTGGTCTGCTTCTTCCAGACTACATGGTGATGTCTCTGTCCTTTTCTCTCGTGGCGTTTTCTTCAGAGTGGCATTGTCCAGGTCTTTTCCTTCTTCTGAGCCAGTAGTTGCTCAGATCTTTTATATAGTTTTTTAGGTATGTGTCCAGGTAGTGAATATGCATATTCCAGAGAGTATTGATAGCAGTGGCCTCTGCCCATTATTTCCAGGGCAGCTGCAGCCTGGTGAGCAGTCTGTATCCTTTGCACCATTCACCCTTTCTGAGGTAGCTGATGGGTAGAGATGATCTTGCCTATGCACATTCAAGAGAGTGGTTATCCAGTGGCATCTGCCCAATACACATAAACTATTGTCTGGGCAAGCAGCAAAGGTGATTTTATCTTTGTTGAGTCACATCAAGAGAGACAAGATTTAGTCTCTCACACTCAGAAATGCTGTCATTGGGGCCCACCTCTTCTGAAGCAGTGTTGTTAAACAACGAGGAATTTGAGACTCAGAATGAGTATGAGGGATAGAGGGAAGCAGTGTAGCTTCATGGCCATGTATTTAGGGATCCATACCAAGAATGAAGATGATTCAGTTTTCAGCCAATCCAGTGGCATTTTGCTTTAAATGTTCTTCAGCCATAAATTATACACAGACCACACCAATTTCTTCCTACGATAGGAATTGTCTTAGACATTAGCTTTATGAAGAATCCTCTTCTGAGTGACAGAAACAGTTATGTTCAGGAAAAGATAGGTTAGAAAGAGGAAAGTAAGCCCTGTGTCTTTGGCCCCTTCTTGAGGGCAGCTTTGAACCATAGATTTCAAATGGTAATGATTTCCTGCTTGCAACATCTGGAGAAGACACAGGGCAAAAATCTGCCTGGTTGTCAACTAGTTATCAGCTACTTTCATTGAGTGTTCTGTGCATCTGGGAGGTGTTTATAGGAAGTGCCTTACATTAATAGGCACCATATGCAAAAGCAACATATCTAAACCAGCACAGATTAGTGCAATTGCACAATGCACAATATTTCAGATGTCTATTTTTCTTTTACCACCATATTGCTCAGTAGCTTTTCATCCACTTGAAACTGGTGTGGTATAGTAGAAGCTATACTGAGACAAAGAGGCAGGGCACTCTAACACCTGCCTTTCAGATCTAGATATCTTTGGTACTAACCACTAGCTTACTGTAAATAAGTAAATACTCTCTGACAAACTGTTCAAGCACTGAATTAATGTTTACTAACTACATTAGATTGACTTTATATAAAAAATATACAGTCATTATTCACAGGACGTATAGCATGAGTACAAGCTGATGAACAAATAATACAATACAATAATACAATACAATACACCAGGTTGGAAGAGACCTTCAAGATCATCGCGTCCAACCTATCAACCAATCCAACCCACCTAAACAACTAGACCATGGCACCAAGCACCCCATCAAGTCTCCTCCTGAACACCTCCAGTGACGGCAACTCCACCACCTCCACAGGCAGTCCATTCCAATGGGCAATCACTCTCTCTGTATAGAACTTCTTCCTAACATCCAGCCTAAACCTCCCTGGCGCAGCCTGAGACTGTGTCCTCTTGTTCTGGTGCTGGATGCCTGGGAGAAGAGATCAACCCCCACCTGTCCACAACCTCCCTTCAGGTAGTTGTAGAGAGCAATAAGGTCACCCCTCAGTCTCCTCCAGGCTAAGCAACCCCAGCTCCCTCAGCCTCTCCTCATAGGGCTTGTGTTCCAAACCCCTCACCAACTTTGTTGCCCTTCTCTGGACATGTTCCAGCAAGTCAGCAACCTTCCTAAACTGAGGGGCCCAGAAATGGACACAGGACTCGAGGTGTGGCCTAATCAGTGCAGTGTACAGGGACAAAATGACCTCCCTCCTCCTGCTCCTGCACACTGTTCCTGATGCAGGCTAGGATGCCATTGGCTCTCCTGGCTGCCTGGGCACACTGCAGGCTCATGTTCAGCCTACCATTGACCAGTACCCCCGGGTCCCTCTCTGCCTGACTGCTCTCCAGCCACTCTGACCCCAGCCTGTAGCACTGCTGTGGCCAGTGTGCAGAACCCGGCACTTGGATGTGTTAAATCCCTTGCCATTGGATTCTGCCCATCCGTCCAGCCTGTTGAGGTCCCTCTGCAAAGCTTCTCTACCCTCCAGCAGATCAACTCCTGCCCCCAGCTTGGTGTCGTACACTAATTTACTGATGATGGACTCAATGCCCTCATCCAGATCATCAGTAAAGATAATAAAGATGTTGAAGAGCATGGGGCCCAGCACTGATCCTTGGGGCACACCACTAGTGACAGGCCACCAGCTGGATGTGGCACCATTCACCACCACTCTCTGGGCTCGGCCCTCCAGCCAGTTCCCAGCCCAATGCAGTGTGAACCTGTCCAAGCCATGGGCTGATAGCTTGGCCAGGAGTTTGCTGTGGGGGACAGTGTCAAACGCCTTGCAGAGGTCCAGGTAGACTACATTCACAGGCCTCCCCACATCCACCAGGCGGGTCACCTGATCATAGAAGGAGATCAGGTTGGCCAGGCAGGACCTGCCCTTCCTAAATCCATGCTGGCTGGGCCTGATCCCTTGGCCATCCTGGAAGTGCTGTGTGATTGCACTCAAGATGACCTGTTCCATAATCTTGCCTGGCACTCAGGTCAGGCTGACAGGCCTATAATTCCCTGACTCGTCCAACCGGCCCTTCTTGTGGATGGGCACCATGTTGGCCAGCTTCCAGTCTTCTGGGACCTCTCCAGTGAGCCAGGACTGCTGAAAAATGATGGAGGATGGCTTGGCCAGCTCATGTGCCATCTCTCTCAGCACCCTAGGATGGATCTCATCCGGTCCCATGGACTTGTGGGGATCCAAACGGCTGAGGGGATCTCTAACTGCTTCCCCCTCCTGGAACAGAGGGAAACTATGCTGCTCCCTGGCTCCTTCTGCCAGCTCTGCAGGCCAGCTGTCTGGAAGACGTTCTGCCCTGCTAGTAAAAATTGAGGCAAAGAAGGTGTTAAGTTCCTCGTCCCCAGAGCATCATTTTCCTTTAGGTCTCCATTTCACTTCTGGAACTACAAGGAGAAGTGCTGATTCAAATTAATAGCTTTGACCAGGAGAAACTAAACTGAGATTTTTTTGAATTATTTTTTAAATTAATATTAAAATATGTATCTGTCATGTTTTCAGTATTCCAAAGAAAAGAAATTGTGGTGCTCTTTTGCACAGTCAGAAGGTGTTTCAGCACCTCTTACCTTCTCTATCTGACATCTCTCATCAAAATTTGGACTGAAAACTCACTAGATTATGTTACATTTATATAGTATCTTGAGGAAATAGGCTAAAATATGGCACCTTGCCAGCTTCACCCTATACACATGAACACATACACACATGCAAACATACATTCACCTATTGCTTGCTATTAGGTGTCTCTGGCTTAGCTTTCAGCATCAATCTACTATCAAGGCACGCTGAGATCAAGCCACCAACAAGTCCAGTCTACCCTTATGGTTAGCCAGAGGCAATTCTTCCAGAAAATTTAAACTTCCTACCACTTCTCAGGTTCTTGCACCAGTACAGACTAGGAGTCGTCCTGCTGGAGAGCTGCTCCATGGAGAAAGACCTTGGAGTCCTAGTGGACAGCAAGTTCTCTATGGGACAGCAATGTGCCCTTGTGGCCAAGGGTGCCAACAGCATCCTGGGGGCATCAAGAAATGTCTGGTACGTTAGGAAGGTTCTTCTCCCCCTCTAGTCTGTCTTAATGAGACCACACCTGGAATACTGTATCCAGTTTTAGGCTCCCAATTCAAGAGAGACAGAGATCTGCTGGAGAGAGTGAAGCAGAGAGCTAGAAGGATGATTGCGGGGCTGGAACACCTCTCCTGTGAAGAGAGACTGAGAGAACTGAGGCTGTTTAGTCCTGGGAAGAGACTGCTGAGAGGGAATCTTACCAACATCTATAAATATCTAAGGGGTGGGTATCAAGATGAAGGTGACAGTTTGTTTTCGATTGTGTCCAGTAACAGGAAAAGAAACAACTGGTACAAGCTAGAACACAGGAGGTTTCACCTCAATGCAAGGAGACACTTTGTGGTGAGGGTGATGGGGCACTGGGACAGACTGCTCAGAGAGTTTGTGGATCCTCCTTCACTGGAGTCTTTCAAAACCCACTTGTATGATTTCCTGCGTGGTCTGCCCTAGATGACCGTCCTTTGGCAGCAGGGTTGGACTTGATCTCTGGAGGTGCCTTCTAACCCCTAGGATTCTGTGATTCAGTATCAGACTGTAATTATCAAGAAGATGAATTCCCAAATGCACACTGGTTCTACTTCCTCCTTCCCCCTCACTGCTTCATGCACACAAACAAATCTGTGGTACCCCCTAGTGAAGCAGCAGTTTTGTAAAGTTGATTCTGCCTCCAGTTTTTACTTGATTTTACTAGCAAGCAATTAAATGCATGCAGCAAAATTAACCACATTCCTTTAAACACACTGCGACAGTGTTGAAAAGGTGACAGAAAACACGGTCAACTGTCTGAGAGTGAGAAGCCTGGTTTATAAAAATTTATGATAATTAAATGATATCTATTCTGTTTCATTGTTACTAAACTGTTTAATGTGTGCATTCAAATTACCTCAACTGCTGACTTGTCAGGAAATGAAGACAGGAATAAACACATGCAGAAGTATCAGGCTATCAGGGCCATTGACTTAGGTTAACACATATTGATTCTGTTAAACTGCTTGAACTGGTGACAACAAGCTTCAGAAGCCACAGCAGAACAAGATTCCAGCACCTTTTACAGATGGTGTCAAAAGGTCAACTAAGCAGACATGTAAGAAAAATACAATGCAGGACAATTTATAGCTATAGTGAAAGATAAATACTGACATACAATAAAAGGAAAAATTATTAATTAATAACTCAATTTCCTGTTAGCCTCTTATTAAAATTAAGTCACATTTTGAACATAGAAAGCTGTTTGCAGGTCTCTTGTTACAAAAAGGAACAAAAGCACATACCTGGAGAAACTAACTTTGCTGGGGTGCATGTGTTTGATGCCCAGTGTTCTGTAACCAAAAACAAACCACAAGATTAAAAAAGATTGCAGAGAGAGGTCAAGGTACCAGCTGCCTTATGCCACAATGAAGGGCACTCATTTTCATTTCGCATTCAGAGGGATGCCTTTGCAAGCATGAAATCTCAAAACTTGTCACTTAACAAGAGTTGTGCTAGAGAGTTTCTTACATGCTGCTGTACTGAAGCAGGGTCTTTTGAGAATTTCAATAGGTGTGTCCCAGCAAAACCACTGGCTCCATCAGACATTGATAACTAAGAATCACACAACAAAACAGAAACACTTCTTCAGTACTGGCACATTTTGAGCTTTTAATTACAAACAGGTTAACCAAGTTGCTTCCTCATATTGGAAAAAGTTGATTTTGAAAACAAGACTCCTTAAAAATACCATTGTACTGCTAGTTTTATCTTACGACTACAATCTGATTCTACATGACTACTTATGGCTTACTTATGACTACAGTGTGATTTTCCATCCTGCTTTGTCAGGGAGATTGGACTAGATGATCTCCAGAAGTCCCTTCCAACCTCTAACATGCTGTGATTCTATGATTTTCTTCCCCACTGCTATACCACATTTTCCCACAAAAATTACTATGTGAATAATACTCCACCATAATTAACACTCAGTTTAATGGAAATAACTTAGGAAAGTAAAAATATCACAGCTAAAAAAAAAAAAAAAGTTTTAACATTCTTCTTAGTTTGCATTATTTAGGGAACCTGAATCTTCATTTTTCCCATAATTTATTCTTTATTCAAAATCGTAACATTTTTGCAGTTTGAGCATTTCACAGTTTATTGTCACAGCAGAAAAGTCCATTATGGGTTTATGTGGCAAGGTTTTGGTAGCAGCAGGGGTTACAGGAGTGGCTTTTATGAGAAGCAGCTGGAAGGTTCCCCTGAGACTAATAAAGCAAATTCTGGCTAGCTCCAAGACCAACCTTCTGCTGGCCAAGTCTGAGTCCATCAGTGACAGCAGTAGCAGCTCTGTGATAACGTATTTAAGATGAAAAAAACCTGCACAATTTCAGCTGGGAGAAAGGAGTGCGAATATGTGAGAGACATGAAGGCCAGTGAAGGATGGTGAAGAAGTACTCCATGTAGAAATTCCCCTGCAACCCGTAGTGAAGACCACGGTGAGACAGGTTGTGCCCCTGCAGCCCCCAGAGGTTTAACAGTGGACCAGATATCTATCCGCAGCCCATGGAGGGCCCCACACCAAAGCAAGCTGATGCACCAGAAGGAGCATGTGACATCATGGGAAGCCTATGCTGGAGCAGGGTCCTGGTAGGACCTGTGGATCCACGGAGAAGGGCCCATTGGAACAGGTTTGCTTGCAGGTTTGCGACCCCATGGGAGATTGTGGTGGGTTACACCCATCCTGAGAGGGAGGAGGGGTTGTGAGAGCCCTGCTTTCCCCCAGGCATTAAGGAAACCTGATCCAGGTGGACTTGGTTCCTTCCTTCCCCCTCACTCCCCAGGAAATGAGTTAGTTTGTTCCACTCCCCCTTCCTGTCTAGCAAGACTATAAAGGGGAGGGTGTGGCAACCATTTTCCTCTCTTTTGCTTCTGCCTCATCTGTGTGAGAGGATCAAGAGTCGCTGCTGGCTTCCTGGTTCTCTGCCACATGGTCAGGCCTGGTCTTTCTCCCTGCCGCATCCACATTTCTCCAAAGGACTGTTGGTTTTGTATATCTCCCTATCCAACCTTGTTCCTTACCCTTGTGATCCCTTCCTGTTATTGTCATATATATATATATATTCACATATATATACATATAGTCATATACATATATATAGTCATATACCTGGACATCAGCAAGTCCTTTGACACCGTTCCCCACAGCAAACTGCTGGCTAAGCTGTCAGCTCCTGGCTTGGACCGCAACACTCTGTGCTGGGTTAGGAACTGGCTGGAGAGCTGAGCGCAGAGAGTGGTGGTGAATGGTGCCACATCCAGCTGGCGGCCAGTCACCAGTGATGTCCCCTAGGAACCAGTGCTGGGCCCCATCCTCTTCAACATCTTCATTGATGATCTAGATGAAGGGATTGAGTCAGTCATCAGCAAATTTGCAGATGACACCAAGCTGGGACCTGGGGGTGCTGATTGACAGCTGCCTGAACATGAACTAGCCGTGTGCCCAGGTGGCCAAGAAGGCCAACCGCATCCTGGCCTGCATTAGGTGTGGCCAGCAGGAGCAGGGAGGTCATTGTGCCCCTGTACTCTGCACTGGTTAGGCCACACCTTGAGTCCTGCATCCATTTCTGGGCCCCTCAGTTTAGGAAGGACATCGAGACACTTGAACATGTCCAGAGAAGGGCAACAAGGCTGGTGAGAGGCCTTGAGCACAAGCCCTATGAGGAGAGGCTGAGGGAGCTGGGATTGTTTAGCCTGGAGGAGGCTCAGGGGAGACCTCATTGCTCTCTACAACTACCTCAAAGGTGGTTGTAGCCAGGAGGGAGTTGTTCTCTTCTCTCTAGCAACCAGCCCCAGAATAAGAGGACACAGTCTCAAGCTGCACCAGGGGAAGTTCTTCACTGAGAGAGTCATTCGTCATTGGAAGGGGCTGCCCAGGGAGGTGGTGGAGTCACCTTCCCTGGATGTGTTCAAGAGGGGACTGGACATGGCACTTGGTGCCATGGTCCAGTCATGAAGTCTGTGGTGACAGGTTGGACTCGATGATCTTTGAGGTCTCTTCCAACCTTGTCGATACTGTGATACTGTGATACATATATATGTAGTCATATACATTCATGTATAGTCATATATATATATATTGTTTAAAGAAAAATTTTACCTCTCTACTTCCAAACTGACTCCAAATTATTCCTTGGTATATTTACCTCCTCTTCTTTTTCCTTACCCTTCTTTCTTTCCCTTTTTTTCCTTCTCTTATCTTTCAGCTTCCCTTTTCCGTCTATAGGGAAAGAGGAAGGGGAGTGAGGGAGGAGTTCTCAGTCTTGCCCCCCATCTAAGCTCTTACATTCCAGTTAAAGCTCAAACCACAACAGAGATCTACAGTGGGACAGTCTGTTCCTGAATAACTACACCTTATAGAAGGGACCCATGCTGGAGCAGTTTGTGAAGATCTTACAGCCCATCACATTGCATATTTTCATGCAGAACTGTCTCCCATGGGATGGACCTCATGCTGGAGCAGGGGATGAGTGTGAGTAGTCCTGTGCCTGTGAAGGAAGAAGCAGCAGAGACAACATGAGATGAACTGACTTCAACCCCATTCCCCATCCCCACGCACTGCTGCTGGTGGTGGGAGGTAAAGGAAAATCACGAACTGAGTTGCAGCCAGGAACTCTAGGAGAGGTGGTGAGAAAGCATTTTTAAGACTTAGTTTTTATTTCTTATTATCCTAATCTGGTTTGATAGGTAATAAATAAATTTCCCCTAGTCAAATCTGGTTTGCCCATGACAGTACTTATTTAGTGATCTCCTTGTCCTTGTCTCAACCCATCAGCCTTTCACTGTGTTTTTCTCTCCCCTCTCCACCTGAGGAAGGGGGTCATAGAGTGGCTTTTGTGGGTGCCTGGCATCTAGTCAGGATCAAGACATCACACAAGTATAATACTTAATGATTCCAGAATATTGAGAATAGAACAAAGAAAACATCAACAATATTGACAATAAAGATGAAAGGAGAAACTGGCAAACACGGGTAATAACTGGAGATGTTGGAAGAAATGCCATTTATGAAATATTTAGGCTAGATGTTTAGAGAAACAGGTGTAGATAGTTTTTTCAACTGTGCAAGTCTTTTGCCCCTGAATTGTGCTATACTGAGAAATATACTGAGTGCCTCTGTTTTCTAATTCTGGGGGATTTTGCAGAACTTAAAATACAATACAATACAATACAATACAATACAATACAATACAATACAATACAATACACCAGGTTGGAAGAGAATCATAGAATCATAGAATCAGTCAGGGTTGGACGGAACCACAAGGATCATCTAGTTCCAACCCCCTGCCATGGGCAGGGACACCCTACACTAGATCACGCTGGCCAGAGCCTCGTCCAGCCTGGTCTTAAACACCTCCAGGGACTGGGCCTCAACCACCTCCCTGGATAACCCATTCCAGGCCTTCACCACTCTCATGGTGAAGAACTTCTTCCTCACATCTAGCCTGAATCTCCCCATTTCCAGCTTCATTCCATTCCCCCTAGTCCTATCACTACCTGAGATCCTGAGAAGTCCCTCCCCAGCCTTCCTGTAGGCCCCCTTCAGATACTGGAAGGCCACAATGAGGTCACCTCGAGCCTTCTCTTCTCCAGACTGAACAGCCCCAACTCCTTCAGTCTGTCCTCATAGGAGAGGTGCTCCAGCCCTCTGATCATCCTCGTGGCCCTTCTCTGGACACGCTCCAGCACGTCCACATCCCTCCTGTAATAGGGGCTCCAGAACTGGACGCAGTACTCCAGGTGGGGTCTCACCAGGGCTGAGTAGAGGGGGAGAAGCACCTCCCTTGACCTGCTGGTCACACTTCTCCTTATGCAGCCCAGGATCTGATTGGCTTTCCGGGCTGCAAGCGCACATTGAGAGCTCATGTTGAGCTTCTCGTCCACCAGCACCCCCAAGTCTCTCTCCTCAGGGCTGCTCTCCAGCCAGAGACTTTCAAGATCATCACGTCCAACCCATCAACCAATCCAACCCACCCAACAACTAAACCATGCAGCCAAACACCCCATCAAGTCTCCTCCTGAACACCTCCAATGAAGGTGACTCCACCACCTCCATGGGCAGCCCATTCCAATGGGCAATCACTCGCTCTGTATAGAACTTCTTCCTAACATCCAGCCTAAACTTCCCCTGGCGCAGCCTGAGACTGTGTCCTCTTGTTCAGCTACTGGCTGCCTGGGAGAAGAGATCAACCCCCACCTGTCCACAACCTCCCTTCAGGTAGTTGTAGAGAGCAATAAGGTCAGCCCTCAGTCTCCTCTTCTCCAGGCTAAGCAACCCCAGCTCCCTCAGCCTCTCTTCAAAGGGCTTGCGTTCCAAACCCCTCACCAACTTCGTTGCCCTTCTCTGGACACGTTCCAGCAAGACATCATCCTTCCTAAACTGAGGGGCTCAGAACTGGACACAGTACTCAAGGTATTTCAAGCATACAATGTTGTATGACCATGACCAGTTCATGTTATATGACCTGTGTCATATACATAATAAGATTTTTATAACCCTAATGTTTAGAATAGATTTCATCACAAATAAACCCAAACACT
This sequence comes from Picus viridis, assembly GCA_033816785.1. Classification (NCBI taxonomy): domain Eukaryota; kingdom Metazoa; phylum Chordata; class Aves; order Piciformes; family Picidae; genus Picus; species Picus viridis. The sequence continues at coordinate 56,310,361 of CM066606.1, forward strand.
TAATTGCCTTAATTAAATCAGATGATAAAAATAAACCTTGTGTAGAAGTCTCAGACTAATATTCTTGGAGACAAATTCTGGAGACAATTGTCTTGGAGACAAATTTGAGCTCCCTGGCTAAGACTACAAAATATGTCTGTGGTGTAACAAATAGTCTTGTTTTACTGCTGGAAAGTCTTCCATATTTTGTGGAATAATCAACAGACAAACTGTTAGTATCTTTTTTTTTTTTTTTAAGAGTTGCAGCTTATTTTCATTTTGTCCACCTTAGAGATTGCCATCACCCTCTATAGCCCTCTACTATCTTCCTAAAAGGGACAATTTTCTGGCTGCTTATGTGAAAGGAATGAAATTGCTTTATATCCACATTGCTTTTTGTATCACCGTTCAGTATTTTTGCGTACTCTGAGACAAGTCTCCTAACGCTCAAAGAATCACAGACATTCAGTGTGTTCTCTTCTGCATGCTTAGGAATGTAACTTTTCTCTTTTTTTCCCTTTAACTGTTAATTTACAAGGAAAGCATGTGAAAACTGTTAATTTACAAGGGAAGCTTCAGTTACAGCTGACATTCAACCCCACATTTCTTGTGGACATCTTCAAATTACCAATGCCTTTGAAACAGTGATAGAATAATGATAGCAAGGCATTTGCTTTTGCTGGTTGCTGATTTGTACCCAAAAGCTGTTCTGAAAAACCTAGTCACATGGGGTCTCATTTTTCTCTGGCATACTGTAAGGGATAATGTTCTAATGCATTTCTTCCCACAGATTTTTCTCAATATATTGTACTTTGCCTTTGTTGTATAAGCACCTCTGAGCCTGAGTTACTATTGGCTAAGCTTCGTCTTGCTTTGAGATTATTCTCACATGGCTTGGCTTAATTATTTTCTGATAGTAATTTTATGTCTTTGAACCAGTAGCTGAACTTAGCTAATTTTCCCTAGCTTTTTAACCTGAACTTCAGATAAAACAGCTTAAAATTTTTGAAATTGTATGTAGAATTATACAGCTATATTATAATAATGAAAATGTACAAACAACAAAAACAAACAAACAAACAAATCCAGCCCTTCAGATAAATAAACAAACAAACAAATCCCCTAGCCAGATAATCAGATAAAAAGCTCCACTAACCAGTAGCTCTTCTTTTTCATATTTTCTTTATTTCTGAAAGATTCCATATTCTCATTGGTCTTGGTTTGCATTTTAGTGGGGTTGTTTGTTTGTATTATTTTTGATACAGAATATGGAGCTTTCCTGCTCTATATAGACATTTCCCCCCTCCTCCCCCATCTCATTTGGTACAGAATCACCTTGCTTACTAAATCTGTAAGTATGACTCTATGTAGTTTCCCTGTTAAGCCATTTTTTGTAAGTTCTTATATTTTCATAGAATCATAGAATCATAGAATCAGTCAGGGTTGGAAGGGACCACAAGGATCATCTAGTTCCAACCCCCCTGCCATGGGCAGGGACACCCTACACTAGATCACGCTGGCCAGAGCCTCGTCCAGCCTGGTCTTAAACACCTCCAGGGACTGGGCCTCAACCACCTCCCTGGACAACCCATTCCAGGGCTTCACCACTCTCATGGTAAAGAACTTCTTCCTCACATCCAGCCTGAATCTCCCCATTTCCAGCTTCATTCCATTCCCCCTAGTCCTATCACTACCTGAGATCCTGAGAAGTCCCTCCCCAGCCTTCCTGTAGGCCCCCTTCAGATACTGGAAGGCCACAATGAGGTCACCTCGGAGCCTTCTCTTCTCCAGACTGAACAGCCCCAACTCCTTCAGTCTGTCCTCATAGGAGAGGTGCTCCAGCCCTCTGATCATCCTCGTGGCCCTTCTCTGGACACGCTCCAGCACGTCCACATCTCTCCTGTAATATGGGCTCCAGAACTGGACGCAGTACTCCAGGTGGGGTCTCACCAGGGCTGAGTAGAGGGGAGAAGCACCTCCCTTGACCTGCTGGTCACACTTCTCCTGATGCAGCCCAGGATCTGATTGGCTTTCCGGGCTGCAAGCGCACATTGAGAGCTCATGTCGAGCTTCTCGTCCACCAGCACCCCCAAGTCTCTCTCCTCAGGGCTGCTCTCCAGCCAGTCACTGCCCAGCCTGGATTTGTGCCTGGGATTGCCTCGACCCAGGTGCAGGACCCTGCACTTGGTCTTGTTGAAGCTCATGAGGTTGGCTTGTGCCCACCTCTCCAGCCTGTCCAGGTCCCTCTGGATGGCATCCCTTCCCTCCAGGGTGTCCACTGCACCACACAGCTTGGTGTCATCAGCAAACTTGCTGAGGGTGCACTCGATGCCACTGTCCATGTCACCCACAAAGATGTTGAACAAGACAGGTCCCAGGACTGATCCCTGAGGGACTCCACTTGTCACTGGCCTCCACTGGGACATGGACCCGTTGACAGCCACTCTTTGGGTGCGGCCACCAAGCCAATTCTTTATCCATCTAGTGGTCCATCCATCAAACCCATGTGTCGCCAGCTTGGAGACCAGGAGGTGGTGTGGGACAGTGTCGAAGGCTTTGCTCAAGTCCAGGTAAACGACATCAGTTGCTCGCCCCTCATCTATTAATGCTGTCACCTGATCACAGAAGGCCACCAGGTTTGTCAGGCAGGATTTGCCCTTGGCAAAGCCATGCTGACTAGTCCCAATCACCTCTTCAATATTCTTCTGAGTCAGTAGTGCCTCCAGGAGGATCTGCTCCATGATCTTTCCGGGCACAGAGGTGAGACTGACTGGCCTGTAGTTCCCTGGTTCCTCCTTCTTGCCCTTTTTGAAAATGGGAGTAATGTTTCCCCTTTTCCAGTCTGTGGGGACTTCCCCAGTCTTTTGCATTTCCCCATATTTTGCATTTTCATGTCCTTCTTGAAGGGTATCAGATTTTTTAACTTTAAGAAATAGGCTGTTAACTGAGAATATTGTCCAGTGTGTTATATCTGTCTAGGAATCAGGTTCACTATTCCTGATTCTGGTAGTGCTTTATCACATTACACAGGACTGTGCCTTTTATTTCCCTTCTCCCCTTAGGTTAAATATTTTAAGGGAATATTATGTACTTGTATAACATGACTCGGATCTTGGACAACCTCTAAGAATACTAACAGAAATTATTTAAAATAGTCTAGAAGATTAAGTCATGTTCTAGCAGTTTGTGACTGTAAATTACCTCATACAATCATGCAGATTTCTGTTTCCTCAAAAAAAACCCAAAAAACAAACAAACACAAGCAAAGCAAAGGAAGGAAGCCTGAGGCTGTATTAAAAGGGACAGAAGAGTAATGATGACCCTTTAAAAGCAGTAAAATAAGCAGCTCCACAGATTTTTACAGTTTTAGAAACGTGCTGCTTTCATTTTTGCTTATCCTCAGTCTTCAAACCACTGATACAATTTTTAGAGTAAAGCGTTTTAGCAATAGCACAGAGAAGTTTGCCTACCCATATCTCATTAATATGCTTATGTGCATTAGTAATGAAAAAATGACTTTCCACAAAAGCTAACATTAATCACCATATCTTGCCAGAAACCAGATGAAATTGTCAGAGGGTCTGGTCCCCCAGGATGCAGGATCCCCATCACTGATTTAAAGCTTGGTCTTGACATCCCCTTGTTTCATTGAACAGCAGGAGCATTTCAAAGGATGTTCCCTTGTCTACCAGAAAAATCAAAGTCAGAGTGAAAAACATGGAACTTGAGCAGGGGCCTGAACTGAATCCAAAGGACAATCAAAGAACCAAAGAATGCAAACATTCCATCAGACAAAACAAATAGATAAATGGCACCTCACATAGGGCTACAAAGCCAGCCATTTGGCAAATCCCACTCCTGTACCCTTATACCTGCAGGTAGGAAAACAGAGATAACATCAGGGAACTGGGAGGAACCTTCTAGAAGTACTGTGAAAAATCACCTGTCTACAAAAATTACAGTGAAACAGCATGCTTCTGATTTTCAGCAATATTTTTATGCACATGGGGATTTATTTTCTCTGCACTTGCTGTCACTATGCATTAAACTATAAACATCAGCAAACACTGATTAAACATCTTGCCCAAACAAAACGTCAGACAACGAAGGAAGCATCTCAGAAGCTCTAGATCATTGATAGTGAACAACCACAGCAATTTAAGACAGAGTGATTACTACTTAACAAACTCAGCTGTGTGGAAAGTTTTGGGGTTGGGTTTTGTGGGGATTCTTTTTAGTAAAATGTAACTGATTTTTTAATTTTTTTTTTTTTTCCTTGAGAGCTCTCAGAGATCAGTAGTCATCAAACCAAACCAAACCATAGAAATCACATTACTGGTTGGATGCATCTTTGTGTATTGCAGACCTCCAGAGAAAATATGAGGAAAGAAAACAATTTACTTGTAGGAATTGGAAACACAGCAGAGGAAAGATCAGCAGAAGGCATTTTTGACCCTGGAATCAACAGGCTAAGATGTGACTCTCCTACTTCTTAGCAAAATGTTTGCTGCTTTACACCTGTTTTGGGACAACAGAAGCATAAAAAATCCAGCACCCCATTTGTTCTTGATTGTTATTGTGCATATGTATCCAGAATCTGGTCAGTAGTACTAATGTGGCAGGGAGAAAGGCATGAAACCTGTAGATAAGCATGACAAATATGAGCAGCCATATAGTCTGTTTCTCCTGGTGGAATGGACTTAACCAAAATTAGATGTCTATATTCAGCAATGATTTTCCACACAGTATCAGAAATGGTTCATGAATAATAGCAAGATGCTTGGATCAGTTTTAGTGTGATTTAATCCATGTTCCAGCTGTTATTTTCAACGGCATGCAAGTACTACAGTCAAAGACTACCTACAACATATTGAAAGACTTGTTTCTGCTTAGCAACAAATTGCAAGAGGGTTTTCTTAGTGGACATGGCTAGTCACAGACGAGCTTCAATAAATAATAAAAATCTTAACATATTGCTCCAATAAATAAAATGTGTCATATGGAACTTGACTGCTGAATGACTGTCTGCGTCCTGAAGATCGTGAAGTTTACAGGGATTGGGCCTGTTCTGTTTCCTGAGGATGACGATCCTGATTGCTTCTGCAGTGACACCTGCCTTAGCTGTATGTTACAGCCAAGCAGCTGAGTTGAATACAGAATCTCTTCTGTGCTAGTCAAGTGCTTCAAATACCATGCTACAACCCGCTAAATATCTGCGGTTGTTGTGAGGCTTAATGAGCCTGGGAATATGAACTAGACATCTGCATCTGTGTATACCTGCAGTAAAGGACTTCTCTTCAGGCTGAGCTTTAACAAATTTTCACAAGTAGTTCCAGCATAGTTTTCAACCATCTCAACTGATGCATAACAAAGCAGTAACAATGCTGGAAATTCTTTAAACTCCTTGGATCAGGTTCCTCCTAGCTCACATGTAAATGCTGAAGGATGTTTAACCTTAAAGAAGGTAAGCTGGAAACTTTGGGGAAGGAAAGCTGCTCCTGTAGGGAGTTCACAGTTAAATGCAAAGAAAGAAAGAAATTACATTTTGACTTTCAAACATTATTATTGCCGATGAAGAGTGTAACTTTTAAATTACATTTGTCATTCCCTGCACAGCTGACTAATGTACTATGTCTTTTTGTAAAGTGAAAGACAGCATCCTAGCTGAGCATTTCAATTTGCAGTATTTTAAAATCTTTTCACACCACATAATGAACACAAAGCCTACCTATCAGCAGTGTTTCAGTTCTGTCTTTTCATATCCACACACATTTTATTCTCCTAACATTTTGCTACCCAGATTTGTTTGCAGAAAGCAGGATGAGTAGTATTATTTAGCATAGTAATTATCCTTTTAGCCAGGCCATTTTTGTCTTGAAAATAGGATCTCAGGCACCTACTGCAATTCAGTTACCAGAGTATGCGTCAGCTGAGCACCTGGCCTTTCTAGGCTTATTTGGGCTAAATGCCATTTGTGAAGTCATTAGAGGAAAATTAATTATATACATCAATGCACTGAAATTTATTTTATTTTAATTCACCTAATTTATGGCTAAGAATATGTTCTCCTCTTCTTTCTACATTGTGAGACCTTTGTTAAGCAATATTGTGAGGTCTCAGTAACTGGATATTATTAAGAACACATTACTCTCTGTTCAAATAACAGACATTCATTTTAGTGGACAATAATACCAGGTTATTTGATGCTTAGGAACTTGACCATCAACTTATTTAAAAGGAAAATAAATTTGATTCATTTTGAGGGGTTTTGTTCTGTTTTTCTGTCAACATGAACTAGTTGTACTTAGTTCCAAAGAAGGGATAAAACAAATATTGAACTGCAGTACCCAGGAGTAATAGGCTGCAGTTCAGCCAGTAGTAACATTTTATAAAGTATATTTTGAAGTAAAAAAGATGAAGCATTTTTAAGAACTATTGATCTCCTATTTAAATAGCCAGTGAGAAGTTTGGATGTATATGCTACAGGACCAACTATTTCAAGCAACTACTTCCTCTTTGGTACAAAGGGAAAGGGGGGGGGGGGGGGGAGGGGGCAGTGGAGCAGCTTCCCTGACTTCTGGGAAACCAGAGGGGTGTCTGGGGGCTTCCATGCTATTTTTTAATTGTAAATACTTGTATAATATTGTAAATACTGTATATTTTGTACATGTTCATTGCTTTCATTTGTTGAGTATAGATTTGCTTGTAAATACAGCTTCCATTGCTTCCAATTGAGTTAGTTGTGCTTAGTTAATGTGAATGGGAAACTTCAATCCACCACAGATGGCACTTGGAAACTCATAATTTCCTGAGATGGCCAATCAATTCTCATAGCAAGAAACCTTTTAAAGGCATGGCTGATTTACTAAGCACTGTTGGGAACCTGGTTTTAAATAACAACCCTGGTGACAAGGGCTGTAATTTCTGTGTTCTGGAGAGCACTAAGGATACCCTGGGGTGCAGCGAGGAAGGAAGCAAATATATGGGGCCCTCAGCTCCAGCTATATCACCAAGCATAGAGTGTACTCTCAACACAGATATAACTCTCACGTGTTTGGAATTACACACTGTCTATGCCCTCTGATAGGAACCTACTTGTTTTAGTCATCCACAGAGAAAACTTGTCAAGTTCTGGCAAACTACAAAGAAGCACAAAATGCTTTAAAAACATTACTGTCTCCCAGGCATTCCTATATTTTATGTGTTCACAGTGCAATACCCCAGCTCATTGCTCTCTTGAAAGATCCATGACCAAATACCAACTGGAAAGCTGCTGTGCTTCAGTGAAGTTAAAAAAAATTAAATGTGAAACCACCACCCAGTTTCCTAACAGTTAGACATAGGTTATAGTGATGTGGAAAAAGCACTTTTGAGCCTGTGTTGGTTTTGGCTGTAATAGCATTAATTTTTGTCGTAGTAGCTAGTATGAGGCCAAGGTTTAGATTTGTGCTGGAAGCAGTGGTGGTAATACAAGGATGTTTTCATTATTGCTGAGCAGTGCTTACACAGTGTCAGGGCCTTTCCTGTTTTTCACACCACCCAACCAGCAAGCAGACTAGGGGTGCACTAGGGGAGAAATAGTTGGGACAGCTGACCCAAATTGATCAAAGGGATATTCCATGTTGCATGATGTCATGCTCAGTATATAAATCTAGAGGAAGAAGAAAGGTGGGAAGAAAGTTCAGAGTGATGATGCCTGCCTTCCCAAGTAATGGCTGTGCATGATGGAGCCCTGCCTTCTTGGAGATAGCTGAACACCTTCTGCCCATAGCAAGCAGGGAATTAATTCTTTGTTTTGCTTTGCTTGCATGTGTGGGTTTTGCTCTACCTGTTAAGTTGCCTTTATTCAACCCATGAGTTTTTTCACATTTACTCTTCTGATTCTCTTCCCCATCCCACCAGGGTGGAGTAAGCAAGTGGCTGGGTGGTTGCCAGCTGGGGTTCAACCATGACACAGCCCAAGTTCATGTTTCTATTTGTAATAGTGATTCCTCAGTCTATACACAAAGATCACAGTTTAGAGTAGTTGAGGCCAAATAATTCTATGGAGTTCAGTGTTTTGTCATATTTTACTGCTATAAAACATGAAAAATACCAAAGAAATAATAACTGGAAAATGCAGTGGAAGTGGACATGGAAAGAAACTAGAGAGAATGGGGAGGAAGAAAAGAGGGAAATCAAAGCTGCTTACAGACAGACACTCGCACTTTTCATATCCAGCTCTGGAAAGTGGAGAGGGAAAGGAATTTTAAGCCAGAGAGATATAAATCCCAGTAAGAACAGGAAAGAAGATTTAACAAGAAGCAAAGAGAGAGCAAGTAAATCTCAATGGCTTTAAAGGGATGCTAACAAAGAGACAGCAGAGATGAATACACTGAAGCTGGTTTAGGGGATGCCGGTTCCAACATCCAGCAATTTAAATTGACATGAAGTCTCTGGTGCAGCTGGGAAGGACCTTGCCATCAAATCTCATCTATAAGTATCTTCAAATGTTTCTATTTGCAATGTTGTTTGCAAAGACACACAACAGCAGTCCAGACAAAATTATAAAGGTGTCAGTACATCAATCTGTAATCCCAGGGAAGTTTAAGGCTTCTCTGGCATTGTGACAGATTGTATCAGCTAAGTCATATTGTTAATGTCAATGAAAGTATGACACATGGCCACAGATGTGATTATGCTTACAGGAAAGACATCTTGTTCCCGACCTAGAATTCCACGGCTTCATCCCTCTGAAGTTCCTTGTCTCTGCAGTGGAACTGGAACATGGAGACTGAAACTCGGGATCTGATGTTTCCCCTGAGCTTACAGTGCAGCAAATACAATATAATACAATACAATACACCAGGTTGGAAGAGACCTTCAAGATCATCGCGTCCAACCCATCAACCAATCCAACCGACCTAAACAACTAATCCATGGCACCAAGCACCCCATCAAGTCTCCTCCTGAACACCTCCAATGACGGTGGAAGGGGAATCCCCTGCTGGTTGCTCCTTATTCTGAGAACGGTGAAGACACATGAAAGGGTGCTGCTTCAGTCCTGCAAATCCCTGAAAGACAGATGGGGGACCTCAGTCTGATGCAATATGCAGTATGTTTTGAGTCCCATCTCTCAGCAACACTTCTGGTCTTAAGGATTGAAAGGGAGGGCAGAAGAATCACTTCAGAATCAATTTGGAGTTCACTGATCCTGCATTCTCCAGACTACCCAGCCTTGTACACTTTGCACAGGAAGATCTAAACCTGTTTTTGTGGGCCTTTGTGCATCTTTCCAGCAGCAAGAAGGAAACAACATATCTGTGCGGCAAGTTCAGTGCAACGCGTGCTAATTGGCTTAAGAAAGAAAAGCCTTTTCTACTGATATCACATCCTGGAAAGTTCTTGGTTGTGCATGCTGCATAACATCGTGGGGCAGATGTATTTGCAAGAAGTGCTTAGTACAAAGTTGCTCAGAGGCAGATGGGATAACTTACCAGCTGGAGATGATGGGAGTGCTCAGGGCTTGCAAACGGAGAAAATGGACAAAAATATTATTAAAAAATATCTTAGACTCTCTTTCCTCACTATTGTATTCCTATGAGATCTCATTTGCCTCAAGCATTGGATCTCTTGAGACTAGAGAGACCCCTCTTGTTGATTGCTGTGGGACACATGCAAGAACAGCCAGCCACAGTTCCTTCCTACACAGCAGCAGATCCAGTGGGTTCTGCTGGCCTTTGATGTTTCGTGTGCAAATGCTGACTGGTGCTGTTCAAAAATCCGAAGTTTCCATGGAGCCACCAAGAGCAAGACCAATGCAAAGAGTAACTGCACTGGTTGTTACTGGACGAAGAACAACAGGGTTTGGTCTAAACCTGACTAGCTATGTATGCAAAGCACTACAGTTCCTCCATTTTGTGCTGCTTGCTCAATAGTTGTAATTTTATGCCCCCACACTATTAGGAAAGAAAGACTTTTGTTGCTTTTGAATGACAAATTTGGGAGCTTTTCACTTCTTATGCAGGTAAGTATTTCCATAAAGCCATAGCTGCTACCCTCTATTTTAAAAATCCTACACAGACTTGAGATTATAAAAAAAAATCTCCCATACAGACAGAACAAGACCTCTTTTTTACATCCCATTCCCTCTCACACAGGAAGGCTCTAATACTGAAATAGCTAATACCATAAACACAAAGATACCCAAAATGTGACTCCCTTATACAAAGTTTGATTTGCGCATCATTTCCCCAAGGCACATGCCAACTCTGACAGACCCTTCATAGCAGCTTCACATCCACCATTCTGTGTAACATTAATGAAGACTTGTAAGGCTCATTAGACAAACATGGTATAGCCTAGCAGGCTGTGGCACTGTGCCAGTGCTGCCTTCCTCCCCAAATCATGACAAGCAACATAAAGAGTTATGCTAAGTATACATTCAAAATAAAGCATTTCACTTCAAAGAAACTGCTTTCCCTTCTTCCCCACTAGCTTCACCGATTTCCTAAGAACAAGAAATAACTGCCTGGAGAGCAAACTGTGCAGTATTTGCTTGCAGTTGCAATGTAGCTTATATAGGAGACATGCACAGTGCCATTTTACTCAGCATCTCCTTCAGTGCTGTCTTTAAATTTTTCATAAAAACCATATTGAAGGTATGTGCATTTTCTGTATGAATGCAGAATGTATTTATCGTTTTGTAGTGGATGGAGAGAGAATACAGATGCACATCTGCTGCTTGTCCAAAAACAGACTGGAATGAAAATGTTCAATATTATTTGGAGAGACCAAAGAAAGTACAAAAGCTCTTTTTCCCCTATAGTGTTGGTCACCCTGAAATGACCATCTGAGACCTCTTCTCCTAAACACAGGGACCAAACAGGGTCCTGTACTTCATGTAGTCTTTAAAAGAGCAGGAAAATTGAGATTCACAAATTCATTATATTATACAGATTCACAAATCTGTATAATAACATTTTACATACACTTCATCCAAGTGTAATTGGATGCATAAAGAGCAGGTTGATTAGTATGATTCTCAGTCATTTTAATCAAGTGAAATTGCAGAGGCATGAACATGAATCAGGACCATATGCTGTTAAGTTTTTGTTATTTCATTAGGGGCCAGATGTTGCTGCCTCTGCATATTATCTATTGTAAGCCCATTTTACCATTCTTTCCTTCAGATTAAAAAAAAAAATTATCATTTTCAGGAAATTATAGGAGAGTTTGTGTTAGAAAATTAATTTATTCTTCCAATTGTGTGAAGTTCTTAAACTAATAAAATTTTTGTGCAACTAATCCAAGCTGCAGTGATCCCATTTCAGGAGGAATGCAGCCTTTTATTGAGCCTGTAGGTTTTCTCTGATCCCTGCAAAAGATGGGACTCAAATACAGTGTGGACTGAAAAAAAAAACCCTGCTGATAAAAGCCATTTAACTACATGCTTAATTGATTTGAAAGTGGACAGACAAGTAGAACATTTTCTAGTTTCTAGGAGCCACTGATAAAAACCGCATTTTAAACTGGTTTGATGTATACACACTTGCAACTGTGGAAAATATCCCTACTTGTGCACCAAAACATAAATTTCATTTGCGGAGCAAGTTCTGGGGTGTTCAGAGCTTTCCATTCAAACAGGAAAGTCAGCTTAAAATTTAGCTTGCTCAGTTTACAGGTTTTTCCTTCAGAGCTCAGTTTGTTTACATTTCTGGTTCAAGTTCATACTCACAGATTCCTGCAATAACTTGATTAATTTTATGTGGTGATAAGTTTATCTATTTCATTTTTCTCCTGAGTGTTTTCATTAAATAGTGGTGCCAGCAGCACCCTCCCAATCTCACTTTCCACAGTTTGCCAGCAAACCCTTTCCCTTCACTTCCTTCTGTCCTGAGCCTTTTCTTGTTATTTTCCCCCCTGTTCTTCTTTGAGAATTAAACTAATCCTTTAAAACAATTATTTAAAAATACCTCAACAATCCATCCTGCCATTCTTTTTCCATATATATCTCTTCTTATTCTGTGGTTTTGGACTACAAGCTCAGTGAGAAATTGATCAGATCTGTACAGGAACCATTGTTCTATAACTTGGTGTGACAAATACCACTGTAACAGCATGTTTTTGCTGGAGCTAAGGCCAAAACTGAATGCTGTTTCCCTTATATCCTGACTAATAAAGCACCCAAACATGCACAAAGCCATTTGGAATAGAGTAGCACTCAGAACACTTTAAGTACCTTAGACTTGACTATTCATGGCTAATTACCAGGATGGGATTTAAAGTGTGCAGTTGTAAATGGAGTGTACAAAAACCCATCAGGAATTCACTGTTCACTGGCTTGGATAAACACAACATTAAAAATCAAATAAATCCCTAAGCACTGTAAATCAAAAGTGCTATGTCTAATGTGACAGATAAAAGGGCTGTAATACTCTTTCCAGTATTTTTGTAAGACGTATCTAGATTAATCAAATTTCAGCATATCTACAAATGCATTTTTAAGACTTTACACTTTTTTGAAAACTTCTTTCCTCTCCCTTTACTCAACCTTGTGTGAGAACAGTGAAACATGGGAATTAATCCATGCTTGCAATGTAGTTTTAATTGGGCTACTTTAAACATAGCAGTTAATAACCACCAGAAGTACCATAAGCTCCTGCCTTAAATGGTTTGAAGAATGGCTATTGACAAGTGAGTACTTCTTATCAGAAAACTCCACCATTCTTATCCAACAGTTAAATTAAGCCCTGTCTCAGGACAACAGCTGTGTTTAAAAACAGGAGAATAGAGTGTATTTTGAGTGAGCTGAGGAAGACTGTAACAGATATAGGAGACTGGAAGACTGTAGGACAACTGTAGGAAGACTGTAACACCTTGCAACAGGTGACAAGTCATGCTGTTTTAAATTCCCTAGTACAGGCTCAATAAAACCTTGACATTAAACTTTACTTAAAAACTAAATCTGCCCTAAAAAGATATTTTTAATTAGATCTTTTCATTATTATTTTGAAAGGCACTTTATATATCTGTCATATAAATGAACTAAATTACATGTTCTGCACAGCAAAATTACCACTAAAATAAGCATTTTAGGCCCACTCAGTCATCCTCAAGGCAAAATGGTATGTTTTCTGAAACTGTTGACTAAACTACAAGCAAACAAGCAGATAAACTTTAACACAGTTATCTAGCAGAAAACCAAGGAAACTCCATAATTATTGCTGTTTGTTCAAAGTTACTTTGTCTCCTAAGGCATACGTACTCTTTAATTGTTCAACCAAACACCATGCTCCCTACTAGCAATCTTAATTCTGGCTTTTCTGAGTTGACACCCATAAAAACCTCTTAACAAGTTTGTGATGTAAATATTTTAAACACACATAGCGCTTGCACAACACAAAATAATGCACGTTGAATAAATTAGCTAAACCAAAGCACGCTTTCAAATACTGAATGACAACACACTGGCTGCTTGTGTTTAAAATCCCATGGGTGAGGACCTTGAAAGGGTTTATAAACCAGCCATGCGTCTTTTCATCACCATCCTCAGTCAAACTGCAGCTGCAGCATTGCTGAGGTTATGTCGTATACACACTGTGTGTAAATAATTGAACAAACACAGGTCAGGGCATCAAAGCACAGCTGGAATATTTAGGTTATTTTCCACTTAAGCCTAGCATCTAAAAATGCAGACCTTCATGTAATTGATAAAAATCACTTAATAAGAAATCTAAGAAAACCAGACATACTGATATTTTTTGTGCTCCACAATAAGTCAAATGCTTGATTTTAAAAATATTTAACTTTATTAACAGGACTAGTCCCTTCACATAATCTACTAACTTCCTCAGATGAATCATGTTATTCACCTCACTTGATTTTCACTTTTCTCAGGATCAGTCCCAATGTGTCACATTTCATAGAATCATAGAATCATAGAATCATAGAATCAGTCAGGGTTGGAAGGGACCACAAGGATCATCTAGTTCCAACCCCCTGCCATGGGCAGGGACACCCTACACTAGATCACGCTGGCCAGAGCCTCGTCCAGCCTGGTCTTAAACACCTCCAGGGACTGGGCCTCAACCACCTCCCTGGATAACCCATTCCAGGGCTTCACCACTCTCATGGTGAAGAACTTCTTCCTCACATCTAGCCTGAATCTCCCCACCTCCAGCTTCATTCCATTCCCCCTAGTCCTATCACTACCTGAGATCCTGAGAAGTCCCTCCCCAGCCTTCCTGTAGGCCCCCTTCAGATACTGGAAGGCCACAATGAGGTCACCTCGGAGCCTTCTCTTCTCCAGACTGAACAGCCCCAACTCCTTCAGTCTGTCCTCATAGGAGAGGTGCTCCAGCCCTCACCTCACCTACTGTTGCTATGTTACTGTATTTCATCCTCACCTACTGTTGCTATGTTGACAACTATAGAGACACAATTCCTTTCCCCTCCATTTTCACAAGTATTTGCCCTATCTCCATATCCTGGCATTCAAAAATACCTCAAAGGATATTCAGTCAGAAGAAATATTGTGGTAGGTTTGACCTCTTATTTTTCATTGATATAGCACAAGAAAAGAAACATACTCTATGCTGAAATTAATCAAATTCAGCAATCTTTTGACAATAGTACTCTAACTTCTTCTTTCACTGCTTCATCAATCACGATGGCTGGTGAGACACTGGAGGACTGACATGGCAGTGTGTCAATATCTGCATTGTTGTTGTTTGGTACATTATTAGCAGAGGGGATTGTTGACTGATCAGCAATTCCCCAGAAGTCTGGAGCCATTAGGGCACATTACTTTCAAAGCCCATTGGTCTCAGAAGACTATAACAACACTTTAACCTTAGCAAGTATACAATGTTTGGGCTGAGATATCTATATCTATGTGCAGGTCCAGACCATGCTCACCAAAAAGTGTGAAGCTTTAAGCTGTCTCTGCATGCAGCTGGGAAACCGTCACTCAGTAAACAAGATACTAATGCAGTCCCCTGGGGAACCTATGGCCCTAGGACGGGTCACATTTTTTAATCAATGACTTGGAAAAAAACACCAAAATCACTACAGATAATGTTTCCAATGGTCACAAAGACTGATGAATGAGAGCAGGTCTTTAACCTCTTGTAACATTAATGCCTGAAAGCTAAGCACATACAGTGCATTTAATAAAGCTATATGTAAAGTCACACAGTGTCCCAGTTGATCTCCTCTCTGCCCATTAGCACCCTGATGTAATCACTTGCCATCATTTTTGGGCTGCAAACAACCACCAGTATCAAGCCATACACATTCATATCGTTATGGAATGTGACTGACATATGACAGGTTTTCTATGTCCTGTAGATTCAGTGAATTAAAAGGCTTTATATAGAACCGTAGTACAAGTTCTTTCTAGCTACTGAGCTAGAAAGAGCTCAAGCAGTGATTTATCTAGGGGCAGTAATTAACAGGTCATCCTAAGGTCACGCTAGGACCTGCACCTGGCCAGTCACTTTGGGTGTGAAATGCTCAGTTACTCAAAGCAAGGCTGACTGTGTACACTTCCCTTAGAATTTTAGTTTCCTTTTAACCTGTTGATGTTGTAGTGTACAAAACAGGAGTCCCTTACCTTGTAGTCACGTCATACTGTTTGCAGACACAAAGCAGTAGAGAACAGTTTGGCCTCAGAATAAGCAGAGATTGTGTGGCTGTCCTGTTTCCAATACCTGCAATTGAATCATCTATATGAGAATTCACAAATGAATACTTGAATTTGCCCTCACCTTGGCATGGATGCAACTAAGCATGTTTCCATGGTATCTGCTGAATACTCACACAATATTTTGCTGTACCTAACACTATAAAACATGGCTCCAGCATGTCCATTGAGGAAGCGCCAGACAAGCAGAGAGACCCACTAGGAGACAAAAGGTCTCATGGGAGTGGCTGGTGAGGTACAGAGCATTCCCACAGCAAGGGCAGCCACACCCACACTGCTATACAAAGCCATGAGCAAATTTGCAGGGCGTTTGGCATCATCTAGGGTGTGGCTGTGCATGGCACAGCAATTAACACAGAAACACATGCAAGGAAGGTGCTAGAGCTTGCCCATATTGACCAGGGAGTGATGGTGTCTGGGTCTGACATTTCTTCACAGATCAAACTCTGGTGGGCTGCAGGGTGTGCCCCACTGTGGCACCAGAGTTGGAGTTCACTTGTTGAAGCTGTGCTCAGGTAGACAACCTCCTCCACTTAGTGATGGAGGTCTGAGAGGAGGTAAGCAGGTTGAGTACCATCAGGGAATATGAGGAAGAGACAGAGTCTTGGAGTTGTGCCTTGCCTCCCCTAACAGAATCCCAAGACACCTCATGTTACAAAGACACCCTTGTCACTTCATCCCCTGACTAAATACAGTGACTCAGAAGATAGTGGGCAATAGCAGTGAGCTTCTCCCCAGGGCAATATGCCCCACAGATGTGTGTCCCCAGTAACTACCCCACCCTTCCCAGCTGCCTTTGCAAAACAAAGTACACTGCAAAGGGAAGCAGACAATGACAAGGGTGATAGCTCACCCAAACTGGAGGAGTTGCCAAGGTTTAGTCACTCTAGACCCTGCATCTCTTCAGTAAAGAATAAAAGAATGGTCACTGTCATGGGCAATTCCTTTCTGAAGGGAGTGGAAGGCCCAATATGCAGGCTGGACACATGTCTTAAGAAAGTCTGCTGCCTCCCCAGGGCCTAGGTTAGTCAGTAGAACTGCCACCTGGGAATTCAGGTGCATAGCCTTTGGCTGGTTTCAGAGGCTGGTGGACAGAATCCCTTTGGAGGCAGTCCTGAGGGGCCAAGGAGTCCAGGAAGGATGGACACTGTTCAAGAGGGAACTATTAAAGGCACAAGAACAGGCTGACCTGATGTGATGAAAGATGAGTTGGTGGGGAAGAAGATGGCCTGGCTGAATATAGCTTGGCTTGCTGCTTAGGGAGAAAAGGAGAGTCTGTGGTTGTTGGGAGAAGGGAAAGGAGGACTAAAAATTTGTCATGAGACTATGCAGGGAGAAAATTTTAAGTGCCAAGGCCCAACTGGAAATTAATTTGGCTTCATCTATTAAAGAGAACACTAAATGCTTCTGTAAAAATATTAGCATCAAAAGAAGGACTAAGAAGAATCCTTCTCCTTCATTTGATTCAGGGCAGAATATAGTGGAAAAGGCTGACAATACTTAAAGCCTTGTTTGCCTCAGTCTTTAGTTGTAAGACCAGTTGCCTGATGGAAACCCAGCTCCTTGAGCTGGAAGATAGGGATGTTGAGCAGAATGAAGCCCCCATAGCCCAAGAGAAGATGGTTAGTGACCTGTTGCACCACTTAGACATACACAAGTCTATGGGCTGGATGGAATACATCCGAAGGCGCTGAGAGAGCTGCTGGAAGTGCTCTCCAAGCCACATTCCATCACTTACCAGCAGTCCTGGCTAAAGAAGGAGGTCCCAGCTGACTGGAGACTGGCAAATATGATGTCCATCTACAAGAAGGGCTGGAAGGAAGATCCAGGGGACTGCAGACCTGTCAGTCTGACCTCCATGCCAAGGAAAATCATGGAACATATTATCACAGTATCACAGTATCACCAAGGTTGTAAGAGACCTCAAAGATCATCGAGTCCAACCTGATATTATCTTGAATGCCATTATAGAGCATGTGTATGGCAACCAGGTGATCTGATCCAGTCAGCATAGGTTCATTAAGGGCAGGTCCTGCTTGACAAAATTAATCTCCTTCTACCCACTTAGTGGATGAAGGAACAGCTGTGGATGTTGTTTACCTGGACCTTAGTAAAGCCTTTGACATCATTTCCCACAGCATCCTCTTGAAGAAACTGGCTGCTTATGGCTTGGAAGGGTGGACAATCTGCTGGGTTACAAACTGGTTGGGTGGACAGCCCAAAACATGGTGGTGAATTCTATGATTCTAGGTTTGTGAGCTGATTCAAGAGCTAGCAATGCAAGGAATTGCATTTTCACAGAATCACAGAAACATTCAGGTTGGAAAAGACCCTCAGGATCACCAAGTCCAACCAATAACCCTACTCTACAACAAGGTTCACCCCTAAACCATATCCTCAAGCACCATGTCCAAACAACCTTTAAACGCACCCAGGGTTGGTGACTCAACCACCTCCCTGGGCAGCACATTCCAATGAATGACCACTCTCGCCATGAAAAAAATATCCTAATGTCCATCCCTCTTGTTTCACATTTTACAAGGGCTTTATATGAGTAGAAAAATGTCCTGGTCACATTCACCAATTAATGAGCCTTTGCTTGCAATAAAGTGATAATGACTATTTCTGCTCCTTCTGGGAAGCATGCAATAGTACCTCTAAACCTAAAGAACATAAGTGTGCAGTATCTACAGAAATATGATACCAAAAATTGAGCAAGAGTTCCAAGAGCCAATGAGAAACATTAAATATTTAAAAACCTGGCCTATTCTCATAGATTTTAACTTGTCAATTCATTTTAACTAAGCACAGGGAAGGCTCAGAGGCAAGGTGACTGTACTGTGTACTGTGCACCACATCTACAGGATGATAGAGAGCTTGTCATTTCATCAGAAAAATAGAGAACAAGATCAAATAGCTGAAATGTGCAGGAAGGTGGTTTGAACTGACAAATGTTTTTGCTGTTTTAAATGGGGAATTATTGATTAAGCAAAGATTGCAAAGATAAGGCCTATCAGTGACAATTTTTGACTAAAGCTTCAAGGTTTTCCTGGGAAAGACACTGTAGTTAAACCAGAATATGTTTCTTTAGTCATACAACCAGTGTAGAACTCAAGTAACCAGAGATTGATCCATTCAAATTTGATAATCTAAGCATCTATAACATAAACGTTTCTTTAGTCTCCATACATAGGAAAAAGATACTTTTATCTTTGTGGTTTTTGTTGTGGCTTTTTTCCCTGTGGGGAAACCACAAATTCCAAATCTTATAACATGTCACTTACAACCAGCTGTGTTTCTGATGCTGAATCTTAATGCTTGTTGGAGAATATGATCTGCAGGCGCTTTAATTTTGGTTTGTTGGTTGGGGTTTTGGTTTGATGTTTATTTCTTTGGGGGTTTTGTTTGTTTGTTTTGGGTTGGTTTTGTTTGTTTATTGGTTTGGGTTGGGTTTTTCCTGAATAAACATGTTTCTAGTCCTGCAGAGTAGCTCTGGCTTAGCTAAGAAAAATATAATTCCTGCTTATTAGAAAGCATAAATTCATTGTGGACAGCCCTGTTCTGTATCCATTCCATCAAGCTTTGCTTCTCTGTTCCACTACCTTGCTTTTAATAAAGCCTGTCCTTGTGCTTCTGCTTACTTTGAATTAGCTGTTCTTCATCCAGTCAGACTGACTGATTTTTTCATCTCATGACTGCCCAAGTATGAAACAAACTTCTTACACAACTATCCATATCACTTACAAATTGTTTTTTATTTCTATTTATTCTTGCAAACACTGAAGCCCAAGTGACTAAATGCTTCAAACTTCATTTAAGAAAATTCTTGTAAATGCTCTTGTAAATTCTCTGGTTCTTGTAAATTTACTGTTTCAACTGCTTAGAAAAAGCATGATTCTCTTAGTGTTGAGTGATAAAACATACTGGAATATTCTACTTTGGGGTTTCTTGATGCAATGTTATTCATGCAATGGGGAACAAATATCCTACAATTACTAAATCACATAAAGTGTATTATTCATTTTTACTTAATTTAAACAAATTCAAGGGTTTTTATTTGGTTATTTTGGTTTGGGTTTTTTGTGCATGTCTATTATTCAGAAATCTGTTAAACTATTATGGCCATAGACTCTATTTAAATAATTTGCAATAAAAGACAAGGCAGTGATTTTTAGCAATTGTACAACTGGAGTGTTGTTATGGTATCAGGTACTACCTCCATGTTTTATAATAATATAATAGGAATAGATAAAGTACAATCCATGAATGTTAATCAGTGTCTAAGTATGAGGACCGGGAAGTTTGGTTTAAATTAATGTCTCACAATTTGAGTTAGTGGACTTGCATTTTTGAGTTCTTGTTACTTTCATTACTGAAATGAGAACTGCAGCACTTTTCATGTCCCTCTGTCAGGATGTGTTTTACATGCAATAACTCTCTTGGGGCACAGAACTGGAAGGAATCTCAAGCTGTCATTAAGTGTACTACTGCTTTGCTCCAGTAGGTACAATTATGCCAGTGTCATTTCTCATAGACATTTTACTAGTTGGGTCTTAAGGAATTAAAAAGATTACACCAACTCCATAGGCAATTTTGCTCCAGTTTCTTCCTACCAATTAAGATGCAGATTATTTCTAGGCTTAGAACATGAAGAATGGATTATTCCCTCTTTTTGGAACCATCTTTTATGTATTCGAATAGTGTTTTTTCTCCTACAGTCTTCTCCTTTCCAGGTTAAATAGCTTAATTTGTCCAACCGTTTTTCATAGGCCATGCCTTTAGACTCAAAAACATTCTTATTTTTCTCTACTGAATTCACTCCAGCTGGTCCACATATAATTAGAAAATTACTCTGAGTGAAGCCTTTGAATGCTGAACCAATAAGAAGAATTCCATTATGTTTTGCAGGTTATACTTGGGGTTATAAATTCCATTTGAATTCAAAGAGATCTGGTCTTTTTTTCATCAATATGACATTGTTGAATCATGTTGAGCTGGTCCACTGTACAGCACACTTTAATGCCTATCTTCTTTCCTGAAGAAATGCTCTTTAAATTACACCTATCAATCTTGGCTGCAAGATAGACAATTCCTACTTAATATGTGTGTCCCCATTGAATAACATCTGATTATTTTCAGCCTGTATCTCAGATTTGTCGAGATCACTTTGAATTGTCATGCCATTCTCAGTACATTCATCCCCAGCTTGGTTCCATCTGCAGACTTAATAACCGTACTCTGTAGTCCATCATCACAGTTATTATTTAAACTATTGAACAGAATATAGATTAGAAAGACATGCTACTTTATGAATCCTTTTATTCTGACAGTGACACAGCGATAAACATTCTTTCAGTATTGTTTTCAAACCAGTTCAGGGTCTAGATTGACAGAAGTCATGATGTTTAGCTAGCATATAACATAGGCATTACAAAATGCCAAAAGACATTCTAAAATCAAGGTAGAGTATAGATGCATGATAGAATAGAATAGAATAGAATAGAATAGAATAGAATAGAATAGAATAGAATAGAATAGAATAATAGAATAGAATAGAATAGAATAGAATAGAATAGAATAGAATAGAATTACCAAGGTTGGAAGAGACCTTGAAGATCATCGAGTCCAACCTGTAACCATAACCTCACAACTAGACCATGGCACCAAGTGCCACATCCAGTCCCCTCCTGAACGCCTCCAGGGACGGAGACTCCACCACCTCCCCGGGAAGCCCATTCCAATGACGAATCACTCTCTCGGTGAAGAACTTTCTCCTCACTTCCAGCCTAAACTTCCCCTGGTGCAGCTTGAGACTGTGTCCCCTTGTTCTGGTGCTGGTTGCTAGGGAGAAGAGGCCAACCCCTTCCTGGCTACAACCACCCTTCAGGTAGTTGTAGAGAGCAATGAGGTCGCCCCTGAGCCTCCTCTTCTCCAGGCTAAACAGCCCCAGCTCCCTCAGCCTCTCCTCATAGGGCTTGTGCTCAAGGCCTCGCACCAGCCTTGTTGCCCTTCTCTGGACACGTTCAAGTGTCTCAATGTCTTTCCTAAACTGAGGGGCCCAGAAATGGATGCAGGACTCAAGGTGTGGCCTAACCAATGCAGAGTACAGGGGCACAATGACCTCCCTGCTCCTGCTGGCCATACTATTCCTAATGCAGGCCAGGATGCGGTTGGCCCTCTTGGCTGCCTGGGCACACTGCTGGCTCATGTTCAGCTTCCCATCAACCAGCACCCCCAGGTCCCTCTCTGCCTGGCCGCTCTCCAGCCACTCTGACCCCAGCCTGTAGCGCTGCCTGGGGTTGTTATGGCCAATGTGCAGAACCCGGCACTTGGACTTGTTAAATCTCATGCCATTGGACTCTGCCCATCTGTCCAGCCTGTCGAGGTCTCTCTGCAAAGCCTCTCTGCCCTCCAGCAGATCAACTCCTGCCCCCAGCTTGGTGTCATCTGCAAATTGACTGATGATGGACTCAATGCCCTGGTCCAGATCATCAATAAAGATGTTGAAAAGCATGGGGCCCAGCACTGATCCTTGGGGCACACCACTAGTGACAGGCCACCAGCTGGATGTGGCACCATTCACCACCACTCTCTGGGCTCGGCCCTCCAGCCAGTTCCTAACCCAACGCAGTGTGCTCCTGTCCAAGCCATGGGCTGACAGCTTGGCCAGGAGTTTGCTGTGGGGGACTGTGTCAAAGGCCTTGCTGAGGTCCAGGTAGACCACATCCACAGGTCTCCCCACGTCCACCAAGCGGGTCACCTGATCATAGAAGGAGATCAGGTTGGTCAGGCAGGACCTGCCCCTCCTAAATCCATGCTGGCTAGGCCTGAGCCCCTGGCCATCCTGTAAGTGCTGTGTGATCGCACTCGAGATGACCCGTTCCATAATCTTGCCTGGCACTGAGGTCAGGCTGACAGGCCTATAATTCCCGGGCTCTTCCAACTGGCCCTTCTTATGGATGGGCACCACATTGGCCAGCTTCCAGTCTTCTGGGACCTCTCCAGTGAGCCAGGACTGCTGAAAAATGATGGAGAGCGGCCTGGACAGCTCATCCGCCAGCTCCCTCAGCACCCTAGGATGGATCCCATCCGGTCCCATGGACTTGTGGGGGTCCAAGCGGCTGAGAAGATCTCTAACTGTCCCATCCTGGAACAGGGGAAAACTATGCTGCTCCCTGGCTCCTTCTGCCAGCTCTGCAGGCCAGCTGTCTGGAAGCCGTTCTGTCCTGCTAGTAAAAATTGAGGTAAAGAAGGTGCTAAGCACCTCTGCCTTTTCCTCATCCTTTGTTACAATATTCCCCTCCATGCCCACCAAGGAGTGGAGCTTCTCCTTGCCCTTCCTCTTGCTGTTAATATATTTAGAGAAGGACTTTTTGTTGTCCTTCACAGCAGAGGCCAGTCTCAGCTCCAAATGTGCTTTTGCCTCCCTAATTTTCTTCCTACAAGACCTAGCAACATCCCTAAACATTCCATGGGTTGCCTCCCCTTTTTTCCAAAGATAATACACCCTCTTTTTTTCCCTTAGTTCCTTTAGAAGTTCATTACCCAACCAGGCTGGCCGTCTGCCCCGGCGGCTCATCTTCCGGCACACTGGCACAGCCTGTTCCTGCGCCTTCAAGAGTTCTTTCGTGAAGTAGGTCCAGCTCTCCTGAACCCCTTTGTTTTTAAGGGCTGTTTCCCAAGGAACCTTCTGAGTTAGTTCCTTGAGTAGCCTGAAGTCCGCCCTCCGGAAGTCCAGAGTGGAGGTCTTCTTGTTCCCCCTCTTGGCTTGGCTGAATACTGAAAACTCAATTATCCCGTGGTCACTGGTGCCTAAACACCCTCCGACCACCACATCACCCACCAGCCCTTCCCTGTTGGTGAAGAGGAGGTCAAGCAGAGCCTTACCCCTGGTAGGCTCGCGCAGCACCTGGGATAAGAAGCTGTCCTCCATGCACTCTAAGAACCTCCTAGACTGCCTCCTCTCTGCTATGTTGTGATCCCAGCAGATATCAGGCAGGTTGAAGTCTCCCACGAGAACAAGGTTAGGCGATCTTGAGACAGCCTTAAGCTGCCTATAGAATGCTTCATCAAGATCATCCTCCTGGTTGGGTGGTCTATAACAGACTCCAACCAGCATGTCTGCCCTGCTGGTCTTCCCTCTAATTGTTACCCACACGCACTCAACCCGATCATCCCTGATCTCTAGCTCAATGGCATCAAGAGCCTCCCTGATGTACAGGGCCACCCCTCCACCCCTTCTTCCCTGCCTGTCTCTCCTGAATAGCCTGTAGCCGTCAATTGCAGCGCTCCAGTCATGCGAGTCATCCCACCATGTCTCCGTGATGGCAACTACATCATATCTTTTGTGCTGCAACAAGGCTTCCAGCTCCTCATGTTTGTTGCCCATACTTCGTGCATTGGTGTACATGCACTTCAGCTGGGCTGCTGGTTTTGCCCCTGACTCCAGCTTACCACCCTCAGACTCCTGTCTGGGGGACTGGTTTCAGCCCCTTCCCCCTTCGAAGCTAGTTTAAAGCCCTGTCAATGAGACTTGCTAATTCCCTTCCCAGAATCTTTTTACCTTTGGGGGACAGGACATTCTCATGTACTGTGACCTTTCCCCTCCTCTGGGACAGATGTACTCCATCTGTTACCAGCTGACCTGGTGCAGTAGAAAGTTTTTCAAGATCAAAAAACCCAAAATTCTTCTGACTGCACCAACCTCTAAGCCACTTGTTGACTACAGCTGGTGACCTGTTCCTTCTCATATTCCCTCCTGCAACTAAGGGTATAGACAAAAAAATTATTTGTGCACCTGAGTCATCCACTAGATCCCCCAGGACCTTGAGGTCATTCTTGATAGCCCTGGGAGTTCTAGTTGCAACATCATCATTCCCTAACTGCATAATTATTAATGGATAGTAGTCAGAGGGCTGCACCAGACTAGGCAGCCTTCTGGTAACATCAGCAACTTGAGCTCCTGGGAGACAACAAAGTTCCCTGTGAGCAGGGTCTGGCCGACATATGGGGCCCTCTGTTCCCCTCAGTAGGGAATCACCAATAACAATCACCCTCCTCTTTTTTTTAAGGGAGCAAGTCTTGATGCCAGGGGAAGGCTGTTTAACCCCAGGCTGACTCACCCCAAGCTGACTCACCCCAGGCTTACCCACCCTGGGATGACTCACCCCAGGCTGCCTGACCCCAGGCTGACCCACCCCAGGCCAACCCATCCCAGGCTGACTCTCCCTAGGCCGACCCACCCTAGGCTGACTCACCTCAGGCTGACTCACCCCGGGCCGACCCACCCCAGGCTGACTCACCCCGGGCCGACCCACCCCAGGCTGACTCACCCCGGGCCGACCCACCCTAGGCTGACTCACCCCGGGCCGACCCACCCTAGGCTGACTCACCCCGGGCCGACCCACGGCAGGCTGACTCACCCCGGGCCGACCCACGCCAGGCTGACTCACCCCGGGCCGACCCACGCCAGGCTGACTCACCCTGGGTTGTTTTGCCTCATGGAAAACCCCAGATGGTGTGTCCTCCAGCATCAGAATCAGCTCCCCCTCGACCTCCAGTGCCCCATACCTGTTGTCCAAGGGCAGTGGGGGAGGTGAAGGGAGACAGGGAGGTTTTAATTTGTGTCTTTTGAGAGGAATCTTCGTCCATTCCCCTCTGCTTTTTGGATAATCAGCCTCTGCTGGGGAGCCTGCAGAGCCTGGTTACTCAAGTTGGTCTCTCTTCTACAATCCCTGACATCTCTAAGTCTAGTCACCTCATCTTTCAATCTGGCCACCAGGTTAAGCAGATAGTCGATCTGCTCGCATCTGATGCAGGAATTGTCCCCACTACCCTGCATCTCAACTGCCAGGCTCCAGCACTCTCTGCAGCCATAAGCCTGGACACCCACCTCTTGCTTGTGACACTTGCCTACCTGCTTGTATTCCCCCTCAGTCTGAGTCGAGACCGATGTTTTGAAAGAGCGGTTGCGGCGCGTCAGCACCATGGTGCCCTGCCCGCGGGACCTGCTGGACAGAATTTAGAACAAGTGCGGCGGCGCGTGCCGAGCGAGAGATCCCCGCTGGAGCAGGGGCTGCGCGAGCCGCCGATGGCTTTTAAACCAGCCGCCGGCAGTGACGCGGGGAGCCCGAGCGATCCCGAGCAGCAAGCACGTGGAGAAACGGTCGTGCCGAATCTAGCCGAGTGCCGAGAGCCCGGGTGCCCTGCCGATCCCCGTAGGTTGAAAAGGAAGCAGCTAGTGTTCCCGAGGGTGCCGGTCGCGGTGTGCTCCCGAGCAAGATCCCCGCTGGAACAGGGAGGATCTTCATCCACAAAGACATTTTTCCTGCTGCTGAAGGAAATTCACCTACTATGTAGTGAAAATACCACTTGTAATTGGTGCAAAGCAAAATACAAAATGCAAAATGTGCCCTGACTGACTGGGTGAAAACCTTGCAATGTGTTATGATTCACAAATTGCAATTCTCTTCCCAAAGAGTTGTTGCCTACCCTCACAATTTGCCTTTGTTTTCTCTACATTGCACAGTGTCTTGGAAATCTGAAACACATGGTATACTTCTGAGAGTAGCACAAATGTTTGAACCACAAGAGCTTTAACTTAAATATTAAATGAAAAAATGTTACATGAGGATGAAAAGAAACACAGATGGCAAACAATACATAGCAGAAGGTTTAAAATGTGGGAAAAAATTATAAGGGAAGATAAAGATTAGTGAATACTCTGAATAGCAGGACCAAGTACAATAAAAAAATGTCATTGAAGTTTATTTTGCGCAAGTGACATTCCAACAATGTGTAGGTTCATTGCTTGACAGAGGCTGTACTCATGACAGTGCAGAAGTAGAAGTGTTTATGAAATATTTCTGTATTTGAAATGAAGAGAATACAATAGAATAAACCAGGTTGGAAGAGACCTTCACAATCATCATGTCCAACCCATCAACCAATCCAACCCACCCAAACAACTAAACCATGGCACCAAGCACCCCATCAAGTCTCCTCCTGAACACCTCCAATGATGGTGACTCCACCACTTCCCTGGGCAGCCGATTCCAACGGCCAATCACTCTCTCTGTATGGAACTTCCTAACATCCAGTCTAAACCTCCCCTGGCACAGCCTGAGACTGTGTCCTCTTGTTCTGGTGCTGGCTGCCTGGGGAAGAGGCCAACCTCTGCCTGGCTACAACCTCCCTTCAGGTAGTTGTAGAGAGCAATAAGGTCACCCCTCAGTCTCCTCTCCAGGCTAAGCAACCTCAGCTCCCTCAGCCTCTCTTCATAGGGCTTGTGTTCCAAACCCCTCACCAACCTTGTTGCCCTTCTCTGGACACATTCCAGCAACTCAACATCCTTCCTAAACTGAGTGGCCCAGAAATGGACACAGTACTCAAGGTGCGGCCTAACCAGGGCAGTGTACAAGGGCAGAATGACCTCCTTGCTCCTGCTAGCCAGACTGTTCCTGATGCAGGCCAGGATGCCATTGGCCCTCTTGGCTGCCTGGGCACACTGCTGCCTCATGTTCAGCCTACAATCAACCAGTACCCCCAGCTCCCTGTCTGCCTGGCCGCTCTCCAGTCACTCTGACCCCAGCCTGTAGCACTGCATGGGGTTGTTACGGCCAATGTGTAGAACCCAGCACTTGGATGTGAGAGAGATGACAGAAGGCTGATTTTAGTATGATGAAGTACTTTCTAGGCTTTCATGACAAAGGACGTTAAATAGCTACCGCATTTAGTAATTTTTCAATTAACAGATTGAAAAAAGTTGCATCTAACTCCTGAAAGTACCATTTGAGGAACTCTTTGGCTCACTTATATGGACACTTACTAAATTCTGGGTTATCTAGGAAATTCCAGGAAACTGAAAGGATGATGGTGTCATGTCAAGAGTCCAAGGGAGCAAGTGGAATGAGCAGCATAAATACAGGATAGGAAGACCTACTAGATAGGCAGCATATGGATTCAACAGATAAAATGTCATAGTGTAACAGATTTGCAACACATTTATCAAAATCACTTGGAAAATACAGAAAAATCTGAGCTTTTGCCCAGTTAAAACAGATGGAAGGCTCTGCAGTGTCTCTAGACACTAGCTTCAAGTTTTGAAGGAAACTCAAAATGAAGTAAAACAAAAAGGTGATTGAGCTTTTGGACATATTCTCTAGCAAACAATTATTCATACCAAACAAGTTGTCACTGCTCTGTCAGTTTTATGAAGTGCAGACTAAGAATAGTTGGGATGTAATTAATAGAAGTTACAATACATTAACAAATGAGAGAAAATGCACATCCTCTTGCTGTCCTATGTTTAGTTCCATATTGCATTTTCGTATTTGTGCTTTTGTGAGCAGTATCATTGTGCAGCTGCCTTTAAGATGTGCTCCACATAAGCATTTGGTTTGTATTTTCATACAGACTGTCCTTTAACATGCAAATTTAAGATTTCTCTATAATTATCAGCTCATATCAATGCTCAAACATTTTTTATGACAAGACCTGATACAGGGGAAGGCCATTGTTCTCTGAAAATCCCATTGAAAATGCTTCAAATAAAGAACAGAGATGTCAAAAATGACCATTTTGGGAATGACTTAGATGAGGGATTTTGTCAATTTAGTGTTTGGCAGTTATTTTTGCTTGCCCTCAGTTTTGTTGTCTGTTTTTTTTGGGTTTGGTTTCGGTTTGGTTTTGGGGGTTTATTTTGTGGGTGGTTTTTTGTTTGTTTGTTTGGGGGGTTGTTGTTTTTTTGTTTGGTTGGGTTGGGTTTTGTTTGTTTTAATGCATACTTTATATCTTTTGATGGTAACACAATAATACAATACAATAGAATAAACCAGGTGGGAAGAGACCTTCACGATCATCACATCCAACCTATCAACCAATCCAACCCACCTAAACAACTAGATCATGGCACCAAGCACCCCATCAAGTCTCCTCCTGAACACCTCCAATGATGGTGACTCCACCACCTCCACAGGCAGTCCATTCCAATGGGCAATCGCTCTCTCTGTGTAGAACTTCTTCCTAACATCCAGTCTAAACCTCCCCTGGCACAGCCTGAGACTGTGTCCTCTTGTTTGGGTACTGGCTGCCTGGGAGAAGAGATCAACCCCCACCTGTCCACAACCTCCCTTCAGGTAGTTGTAGAGAGCAATAACGTCACCCCTCAGTCTCCTCTTCTCCAGGCTAAGTAACCCCAGCTCCCTCAGCCTCTCCTCATAGGGCTTGTGTTCCAAACCCCTCACCAACCTTGTTGCCCTTCTCTGGACACGTTCCAGCAACTCAACATCCTTCCTAAACTGAGTGGCCCAGAACTGGACACAGGACTCAAGGTGTGGCCTAACCAGTGCAGTGTACAGGGGAAGAATGACCTCCCTGCTCCTGCTGGCCAGACTGTTCCTGATGCAGGCCAGGATGCCATTGGCCCTCTTGGCTGCCTGGGCACACTGCAGGCTCATGTTCAGCCTACAATCACGTCCCTCAAAACGACTGTCACAAGCATCCAGATTCTTCCATTTTTACAAAATTTCATCCTTGAAGGACTGGGACAGAATACTGGGACTGCCATTCATCTCACTCCAGAGATGTTTCTAGGGCATAATTCATCTGCTCCTAACGTAGTCATCTAAACTAGGTCAGACAAATCGTGACTTACACCCCCTATTCTCTCCCTTTTCTAAAAGCAGAAATAGGTCCACCTGATGTCATTGTATTCATTGTGGATATCTAAACGTAAGAGAGAAAAGTTCAAAACTTATGCTGTCACAAAGCAGAAACAGGATATGTGAGTTCTTTTTTATCACCATTTCCCCATTTCTAACACATAAGAGCATCACAGTAATTTTCCAGTTCTTTTGGGGATAAATTTTCCCACAGTACCAGCCTATTATTTTAAAGATCTGGAGTTTGGGTCATTATACTAGCATCTGTATAATTTTTCCCCCACATCCCAAAACTTTAACCACGTTTTTACCATCCACAGCAAGAATCTCTGAACACCTGCATAAATAGGTCTGTTAGTTGCAAACATTGCAGTTTTAAGTCAAGGTGGATCAACATTTATGCATTTTGCAGCTTTCTGTATGAGATTGATTCTAATTGCTTTGTATTGACATCTAAACCATTTTTGGCTTGGTTCCATTTCCTATTTTAAGTCTATTGTCCTTGCCATTGTAAATGAAGGACATAATACTTTGTTTCACTTGTAAATGTCAAGAGGTGTAGCATTATCATCCATGTTACCGGTTGCACTAATAACATTGCAGACTAGACTGCTCTGTCTGCTATGCATCAGCTGAGACACTGCTGATGATAACCTGAGTCAGCTATCAGTGAAAAGAGCACTTTATTATATAGGTCACTGCCAGGGGTCATTTCAGCAAACACCTGCAAACAGGACCAGGATAAAAAAAATAAGAACATTATTGTTGGAAAAAGTCTTAAAAGCAAAGTGCAGAGGAGGCATGTAAATATGCTCATATCCTCATGCCTTGAATATGCACACAATAAGCTCTTGGTAGCTTGTTGAATATTTGTATAACTCCTCTCTTCCCACAATTTTTATTTATTTTTACATTTATATTTTCAGACTGTTTCCAAGCCATGTCTCTAGTCTACCTATTGAGAGGCCATAAGGAAGGTATCAAATCAAAACCTGCCAGACACGTCATTAAAGCAGTATAAACAAGTGGATATGTATGCCAGCACAAAGGACACTGCACACATGCACACCAAAAAACGAACATGTAATGGAAAGAAATTCCTACTAACTTGCACAGTAAAATACTCCTTTATTCATCCTCATTCAACATCTGTCAGAGATAGCTATAAACAGCAAAACTGCATGTTGGAAGGAAGAGTGCTCTGAGTGACCAGCTATATTCACCTGCACTTCAGATATAGGTTTTCCTCATCATCTGCAAAGTATTAAAATAATCTGCAGTTTTAAAATTAATTTAAAAACAAAAATATTTTGCACTACTTTTTAGACTAATCTGCAGTTAATGAGCTTTTCTTTTTCTCCTAACTTCATCATAGTTAGCAGAGTAAGAAGTTTATCAAAAAGAGCTCCAAAATATTGTTCAACACTGAAATCTATTGTAATGGGTTAATGTCCATCCTGGAAGCAGGGGAGGGAGGGCTTGTGAGTGCTTTGCCCTCCCTGCAGGGCATTTTCCCCCTGGAAAACTGAATCTGTTCCACTCCCCCTCCCTGCCCAGCTAGGGTATAAAAGGGAGGACACTGAAGCCATTGGCTCTTTTTTGGCTCTTGCCTTTCCTGGATGAGAGCTACTGCAGCTGCCTTCCTGCTTCTCTGCCATGTGGTCAGACCTGATCCTTCTCCCCGCTACATCTACAAGGACTCCAAAGGACTGGTTTTGTATTTCATTTTTTTCCCCCCATCCATCCTTATCCCTTACCCTTGTGAACCCTACCTGTTATCGTTACCTATATACACACATACACATACATATACATATATAAAGAAAATTCTTTACCTCTCTACTTCCAAGCCAACTCCAAATTATTTCTTGGTGGATTTGCTCCTTCCCTTTCTTTTTTTCCTCTCTATTGGGAAGGAGGAGGGGGGAGACGGGAAGGGATTCTCAGCATTGCCCCCATCTGATCTCTTAAGTCCCAGTTAAGGCTTAAACCACCACATCTGTCTAGATTGTTATAGAATAGAATCATAAAATCAGTCAGGGTTGGGCGGAACCACAAGGATCATCTTGTTCCAACCCCCTGCCATGGGCAGGGACACCCCACACTAGATCAGGCTGGCCAGAGCCTCGTCCAGCCTGGTCTTAAACACCTCCAGGGACGGGGCCTCAACCACCTCCCTGGATAACCCATTCCAGGGCTTCACCACTCTCATGGGGAAGAACTTTGTTCTCACATCCAGCCTGAATCTCCCCACCTTCAGCTTCATTCCATTCCCCCTAGTCCTATCACTACCTGAGAGCCTGAGAAGTCCCTCCCCAGCCTTCCTGTAGGCCCCCTTCAGATACTGGAAGGCCACAATGAGGTCACCTCGGAGCCTTCTCTTCTCCAGACTGAACAGCCCCAACTCCTTCAGTCTGTCCTCATAGCAGAGGTGCTCCAGCCCTCTGATCATCCTCGTGGCCCTTCTCTGGACACCTTCCAGCACGTCCACATCCCTCTCTTGTAATAGGAGCTCCAGAACTGGAGGCAGTACTCCAGGTGGGGTCTCACCAGAGCTGAGTAGAGGGGAAGAATCACCTCCCTTGACCTGCTGGTCACACTTCTCCTGATGCAGTCCAGGATCTGATTGGCTTTCCGGGCTGCAAGTGCACATTGAGAGCTCACGTTGAGCTTCTCGTCCACCAGCACCCCCAAGTCTCTCTCCTCAGGGCTGCTCTCCAGCCAGTCACTGCCCAGCCTGTATTTGTGCCTGGGATTGCCTCGACCCAGATGCAGGACCCTGCACTTGGTCTTGTTGAAGCTCATGAGGTTGGCTTGTGCCCACCTCTCCAGCCTGTCAAGGTCCCTCTGGATGGCATCCCTTCCCTCCAGCGTGTCTGCTGCACCACACAACTTGTGTCATCAGCAAACTTGCTGAGGGTGCACTCAATGCCACTGTCCATGGCACCCACAAAGATGTTGAACAAGACAGGTCCCAGGACTGATCCCTGAGGGACTGCGCTTGTCACTGGCCTCCACTGGGACATGGACCCGTTGACAGCCACTCTTTGGGTGCGGCCATCAAGCCAGTTCTTTATCCATCTAGTGGTCCATCCATCAAACCCATGTGTCACCAGCTTGGAAACCAGGAGGTGGTGCGGGACAGTGTCGAAGGCTTTGCTCAAGTCCAGATAAATGACATCAGTTGCTCACCCCTCATCTACTAATGCTGTCACCTGCTCATAGAAGGCCACCAGGTTTGTCAGGCAGGATTTGCCCTTGGCAAAGCCACGCTGACTATTCCCAATCACCTCTTCACTATTCTTCTGAGTCAGTAGTGCCTCCAGGAGGATCTGCTCCATGATCTTTCCGGGCACAGAGGTGAGACTGACTGGCCTGTAGTTCCCTGGTTCCTCCTTCTTGCCCTTTTTGAAAATGGGAGCAATGTTTCCCCTTTTCCAGTCTGTGGGGACTTCCCCAGTCTGCCATGACTTTTGGAATAGAATAGAGAGGGGTTTAGCAACCTCATCTTCCAGTTCTCTCAGCACCCGTGAGTGTATCCCATCGGGTCCCATGGACTTGAACACTTTCAGGTTCTTCAGGTGATCACGAACCTGAGCTTCACTTACGATGGGCAGTTCTTCCTCCCCATCCCTGGCATCATCTTCCATGACACCAGGAGTGTGGCTGGAGGCCCTTGCAGTGAAGACTGAGGTAAAGAAGTGACTGAGTACCTCAGCCTTTTCCACATCACTTGTGACTAATTCACCACTTTCCTTTCTGAGGGGGCTCACACCTTCCCTAGTCTTCTTCTTGCCATTAATATACCTGTAGAAATTCTTAGTGCTGCCTTTAACCTCCCTGGCTAGATTCAGTTCAAACTCTGCTTTGGCTTTCCTAACCAGGCCTCTTGCTGCTCAGGCAGCTTCCTTATATCCCCCTGTTCTAGCTGTCCTTCCCTCCACTTCCTGTAGAGTTTCTTTTTAAGTGACAGTGTGTCCAGCAGCTCCTTGTTTATCCAGACAGGCCTCCTAGCACTCTTTCCTGCTTTTCTCCTTGTTGGTATACATAGCTCCTGGACACAGAGGAGGTGGTTCTTGAATACTGACCAGCTGTCCTGGGTCCCTCTTCCCCCCAGGGCTTCGTCCCACGACACTTTGGCTAGCAGATCCCTGAAGCGATCGAAGTCTGCACGCCTAAAGTCTAGGGTCGTAAGCTTAGAATAGGTCCTCCTGATTGCCCTGAGGAGATTAAATTCAACTGCTTCATGGTCACTGCAGCCAAGGCTGTCTCTGAGCCTCACATTTGTTACCAGCCCTTCCCTGTTGGTGAGAACAAGGTCCAGCGTAGCACCTTTTCTTGTTGGTTCCTCTACCATTTGGAGGAGGAAGTTGTCTTTTATGCAGTCCAGGAACATCCTGCATGGCTGGTGCCTTGCTGTGTTGTCCCTCCAGCAGATGTCAGGGTGGCTGAAATCGCCCATGGGGTCCAGGGCTTGTGACCTGGAAGCCTCTTCTATTTGCCTGTGGAGGGCCTCATCTGCTTGGTTCTGCTGGTCAGGTGGCCTGTAGAGACCCCCACAGTAATATCTCCTTCCCCTGTCTTGCCTTTAATTCTAACCCATACACTCTCAACCAGCTCATCATCCCTCCCCAGGTGGAGTTCTGCTGATTCCAGCTGGTTGTTGACATAGAGGGCAACACCTCCTCCTCTCCTTCCCTGCCTCTCCTTCCTAAAAAGCTTATACCCATCTATCCCTACATTCCAGTCATGGGAATCATCCCACCAAGTTTCAGTAATGCCCACTATGTCATGGCATCCCAGCAGCACGGTGGCCCTTAATTCATCCTGTTTGTTGCCCAAGCTGCATGCATTTGCATAGAAGCACTTCAGCTGGGCTGGCCCTGTCGTCCTCTTGTGCCAATTCCCCTTGGTTTCCACAGGGTGTCCTGGTGCATCATTCGTGGCTTGCCTCAGGGCAGCAAGTTGAGACCCCTTACCAGCTCTCCATCCCTCTGCCTCAGGTGATCTGCCCCTCTGTCACAGGTCAGCAGGAGACTATTAACCCCTCCCCCTTCAAATCTAGTTTAAAGCCCTGTCTATGAGCCCTGCCAATTCCTGCCCCAGGATCCTTTTCCCCCTCTGGGACAAGTGCATCCCATAAGTTGTTTTCAGCTCTGCTGCCTTGTAAACCAAACCATGATTGTAGAACCCAAATCCCTGTCGATGGCACCAGCCCCGGAGCCATGAATTGACCTGTTGGCTCTTCCTCAGTGTTCCCTCATCCATCGTTGACATTGTGGGGATAGCAGAGAACGCAACTTGAGCTCCTGATCCCTTTAGCAGGTGCCCTAAGGTTCTGAAATCTCTTTTAATTGATCGTGAGCCTCGCATTGTTGCATCGTCACTACCCACCTGAAAGACCAGCAGTGGGTAGTAGTCTGAAGGAGTCACAAGTTTGGGAATTTTGCCTACTATGTCCTTTACTTGGGCACCAGGGAGGCAGCAAATCTCCCTATGAAATGGGTCTGGTCTGCATATTGGGCAGGTTGGAAAAGACCTTCAGGATCACTGAGTCCACCCTATCATCCAACACCATCTAATCAATTAAACCATGGCACGAAGCACCCCATCCAGTCTCTTCCTAAACACGTCCAGTGATGGTAACTCCACCACCTCCCCAGGCAGCCCACTCCAATGTCCATTCACTCTTCCTGTGAAGAACTTCCTAACATCCAGCCTAAACCTCCCCTGGCACAGCTTGAGACTGTCTCCTCTTATTCTGGTGCTGGTTGCCTGGGAGAAGAGACCAACCTCCACCTGTCCACAACCTCCCTTCAGGTAGTTGTAGAGAGCAATAAGGTCTCCCCTGAGCCTCCTCTTCTCCAGGCTAAGCAACCCCAGCTCCCTCAGCCTCTCCTCATAGGGCTTGTGCTCCAACCCCTCACCAGCTTTGTTGTCCTTCTCTGGTCACATTCCAGCAACTCAACATCTTCCCTAAACTGAGAGGCCCAGAGCTAGACACATGACTCAAGGTGTGGCCTAACCAGTGCTGTGTACAGAGGCACAATGACTTCCCTGCTCCTGCTGGCAGGATTCCTGATACAGGCCAGGATGCCATTGGCCTTCTTGGCCACCTGGGCACACTGCAGGCTCATGTTCAGCCTACCATCAACCAGTACCCCCAGGTCCCTCTCTGCCTGGCCGCTCTCCAGCCACTCTGACCCCAGCCTCTAGCACTGCATGGGGTTGCTGTGGCCAATGTGTAGAACCCAGCACTTGGATGTGTTAAATCTCATGCTGTTGGACTCTGCCCACCTGTCCAGCCTGTCAAGGTCCCTTTGCAGAGCTCTCCTACCCTTTAACAGGTCGACTCCTGCCCCCAGCTTGGTGTCAACTCATACTCACAACAAGTGTGTTTAAACAATGCATCCCACTTCTGTTTGCCTGCTGTGGCTCCTGATTTTTTGGCTGGAGAACTGATCAGGACTGGCACCAGGACCGGTGTGCTTGAGCTGAGATCTTTCTCTTTTGGTCTCTTTTTGGGGCTTTGTGGGTCAGAAGGACCCCTGGCAGATGGCGAGGACCAGCAGGGTCATCCTCTCATGTGCCTGCTCGGGATCCTGACGTCAGCTGTGGGAATTTTAAAACCTGGCAGTGCTGAGCACATGTGGCAGGGTGAGAAAGTTACACACACACACACAAAAGATACCGCAGCTAAACTCAGTCAGAAAAGCAAATGAAACAAGCTATATTTACAAGCAGAAATGGAATGCAAAGAATATGTACAAAAATATACAATATTTACAATATACACAGAAATATACAGCAATGAACGTAATACAGAAGACCTTTTTTCCCCCCTTCAGCCAGGGGGTTCCCCTGTACCCTCCCTTCTCCCTCCATACCTCCCCTTTTTTCCCAAAAAGGGTTAGAGAGAGAGAGAAAGGCAATTAAGGAGAAAATTCTGTTTGCTTAAAGCATGTGCAAGAATTAGTTTTCTTATCTGGTTAGCTTTGTTAATTCAAGGTCGGCAGCTGTTGCTTCAGAGAGAAAGAAACAGGCCCACACGAACAGAGGGAAAGGTGCAGACTGAACTCCCTGAACTAAAACTTAAAGTTGCATTCTACCAATCTACCAATGAAATTAGTTTAGAATATCTTTGTTTTCAATACATTCAGCCAGATTGTCCCAGCAACTGTCTCTTTCTTAAAGGCACAGCCTAAACCGGTCACAGCACACTATGCCGTTTTGGCT
Source organism: Picus viridis (assembly GCA_033816785.1). NCBI lineage: Eukaryota > Metazoa > Chordata > Aves > Piciformes > Picidae > Picus > Picus viridis. Next base: position 56,346,922 of record CM066606.1, read on the forward strand.
GGAGAGCCTTCTGCCCAACTGCATGTGCTGGGTCAGCTGACAGAGTACAGAAGCCTCTGTGGTAACTAAGATAAATTATAGTGGTTAGGTGGAATGTGTATTTTTAGCCACTAACAATAAAACCCCTGAACCATGGTAACAACTTGGCCAAAGGCTATTAGAAAATGAGTAGGCACCCAGACAGATTTGGCATATAAGGAGGCAGGTGTCCAGTCTGCTAGCTGCAGAGTGCGCTGGAGCCTGGCACTTGGAATGGAAGGGAAAGGAGACAACACCTGTGTCAGGTGTGACCAGGTGAATTTTCTCCTCAACCTGGTGGCTGAGCTAAAGGATGAAGTGGCAAGGCTCAGGACTATACAGGAATGTGAAAGGGAGTTAGATATATGGGAGCAGGCTTTGCAGACCTCCCCTGTTGAGGGAGGCATCCCTGGAAACAAGGAGGGATGGGTCCTGGTTGGGGGAATCAAGGGAAATCCATCCATGCCCTCTCCCCCTCCCCTGTTGCCCTTGCACAATAAGTATGAGGCCCTGCAGGTCAAGGGCAATGTGGATGAGAGGGCTGATGAGAAGCCATCTAAGGAGATGCCTAAGGCAAAGCAGTCCCCACCAACTATAAGGACCAGCACCATAAAGAGAAGGGTTATAGCTGTCGGAGACTCTCTCTGAGGGGAACAGAGATATGTCATCCCGACCCATCCCACAGGGAAGTCTGCTGCCTACCTGGGGCCTGGATAAGGACATCACAAGCAGACTCCCAAAGCTAATCCAGCCCTCTGACTATCACCCATTGCTGGTAATACAAGCTGGAAGCGATGCAATTGATGAAAAGGGCACCAGGACGACTAAAAAGGAATTCAAGGCCCTCAGACGATTGATAGGGCAGGAGCACAAGTGGTGTTCTGCTCAGTTCCCTCAGTGGAAGGGGAGTACACTGAGAGGAACAGGAGAACCCACACCATCAACAATTGGCTCAAGGGCTGGTGCCAGCAATGGAATTTTGGGTTCTTTGACCGGGGGCAACTTTTATTGTACCTGACCTGCTGGACCTTGATGGGGTGCAATTATCTAGAATGGGTAAGAGGGTACTAGCACAGGAGTTGGCAGGGCTCATTAGGAGGGCTTTAAACTAGGTCTGAAGGGGGTGGGTGAGGAAACCAGTCTCTCCAGAGAGGAGAGAGTGGAGTATGAATTAGGGTTAATTGAAAAATCAGCAGCCCAGCTGAAGTGCAGGCTGTATGGGGAACAAACAAGAGGAACTGGAAGTCTTGGTCCACCAGGAAGACTATGATATAGTTGCTATCTCAGAAACATGGTGGGATGATACACACGATTGGAGTGCTGCACTGGGAGATTACAAGCTCTTTAGGAGAGACAGGCATGGGAGAAGAGGAGGAGGGGTGGCCCTGTACATTAGGGAATCTCCTGATACCACAGAACTTGAGGTTGCAGATGAAAGGATTGAGTGCCTGTGGGTTAAAATCAGAGGGAGGCCGAACAAATCTGACATCCTGATTGGAGTCTGTTATAGACCACCCAACCAGGATGAGGAGGCAGATGAAACATTCTATAAGCAACTGGAGACTGCCTCAAGATCATCAGATCTTGTCCTTGTGGGTGACTTTAACCTGCCAGACATCTGCTGGGAACTTAACTTAGCAGAGAGGAGGCAGTCCAGAAGGTTCCTAGAGTGTATGGAGGACAGCTTCCTGATGCAGCTGTTAAGTGAGCCTACAGGGGTCAGGCTCTGCTTGGCCTGCTTTTCTCCAATAGAGAAGGGTTGGTGGGAGATGTGATGGTAGGAGGCTGTCTAGGGTGCAGTGACCATGAGATAGTGAAGTTTTCGATATGCAGGGAGATAGGGAGGAGCACCAACAGAACCTTCACCTTGGACTTCTGGAGGGCAAACTTCAGCCTGTTTAAGAAACTTATTTGGAAAGTACTCTGGGTAGCAGCCCTCAAGAACAAAGGGGTCCTACTTCAAACAGGAGCTCTTGAAGGCACAGGAACTGGCGGTTCCCATCTGCTGAAAGATGAGCCGGCGGGGAATTCGACCGGCCTGGATGAGCAAGCAGCTCCTGAAGGAATTAAGGGAAAAAAGAGGCTGTATCACCTTTGGAAGGAGGGGAAGGCTTCTCATGATGTGTTTAAGGATGCTGTTAGATCATATAGGAGAAAAATTAGAGAGGCAAAGGCCCCATCAGAACTGAAGTTGGCCACCTCTGTGAAGGATAACAAAAAGCATTTTTATAAATATATTAAGGCTAAAAAGAGGGACAAGAAGAACCTCCACTTCTTATTGGACCTGGAGGGGAGCACAGTGACTGAAGATGAGGAAAAGGCTGAGGTCCTGAACACCTTCTTTGCCTCAATTTTCAACAGCAAGGCAGGAGGAGTTCAGGACAAGTGGCCTCCTGAGCTGGGTGATGGGGTCAGGGAGCAGTGTAATGCCCTGGGTATCCATGAGGAATTAGTTCGGGACCTGCTGAGCCACTTGGACACTCACAAGTGGGGCCGGATGGGATCCATCCTAGGGTGCTGAGAGAGCTGGCAGGTGAGCTGGCCAAGCCTCTCTCCACCATTTTCCACCAGTCCTGGCTCACCGGTGAGGTCCCAGATGACTGGAAACTGGCCAGTGTGGTCCCCATCCACAAGAAGGGTCTGATGGAGGAACCCGGAAACTACAGGCCTGTCAGCCTGACCTCAGTGCCAGGGAAAGTGATGGAACAGATTATCCTGGAGGCAATAACTGCGCACCTGCAGGATGGCCAAGGGCTCAGGTCCAGCCAACATGGATTTAGGAAGGGCAGGTCCTGTCTGACCAACCTGATCTCCTTCTATGATCAGGTGACCTGCCTGCTGGATGTGGGGAAGGCTGTGGATGTGGTCTACCTGGACTTCAGCAAGGCCTTTGATACCATCCCCCACAGCAAACTCCTGGCCAAGCTATCAGTCCATGGCTTGGACAGCAGCACTCTGTGCTGGGTTAGGAACTGGCTGGAGGCTGAGCCCAGAGAGTGGTGGTGAATGGTGCCACATCCAGCTGGCAGCCAGTCACTAGTGGTGTCACCAAGTGATCAGTGCTGGGCCCCATCCTGTTCAATATCTCTGTTGATGATCTGGATGTGGCACTTGGTGCCATGGTTTAGTAGTCATGAGGTGTTGGGTGACAGTTTGGACTTGATCTTTGAGGTCTCTTCCAACCTTATTGATTCCATGATTCTATGATTCTATGACTCGGAATTTCCCTTCATATTCAAGACACAATGCATTTAGGATACCTATGTGTTTATGTGTACTGAAATTGCATACTTTCTTAAAAATTAATGTCTATTTTTATGTATTAAAGGAATCTCCCCACTGTAATCCTACATGCCTACCTAGAGTGTTTGGGGTTTATTTCTCAAGAGGGTGGGTGTTGGTTTTGCTTTTCTTGCCTACAATTTGCACAGCTGAATAATTTAAAAAGGACTCAGTGCTGAAAGATAAAATGAAGATGGAGTGTATTGTTTCTGGCTACAGTCCCCAGTGCTGTGGGTGGCACTTTCTGCTAATGCAGCTTGGAGTAGCGTTGTTAATGAAACCAGAGATTTGAATCATCATAATTAAGTTTGTGTCAAATGGGAATTTTCTTTGCAAAAAAATACAGACATTAATAATACTAAGCAGTGGTACCACCAGTGTATATTTACTCTATGCATCATGTGCCACCAGTGTATATTTAATCTGTACATCAGTTATATACCTAAAAGAAATATTTGGTCTTTCAGTGAGCTGACTAAAATTCCCGTGTCCTAAATATCAGACAAAATTTGCAACTACAGAAATGTTCTAAGAAAAATGTTCTGTGCAAGCATTTATTGCCTCTGAAACACATAATTTTTTCTTCATAATTAGTGAGATAGCAAAAGGTATTGGACCTTAAATTCTCTTCCCATCAGTAAAATTAGAATTATCTGTAGCAGGCCTGACATCAATGAGATTCCAGTGCAATTGCTGCAATGCAAGCATATGCATTTGCAGCATAAATAAGAGAAGCAGAAGTTTGGAAAGGTCAGAGTGAAGAAATAATTTGCCCATGGACATACAGGAATTAAGGAGTAAAGCTCCAAATCTATCCAAGAGTGACATGCCTCCTGTTTGTGTGACAGTGTAGACAAAGGTGTCTCTTTTGAAGGAATGCCACAACTGTGCACCAAGTATTCGTCTCTGAGTTTGCCTTGTGGGGTTTTGCTCTTGCCTGTGCTCACAATTTTGTGTTCAACTCAGTTCTGATTTTTCTGTGTAAAATCCAATCTCTGTCAAAAAGAGCTGCAGCTCAGGCCACTGTTGGGCTACAGACCAATGAAACTATATGTAGTGCTTTATTAACAATGATTGCATTTTGTAATTGAACATTCAGATTAATTCTGCATCAGGTCGAAATGGTTTATGTACAATAAATCTCCAATTGATTTTCCTGCACAGCCGAAGTATTTGCATACCTTCTCAAACACAGAGATGAGAACACACTGAGTAGCATGGTGAAACATCCCTGAAGAGCTAGTTAGAGAAGGGTCAAGGTGAGGATCAATACAATACTTGCTAGAGCAGCAGTGAAACCATAATTTTGAATTTATTCTTAGCAAATAAGGACAACCTTATTTGCTTCTGTATATTGAGGGAGAAGAGAAAAAGTGAAGAAAGAATAGGTGGAAATGATAAAATGGGCAGGGGAAAAATACTTACACAAAGAGGGAAGATGCAGAAGGAACTGTGTAAGAAAATTGGGGAAGAAATTCTTCCAGAAGTAATGTATTCTGAAGTAACATCAAGAACCAGCAGCTCAGTTGTTCCTCCTGTCTCGGAGTTCTTTTGCTACCTTTATCTCCCAAAGGCATGGCTCATTCTGGGACTGGAAGAGACCTCAAGAAACCATCCAAATCACCTCTCTAGTTGAACAAAGATCAGCTACATCTGTATCTGTCATTCCTAGCAGATGTTTGTCTAACCTGCTTTTAAAGATGTCTCCAGATAGAGACTACACATTATTTCCAGGCAGCCTGCTCCAAACTGTTTATAACAGCTTCTAGTCTCTAACTCAGTGGTTTTAAACTACTTTAACTGGGGAGAAAAAAAACCCAGATCTTTAGAAATTTCTGATTGCTGGTATGGATCTAGTCAAATGAAATGACACACCAAAGCTTGCTTTTATTAATTGCTTGTTACAAATAATTTTAAGGTGATCCATATAGAAATTTCTCACATACGTGAAGACTAAAACCAATAAATTTAATCAATTTCCTCTTAAGCAGTATTTTCTAACTTTCCAACATTTGAATCTTCTGCATGTTCACTTCAAACCTTTCATTGGACTGAGGCAATTCTCCAGTAGGATACAGTAGTTCAGCTGAGCCAGGGCTGGCCTCAGGAAAAGATAGAGTACAACTTCGCATGTCCCCGCGTGCTGAAGTTTACATTATTCACTGCAGGTGCCACATCCAGCTGGCGGCCTGTCACTAGTGGTGTGCCCCAAGGATCAGTGCTGGGCCCCATGCTTTTCAACATCTTTATTGATGATCTGGACCAGGGCATTGAGTCCATCATCAGTCAATTTGCAGATGACACCAAGCTGGGGGCAGGAGTTGATCTGCTGGAGGGCAGAGAGGCTTTGCAGAGGGACCTCGACAGGCTGGACAGATGGGCAGAGTCCAATGGCATGAGATTTAACAAGTCCAAGTGCCGGGTTCTGCACATTGGCCATAACAACCCCAGGCAGCGCTACAGGCTGGGGTCAGAGTGGCTGGAGAGCGGCCAGGCAGAGAGGGACCTGGGGGTGCTGGTTGATGGGAGGCTGAACATGAGCCAGCAGTGTGCCCAGGCAGCCAAGAGGGCCAACCGCATCCTGGCCTGCATTAGGAATAGTATGGCCAGCAGGAGCAGGGAGGTCATTGTGCCCCTGTACTCTGCTTTGGTTAGGCCGCACCTTGAGTCCTGTGTCCAGTTCTGGGCCCCTCAGTTTAAGAAGGACATTGAGACACTTGAACGTGTCCAGAGAAGGGCAACAAGGCTGGTGAGAGGCCTTGAGCACAAGCCCTATGAGGAGAGGCTGAGGGAGCTGGGGCTGTTTAGCCTGGAGAAGAGGAGGCTCAGGGGCGACCTCATTGCTCTCTACAACTACCTGAAGGGTGGTTGTAGCCAGGAAGGGGTTGGCCTCTTCTCCCTAGCAACCAGCACCAGAACAAGGGGACACAGTCTCAAGCTGCACCAGGGGAAGTTTAGGCTGGAGGTGAGGAGAAAGTTCTTCACCGAGAGAGTGATTCGTCATTGGAATGGGCTTCCCGGGGAGGTGGTGGAGTCTCCGTCCCTGGAGGCATTCAGGAGGGGACTGGATGTGGCACTTGGTGCCATGGTCTAGTTGTGAGGTTGTGGTTACAGGTTGGACTCGATGATCTTCAAGGTCTCTTCCAACCTTGGTAATTCTATTCTATTCTATTCTATTCTATTCTATTCTATTCTATTCTATTCTATTCTATTCTATTCTATTCTATTCTATTCTATTCTATTCTATTCTTTTTTTGTGGTTTTGTTTGGGTTTTTTGGTTGGTTGTTTGTTTTTTTTTGTTTTGGGTGAGGTTTTTTTGTTCATGGGTTTTTGTGGCAGTTGTTTGTGGGTTTTTTTTTTTTTTGGCTGGTTGGTTGGTTGGGTTGGGGTTTTTTTTTTGGCAGAGGAGGAAAGGCAGGACAAAATAATATCAACTGTCATAAAACTTACAAAGGAGCATCTGCTACTTAAATAGTTGTTTCCCTCTTCTGTTTGTGCAGCTGATTATTCCTGCCTAAATGTGGTTCCTTACACCTGTCCCCAGTGAATAGTATTCTATTTATTTCAGACCACACCTTCAACTTGTCAAGATCACTTTAAATTCTAATTGTGTCCTCTAACATACTCACAGTCCCTTGCAGATTAGTGTCATTAGCAAATCTAATACGCATGCTCTCGTTCCATTAATTTTTTGAGATCTCCTGAGATAGCAGCACTTTTATGACCTCACTAGATTGTAGGAATAAGGGACGAACTTTTCCACAACACTTTAATACAGCAACAAACAAATGGACTCTGAGGATATTTATCCTCAATAATTCAATACATGTTTCTAGGAAGACAGGACAGGCAAACACTGCCTTTGAAGGAAATTCTTAATGTAATTGTTTTGTTCACCACCTTTACTGAGCCCCTCACAGAGCCTCAGACTCTTCAGAGTCACTGACACTGTCTCCCATACCAGTAAAGTCCAAATCAGCAAGGCATGTCCAGGGAGCTTAAACACCATATTCCTTCAGGATATGCATCAGCTGCCTTGGAAATCCATTCACAATGGGTTTCAAAAATGGGGAAAGTGCAGTAATTCTGACACAGCAAGGTGCTAAGTCTCTAACACAGTGCAAGAACTGAAGGATATTTGCCCCACACAACTGAAAATTTAAAATACTTACAAAGAAACAAAAAGGGGGGTGGGAGGGAGAGGGAAAATGCTGTCACTGGCTGCTGGCTGCAGAGGTGGACAAAGATGCCAGATGTGACCCACTCTGGAGTCACCAGTCCACTGTACTGGGGAAACAACCCAGCTCCCAGCTGGCAGCACACAAACCCTGAAGCTTCAAGAAGCATTGTGCATCGCCTGCTTAAAATGTAATCAGTTTCTGACTGCAACAGCAAGCTACAAATTCAATCTGCCACCAGCCCTGATAGAAAGCTGTAACTGGAACAAGCCAGTGGTGCCTTCTCCACTCCCCATCAAAGCAATGGAGAATCAGGGCGTTTCAACAACATCATGTCTTCAGATACTGTCATGAGTTCAGCCAGTTGAATCAGCTGATGAGTATTCAATACTTGGAGTTCAGATTGTGACCTGACAACCTTCCTGTTTCTTGTGGAAAGGGCTGTCTGAGGCAAAGGATAATGGGACTTGGAGTTTGGACTGTAACATGAGATGCTTCCTGTTTCCGGGACTTTCTTCTGACGTCTGGGTCAGGGTGTTTGTCTCTTCTGCCTTGGCTGCTGGCTGCTTGGCCAGCACATTTATGGTGGTATTGCAGATTGCATTATTTAATAAAATTCTTCTTATCTCAACCCACAGGGTTTTTTGTGTTCCTTTCACTCCCAACTATGGGAGTCTTGGTCTCGTGAGACTGGTTTTGGAACTCAGCCACTGGCTGGGTCAAAAATCTTGACAGACAGTCACTGTACACAGAAATGGCAGCTTTTTAAGCAGTCAGAGACTGGTTAACATAACTTTTCAGTGCCATGGGCAACCTCACTATTGTTCAAACCAGTTTCTTCTTCTGGACCTTCTGGAAATGCTCAGCTTTTTTGAAAATCAAATCCCCATATATTTTTCTTCAACTAATTTAGAGTAATGTGATCTCCAATGAAATTTAACTCACTGAAAGGTAAGTATTTTATTTAGGTGTTTGTGGGTTTAGTTGCTATTTATTTGGAGAAAGGAAGCAGAAAATTTTATTTGCAAATAGCAAGTTTATATCTGTTCCCTACACCTCCATCTAATTTATCTACTTCAGTTTGAACAGCAGTTTGAGAAAAAGGACAATACCATAGGAGACTTATCCAAACAAAACCAAACTAAAATAAATCTGTTTTTATACCATATTTCTATAAGCCTCAACACCACCATGGGAATCATACAAATGCTGAAAGATCCTGGTAACACATGAAAACCACAAGACAATGGATGACTTGCTTGACACATTCAAATAAACACCCTTGAACAACAGCTGCTATAAAATAAATGTGCTGCAAAGAGACTCGTTCAGAATTACTGAGGAAGATAAACTAATTAGACATTTAGGAGTCCACCCCCTCCTTTTGTTTTCCAGTTAATCAGCTGAGCAATGTTAATGGTCACAATAACTCAACATTTATACACTGAGGGAAAGAACAGGAGGCTCTTGTTACGTTCGTGATATAGGAAATTAGCATCCCTGGAAGTAGAGGGAAGTCATATTAGCATTAATAGATCTGTTCATGGAAAACCCCATTGTAATTAGTGATCATAATTTATCATCATCACAATTCAACCAAGAGATCCTCATCACTCCTTCCCTCAATTACAGACAATGAGCAATATGTTAAAGTGTTGTGGAGAAGACCACCTTATGCCTGGCAGAAGGCATATGATGCTCATGGCGCATTTGGACAATTAATTTTGCTGTTCTGTTTGGCTTAGCATAAGCAAGAAAGCTGGTGCCCATTTTAACTTTTAGAGCACAGCAGTGTAAATGCAGAGTTTTTGAAAGAAACTGGGAAGGGACTCTTGTAGGTGTATAAACTCTGAAGGAAAAATAATTTATGTATTCTCTGTGTTTGTCTTTTCCCTTCTTTCACCCACATATCTATGCCAAAATATATTCTGTCACTGGAGCTCACAGCTTCTTGTCATGCTGGGGGACTTCAACCAGTATAACAACTAGTACAGCAAGCTGTTGGCAATCAGTCCTGGAGTGCCTCAACAATGACTTCTTAAGCCAGAGAACAGATAGCCCTACCTGAGAGGATGTAGTACTGGACCTGATGGACACAAATGTAAATGAGCTCATCAGTGATGTCAAGATTTGAGACAGCTGGGGCTGCGGTGACCATGCACTGATGGAGTTCTCAGTCCTAACATATATGGGACGGGCAAAGATCATAATCAGGACTCTGAATTTTAGGAAAGCAAAATTCCAGCTTGTTAAGGAATTAGTCAGTATGATCCCATGGGAAATGGTCCTCAGGGACTGGGAAGCAGAGCAGAGCTGGCAGATCTTTGATGCTTTCCACAGACTGCAAGAACTCTCAATCCCCAAGATTAAGAATTCAGGCAAGGACGACAAGAGACCAGCATGGATGAGTCAGGACCTGAACTTGGCAAGGGATGTAAATAAATACAAGAAGGGCTTCTACAGATACATCAAACAGCAAAGGAAAGTTATAAAAAGTGCTTCCCTTCTGAGGAGTGAGAATGGAGAGATTCTGTGACATTTTAACTCAGTCTGCACTGGCAACCTTGCTCCTCTCTCTTGCCAGGCTGATGGACCACTAAGTAAGGACCAGGGGACTAAGTCCCTCCCACTGTAAAGAAAGCTTAGGAACCTGAATGTAAATAAATCTAATGGACCTGATGATATGCATCCTAGAGTCCTGAAGAAACTGGCTGATACTGTTACAAAGCCGCTCTCCATATTTGAAAGGTTTTGGCAGTCACATGAGGTCCTGGTGACTGGAAAGGAAACAGGTGCCCATTTTAAAAAGGAGTGGAAAAGAAGACCTTGGAAATAATCACCTCTCAGACCCACCTCTGTACCCAGGAAGGTCATAGAACAGATCCTACTGGAAGCTATGCTAAAGCACATAGAGGTCGTCTGAAAGAGCCAGCATGGCTTCACCACGGGCAAGTCTGGCTTCACCAACTTAGTGCCTTTCTACAATGGAGTGACTATATCAGCAGACATGGAAAGACCAACAGATGTCATCTATGGGGATTTCTGTAAAGCACAGTCCCTCTCAACATCCTTCACTCTACACGTGGGAGGGATGGATTTGGTGGATGTGCTGTTCAGTGGATAAAGAATTGGTTGGACGATCACATCCAAAGGGCAGTGGTCAACAGCTTGATGTCCAGATGAAGATGGGTGACAAATTTTGCCCCTCAGGGGGCTGTATCAGGATCAGTGGTGCTCAATATCTTCATCAATGATGTAGACAAGATTCACCACACCCTCAGCAGATTTGCTGATGATACCAAACTGACTGGTGTGGTTGACAAGACTTAAGGATGAGATGCCATCCAGAGGGACCTAGACAGTCTGGAGAAGTGGGCTCAGAACTTCAGAAAGTTCAATAAGGCCAAGTGCAAGGTCCTGCACTTATTTTGAGGCAATCCTCAGTACCAATAGAGACTGAGGGATGATGAGATCATGATCAGCCTTGTGGAAAAGGACTTAGAGGTACTGCAATGTGCACTTGCAACTCAGAAGGCAAACTATATCTTGGGCTGCATCAGAAGTGTGGCTGGCAGGTCAAGTAAGGTGATTCTGTCACTCCACTCATCTCTGGTGAGATCTCACCTAGAGTACTCTGTCTAGGTCTGGAGTCTTCAACACAGGAAGGACATGGGATGAGGGCCACAAAGATGATCAGAGTGCTGGGCCATCTCTCATTCAGAAATCATTGCATGGCTGCCTTCGCAGTATGAAATGCAATTGCTTAAATCTTGTCTGATTAGCAGCACGAAAGAAACACCTTCATAGCTGAAAATGGAACATAGTTTGTATGTATAGTGTCACCAGCTCTTTCTATTCTATAGAAGAAAATTATGTAAACACTATGTGGATGCATTAACATTTAGTGCCCTTTGTGTTTGTTCTAACAAATTCATTATTTCCTTTGCAACCAGTTTTAGCAGTGATCTTGTATTAGAACACAGCCTGTGTTTTCATTTAATTTTCTTCAGGCCTTTTTTATTTGGCTCATTTATCTTTTCTTACCCCTTGAAACCATCTACAGTAATGCAGTTCACTACAGCTAGACCTTCTGACAGAGTCAGAAATAATCAGCCACAGGCACTGCTGATTCATAAGTCAACTAATAATCTTCTCATGATTCTGATAATTTTATGCTCTATAGGTTAATGGAGACTTTTAGACAGCTTTTGTTTCTCCTTTGCTTTGTCAAAGAATTCCTTCTTCCTCATCCCTTGCTACTGAAACATGGTTTAAGTAGTGATACAAAACCACACCATTCTCAGCTGGTATTGTTATTTCTGGTACTAGTTAATGTATCTCAAAACATTTCCTTCCAAAGCACAGTAGTGCCATAGAATATTTCTATATGGAACAATCTGTTATTTAAACCCTTTTAAAATGTGAGAAAAGAGTTGTGTAAATGCAATAGTCATTCTCATTAATCTTGGTTAAAGAAACAGAATGTTCTTAGAAGATATGTTTTGCTTTGTAGTTAGGTTAAGGTACTTAATGAAAGGGACTCAAGTAATTTATTTTTTTCTACCAAAGCATTCCCGAAACTTCTGTGAGCAACATGCACCACATTTACCAGCCTTGACAGGCACAGTCCAAAATCTCTGTGCTGTCTTGTAGTGCATTACAGGTCTGTTCTGAAGTGCCATTTCAGATGGGAAGGCCTTACAGGATAGGATAGGAGACTGTCCTTAGAGATATTCCGTATCTATATTTAAGGATGGTGCTTTGCTCTTAACAACTTGGCTGATACTTTTGGTGTACCAGGAAACTAACTCATAAGTTGACATTCATTTTTCCCCATGAATTAAAAGCCATAGAATAGTTTAGATTAGCAGGAACCTTTAAAGATCACCTAGTCTAAACTAGCTGGCATGCACAAGGATGTCTTCATATAAACCAGCCTAACTTTGAATGTTACAAGGCACAGGGCACTTACCATCATTCAAGGCAATCTCTTCTACTGATTCACCACTTCAGCATAAAAAAAAAAAATCTTCATTATATCTAGGTTGATATACCCTCTTTTCATTTAAAACCATTAACCCTTGTCTTATCACTACCGGCCCTACTAAAATAGCCATCCCTATCTTTCTTATAAGCCCCCTTTCAGTATTTGAAAGCCACAAGGCATCCCTCACAGGATTTTCTTCTCCAGGGTAAATAACACCACTCCCTAGGGCCTTTTTCCACAGGAGAGAAGTTCCATCCATCTGTTCTGTGGCCCTCTTCTGGACCCACTCCAACAGGTCCCTGTCTTTCTTGTGCTGAAGGCTCCAGAGTCGGATGCAAGGTTTCAAAGGAGGAATAGAGATTCAGAAACACCTCCTTTGACCTACTGGCCACAATTCTTATGATGCAGCCCAGCATATGATTGGCTTTCTAGCCTCTTAAGTTCCATTGCCAGCTCACATTCAATTTTAAACTCACTAGTACCCAAAAGGCCTTCTCCCTTAATCCCATTGTCCCCCAGCTGGTGTTGATAACTAGGGGTAGTCCCAACTGTGACAGTTTGGGCTGGGTGCCCCTGCTGCTGCCATATGGGGTGCACTTCTGGTGCCCCCAGTGTCCAGCCCAGGGGGTGGACACAGGAAGCAGAGTATTTTGTTCCCATAATGTCCTGCTCCCTATCAATCCATCTGCAAGGTCTCACACTTCCTCTTTCTTCCCTCATCTGCTCCCGTGGGAGATGCTCCTTATCTGGTAATGGAAGGGGAGTTATCTCAAGGCCTCTTGGGTCTGAGTAGGCCTAATGCCAGGAGGAGAAGGGGGAAGGGCAATCTCAGATCTGGCCAGCTGAGATTAGCCTAACAGTGGAGGGGGAAGAAAGAGCCCTGGGGGTTTTGGGTGTACCCTCAGGTAGGGAGAAGGGAAATCTTGGGAGGCTTTCTGGGTATACTTTAGGTTTCTTTTGTCACTATGCTTGTAGTTCTCTGTAAAACATTCACTGCTTTTCCATTTAAAATTTCCATCACTTCTCGCTTTTTTCTGCCTTGGTGGGAAGCAAGGGAGGATCTGCCTTCAAACTGGGACACCAACCCAGGTGCATTACCTTGTACTTGGCTTTGTTGAGCCTCCTGGAGTTCACATGGGCCCATGTCTTCAGCTTGTCAAGGTCTTTCTTGGTGGCATGGCATCCCTCAGGAGTGCAACCACACCTCTCAAATTAGTGTTGCCTACAAACATGCTAGGGCTGCACTTGATGCCACTGTCTGTGTCATTGATGAAGATACTAAACAGTGCTGAATGCAGACTCCTGCAGGACATCACTTGTCATGGATCTCCATCTCATTGAGCTGCATTCATAAACAGTTTTGGCATTTATTTATTTTTAGGCCCCTTGGGATAGTTTTCATCCTTTTTCTTTTCTAGACCTAACAAAATGAAGTCCAAATCCATGTGGAGGTCTCAACATACCATTTGTAAAGACAGAATGAAAGAAAACTCTAGATGTATCCGGTGGCTCTGTGCTTACTACAAAGAATATTTCAAAGTATCATATGCACTGCTTAATGAATCCAGTATGTCTCTAAATTTTCTGCAGATTTCTTTAGGGTTTGCCTGATGCCTTAGAAAGAAATTTGCACAGATCAACAACGGCTAACTCTTGATGATAATTTTTTCAATTCTCTGTTTCTGTGTATTGTACACTACAAACTTGTGGCATCAAGGTTAAAATTTTGTAGTAAAAAGATTTGAAAGGCCCACCAGTTGAACTATGAGATTGTGCAGCCAGGGAAATAAATTACATTCTAGTCTACATCCCTCTGTAAAATAGATGCCATTTAGGAGAAGCACTTAAAAAGAGATTTCTTAATTGGAAAACCATCTTTTACAGCCACAAGCAGCTGAGCTGAAGTGTGTCCTCAGAATATCAATATGAGCCGCAGCTATTAAAATGTTATGGTTAACCTTTTAAAAAAAGCCTAATTTAATTAGAAAATAGCGATTAGAATATTCTTACCAGTCTTTCTTACCAAGAAATGACTACCTCAAATTAACATCCTGTAAACTCTCTCAATTATTGGAAAATACGAACACCGATTCTGAGTTTGCAAATACTGTGATTAACTTACATTTTTTGCTATTGGAGGTAATTGCTGGGCCATGGTGGAGGGCTGGGACAGTTTACTTTCTGATCAAACCTAGTAAAATATTTGTGCACATGCCAGCAGCTCTTAAGCACAGTATTAGAAAAATCATCAGACCAATCAATGTTCTTCTACACAGTGTATTTTCCTTGTGTTCCTGAAATCAATGAGAGCAGAGGCTTCACGGACTGAAGTAAAAAGGCAGGATGGCACCCTACAGGGTATTTCTTCATTTAAACCTAAGTTAAAACCTAAGTCTAGCTGGCATGTTTCAGGTCCATTTTCATCCAGATAAAAATGTTGAATTGCATGTCAGGGCTGGAGAGATACTTCCTTGCAGTGCAAGGGCTGCTGGAATAAAAGCAGTCCTAGTACAAGACTATCTGAGGCAAATTGTAGGTCTAGGATATAACTACGGTGGCATTCTAACATGAGCAGTATTTGGAAATCAACTTTTTAGAAAGGTTGCTCTACTGCTTCCACATTTAGAAATAATTTTTTTTTAAATCCAACTGGAAGTGGAACTGGAAAGTCACTGATTAAGAAAAACCACACAGGAGTATTACAACAGAACACTAGGACCAAAGATCTTAGAAGACACTTTTAAGGCTACTGAGATTACCAAAGTCAGTGGGATGATACCCAGTTACAGTAGCAGTTACTTTACTTCAAAAGTGTCTTTTGTCCACCTTCAGGTTGTTTTTTATTTAACGGATTGTTAGTTGTGTTGTTATCCTGACTGGGTGACACCTGTCTAATCATGGAGGGCAGCCAAAAGTGCCACTCAGTAGTGATCATTTTGGCCCCCGATATTCCCTGACAGAGGACC
Source organism: Picus viridis (assembly GCA_033816785.1). Taxonomy (NCBI): domain Eukaryota; kingdom Metazoa; phylum Chordata; class Aves; order Piciformes; family Picidae; genus Picus; species Picus viridis. Next base: position 56,362,354 of record CM066606.1, read on the forward strand.
TGGCCTTTCTTGGTACTTCATATTTGGCCTTGGTAGGAGAAAACACTCAACACTTTTTTCCTCAGGACTTGATTTTGTCACTTCAAGTGTTTCACAGGATTTCACCAGGAGAGAAGTCATTGCATGAACCAACAAATTTAAATCCTAGAGATCCAGATCTTGCTCTAAAACCCAATGGAAACAGCCACATCATATTTGCTGTGGAGGACAGTATCTCACATTATACAACAAAAGGGGGGAAGTACGAGTATGGGCTTGGTTGTTCTGTTCTAAGTATGGCGGAGCTAAGAAGTTTTCTCTGCCTGAATGTCACTCACCTCTTTCCAGATAACACAGCTGGTACAGGAATTTCTTCACTGAATTCCTCTGTACCATGAAATACCACAGAAATTGCCTTGTTTTGTCAACCAGCCTCTTCCAAGGTTGCTCTCAGTTTTCTATCCCTTCTCACTTCAGCAGGCTCCATAAAACCAGAAAATGCTGGCACCAGATGAGTTAAAAAATAAAATAGAATCAAATCCTTCTGTCTCTACAGAGACACAAGTTGTACATTTTGCCCTCAGGTACAGAAAGCTTTAAAAAAAAAAAAAAAAAGAAAAGGTATTTTAACTTAGAACTTTAAGAGTGCTCTCAGCCTTCCCTAAAGTTGAGATTTCAAGAAATAAATGGCTGAAATCAGGCTATGAAATCATGACTCTTTTAAGGCATGATTGCTTGCTCTCCTCTGTAACAATTGCTACAGAAAGTGACAAATTTTGAATCTCTCTTTATGCTGATTTATGAGTATTAAATGAAAGAAAATAGAAGTAAAAGAGCCTTTTAATTCTAGCCTGAACTTCCTTCTTTCCCTATGCCACTTGGAAAGACTCTGAATGGTAGCAGTTCTTACATCTCTGTTTCATCCCCTGCCTTTTTTGAACACATCACTTCTGCAGCTCGGGGGCCATTTACAGCCTGTCCAGGTATTGTCCTCGCCTCCTCTGTGTTCTGCCAGCCTCCCAGCTTGGGGAGCCAAGCTAGCAGGGTGCCCTGCAGCCAGGCATCTGTGGAGAGATGAGCATTGACTAGTGAACCCAGCTAGCATTTGTTCGTGTTGTCAAGTATCTGACACAGCCTCCAACAGCACTACTCTGTGCTGTTGGTGTCACTATGCACTATTGATCCAGGTTCTTGCTTCTTCCTCCTAAATACTTTAGAGAACTCCAGATAAGATTTGTTCCCATTATATCTCGTTCTCTGTCCTGAATTTAATTTTGTAATGGCCTTTTCTAATATCCTGAATTCTCTCATCGCAGTTTCATCTCTTTGGTGTTTGTCATGGTTTGGGAGACCAATTCTCCCACCACGGGCAAAAATGACGACTCAGACAAATGGATTGTAAAAAAAAAAATGGTGGAAAGTTTAAATGGAAAAACAAAACAAACAAACAAACAAAAAAAAAACCCAACAATGAAAGTTTTACAGAGAACCACAAGCACCGTGACAAAAGAGAGAGATCCCAGAACATACCCAAGAATGTCCCATCCTCACCTGGGGGTACACCCAACCCCCCCCAGGGCTCTTTCTCCCTCCCCCCAACCCAGCCTTGGGCCTGGGCAGGCCCAAGGGAGGCAGCTCACGCCATTTTACCTAGGCAGCGGCAGGGGGACAAAAGAGGAAGTAAGGACCCTGCGTGGATGTTTTATAGAGGGGCAGAGAACTATGGATGAAATACCTGGTTTCCTGTGACCACCCAGTGGGCTGGACCCTTTTGGGACTTCCCAGGTGTGGACTGTGCAGTGGCCAGCACCCAGCCTAAACCACCACAGTGTTTTATAGTCTTAATTTTGTTGCCTTGACAGCAGTTGCTGTATCTAGCCCCTAGTCTGGTCTGGACCTGAACCCTAAGTTGTATAAAACATTTGTGTAAAATACAAGCACATTAGACTCCTCCAAAATCACAGAGCCTCATACAAACAGACTTTTCAACAGGATGCCTGTGCTCAGGGTGGCTCAAAGGGAGGAATAGGCTTAAAAAGAAGCAGGGAATGGTGTACTTCAAAGGTAGGAAGGGAATGTGTGGACATACAAGACAACTTTCACATTAAGAATAGTACCAGGAATTGATGTCTCAGCCAGAAACTGTGGAAGCCTGACTGCTTCTTCATGCTGTGTGTTCCCAGGCAGCAGCCTCAGCTACAGAAGGGGGTTCACATATCAGTTACTGCTGATGCAGCTCTGTGAAGATACTTAGAAAAATCGCTTCTGTCTTCCCACTGCACAACTGGCATTGGTGGTTATCACACTCACATGAACACACTCCCTACTGCCAGTCCCTGCTGGCTCTGTGCTGGGATATGTGGTTGGACTGCTGAATATCCCTTTCAAAGAAGATAGAAGCTGTACAAACATTGTTATTAACCATAAGTTGGTATAACAAAGTGTTATGAAGTACACATCAGTTAAACATAGCTGAAGTGTTGGTCTAGAGCAGATAAATGAACTGAAGCTTCCTCTCCGTGCAAACACAACCTGAGAAGACGAACAATTTTGCAGGTGCATGTGTTTAAATAGCTTCTCTAAGCAGCAATGTTTTGAACAAGTCTGTACCACAACAATTACCACATAGTGTAGTCATATCTAAATCAGGTTTATAAGAGATAATTCAGGTTCCTATAGCAGAGTCCTCAGCAAAGGATATAAAACCCATCTATGAAATCAAAGAAGTACTTGAATGAGTCACAATATTAATAACTGTTCCCAGGTTCATTAATTTAAAGCTGTCTTGGGTACATGTGCTGTAATATTGTCACAGAAGTAATAGCAGAACTTGCATCAGCTAAATGCAACTGGTCTTGTGAGCTGTGGATAGGTAGCAATTAAATCCTGCATCTCTGTCTTGCTAGATTGCAAAATTATTATGATTATAGTTCATTTAGACAGTTTTACACATTCATGAATGGTCATGCTTATGCTGAACAATGCAGAATTCTATATGACAGTATTAAGCATCAAGTTTCAATTTATTGTGACAAAATAGGGCTTCCAAAATTCATAAGTCTCCAGAATGCTTCTATCTCTGGGGGATGCAGTCCCAAATACTTTTCATCACGTTCAATGCTAAAGTATGGATTTGGCTGCTTGATCTGCTGCCCATGGAATGTGAAGCTCTTTTACCAAGTGTTGCCACAAAAACTTCCTCTTCCACTTCCCATGCTTTCTGAAACTCAGCTTCTTCACGCTACAACGCTTCTCTGGGTTCAGCCGCAAAATGCAGCTGCAACTAGTAGGGTCCTTAGCTTCTCCTGAGGATTTTTCTGAGATTGCACTCTTACCATATTCTGTATTTCCAGATTACATGGACTCACTGGGGGTGGTAATATTTTCGAGACTGTCATGGTATTTTATACATTAAAACCACCATAATTACTGCTTCAGTTTAACATTGGAAATTACTAGTACAGAGAAGCCCAAGTCAAGGAGTAGACGCTACTTTAAGATGGGTTTGTGAAATCTTTGTGAAAAGTAAAGACTGCAGTGAAAACAAGAGTACATTGCCTCATATGTGCACAGCAATAACATTTGCAATGGAAGGCTGGTTTTGAAACAGATCTAAGACATGCAGATACTTTGTTAAAAGCAACCGAATCGACCTTTATAAAAAACCCATCCTTGAAAGTGTGTGTACACCTGCTTGTTACAATGCTATTTTCCACATTCTGAGTCATATACTATTCTATTCTGGGACCTAGTCTATCTCCTTGGTGTGTGATATATACAGAATCTGCACTAACTCAGACTGTAGGACTCTGGAAAATAGGGACTTCCAAACAGAGACACTGGCATAGTGCAGTTCTCAGTATCTCAAAACTTGCATTGTGATTCTAAGTGGCAAATCCCCTACTTCTCTCAGAAAGAATATATATAATGAATTCAACATGTTATTTATGTAAAAAAACTATCCTGCTGAACATTCTGCTCCTGGAAGAACATGGCTTTCAAAATTAGATTTCTTAATAAAACTCCTTTCTTTCACTGTTCATTAGCAAAGTGCCCAAGTCATTCCCTTCAATTTATTCACAACAATGGTGAAGGAGAGGTCTGCTATGGAATAATCCCTGCTCTACAGGATCAGTTAGGGGAATCCATTCAAGAGAAAGAAAAAAAAAATGATTATGTCATGTGCATATAAAATTAGAGGTAAGACAGATGGTACTTACACTTGAGAATTTGCTAAACAAAATAATCATTGTTTGAAAGTTAGAGAAATACTGGTAGCAATGAACCAACAAGCCTGGAGTATCTTTGAGAGTTACTAAATTAGCAGCAGTGCTAATGCATGGTTTACTCATAATCTTGTTCACCTAGAATCCCTTCTGATGTGACCAAACTAGATACCACCACACTGGCAACACATGTAGTGACCTCTTTTCTTTCTCCAGATATTAGCCTGGTTACATAAAATAATTATTATTAATTTCATTCACTTTTTTTTTTTTTTTTTTTGAGAGGCAAAATAGAGGACAGGATGTTGGACTGGAGCTCTCAGAACTCAACACAGGACTCTGGTTGTGGCCTCAGTAGGGAAAAGAAGAGGGGGAGGAGAATCTTCATCAACCCACTGATCATGCACTTCTTAATACACCCCAGGATACCACTGGATTTCTTGGCCACAAGAGCACACCACTAGCTTATGGTAAACTTGTCCACCAGCACTCGCAGGTCCTTCCCCTAGAGCTGCTTTCCAGCAGGTGAACCTGTACTAGTGCATGGGGTTATTCCTCCCCAGTACAGGACTCGACAATGGTGCTTGCTAAAACTCATTTGGTTCACCTCTGCCCAGCTCCCTAACCTGTCCAGGCCTTGCTGAATGGCAGTACAGCCTTCCGGTGTGACAGCCACCCCTCCCAGTTTTGTATCATCAGCAAACTTGCTAGGAGTATGTTTCATCCCTTCATCCAGGTCATTGACAGACATGTTGAGCAAGACCAAACTCATTACTGACCCCTGAGGAACATCACTAGCTACTTGCCCTCAAGAAGACTCTCTACTTAAGGGGAAACAAAGATTGCGTCATTGCCATAAAGCCCAAAATCCTTGTGATAGTACTGGCCATGCAGTCTGATATTCATTATCCATCTACTTCTGACTGCCCCCTTTCCTCTAACTGGTGAAATGGAAGAAAAGAGAACTTGGCCACCAAATGTTTTCATTTTACTCCCGGGACTTTAGTCTTCTGTGATTCTGTCCAGGTTTGGGCTCATAGCATCATTTATGCCCACATGGAAGAGTAACAGTGCTCTTGACAAGTTGTAACACCATCTTTGGCTCCCAGGAAGCAGCAGACCTCTTGTGACTCCCTGACAGGTCAACATATGGCTGCCTTAGTGGCCTTTAGATGCTGTCCACCATGAGCAAAGGTTGTTTCTTTTGTGGTATCTACTACATGCTGCTGCTGAAGTTTCTCCATGTAGAGTTTGCTTGAGGGTATCTATAGGAACCATTAGTATGCAAGTTTTGCTGTCAAGGCAACCTCAGCTTCTACTTATATAGTCTGCTTACAGAGACTCCTTTTAATAATCTAGTAATGAACTTTGACTGCAGAACAAATTTCACACCGCTTCTGCAAAGCAGAAGCCTACTTGTTATATGCTTTATGTTTTTCTAGTATGTGGCTCTGTAGTAATACTACAGTAGTTCCATATAATAAATGGCTCTGTTGCCAGGTGCCCAATGAAAGATACATGGATCAACTACAGGGGATCAAAGACATATTTTAGAAGCTCCAAAGCAGATAGAATCATAGAATCATAGAATCATAGAATCATAGAATCATAGAATCAGTCAGGGTTGGAAGGGACCACAAGGATCATCTAGTTCCAACCCCCTGCCATGGGCAGGGACACCCTACACTAGATCACGCTGGCCAGAGCCTCGTCCAGCCTGGTCTTAAACACCTCCAGGGACTGGGCCTCAACCACCTCCCTGGACAACCCATTCCAGGGCTTCACCACTCTCATGGTAAAGAACTTCTTCCTCACATCCAGCCTGAATCTCCCCATTTCCAGCTTCATTCCATTCCAGATGTAGCAGTTGATCAGGACAATCTATCATATAGCAGTAATTTGCAAAGGCATTTATAAAACAAATGCAGTCAGAATGGTCTAATACCATTTATTTATTCAGATGGCTGTGGTGAAGGCACATTATGCCCAGATACTGAAATTTGTCCCAGCACATGGGCAAGTTCCCCCTCCTTTCATGAGGGGAACAAAGGCCAAGGCATTAGCCAGGTGGCATGGACCCCTGCAAGCATTCGTCACATGGGATGCTAGTGCTAATACCAAGTATGGGCATAATTCTAGCTTCATGCCTCCTATAGGCTGAAGCCAGTTGTTTATGAGAGTGCCCATTGGCCAAATCTAGACTCGAGAAACCTGTAAGTATTACCCCAACTTGTAAATATGTTGCCCTCTTTCTCTTTGTCCTCTCTCCTTGCTCAAGCAAGGAGAGATAGTTGCCTACCACCCTATCTCCAGACAAGGGACCTCGCTGAGCCTGAGAAGCTACAGCATTGTATTGCCAGTCGCACCAGTTGGAAGAGCCCACCATGTCTCAAGAGGACTGGACCCCCTGAGTGCAAGATCTGCCCAGTTGTCGGGGAAGGGACTTAGACGAGTCCAGCAGTCCAAACGTCTGCGTCAGCCTTAAGCAGCAGACCGAAGAGGAGTACAACCCTGGGTGTGTCAGCTCGGAGCACAGGTACCAGCGTTAGCCGCATGCCAGAGTAAGGCCGCCGTCGTGGGAGAGGAATCGCTACTGCTGCCGCTCCATGCCCTGTGAACCTCAGGGAAATCCAGAGCACCATTTGTGCCCTGTGCTCCATAGCCGGGACCGCTCTGATAAGGGTCCCGCCCATTCCTTCGAGCCAAGCAAACGGCAAGCCGCCACTCTGTGCAGCCGCGCTTCTTCCCCGGGGCCGTCCTCGCTGGCCCCGAAACCCGTTGCCGCCGGGCCAACCCCGCCCGGGTCCAGCCCCGTCTGCTACCGCGGCAGATCAGAAACCTCCGAGCCTGCCTACTGGGAACCGTTACCCAGCCCCACCTGCCGGGCCCACCCCGCTGGACCACTCCCTGCCGTCCGGAGGAAGCCGCCCGAATCCCGCGAAGGGAACATGCCGTTCGGACCAGCCTAGGAATCAGCCCGGCGACAGCAGTCTGCTGGAACCTAACCTCTCTACAGACAAAGGACACAGTGTATCTCCCACGTGCTTCATACTCACTAACTCACAAAGCACCCGCGTCTACCTGCGCAATCCTTCCAGTCCAATCTTCTGATATACTTGTAATATCTCTGTATATAATCAGCCGTCGCCAGCGTCCCGTCGAGTCGCCGTCTGGCGGACAAGCGGTAGAATTGCACCCTTCGTTATAGTGATAGAAATTAATTCTGTAAATATCCTAATTGAGTCCTAATTATAAATACTAAACCACTTACGGGATGTATTTCACAATCATGCACTATAATATGTATATAAAATAGTGATTCATCTGTTGTTAATAATTTTAATAATTTATAATTAATTATTATTAATTATAATTAATTAATTATTAATTATTATTAACCTAATTATTATTTACCTAATTCATTTTTCATATTCATGAATTAATAACCTCCTCATCACAATGGCACTAAAAGTTTTGTCAAAGTTACAATTTAAGTTACATATGGGAAGGTGACCCTCCAGGGCTGTTTGCTCTACCAAAAATAATTATGGTCTTTACAGAATACAGGGCAGTTAGACAGCAAGTTATCCATCTGATTAATCAGATCCAAATTAGTAAGTCTGACTATTAACCATACTTCTTAACCATACTTGTCTGACTGCATAAAAGACAGTAAAAACACGCCATGTCTCCAAAGTCATTAAGCACAGTACCTGCCCAAGACCTTAGCACTTTTTCAAGATCACACCACTGAGCAGTCATTCTCTGCACTGCTCAGCTGACAGTTAGTGAAACTCTTACACTCCTGAGCAGGCAATGGGATGCACAGCTGCACAGTTCCATTAGGAAAATAACCCTAAACATAGATATTCCCAAGCAGTTAACTGGTTTTCCACAGAGGTTGCTTGTAAACAGGATGAAGAACTGATTTCTGAATTCTGTCAGCACCTCAACAAGTTGTTTGCAATTAAAACAGCAAAATCATTATGGTTTTGAATCTAATGTAATTTAATTAAACATTCTTTACACTTACCTCTTTCTCATCTACCAAATACAATACAAGTTAGTCTATGTGGAGTGGGGGATTTCCACAGATAATGTTTCCTTCTTGCAGAGCAAGGCAAGGGTTATTTGGCTGGTGCATGGATACCACCCTGCAATACCTGCATTTTGTTTGCATTATGATGTGCTGTTCAGGAAGGTAGGATGTGCAGGGAAAAGAGGACAAACAAAATCTGAGGCATAGAGGCAGAGCAACTTGCATCAGGAGACACACAGGTGTTCTCTTTTTCAGAATAAGTTAGGATCTTACCTATATATTATCTAGCCTTGGAATTTACACAGTTCAGGCATACAGGAGTCTCTCATGGGTCAGGTTCTTTCGGCAGATATGTCACCTGTCAGAAATGAAATGGTACAGCAGAGATGTCTTTCTTGCAGAGTGGGAAGGTACCATGTGAGCCACAAAAGACGTTGATAGAATATCTCTCTGGATAAACAGGGAATAGATTGCAGGCAGAAGCAGAAACTTGACAGCTTCTGCTGACACAGCTCACTGAGTCACTGAGATGTGCTTTTGACCCTAACGTCAATGGGAGAAGATAAGCATATGTCTGACTCATGAATCAGGAGTTACCATTTTGCTCTGAGGGTGACTTCAAAAGGAGCAAAAATGTTGGGTTTAGGATGTTGGTTGGTTTGGGGTTTTGGGTGTGTGTGTGCTTGTTTGTTGGGGAGTTTTGTTTGGGTTTTTGTGTGTATGGTTTGGTTTGGGGGGTTTTTTGGTTGTTGTTTTTCTTTGCTTTTTGGTTTGTGTTGTGGGGTTTTTTTTTTTTGTTTGGGTTCTTTCCCCCTTCCCTTCCCTTCCCTTCCCTTCCCTTCCCTTCCCTTCCCTTCCCTTCCCTTCCCTTCCTTCCCTTCCCAAACCTTCCCTTCCCTTCCCTTCCCTTCCCTTCCCAAACCTTCCCTTCCCAAACCTTCCCTTCCCTTCCCAAACCTTCCCTTCCCTTCCCAAACCTTCCCTTCCCTTCCCTTCCTTCCCAAACCTTCCCTTCCCTTCCCTTCCTTCCCAAACCTTCCCTTCCCTTCCCTTCCTTCCTTCCCAAACCTTCCCTTCCCTTCCCTTCCCTTCCCTTCCTTCCCTTCCCTTCCCTTCCTTCCCTTCCTTCCTTCCCTTCCCTTCCCTTCCCTTCCTTCCCTTCCCTTCCTTCCTTCCTTCCCTTCCTTCCCTTCCCTTCCTTCCCTTCCCTTCCTTCCTTCCCTTCCTTCCTTCCCTTCCCTTCCTTCCCAAACCCTTCCCTTCCCAAACCTTCCCCTTCCCCTTCCCAAACCTTCCCTTCCTTCCCTTCCTTCCCTTCCTTCCTTCCCTTCCTTCCCTTCCTTCCCTTCCTTCCCCTTCCTTCCTTCCTTCCTTCCCTTCCCTTCCTTCCTTTCCCTTCCCTTCCTTCCCTTCCTTCCTTCCCTTCCCTTCCTTCCTTCCTTCCTTCCTTCCCTTCCTTCCTTCCTTCCCTTCCTTCCTTCCCCATTCCATTCCTTCCCTTCCTTCCTTCCCTTCCCTTCCTTCCTTCCCTTCCTTCCTTCCTTCCTTCCCTTCCCAAACCTTCCCTTCCCAAACCTTCCTTCCCTTCCTTCCCTTCCCTTCCTTCCTTCCTTCCATTCCTTCCATTCCTTCCATTCCTTCCTTCCTTCCTTCCTTCCTTCCTTTCCTAAACCTTTCCCCTTCCTTCCCAAACCTTCCTTCCATTCCATTCCTTCCATTCCTTCCTTCCATTCCATTCCCTTTCCATTCCTTTCCTTCCTTCCCTTCCTTCCTTCCCTTCCATTCCATTCCTTCCCTTCCCTTCCTTCCTTCCTTCCATTCCAACCTTCCTTCCTTCCTTCCATTCCTTCCTTCCTTCCTTTCCTTTCCTTCCTTCCTTCCCCTTCCTTCCTTCCCTTCCTTCCCTTCCCAAACCTTCCTTCCTTCCTTCCTTCCCTTCCCTTCCCAAACCTTTCCTTCCCCAAACCTTTCCTTCCTTCCCTTCCTTCCCAAACCTTCCCTTCCCTTCCCTTCCCTTCCCTTCCCTTCCCTTCCCTTCCCTTCCCTTCCTTCCCCTTCCCTTCCATTCCCATTCCTTCCCTTCCCTTCCCAAACCTTTCCCAAACCTTCCTTCCCCTCCCTTCCATTCCTTTCCAAACCTTCCTTCCCTTCCCTTCCATTCCATTCCATTCCATTCCCAACCTTCCTTCCATTCCATTCCTTCCATTCCATTCCATTCCTTCCCTTCCCTTCCTTCCTTCCCTTCCTTCCTTCCCTTCCTTCCTTCCTTCCCTTCCTTCCTTCCTTCCTTCCCTTCCTTTCCTTCCTTCCATTCCTTCCCTTCCATTCCTTCCTTCCTTCCTTCCCAAACCATTCCCTTCCTTCCCAACCTTCCTTCCATTCCTTTCCCTTCCTTTCCCTTCCTTCCTTCCATTCCTTCCATTCCATTCCATTCCATTCCTTTCTTCCTCCATTCCCTTCCTTCCCTTCCTTCCTTCCTTTCCTTCCCTTCCCTTCCCTTCCTTCCCTTCCTTCCTTCCCTTCCCTTCCCATTCCTTCCTTCCTTCCTTCCCTTCCTTCCCAAACCTTCCATTCCATTCCTTTCCTTCCCAAACCTTCCTTCCTTCCAAACCTTCCTTCCCCTTCCTTCCTTCCCTTCCATTCCCCTTCCATTCCTTCCTTCCCTTCCATTCCCTTCCCCCTTCCTTCCTTCCTTCCTTCCCTTCCTTCCTTCCTTCCTTCCATTCCTTCCTTTCCATTCCTTTCCCTTCCCTTCCTTCCTTCCCAATTCCTTCCCTTCCTTCCCAAACCTTCCCAACCTTTCTTTCCTTCCCTTCCCTTCCTTCCTTCCTTCCTTCCATTCCATTCCTTCCTTCCTTCCTTCCTTCCTTCCTTCCTTCCATTCCTTCCTTCCTTCCTTCCATTCCATTCCTTCCATTCCATTCCTTTCCATTCCCTTCCATTCCTTCCTTCCTTCCTTCCTTCCATTCCCTTCCATTCCATTCCATTCCATTCTGGATATTCCATTCAGCTCTGCGCCTTCCACCTCTCTTATCTAAAGCTGCTACTTGCTTAATTGGAGTTGTGTTCGAATTCACAGCCACCTTAACAGCAGCTGACAGGTTTTGAGATGAAACAGCTGCTGCAGAGGACACTTCCCATCCTGCCAATAAAGAAGGAAATGGCTTTGCCCCTCTAATGGCGCTGAGGACATAGGAGCTGCCATGTTAGGAGCTGCCACTGCCGCTGGCTGATTGCCAGAATCACCAACAGCACCATTCAAAGGAGCCTTCCTGATAGCCTGTTTAGGTCTATTCTTAACTGATTCAGATTCTCCACTCTCCTCATCACGAGAAATCTCTGGGGTCGAGTTAGAGGCGTGTCTCCTCTGTTTCAGTCTATGCTTAAAAATAAAACAGGTCTTAGATACCTTCTTCTCCTGTATGAGAGCTACCAATAAGAACACAGTAATCACTATCAGCAGCCCGATTACACACATCAAATAAATCACCTTTGGATCCCAGCCATCACTTGGAATTACTCTTTTACCTACTAGAATCTTAAACTCATGTATCTCTATACACAGTGTTGTAGCAGTTACATTCCCATACTTATTAAGCCAAAAGAATCCCAGAAACCAATCATAGAGAAGCTGAATCTTATCCTTAAACCATAATTTATATATTAAGTACCTGAATAAATGATCACACAGCAGTCCCAGTAAATATTTGTAGACCAATATGATGAAAATTGAGAAAACTAGCTGTTTAAAAATCCACAGCATCTTCATGCTCCTCCAACCCCGATCTCAGCAGAAATAAATCAAGCAAATTTTGCCCTGCATCTGGAAAGCAATTATTCCAAGCCCCACATTGGGCGACAATTATTTATGTGGTAATGAGAAAGTTCAATTCCCCCCTCCACACAACCACAGGTAACTCAGTTGGAGAATTGGATGAAAACGGCTGTGTTTTACAAGCAGAATGACACGCAATAAATATATACAAAATATACAGTATTTACAGTATATACAAAAATATACAGGAAAGAACATAACACAGAAACTCCCTCCGGAGGAGAATTCCCCCTCTGGGTTCCTCCAAAACCCCTTTTCCCCCTTCCTCCCCTTTTCCCAAAAAAGGTTAAAGAGATAAAATGGATATTAAGGGGAAATTTTTGTTAACTCAAAGCAGATGTTAAGGGGAAAAAAAAAAGTTAGTTTTCTTATCTCAGAAATCCAAGGTCAGCACCGCCAAGAACAGAGCAGAGAAAGCAGCTGCCCAGACTGAACTCAGATTGAATTCTTAAAGTTACATTCCTACTGATCTACCAATGAAATTAATTTACAATTATCTTTGTTTTCCTTTTTACACCAAAACATTCAGCTAGAGTATTCAGTAGCTGTCCTTTCCTTAAAGGCACAGCCTAAAACTGTCACACTAATATTATCAAGAATTGTATTATGAAGATTTCAGAAACGGTATAAGAGTATTTGTGACCTGTATAGGCTTTTGTGAAAGATGAGTGACTTAAAGTAGTTGGAACTGTCAAGTTTGCTAACCCACATGAGAGAACTGTGGTTTCTGTTAAGTGTCACTACCTTAAAAACTTGAAGTATAGATCACATTTTTGTTTTATTGAAACTAAAAATTGCCATCACATTGCTTAATATTTCATCAAGAGCTGATGTGGATTTTTAGTTTTGATTTTGTTTAACTGTGAAGTTGGCTAGTAGTCTTTAAAAATTAAACTTTCACTAATAAGCCCTGCTGATACAGAGGGAAAAGGCAGCCTAATCGAAACCAGACTAAGCAAATATGCTCTGCTGCTATAGTCTCTGGTCTTTATTCTTCAGTTATTGCTTGAGGTCTTAATAAAGGAAAATGGATATTCTTTTTGTGTGCTTCCATTATGTTTTGCAGGGTTTCGTGTCAGGATTTGTGAATGTAGTGTGTAATGACGTTAAACTGTTTTATTACTAATGCACTTTAAATGAACCCAAATACCCTGAGGCTTTGGTGTCTTAAAATAGGTCAATACCTTAACAGCTTTCATGATACTGATTAATCAAAGTTGTTCTGATGACAGAAGGTTCTTAATATTCTTTCTGGATTAAAAAAAAATGAAGTTGTTTAAAGAAGCAACTGCAGTTAGAGAACTATTTCCTAGAAATATTTCAAGAGCTCAGCAATCTGAAGTTTTGTCATTTCAGCATTACCTATGTAATGTAATTACCTATGTTTTTTAGCATATTTACGTTTTGGTGGTGTTTGGGTTTTTATTTTTTGTATAGTTTTTCTTCTCATGTGTGTGTGTGTGTTTTTTTGTACTTGTTTTTAGTCTCCTTAATGGTCAGCATTCTGGTTTGAAGCTACAAGAATCACAGTATCATTTTAGGCAGGGAAAAAAAAAAAGCAGAGGGAGAGGAGAAGGCCTTCCATTACAATAAGTGAGCAGTCATGTCCTTAGTTTGGGGTTGCTTCTAATATCAAACATCCCTTCCCTAATTTCTGTTTGTTTCTGAAAAGATATTCTTGACCTATAATGGACAAAACAAATAAAGATGTCGTTTGCGAAAATACTTGGTCTTTAATATCACTTTACCTCAACTACCCTCTTCCTTTCATCTTACTTATCTTTCTTACTTCAGTTTTGTTTCTTTTGACATTCTTAACAATGGCTCTCAGTCCATTGAAAAATAGTTCAGAAAGGTATTTCTGAAATTATTTAAAGTACAGTCTCTACCTCTGTTCAAAAATTTTGCTAAACTCCTAGAAATACATTAAATACTAGTAAGTAGAGACAAAGAGAAGTCTCCTAGCTTACAAATTTGCAGAGTATTCCTGTGTTAATGTTGTTGCTTTCTTCAAATACTAGAAAGTGGAGAGCAGTGAAGGGTAAAAGGATCTGGAGGTCCAAGGGGATGGAAGGTTGTCCATGAGCCAGCAATGTGTGCTCTTGTGGCCAAGAAGGCCAATGCCATTCTGGGGTGTATTACAAGGGGTGTGGCTAGAAGGTCAAGAGAAGTTCTCCTCCCCCTCTACTTTGCCCTGGTGAGGCTGCATCTCTAGTATTGTGTCCAGTTCTGGGTCCCTTAGTTCAAGAAGGACAGGGAACTGCTTGAAAGAGTCCATTTGTGACAGTTTTAGGCTGTGCCTTTAAGAAAGGAGAGCTACAGAATTCTCTAGCTGAAATGTTTAGGTGTAAAAAAGTAAAATAAAGATAATTCTAAACGAATTTCATTGGCAGATCAGTTAGAATGTGACTGTAAGAACTTAGTCTGAGTTCAGTCTGTTCTGCCTTTTCTCTTCTGTTCCTGGTTGGAGTGCATGCCGCTGACCTTGGACTGATGAGATAAGAAAACTAACTTCTGTAACAAAGCTTTGCACTAAGAAAATTTCCCTTAATATCCATTGCTCTTTTAATCCTTTTTCCATCCAATTAGCCATGCACAAGAAAGGGGGAGAGAGGAGTTTTGAGGGAACCTGGGGGGATTCTCCTCGGGAGGGTGTTTCTGTCTTACATTCTTTCCTGTATATTTTTGTATATACTGTAAATACTGTATATTTTGTATGTATTCATTGCATGTCATTCTGCTTGTAAAATACAACTTTTCATTCACTTCTCCAACTGAGTCTAGCTGTGCTTTATGTGGTGGGAGGATTAAACACTACCACACCAGCACAGAGCCAGAAAAATTAGGAGAGACTAAGGGAGCTGGGTTTGTGTAGCTTGGAGAAGGGGAGACTAAAGGGTGACCACATTAATGTTTACAAATCTGTAGAGGCTGAGTGCCATGAGGATGGAGCCAGGCTCTTCTCGGTGATGCCCAATGACAGGACAAGGGGCAATGGGTGGAAGTTGAGGCATAGGAAGTTTCATGTCAACATTATGGAACAGATTATCTTGGTGGCAATAACTGTGCACCTGAAGGATGGCCAAGGGCTCAGGTCCAGCCAACATGGATTCAGGAAGGGCAGGTCCTGCCTCTCCAACCTGATCTCCTTCTATGATCAGGTGACACGCCTGGTGGATGTGGAGAAGGCTGTGGATGTGGTCTAGCTGGACTTCAGCAAGGCCTTTGACAACATCCCCCACAGTAAACTCCTGGCCAAGCTGTTAGCTCATGGCTTGGACAGCAACACTCTGTGCTGGGTTACGAACTGGCTGGAGGGCCGGGCCCAGAGAGTGGTGGTGAATGGTGCCACATCCAGCTGGCGGCCAGTCACCAGTGGCATCCCCCAGGGATCAGTGCTGGGCCCCATCCTCTTTAACATCTTCATTGATGATCTGGATGAGGGGATTGAGACAGTCATCAGCAAATTTGCAGATGACACCAAGTTGGGAGCAGATGTTGGTCAGTTAGAGGGTCAGAAGGGCTGTGCAGAGGGACCTCGATCGGCTGGACAGATGGGCAGAGTCCAATGGGATGGCATTCAACAAGTCCAAGTGCCGGGTGCTGCACTTTGGCCACAACAACCCCATGCAGAGCTATAGGCTGGGGTCGGAGTGGCTGGAGAGCTGCCAAACAGAGAGGGACCTGGGGGTGCTGATCGACAGCTGCCTGAACATGAGCCAGCAGTGTGCCCAGGTGGCCAAGAAGGCCAATGGCATCCTGGCCTGCATTAGGAATAGTGTGGCCAGCAGGAGCAGGGAAGTTATTGTGCCCCTGTACTCTGCATTGGTTAGGCCACACCTTGAGTCCTGTGTCCAGTTCTGGGCCCCTCAGTTTAAGAAGGACATTGAGACACTTGAACGTGTCCAGAGAAGGGCAACAAGGCTGGTGAGAGGCCTTGAGCACAAGCCCTATGAGGAGAGGCTGAGGGAGCTGGGGTTGTTTAGCCTGGAGAAGAGGAGGCTCAGGGGTGGCCTCATTGCTCTCTACAACTACCTGAAGGGTGGTTGTAGCCAGGAAGGGGTTGGTCTCTTAGCACCAGAACAAGGGGACACAGTCTCAAGCTGCGCCAGGGGAAGTTTAGGCTGGAGGTGAGGAGGAAGTTCTTCACGGAGAGAGTCATTTGTCATTGGAATGGGCTGCCCAGGGAGGTGGTTGAGTCGCCGTCTCTGGAGGTGTTGAAGAGGGGACTGGATGTGGCACTTGGTGCCATGGTCTAGTCATGAGGTCTGTCGTGTCAGGTTGTACTTGATGATCTTTGAGCTCTCTTCCAACCTTGGTGATACTGTGATACTGTAACAGGAGGAAGATTTTTTTCACTGTGAGGGTGATGTAACACTGGAGCCCTCCTGGATGCATTCCAGTGTGATCTGCTCTAGATGATCCTGCTCTGGCAGGCGGGTTGGACTAGATGATTTTTCATGGTCCCTTCCAACCCCTACCATTCTGTGATTCCGTGAAAGTGAATTGTGCTTTGTCTGTTACTTTGACTTTGCTGTTAAAAACACATTATTGAGCCACAGAGAATAGCTAGTACTGACCATAAGAACAGGAATGAAAATGTAACTTGTTTATATAAACCAGGATAGTTCAAGTCCTGCAGGACTGAATACTAGTAAACAGTTAGGATTTTTCTCTCTGGGAATAGACCCTAAATAAGTAAGTTTCTTTGGCTTTACAAGGGAAGTAATGTTATGCATGACATACATGAAGAAAGAAAATCCATGCTGCTGCAGTATATCGAATGAGACCAAACCTGAAAGGGTAACAGTTACAGAGAACCTCTACTCTGAATAGACTAATGTAAATTACAAAACTCTTTATGTGGGAATATAAGAAAAAAAAAAAAGTCTTTCCACTGGGAAATGAACGTAAGGGAGGGGAGGTTTGGAAACTTGGAGAATTGAGATTAAAAGTGAACTTCCATTCTACAGAGCTTCAGAGAAATTGGAACCCACTTGGATTTTGGGGGTGTGTGTGTTGCTTGTTGCTTCCCCCCCCCCCCCGGAATTGCCCATTTTTGATTAATGTGGCAACCATACTTCATAGTTGAAGAAAATGAAATCTATGTTTTTGAGAATAAATCTACTATTGATTCCTGTTGAAAATTACTAGGAAGCCACTGCTTCTAAATAATTTTGGCCAATAAAAGAAATCAATACTGCTTCCCAGAGATACCGTGCTATTATATTTTGGAAAAGTTACTTCAGTCTAATTGTTGCCTCAGTATTGCTTCCCTTCATCTTCATCCCCAAGGAGAAGGAAGACTTTAGGAGAAAGAGAGACAGACTGAATTTGGAATAAAAGACTTTATTGCATGTGAGCTGCTATTAGTGTAGCAAATCTGCTTTAACAGTTTTAGTTGTGAAGTGGTAGCAATATGGCTTCATAGAAAGAATGAATTACAGTATTTCATAATAGGGGTTGCTAAACACAAGCATTTGTGAGATAAATCAACTTCAGAGTGAAGGTGTTTGAATGGGATTTATAACCAGCCTCTCTTTTAATTTCAAGTGTCATGTTTCCAAAGTGTTATAAAATCTTGGGTACCAAACCCACTTAAAAACTAGTCGGTGTTTGCCTTTCTCCTCATCTGTTGCTTCTGTATCTTGTCTCCTAGCATTCCCTTCCCTGCACACTTGCCTTCCCATAACAGTGCTTGTGACAACCTGGGAAGTAAACAGGTTTAAAAATTCTGATTTTGCCATAGATGGTGTAAAACATAATCTTTATGCAGAATAAGCCCTGTTGCAAAGGTGAGCTGTAGCTACTTGTTTAATGGCCTGGGTCACATATAGAGGGAAAGATCATTGCTTCAGAGGCAAACTGGTCCCCTCTGGGTGCAGGGCCATTGGAGGAGTGCTCAACAGAGTGGGAGCCAAGTGTAGTCATGTGAACTTTTGTATGCACACGAGTATTTAAATGCCCCTTACCCTAGCCTTAGATTGCCTTCTTAAGGATTCCTAACAGTGCACAGACTAGGGCTTGAAAACTTGTTTCTATCAGAAGAAAAGATGTTTAATTAAAAAGCTGCTTTTTGGTGGTGTCTGTTTTTCTTGAGCTGCACAAACTTCAAAGGACCATGTATTGTCAGGCTTAAATTGTCTACAGATTTTAGTTTGCTGTGTTCAGAGATGCTTAAATAAAATCCATTGCAGAAAGTACTATGAAAGGCTGATAAATTAAATGAGCTTTTACTACAGAGGGGGTTAACCTGGCAAATCACTCAGACAGGCAAATCAAATTGGTTGCTTTCATGTTCTATTGCTGCTCCTCAGTTTGCACTGTGCTGTGTGGTGCAACCTCGTTCAGTCTCCTCAGCAGCCCCGGTGCTACATTTGGAGAGTGTTCTCTTCCTTTCTACTTCTAAAAGGTATGAGAGCATATTTCTGGAATGTTTGTATTTCTCAGTAGCTAGCTCAGTTGTCTCTATATTGTACTAATAAGCTCTGCAGTTAGATATAAGGGGAAAAAAAAAAACTGTCATTTTTTACCTACAGTTTGTTATCTCCTGTTATCTCATCAATAACTGCCTGGAAACAAACTTCCTGCCAGGCTAATTGTCTCTAACTGTGGTAAAGCTGTTGCCATGCTAACCTTATACTGATCTCAGATAGTTACTAGTGATATAACACATACAGATTTCATTTTACAGAACCTTTAATCCAAAGATGCTAAAGCAATTTGCTTTAATGAAGTTATCTCATGATCTAGTGAAGTGCTAAAAAATAAGAAAACTTGGGATGTATGTATTTTTCTTCTCTAATATTTATGTTTTGATCAGCTTTCCATCTCTGAGTCATGAGTCATACAAATATGTTCAGCAATTATTGCTATTGCCAGATAACTAATAAGTGGTTGATTTGAAATGTATTTGGGGATTCTCAGTCTGGTTTTATATCAGAGATTCATCATGCTACTAACATTAATTAGCAGAAAGATCAACAGCTTTATGGGCCATGAAGAACAAGCTGTTCTCTGTGGGTTGGCATGTGCTGGCAGGGTTTGTAAGGGGACAGCAGTTGGCAGTAGTAGAAATCTGGAGTTTTCACAAACATGGTGGTGTATAATTTTTACTTTATGTCATTTTTGTTGTTGAAAATGGCTTTTAGGTCATTAAGCCTCTCAAAGTCAACATATTTGATACGACTTCGTGGATGTGGGAGATCTGGGCGTAAGATCACCCCGCTTGTTCCTTGATACCTCTTTGGAAATGTGCCTTCCCACTCTGTACATTGCTTAGCATAACTGTGATGTGACTGTTGTAATGGCAACATTTTAAAAGGGTATTAATGATGGCCAGTAGATAACAGGAAATGTTTCCAGTTTCCTTGGCACTACATTGAAGTCATTACTGACTTCTGGTGGCAGGTCTCATTAATTATGTATGCACTGCTCCCCACCGCACTGTAGCCATCTCTAGTATACCGCTGGCTGTGCTCTGCTGGCCTGGCTGTGGCTCCTGGGGAAGCTGGAGTGCTTTGAGAGACTGGGGAAGCATGGCTGACAACACTGAAACTCTGTTGGATGTGCCTTTTTATAGGAAATTTTATTTCCTGCATTTTCTTCCCATCTCGTGTGAGAGCAGAAGTATAATTCAAGAATGGCTTTTATCTTTGTGATGCGTGAGTGGACTGGGTGTACAGGGTTTGGAGAGCCTTTGCAGTTGTAGCTGCTCTAGGGCTTTCCCCGACAGCAGTGAAGGGATGGTAGCATCCCAGCACTGGTGCTAACACCTCTTAGTTCCTGAGTGTAAAACATGGGAATGTTCAACAGTCAGGTGTGTGTGAGGACAGGCACTGTATGCTTTGTTCAGTAACACCACCTAGCCAGAGCATGTCCTGTGGAGTCTTTTCACTGCCTTCCTCAAAAGCTTTCTTAACGCACTGTACTGCATGTTACAACTTCTTCCAGGATTAGTAGAAAGAGATAGAAGTGAACTGTTCTATCATAGTATCAGTCAGGGTGGGAAGGGACCACAAGGATCATCTAGTTCCAACCCCTGCCATGGGCAGTGACACCCCACACTAGATCAGGCTGGCCATAGCCTCATCCAGCCTGGGCTTAAACACCTCCAGCACACCTGTGAAAATGTGAGGTTTTTAAAACTTGCAGTATAAAGCTGTCTTCTTCAGATTAAGTAAATACATTCTGCTACAAAATATGCATTTTTAAATGGTTACTGGTGCAGTGGTGGTTCAGTTGACTGTAAGTTACATTTGTCATTATAACTTAGTGTAATAATTTAAGGCTTCAATCAACTTGCATAGCTGAGAAGATTTTTACCTCCCTGTGCTCCTAGCAACGTAATTTCCATATTCTTGACACGTATGGAGTCTGTATCATGTAATAGTCTGGGATGAGAACAGATGACACTGTATTCCTGTCTCATTATTTTGCCTTTAACTCATCAACTGCTGTTTAATTGTGTTTATGTCTTCAGAATGAGAGAATTTGATTGTTGTAGAGATCAAAATGAACTGTAGCAGTAGAATAGCTATTTAGCTGATACATGTGCAAGTTGCCTGTTTTGAAGGGTGGAGAATTACAGTTTAACCCTCTTTTGGACACATGCAAGTGCAAAAACATGGAGCAAATGAAATGCATATCAAATTTCTGACAGTTGAGATGGAGCTTTTGAATTAGCTGGGTTAACTATGCTTAGCTGTGAATGATAGAAGCACACATGAAAGAACTTGCCTGGATTTAGTTAATCAGCCAGTTAAGCCCAAGCATTTACCTAAATTTGAGCCCTGTGAGACTGCAGTCCTATTTTTGCTAGTACCTGTAAAACTGTCTCTGCATTGTATAGGCTATAATTGCACATCAAGACTTAATTATTTTTATACTTCTAGAGGCTTAAGTCTTGCCTTTTTTTTTTATGGACTCTCCTGAGTCCGTAACATTGTCCATGATATTGTGAAGCCAGTGGTATGAGCATGTGTGGAGGGAAATTGTCCCTGCTTGCTCCAAGATTTATTCTTTAACATAAGTTGAATCTACAGCTTGAGAAATGTTTGAGAAGAGAGAAAAGCCTGTCTGTCTTGGCCTTATTCAGTAAGGCATACCACACACTGGATGCAATAGAAGTAGGAACTAACATACACTCCATTAGAATGTCTACAACTACCTCTTATAAAGGAACCAAGGCATATGAGAGGCAAGTTCAAGTAACGCATTCATCAAAATGCATTTTTAATACATCTGCTGGACTAACAAGGACTGCATTCAGATGTGGTAAAGGTGCTATTGGGTACAATCAATGTTGTGACTTCAGACTGTCTTGATAGTTTCAGGCACAGGAAGGGTAGCAGAGATGCCAGCAAAGCCTCTGTAGAAGGAATGGGAGGAAGTCAAAAGCCATTTTGGGATTGAATGGGACAGCAGTAGAATACTTGTATCAGTAGATAACTCATCTGTGTCAACAGCTGATGAAAGTAATAATAACTACCAGTGTGGCAATAGTCTGTTGTTACTTTGAGATTAACCCTGGACACTAGCAGTATCTATGTGTTCTATATGGGACAAAATACCATATTAAGGTGAAAGGGATGATATGGAGTTCACGTGAAATCCACATGGGAACAGCCTCATGAGTCAGTTCACTCAAAAGGAAAATAGCTGCTGGGAGCATTAAATCTGAAGTCAGAAATGGGTGCAGTGTGAAAATCAATAATTCATTTCAGTTCAAGTTTTATGTGTACTACTGATATTTAAATCACTCAACAGCAAGGAAAATTGAGTGTAAGTCTAAATTCAAGGGGTTATTAAAGAAAACATGAGAGGTAAAAAATGCATACAATTATGAATGAAACTAAGAGGAAAAACTGTAGGAGTACTGTAGTGACAAGATTAAAAAGAAGTGGATAATCGAGGAGATGATTGATATGAAATTTATTTTTTTGTGTGTGTAAATGAAGGAGCCCAGGGAGAGTTTCTGAGCAACTTGTTGTGGGAAGGGACTGTTTCATTGTGTGGTGGTTTAATGCAGTGGCATCCTAATCCCTCAAAGTGGACTGAGTTTTGGAAGAATTTTTTTTCCCTATAAGAAATGTTGATGTTCTATTTGCTTTTGGAAATAAAAAGCCTCATTACATCCCCATAAAGTATGTCCAACTTCGCTAATTTTAAGAAGCAGTATTAAAAATACAGTTGTTATTTTCCAACTTTGTTGAGCTGACATTCTTGATGGCTGTGGTGGAGTAGGAAGGTTCCCACACACACACAAAAGAATTCCACAGCTAACTCAGCCGGAGAAGCAGATGAAAGCTGTATTTTACAAGCAGATATGGAATGCAATGAATATGTACAAAAACATACAATATTTACAATATATACAGAAATATACAGCAATGTATGTAACACAGGAAACCCTTCCCCAACCCACCCCCTGCCGCCAGGGGGGTTCAGCCTGTCCCTCCCTTCTCCCTCCCTACCTCCCCTTTTTCCCAAAAGGGTTAGAGAGAAAGAGAAAGGAAGGTAATTAAAAGGGGAAAACTTTGTTATAGCTCAAAGCAAATGCGAAGTTAGTTTTCTCTTATCTGGTTAGCAAGAATCATTCCTGCGTAGCAAGCTGTTGCTTCAGAGAGAAAAGCAGGCCAGCTCACAGTACAGGGGGAAGAAGAAGACTGACTGCCCCCAGACTGAAAGACCAAGTTAGAACCTACAGCCGGGTTCCACCAATGAAATTGGATTAGCATATCTCTTGTTTTTATTCTAATATCAAAACATTCAGCCAGAGTGTTCAGAAAGTGTCCCTTTCTTAAAGGCACAGCCTAAACCGGTCACAATGGCAACTGCTTATCTCCTGGTAGTACCTCTGTGTAAAGGTTTTTGCATAAACTATGGCTTTTTTTGCATAAACTATGGCTTTTTTGGCTTCTATAGAAAGCATATTTGTTCTATGCTGTTTCTGTGTTTAAAAACATACATGGATGTACAACAAAAAGGAGAATTGAAGTTCTAGACAGCGTGCTACACTTGCTTTAATTTCAGTATGTTGTGAAATCTGTGGTGCCATCAAGACTCCTGTTTGGGGTAAGGGTGAGTTTTGATCATGTTGACTGCTTTATTAGCTACTACAGGCCCTCCAATTAGCTACAGGCTCTCCAATGTTACATAAAATATTTTTAAGGATTAATCATTTAGAAGAAATAAAGGAGTGTTAAATGAATTCTTACTGTGTACACGCTGTCTCTGATGCTGAGTTAATAAATTCTTGCTTTCTTGCCAGTAAAGTAAAATCTTGGAGTTGAAGGAAGGTCTTAGTATGTACTACGTTTTTGTTGTGCAGAGTAGAATTGTTTCTCTCCTGAACCAAAGTACCTTAAACTTCCTCTCAGAAGTTTGAGCAAGATGAAAACTGAGCAAAATGTGGATGGTTGTAAAGGACAAAGAATAAAAAGAATAAGACATCAGCAGAGCTCTGCTCTGAGGTACTTAGTGCTACATTCTATACAGCAACTGCTGGTGGACGAGAAGCTCAACATGAGCTCTCAATGTGCGCTTGCAGCCCAGAAAGCCAATCAGATCCTGGGCTGCATCAGGAGAAGTGTGACCAGCAGGTCAAGGGAGGTGCTTCTCCCCCTCTACTCAGCTCTGGTGAGACCCCACCTGGAATACTGCGTCCAGTTCTGGAGCCCCTATTACAGGAGGGATGTGGATGTGCTGGAGCGTGTCCAGAGAAGGACCACGAGGATGATCAGAGGGCTGGAGCACCTCTGCTATGAGGACAGACTGAAGGAGTTGGGGCTGTTCAGTCTGGAGAAGAGAAGGCTCCGAGGTGACCTGATTGTGGCCTTCCAGTATCTGAAGGGGGCCTACAGGAAGGCTGGGGAGGGACTTCTCAGGATCTCAGGTAGTGATAGGACTAGGGGGAATGGAATGAAGCTGGAAATGGGGAGATTCAGGCTAGATGTGAGGAAGAAGTTCTTCACCATGAGAGTGGTGAAGGCCTGGAATGGGTTATCCAGGGAGGTGGTTGAGGCCCAGTCCCTGGAGGTGTTTAAGACCAGGCTGGACGAGGCTCTGGCCAGCCTGATCTAGTGTAGGGTGTCCCTGGCCATGGCAGGGGGTTGGAACTAGATGATCCTTGTGGTCCCTTCCAACCCTGACTGATTCTATGATTCTATGATTCTATGACATGAATAGGAATCACAATACTAGGTTGGTGTTGTGGAGCTGGCACCCATTTAAAAGAAAAATAAGTATGCCTTTCTTCTGGACTTCATTGACTTGCTTAAACCTTTATGGCTGGGGATCAAACTTAGATGAAACTAAATTAATTATGAACAAAATAGAAATCATTGCCTTTCATTTTTTTCTTTGGAAGTTCAGTGGGATTAATCTGAAAACTAGTGCAGTCTCAGAGGAGTCTGACAATGGATTTTGAGATTAATTTCCAACTTCTACTAGTAAGTGCATTGCTTAACCAGGGTGATGCTCTTTCTCAGTGTTAAAAGATGCTTCATTAAAACAGACCTATTCTGCATTCTTTGCTCTAAAGATCAGCAGAAAGCTCTATTATTTTTGAGGTATTGATTCCTATGATGATAAAATGCACTAAGAGTATGCTACAGTGATCAAGCTGGAAATTGTTGAATGTAATTTTCCTGATGGCTTTGAGAGTGGGTTCTAACAGGGATTTGTGTAATGTATATCTGCTTGACAAAAGAGGTGTTGCCAAAGCATTTTAATGGTGTTGCCATCACTTACAGAATGTCTTGCCTGGAGCTGTCTTGACTTGCTGGAATTTTAGGAGCCTTGTTGAAGAGTTGCATCATGGTGATTGTAGTCTACATTGTAGCCTGAGAGACTTTTATAACTGGGGACCCTGCACTAGGAAATGTCTGGTTTTACCTGCAGAGCCTCATCTTAACATTGACATGTTCAAGAGTCTCAGTGTCCTTCTTAAACTGAGAGGCCCATAACCGGACACAGTATTCAATGTATGGCCTAACCAGTGCTGAGTACACTGCTTCAGCTGGCCACTATTCCTGATCCAGGAGAGGATGCCACTGGCCTGGGCACACTGCTGGCTCATGTTCTGCCTACTATCCACCAGCACCTCCAGGTCCCTTTCTGCCTGGCTGCTCTCCAGCCATTCTGTCCCCAGCCAATAGTGCTGCTTGGGGTTGTTGTGGCCAAAGTGTAGAACCCTGCATCTTAAATCTCATCCCATTGGCCTCTTCCCACCCATCCAGCCTGTCAAGGCCCCTCTGCAGGGCCCTCCTACCTTCCAACAGGTCAATCTGGGCAGCAATAACTGAAGGACAGTCAAGCGCTCAGGTCCAGCCAACATGGATTCAGGAAGGGCAGGTCCTGCCTCTCCAACCTGATCTCCTTCTATCATCAGGCGACCTGCCTGGTGGATATGGGGAAGGCTGTGGATGTGGTCTAGCAGGACTTCAGCAAGGCCTTTGACAACATCCCCCACAGCAAACTCCTGGCCAAGCTGTCAGCCTGTGGCTTGGACAGCAGCACTCTGTGCTGGGTTAGGAACTGGCTGGAGGGCCGAGCCCAGAGAGTGGTGGTGAATGGTGCCACATCCAGCTGGAGGCCAGTCACCAGTGGTGTGCCCCAGGGATCAGTGTTGGGCCCCATCCTCTTTAATATCTTCATCGATGATCTGGATGAAGGGATTGAGACAGTCATCAGCAAATTTGCAGATGACACCAAGTTGGAAACAGATGTTAGTCAGTTAGAGGGTAGAAAGGCTCTGCATAGGGATCTTGACTGACTGGACAGATGGGCAGAGTCCAACAGGATGGCATTCAACAAGTCCAAGTGCCGGGTGCTGCACTTTGGCCACAACAACCCCATGCAGAGCTACAGGCTGGGGTCGGAGTGGCTGGAGAGCTGCCAAACAGAGAGGGATCTGGGGGTGCTGATCGACAGCTGCCTAAACATGAGCCAGCAGTGTGCCCAGGTGGCCAAGAAGGCCAACGGAATCCTGGCCTGCATTAGGAATAGTGTGGCCAGCAGGAGCAGGGAAGTCATTGTGCCCCTGTCTGTGTCCAGGAGCTATGTATATCAACAAAGAGAAAAGCAGGAAAGAATGCTAGGAGGCCTGCCTGGATGAACAAGGAGCTACTGGACACATTGTTACTTAAAAAGAAACTCTACAGGAAGTGGAGGGAAGGACAGCTAGAACAGGGGGATATAAGGAAGCTGCCTGAGCAGCAAGAGGCCTGGTTAGGAAAGCCAAAGCTGAGTTTGAACTGAATCTAGCCAGGGAGGTTAAAGGGAACACTAAGAATTTCTATAGGTATATTAACGGCAAGAAGAAGACTAGGGAAGGTGTGGGCCCCCTCAGAAAGGAAACTGGTGAAATGGTCACAAGTGATGTGGAAAAGGCTGAGGTACTTAATAACTTCTTTACCTCAGTGTTCACTGCAAGGGCCTCCAGCCACACTCATGGTGTCATGGAAGATGATGCCAGGGATGGGGAGGAAGAACTGCCCATCGTAAGTGAAGATCAGGTTCGTGAGCACCTGAAGAACCTGAAAGTGTTGAAGTCCATGGGACCCAACAGGATACACCCACGAGTGCTGAGAGAACTGGCAGATGAGGTTGCCAAACCCCTCTCTATTCTATTCCAAAAGTCATGGCAGTCTGGGAAGTCCCCACAGACTGGAAAAGGGGAAACATTGCTCCCATTTTCAAAAAGGGTAAAAAGGAGGAACCAGGGAACTACAGGCCAGTCAGTCTCACCTCTGTGCCCGGAAAGATCATGGAGCAGATCCTCCTGGAGGCACTACTGACTCAGAAGAATAGTGAAGAGGTGATTTGGAACAGTCAGCATGGCTTTGCCAAGGGCAAACCTGGTGTCCTTCTATGAACAGGTCACAACATTAATAGATGAGGGACGAGCAACTGATGTCGTTTACCTGGACCTGAGCAAAGCCTTCAACACTGTCCCGCACCACCTCCTGGTCTCCAAACTGGTGACACATGGGTTTGATGGGTGGACCACTAGATGGATAAAGAACTGGCTTGATGGCCGCACCCAAAGAGTGGCTGTCAACGGGTCCATGTCCCAGGGGAGGCCAGTGACGAGTGGAGTCCATCTGGGTCAGTCCTGGGACCCATCTTGTTCAACATCTTTGTGGGCGACATGGACAGTGGCATTGAGTGCACCCTCAGCAAGTTTGCTGATGACACCAAGCTGTGTGGTGCAGCAGACACGCTGGAGGGAAGGGATGCCATCCAGAGGGACCTGGACAGGCTGGAGAGGTGGGCACAAGCCAGCCTCATGAGCTTCAACAAGACCAAGGGCAGGGTCCTGCATGTGGGTCGAGGCAGTCCCAGGCACAAATCCAGGCTGGGCAGTGACTGGCTGGAAAGCAGCCCAGAGGAGAGAGACTTGGGGGTGCTTGTGTACAAGAAGCTCAACATGAGCTCTCAATGTGCACTTGCAGCCTAGAAAGCCAATCAGATCCTGGGCTGCATCAAGAGAAGTGTGGCCAGCAGGCTGAGGGAGGTGATTTTCCCCCTCTATTCAGCTCTGCTGAGACCCCACCTGGAGTACTGCATCCAGTTCTGGAGCTCCTACTACAGGAGGGATGTGGACGTGCTGGAAGGTGTCCAGAGAAGGGCCACGAGGATGATCAGAGGGCTGGAGCACCTCTGCTATGAGGACAGACTGAAGGAGTTGGGGCTGTTCAGTCTGGAGAAGAGAAGGCTCCGAGGTGACCTCATTGTGGCCTTCCAGTATCTGAAGGGGGCCTACAGGAAGGTTGGGGATGGACTTCTCAGGATCTCAGGTAGTGATAGGACTAGGGGGAACGGAATGAAGCTGGAGGTGGAGAGATTCAGTCTGTATGTGAGGAGGAAGTTCTTCACCATGAGAGTGGTGAAGGCCTGGAATGGGTTATCCAGGGAGGTGGTTGAGGCCCCATTCCGGGAGGTGTTTAAGCCCAGGCTGGATGAGGCTCTGGCCAGCCTGATCTAGTGTGGGGTGTCCCTGCCCATGGCAGGGGGTTGGAACTAGATGATCCTTGTGGTCCCTTCCAACCCTGACTGATACTATGATACTATACTACCGTACTCTGCATTGGTTAGGCCACACCTTGAGTACCGTGTCCAGTTCTGTGCTCCTGAATTTAAGAAGGATATTGAGACACTTGAACGTGTCCAGAGAAGGGCAACAAGGCTGGTGAGAGGCCTTGAGCACAAGCCCTATGAGGAGAGGCTGAGGGAGCTGGGATTGTTTAGCCTGGAGAAGAGGAGGCTCAGGGGTGACCTCATTGCTCTCTACAACTACCTGAGTGGTGGTTGTAGCCAGGAAGAGGTTGGTCTCTTCTCCCTAGCAACCAGCACCAGAAGAAGACACAGTCTCAAGCTGCACCAGGGGAAGTTTAGGCTCGAGGTGAGGAGGAAGTTCTTCACTGAGAGAGTCATTCGTCATTGGAATGTGCTACCCAGGGTGGTGGTGGAGTCACCATCCCTGGAGGTGTTCAAGAGGGGATTGGATGTGGCACTTGGTGCCATGGTCTAGTCGTGGGGTCTGTGGTGTCAGGTTGGACTTGATGATCTTTGAGGTCTCTTCCAACCTTGGCAATACTGTGATACTGTGATCTTCTGGCACATTGGGATAGCCTGTTCCTGTCCCGTGCCTTCAAGAGTTCTTTCTTGAAGTAGGTCCAGCCTTCCTGACCTCCTTTGTTTTAAGGGCTGTTTCCCAAGGTTCTTTCTGAGTTAGTTCCTTAGATAAGCTGAAGTCCACGCTTCAGAAGTCCAGAAGTGGAGGTTTTGTTGATGCCCCTCCTGGTTTCACCGTATATTGAAAACTATTATTCCATGGTCACTGGAACCCAGACAGCCTCTGACCACCACATCTCCCACTAGCCCTTCTCTATTTGTAAACTGCAGTTTGAGCAGGGCTGCACCTCTGGTAGGCTCACATAACAGCTGGGATAAGAAGCTATCCTCCACACACTCTAGGAACCTTCTAGACTGCCTCTTCTCTGCAGTGTTAAATTCCCAGCAAATGTCTGGCAGGTTAAAGTCACCCATATGAACAAGGTCAGGTGATCTTGAGACAGCCTCTAGCTGGCTATAGAAAATTCATCAACCTCTTCATCCTGGTTGGGTGGTCTATAACAGACTCCAACCAGAATGTCAGCCTTGTTGACCTTCTCTCTAATTCTCACCCACAGGCACTCAATTTGATCATCCTTAATCCCTAGTTGCATGGCATCTAGAGCCTCCCTAATACACAGGGCTCCTCCACCCATTCTGTCTTGCCTGTCTCCTGAAGAGACTGTAGCCATTGATTACAACGCTCCAGTTGTGCGAGTCATGTCACCACGTTTCTGTGAATAGGCAGAGAGCAGATGGGGAATTAATTCATTTTTCCAGTTCTGGAAAATGTTATTCTGGGTAATTAGGCAAGAAACCACAGCTTTGTTATATATTTTTCTTCTAGTCTCAGGCAAGCTGTTAGCAAATTTGGTGAAAAATGTCTGTGGATTCTACTTTTATCAGCGTAACAAGGAACAGCACATTTTGAAGACTAATTGGGAAGCATTAAAAAGACAGTCCTGTGCTGCTTCATGGGAACTCTCCAGCTCCCGAGATGGTAAATTTCCAGACACAACAGCAACTTTCTGTTACTGCTGTTAAAAATAAGGTTATGAAGCTGAGGCCTTTGATTTTCTGTCAAACCTTTGCCCATTAACCAGGGTGCAAATCCTGTGTCAATGGTTGTGTATTACCAATACCATAGTTTCCTGAGGTGACAAGATTAAGGAGGTGGGAATTAGTAAATTTGAGGAAACAGATGTGAAGTTGTGTTTCAAAAGAGGCTTTTAATTTGATCTATTAAATCAAAATCTCAAATTGGTTTTGAACACAGATTTGATTAAAAAAATTAAAAATGTCACTGTGCATCAGCTTGTTCTTCTAAGGGAAGACAGTTACTTTGATAGTGTGGTTGCCTCACTTTTTGTAGTTTTCAGAGAAAACTAAGAACTCAAGGTGGACATATTTGCGCAGACCAGTACATAGCCTCTTGTTCTGTTTCCTGAGAGTGGCCAAAAGTAAGCAAAAAGGAACAGGATCATTACATCATAGTCCTATTAATATATCTCCCTGAGTATTCTCGGTCCTGCTAATTTGCAGCTCTGGCTTGCCAAGCCAGGGATGCTTCCTGCCTAATGAGTATCTGTGGGGACATGCTCCAGATTGAGTGTGGTGCTTTAATCAAGTGTTTGACCTTCTGTCGTGCTGGGCCTGAGGTTGCCTGGCCACAGTGAGATGACACAGCTTGGAGGTGAGCACAGCCATCACCAAGGATTATGTCAGTTGCTCCTTGAGAGCCCAGTGAGAGTGTTTCTGATGAATGGCTGGCCTGTGCCTTCCTCTTAATTGTTATCCTGGATAAAGATATTCACTTGGGAACTGAGTGCTACCTGTTAGATAGATTGTAAGTAATTTTGGAATAGAAGCAGAAGAATTTCCACTCAGAGTGGTGTAACTGTTACCTGCATAGTAAGTGCCTTATTCAAAAAAACTCAGGTTGTATTTCATGCTTCAAGGGGTATATAGTGGAATATTCTTATTTTTACTTTACCTTTTTAAGGGGCAGGTAATAGCATACATTTATCTCAATTTTTAAATTACATTTTTTTCTTTTGGGTAGCCTTCAGAATGTTTCTCTGGCTCAGACCCACCATTCATATGTTTGCACCTGTTGTTGCATTAATTGTGCTTCTAGATAGGAAAAGGATTCAGTTGTATTAAGATTGAAAAGATGCATTTACCTAAGAAGTGTAGCTTACAGAATGGTGATGTGAAGGGCTAGAAATTGATGGAATCCCCTCTGATCAGGGCTAAAGTGAATGAAGTAAATGTTTTAGAATGGTAAGAGATTATTTTGTAGTAAACTCTGTCTAATGTTTTAACACACTCTTCCCTAATTTAACAGGCAAGTATCTGCTTCCCAATGCACCTGGACAGCAGCTGGGGCAATCTGTAGAAACCTCTAACCTTGTTCACATGCGCTACCAAGTACTTGGGCAGTCAGCACCTTCACTTACTGCTGGTTTGGTGAGTAATTTTTTCAAAGCTAGGAGTGTACAAAAGAATCTGTTGCATATCAGTATTGATGGGAGGATGGAACTAAAACCAGAGTTTATTTCTAGATCAACCTCTCCTCAAGCTGCTTCTTTAGAGTACCTTGCACGTTCCTGTGTAGAACATTACTTAAGATGTTGAGTGCAGATGAATAACATTTATGGTATCATTAATGCTTCATTGTGTTACTGGATTTTGTATGAAGTCTGATCTGCATGATGCTTTAATGCAACTGTTTGCATTTAAATGGTTTCTTTCCTAAAGAAAACAAAGGCAGGCATGCTATTTGAGACAATAGAAGGAATTGTCCTTTCTCCTAAGCATTATTTTATATAAACGTGTTTCCATTTTCTGCAAGACTGTGTCCTCAGGAGAGCATGAGTGTGTGGAGCATGAGCTTAGTTAAGCCTTTCAGATAAAATTGTAAGGGAAGAGAAAGGGGAAGAGACACCTTACATATTTGAAGCTTGAGAGCCATTTTTTAATTTGTTCTTTTTTTTTTGGTAACATCCTTTTTGCTCCTTTGTGCTTCTGTATATTAAGATCTTAAGAAGTGTTTCAGTTTAACTCAGGATCCCCTATATGTTGGCAGCAGAGAAAAAGGACTGATGCATGTGCTAAAGCATCAGCCAAGCATCAGTCCTTTTATTAACACACATCATGGCTTATATATTCTTCTTTCTGTATCCACGTGCCCTTTGCACCTAAGTGATTGGTTTAGGTTTGCTGTCCACGTACCTCTCTCCTCCTTTTGGTAGGCTGGGGAGTTCTCTTGCTTCATCCTTCGTTATGCACATATCTTCTTCCCTGGAGTTCTTTACATTACTGATTTAAGGGCAGAGCTCCACTTTGTCAAGGTTAAAGCCACCCACGGCCACCTGCTTATCTACAACGCTTGCTTTTTGCTTTTCAATGATAAATGCAGTGTTCACTATCCTCTACAGGGCCCTTTGCAGATATGAAAAATGAACACAGCTGTGACCGGTTTAGGCTGTGCCTTTAAGAAAAGGACACTTTCTGAACACTCTGGCTGAATGTTTTGGTATTATAACAGAAAACAAAGATATGCTAAACCAATTTCATTGGTAGAATCCAGCTGTAAGTTCTAGTTTAGTCTATTCAGTCTGGGGCAGGCAGTCTCTTTTTTCTTCCCCCTGTACTGTGAGCTGGACTGTTTTCTCTCTCTGAAGCAACAGCTTGCTACGCAGGGACGATCTTGCTAACCAGATAAGAAAACTAACGCTTTTGAGCTTAACAGAGTTTTACCCTTTTTAATTACCTTCCTTTCTCTTTCTCTCTAACCCCTTTGGGAAAAAGGGGAGGTCGGGAGGGAGAAGGGGGGAACAGGCCGAACCCCCTGGCCGCAGGGGGTTGGGGAAAGGTCTCCTGTATTACATACATTGCTGTATATTTCTGTATATATTGTAAATATTGTATGTTTTTGTACATATTCATTGCATTCCATTTTCTGCTTGTAAATATAGCTTTCATCTGCTTCTCCGGCTGAGTTAGCTGTGGATTCTTTTGTGTGTGTGTGGGGCAACCTTCCTACTCCACCACAACAGCATTGCCAACATCAGGATTAATACAATAAGCAATATTAACAACCCAGTTTCTAATACTCTTATGCATAGATTTAGAATGATCACTTACGTTTGTACAACACATACCATCAAATTCTATACAGCCATGACTGTGAGCTAATAACAAAAAATCAACAGCGGCATGATTTTGTAGTCCGGCATGTCTTACACTGCCCACGTCATTGGCTAATTCAAGCAATACATTTGATCTTTCATTATCTTGCTTTGCAACCCAACTTGCCAGTTTATTTAGTTAATTTATTTGCAACCCAACATGCTAGTTTATTTAATTTGAAGCAAGATTATACTGGCTGCTATGCATTCAGCTTTATTCTACAAGTCTGCATTATTATCGCATTCAGCTGTTAGCCCGTGTTACTTTGAAGCAAAGTGAGTATGATTTAAGATCATAGTGCTGTATCAGCTCCAGATCTGTGCTGCAGGTACACGCAGCTTTCCACTTGTAAAGTCCCTAAAATATCTAATTCTTGAGGCTCTAATGGGACAAACAGCAAATTATCATTCCACATGTCCCAGTTCTCAAAACACCTTACTATCATTTTAATTATGACAGGCATTTAAATTCTGGGTTTGATTTAATGCATGCAACAGTGTTAGCCAAATATTTTTGCTATCCCATGGAGTTAGTTGATGTGGGCTGAGGGCGTTGTTTCTGTTGATCATGCTCTAAAGCAGGCCGAATACAGTGAGCAGGAGCCCAGTGGACCCCGGTTTCTGTGGAAACACAAGCGTACCCACAGCCTCAAGTAACAAGATCCCAGGGGCCTTTCCAGTCATGGGTTTGTAAATTTATGGACCCACACTGGGGCCTTTTTTGCCAAAGGACTGATTACAGAGTGTAATGACAAAAAAATTACTTACTATTACAGGATTCCTACCATTCTGAGAAATGGTTAAATAATTCAGGGTATATGCAGCTTTACACAGCGTACTTTGTGGTGTCTCCCCCAGCATTCCCCCTCTTTGTTTTTCAAGCATAGTTTTAAGAGTGTGATGAGCACATGCAATTATAGTCTGTCCGGTAGGGGAGTGGGAAATGCCAGTAACATGATGAACCCCGCATTGTCAAAAAAATGCTTGTGATTTAGAGGTGATACAGCCAGGACCATTATCAGTTTTAATGCACTGCAGTATGCCTAAGGCAGAAAAAGCATTGCTCCAATGCCTAAATACATCTTGGGCCTTTTCCTCACTATGTGGGATAGCCCATATCACAGCAGAGAATGTGTCAACTGAGATATGAACATATTTCAAACACCCAGATTTGGGTATGTGAGTAACATTGGATTGCCATAGCTGTAGGCTCTGTAATTTTCTTTTTAATGACATCTTTAGAGCTCACGTAGATCATCCTGCATTTTAAAGGGGCACTTTCAGGAGCCTAGAATGTAAATACTATATCTTCTTTCTTAGATTCCTTTGTCTCATATGTGGCATCATACAAAGCACATCTGCAATCATTCAAAGGTAGCAACTTCACAAAGGCTGCATAGGGGTCCTCTACCATGTCTCCAATTTCATCAACCAGTATCTGCTTCAACTTCTCTACAATTGTTTGATTTTGGACATTGCTTAAGCAGAAAAGAACAATTTTTATTTATTTAAAAAATCTCTTTAGGAGTTGAAGATTTCCTTATTTTCGTGTCACTAGAAACCTTTATGACTTCATCATTCACTGTTACTTCAGAAGCCATTTCAATGGGTCCCAGGGTGGCAGCGGCTGTGGCTGTCTACAGTGTGGGGCTGCTGCATGCAGGAGAGCGCTGTGCCAGGGGCAGGGTGGGTGGGGACACAGGCCGCAGGGTCTATCGGGGGTGTGGAAGATCTTATAGGTTTGTTAAAGTCTGTGAAATCATTACCCAAAGGTAACAGGCAAGTCTCAGGAGGAGGTGATGGCAGTGGGTCTAAGCTTAATTGATTCTTTTGAGCCTCCTGCTGAGGCGCTGTAGCTGCCGTGGCGGCGACAGCTCAATCTGCTTTAAGCTGCCTTAACAATTCAAGCACTAAGAGCCATGGTGTATGAGATGAAAGCGAGTCTCCCTTTGTTGCAGCATCAAAGAGAACTTTCCCCACTTCCTTCTAAGTTTCCATGTAAAAAGTAGCTTGGGCATCGGCTTTTATCCCGTTTTTCTAGCACCAAACGAGCAACATACGTAAACCCCCCTCCTCAAACTTAATGCTGTGCTTTTCTAAGATGCATATGAATATTATCAGAATTTACTTCTCCTGCTGAAATCTGTGCCCCCGTTTCTCCCGTTCACAACAGCTCACCTTCTCAGTGTCTCGAGTCCTTAGAATCCAGACTCCTTCAGCTCTAAGGTCTGCTAGAACAATACTTTGTCTTCGGCTTTATGGTCTGCTGGAATAACACTCCTTCTTCAGCTTTAAGGTCCACTGAAATAATACTTTCCCCCAGCTCTAAGGTCTGATGGGACAATACTCCTTCTTCCAAGCTGGGCTCTGCCACTGGCTGCTCTCTGGTCCGCGGTCTTATGCCATAGGGCTGCCAAAGTCTCTGGATGTTGATGTGTGCAGGCTGTCAGCACATCACTCACAGCAAGATTTCTTAAGGCAGACAAAACTCCTTGCAATCAATGTTTTCCACTTGCTTCTCCAAGGCATCTTCAGCATCAGACATCGCTTTCATCTCTCCAATCTTATCCTTTGTCTTAGCATAGTCCCAAAACATAGCTCTAATATTATCCCAGATCCTTGGATCTTACACTCTCCTTCTAGTGAGAGAGAAGTGGTGCTTAGTAGCTGAAAAGAGCATCTGCTGAAGAGCAGCAGTACTGATAGAATTCTCATGTTGCTAAAAGATTTTCTGAAAGGCTTCCAGGACAGTTTTCTGCTCCCAAGCCATAGTTTTCCCCTGGTCTTTAACAATATCTCTAAAAAGGCTCAACAAACTTTTCTGGTGAAAATTGATTCCCCATAGTTCACAGTTGCTCAACTTCTGTCCAGCAAGAAGGTGATTTTAACATGCATGTATTTGTGTTTCCATTCAACACCTCTGTCTCAGTTTGGCTCCACCATCAGTTTCCTTCCTTTCAGGAGTTTTGCCTGGGAGGGTCCCTGAGAAAATTTGAGTCCTTCTCTGGGCACCATTTGATGGCAGTTCTCTTTCTCCTATCACGTTAGGGTCACCAATTGTCAGCAGCAGAGAAAAAGGACTGACACTCACATGTGCTAAAGCATCAGCCCATTTATTAACACACATCATGGCTTATATATTCTTCTTTCTCAATTCATGTGCCCATTGCACTTAAGTGATTGGTTTAGGCTTGCTGTCCACACACCTCTCTCCTCCTGTTGGTAGGCTGGGGAGTTCTCTTGCTTCTTCCTTCATTATGAACAGATCTTCTTCCCTGGAGTTGTTTACATTCTTGATTCAAGGGCAGAGCTCCACTTTGTCAAGGTTAAAACCACCCATGGCCACCTGCTTACCTATGACTGTACTATATTTCTCTTCAAAGAATCACTTTGATGAATATTTTTCATGTTGCACAGAAATGTTTTAATGTTTTCCTGCCTTACAGATGGTTAGTAAATCTTTGCTTCTCCATACCTGCTTTCTAGGGGAAACTTGTTTTTAATTCCACACAATGTCCAGGTTAAGGAATAGCACCCTGCATGGTTTTCATATCACAGAAACATTCAGGTTGGAAAAGACCCTCAGGATCACCAAGTCCAACCGATAACCGCACTCCACAAGGTTCACCCCTAGACCATATCCCAAAGAACCACATCCAAACAACCCTTAAACACATCCAGGGATGGTCACTCAACCACCTCCCTGGGCAGCCCATTCCAATGCCTAACCACTCTTTCTGAGAAAAAAGTGTTCCTGATGTCCAGTGTAAACCTACCCACTTGCAGCTTGAGACAATTCCCTCTTGTGCTATCACTAATTACCTGTGAGACCAGTACCAGTCTCTCTACAATCTTCTTTCAAGTAGTTGTAGACAGTGGTGAGGTACTCCCTTAGCCTCCTCTTTTCCAAACTAAACAGCCCCAGCTCCTTCAGTCACTCTTCATAAGATTTATTCTCCAGGCCCTTCACCTCATTGCCCTCCTCTGTACTCACTCCAGCACCTCCACATCTCTCCTGTATTGAGGTGCCCAAAACTGGATACAATACTTGAGGTGTGGCCTCGCCAGAGCTGAGTACAAGAGGACAATCACCTCCCTACTCTGATGGACACATCATTTTTGATACAAGCCAGGATGCCATTGGCTTTCTTGTCCACTTGGGCACACTGCTTGCTCACATTCAGTTGCTTGTCAGTCAGAACCTCCAGGTCCCTTTTGCCAGACAGCTTTCCAGCCACACTTCCCCAAGCCTGTAGCATTGCTTGGGGTTGTTGTGACCCAAATGCAGGCCCTGGCATTTGGCCTTGTTGAAGCTCATCCCATTAATGTTGTCTCATTGATCCAATCTTTCCAAGTCACTCTGTAGAGCCTCCCTACCATCATGCAGACCAACACTCCCACCTGACTTGGTGTCACCTGCAAACTTACTGATGACACACTCTATGTCTTCATCAAGGACATCAATAAAGATGTTAAACAGAATTGGTCCCAACACTGAGCCCTGAGGAACACCACTTGTGACCAGCTGCCAGCTGGATTTAACTCCATTGAGCACAACTCTTTGGGCCCTTTCCCCCAAGCCAGTGCTTTATCCAGCAGAGTGTGTGCTCATCCAAGCCACTAGCAGCCAGTTTGTCCATGAGAATTCTGTGGGGAACATTGTCAGAGGCTTTATGAAAGTCTAGGTAGACAACATCCACAGCCTTTCCCTCATCCAATAGTCAGATCATCTTGTCATAGAAGGAGATCAGGTTGGTCAGGCAGGACCTGCCCTTCATAAATCCATGCTGACTGGGCCTGATCCCCTTGTTGTTCTCCATGTGATGTGTAATGGTGCTTGAGATGCTCTGCTCCATGACCTCCCAGGTGCCAATATCAGACTGACAGATCTATAGTATCCTGGATCCTCCTTTCTTTCTTTCTTGTAGATGGGCTTTACATTTGCTACTCTCCAATCCATTGGGACCCTGTGGTGGTTTGGGCTGGGTGCCCTTATGCTGCATGGCACACTTCCTGTGTCCAGAAGTCCAGCCCAGTGGGTGGACACAGGAAACCAGGTATCTCCTCCCACAATCCCCTGCACCGCTATAAGATCTTGCGTGGGGTCCGCCTCTTTCTCTTTCTTCCCTCGCCAGCACCCGGTAACTGGGGGAGACGTCTCCCAGCCTTGGGCCTGGCTAGGACCAAGGCCAGGGGGATGGGCGGTCTCAGGCCTGGCCAGCTGAGACTAGCCTAGCAGTGGGGGGAAGAACGAGCCCTGGGGGTCTTGGGCCCACCCTCAGGTGGGGATGGGGTTCATCCAGGTGTGTTTTTGGGGTTTCTTCTGTCACTGTTTCTGGTTCCTTTGTGCACCTTCACCTTTTTCTATTTAAACTTTTCCATCACTTCTGCAATCCGTTTGTCAGAGTCGTTATTTTGCCTGTGGTGGGGAGGGGGCTGCCTCAACCCCCTACATTTTTTGGCGTGCCAACGTGGGGCTGGTTGGTGTGGTGAACTGCAGATCGGATTGCAAAAGATGGACAGTTTAAATTTAGTTCTGGGCGTCGGTTTTTCGGTTTGGCAAGGTGGGGCTCAAGCTTTGTTGCCGGGGCGATGGTGTGAGTTCTTGTGGATTGCAGAGGGGCACCTGGTGCGTCGGGGGTACTGCTTAAGAACGCGGGACCTGCCCTCCTCCACCCTTTGCTCTCCGCGGGCGGTGGAAGCGGCGGGGGTGAAGTGAGGGAGGGGCAGTGGCGAGCAGGTCAAATGAGGTCCGTCTCGCTGCAAGGATGGAGCCAGCCACAGCGGGCAGGTGGGCGAGCTAGCTCCCGAAACCCAAGAGGGGCAAACGGGGACCCCAGCTGGAAAGCCGTTTTCAAAGACTCTGAGAACGCGCTTGTGGCTTTCGCTGGGGAAGCTGTTGGAGGGCTCAAGGGGTGGACGTGATTTTGATCCTGTACCGCGGCGGTAGAGGCGGCTGGGCCCTGCTGTGTGCTGAGTGGTGGCACTCAGCCTGAGCGCTCGGGCTGCAGTGGGCTTGGCTCTAATCTCCCGATCTTTTTCGGACAGTACCGAAAAATGGCGCCGAGCACCTGGCTCCGCCTCCCTTCCTCTCAGTTGGGCTGTGGTGCAGCCCCTCCCTCTTCTGGGGGTGGGGTGTGCAGCCGGATATTGCTATGCCTTGGTACGTGAATGCCCGGTGGGCGGGGCGAAGTACCCTGATAGGCGTTTGGGTAGCCTGGACCATGGTCGGAGGTGGTTGGTTTGCGGCACCCTGGGGATCGGAAAAAAGCAGTCGTGGATCCGGATTGTTCCGACTGGCTTGCCCCAGGGGTGGAGGTTTGCCGCTGAGTTAAAATGTGAGCAAGAAGAAGAGCTTGGCTGAGAGGTTGTGAGGCTTTTCCAGGTGGCCAGGATGTCCAATGGATCCATGGAGAACCTGCACTGCAGAAGAGTGAACTCTGCATTGCTGGGAGGTTCCACTGGATGAAAGAGAAAGAACTGGACTGGACTGATGCTTGAGCCTGAGAGAGACTGTTTGGGTGGACGCCCAGAAGAAGATATGGACCTTGCCGGATGCGTCATCAGGAGATTTCTAATTTGATGATGTGTTTGGGTGCAGGGGTTGTGGTATGAGATAAGGGGTGGCGTGTGGTGGTTTGGGCTGGGTGCCCTTATGCTGCATGGCACACTTCCTGTGTCCAGAAGTCCAGCCCAGTGGGTGGACACAGGAAAACCGTGTATCTCCTACCACACCCCGCCCTGCACTGTTATAAGATCTTGCGCGGGGTCTGCCTCTTTCTCTTTCTCCCCTTGCCAGCACCCGGTAACTGGGGGAGACGTCTCCCGGCCTTGGGCCTGGCTGGGCCCAAGGCCAGGGGGATGGGCGGTCTCAGGCCTGGCCAGCTGAGACTAGCCTACCAGTGGGGGGGGGAAGAACGAGCCCTGGGGGTCTTGGGCCCACCATCAGGTGGGGATGGGGTTCATCCAGGTGTGTTTTTGGGGTTTCTTCTGTCACTGTTTCTGGTTCCTTTGTGCACCTTCACCTTTTTCTATTTAAACTTTTCCATCACTTCTGCAATCTGTTTGTCAGAGTCGTTATTTTGCCTGTGGTGGGGAGGGGGCTGCCTCAACCCACTACAGACCTCCACAGTTAGCCAGGACTTCAGATAAATAATGGATAGTGGCTTGGCAAGCACATCTGCCAACTCCCTCAGCACCCTTGGGTGTAGCCCATCCAGCCCCATAGACTTGTGTGTGTCTAAATGGTGTAGCAGTTCACTGACCACTGCCTCATTTACTGTGATGACCTCATTCTGATTCCCCTCCCTGACTCCTAGTACATGAGGCTGGGTGTCCAGGGAAACACTGGATCCAATGCTAAAGACTGAGGCAAAGTAGGCATTGAAGCCCTCAGCCTTCTCCTCATCATTAGTCACTATGTTTCCCTCTGCATCCAACAAAGGATGGAGATTTTCTCTCTTCCTCCTTTTGTTGTTAATGAATTTATAGAAACAGTTTTTATTATCCTTAGTGGCTGTAGCTAGGTTGAGCTCTAGCTGTGCTTTGGCCCTCCTAATTTTCTCCCTGCATAGATTTACCACATCTTTATAGTCCTGATGAGAGACCTGTCCCCTCTTCCAAAGGCCATGGCCTCTCCTTTTGTTCTGAAGGTCCAGCCAAAGGTCCCTATTCATCCAGGCCGGATGCATTTCCTGACACCTCATTTTTTGGCACACAGGGAACAGTCTGCTCCTGTGCCTTTAAGTCTTCCCTCTTGAAATATGTCCAGCCTCCCTGGATTCCTGTATCCTTCAGGGTGGCCTCCCAAGGGACTTTGTCAATCCGTCTCCTGAACAGGCCAAAGTTTGCCCTACAGAAGATCAAGGTGGCAGTTTTGCTAACCCCTCTGCTTGATTCCCCAAGGATAGAGAATTCAATCATCTGATGAATCTGAGCCCTAGACACTCTCCAACCTTTACTCCCCCCACAAGTTCTTCCCTGTTCACAAGAAGCAGGTCCAGGAGGGCACCTTCCCTGGTTGGCTCCCTCATCAGTTGTGTCAGGAAGTGTGGTGGAGTAGGAAGGTTCCCCCACACACAAAAAGAATTCCACAGCTAACTCAGCCGGAGAAGCAGATGAAAGCTGTATTTTACAAGCAGATATGGAATGCAATGAATATGTACAAAAATATACAATATTTACAATATGTACAGAAGTATACAGCAAAGTATGTAATACAGGAAACCTTTCCCCAAACCCCCCTGCGGCCAGGGGGTTCGGCCTGCCCCTCCCTTCTCCCTCCCTACCTCCCCTTTTTCCCAAAAGGGTTAGAGAGAAAGAGAAAGGAAGGTAATTAAAAGGGTGAAAACTTGTAAAAGCTCAAAGCGGATGCAAAAGTTAGTTTTCTCTTATCTGGTTAGCAAGAATCGTAGAGAGAAACGAGCCAGCTCACAGTACAGGGGGAAGAAGAAGACGACTGACTGACTCCCCCCGACTGAAAGACTAAACAAAAATCTACAGCCGGGTTCCACCAATGAAATTGGATTAGCATATCTCTTGTTTTCATTCTAATATCAAAACATTCGGCTAGAGTGTTCAGAAAGTGTCTCTTTCTTAAAGGCACAGCCTAAACCAGTCACAATCCACCCCTGCTAAACAATTTCATTGGCTGTTCATACTGTCCATCCAATCTAAAACAATATCCACAGTTTGTAAATAAAGTTCATAGTCCATTCCGGCTATCCTCAGGTGTAGATGATTCAGAAGTCCAAGAAAGAAGAAAAATGGAAAAACAGTTTGTCTCTTTGCAGACGAAGCGAAGAAAAGAGAAAACAGGGAAAAAGGGAAACAGGGACTCTCAGTTGACTCAGGGCTCTCAGGGTTCGTGCACCGTGGATTCCTCAGGGATTCTTCCTTTGGGCGCGATGTATCTGTATAACACTCTGAAATTAAACTCTTTCAGCTAAAGTTTAATTTCTTTGTGGAATACACTGAATTTCACCATTTTCTTGCATTACCCAATAAGTGTGACCCGGACCTTCAGCTGAAACCACCCCTCGGACAGGTTTAGCCTCTCCTGAGGGAGAAAATACCCAAACAGTTTTACCTAACAGATTCTTTTCTTTAACAACAGGAACTCTATCACCTTCTACTTTCTGTAGCAGATCTGAGTGTGCCGGTCCAGCTCGGTTCACTGAACCTCTACTATTTACCAGCCAGGTTGCTTGTGCTAAATGTTTTTCCCAGTTTTTCAAAGATCCACCCCCCATGGCTTTAAGAGTGGTCTTCAACAAACCGTTGTAGCGTTCAATCTTCCCTGCAGCTGGTGCATAG
Source organism: Picus viridis (assembly GCA_033816785.1). NCBI lineage: Eukaryota > Metazoa > Chordata > Aves > Piciformes > Picidae > Picus > Picus viridis. Next base: position 56,404,561 of record CM066606.1, read on the forward strand.
TAGGGAATGTGGAATATCCACTCGATGCCGTGCTCTTTGGCCCAACTCTTTACAAGGTTGTTTTTGAAGTGAGTTCCGTTGTCTGACTCAATCCTCTCTGGAGTTCCGTGTCTCCACAGGATTTGTCTCTCCAGACCAAGAATGATGTTGCATGCAGTTGCATGTGGAACTGGATAAGTTTCCAACCATCCAGTGTTTGCCTCTACCATAGTAAGCACATACTGCTTACCAGAACAAGAACGTGGTAGAGTGATGTAGTCAACTTGCCAAGCTTCACCATACTTGTACTTGGACCATCTGTCACCATACCATAAGGGCTTAAGTCGTTTTGCCTGCTTAATAGCAGCACAAATGTCACAGTCATGGATGACTTGTGTGATAGCATCCATGGAAATGTCTATGGATCTGTCACGAGCCCACTGGTAGGTTGCATCTCTGCCTTGATGTCCTGACGAATCGTGAGCCCACCGATCTAAGAATATCTCACCTCGGTGTTTCCAGTCGAGATCAAGATCAGAGTCCATGTCTACTGGAGAAACTCTTGCAGCTAGATCTGCCTGATGGTTGTGTTGCTGTTCCTCAGTAGCTTTGCTCTCAGGAATGTGAGCATCAATGTGTCTCACCTTCACTGGAATTCTCTCGATTCGATCAGCAATGTCCTGCCACAGGTCAGCTGCCCAAATGGGCTTTCCTTTTCTCTGCCAACCACTCTTTTTCCAGTTCTTTAGCCAACCCCACAGAGCATTGGCTACCATCCATGAGTCGGTGTAGAGATAAAGCTTTGGCCATCTCTCATGTTCAGCTACGTCGAGAGCTAGCTGGACAGCTTTTACCTCTGCGAACTGACTGGATTCTCCTTCTCCATCCTTTGCTTCTGCAACTCGGCGTGTTGGACTCCACACTGCAGACTTCCACCTTCGCTTGTTCCCGACAAGACGACAGGAACCGTCTGTGAACAAAGCATATTGCTTTTCATCATCAGAAAGGTCATTGTAAGGAGGAGCTTCCTCAGCACGAGTTACTCTCTCCTCTGGAGGTTTAGTATAGTTGGTACCTTCAGGCCAACTTGAGATCACCTCCACCAGACCAGGTCTTTCAAGATTTCCCATTCGAGCTCTCTGTGTTATCAGAGCCATCCACTTAGACCAGGTGGAATCTGTTGCATGATGTGGTGTGGAACCTTTGCCTTTGAACATCCAATTCAAAATTGGTAAGCTGGGAGCTAAGAGGAGTTGTGATTCAGTTCCAATTACTTCAGAAGCTGCTTTCACTCCTTCATAGGCAGCTAGAATCTCTTTCTCTGTTGGAGTATAGTTAGCCTCTGAACCTCTGTAACCTTGACTCCAGAAACCAAGAGGTCGTCCACGCGTCTCACCTGGAGCTCTTTGCCACAAGCACCAGGGTGGACCATTGTCACTTGCAGCCGTGTACAAAATGTTCTTAATGTCTGGACCATCTCGGACAGGTCCCAGACCCATTGCTTGCACTGCCTCTTGCTTTATCTGGTCAAAGGCTGCTTGTTGTTCAGGTCCCCAGTGGAAATGGTTTCTCTTTCGAGTCACATCATACAGAGGTTTCACAATCTGACTGTATCCAGGGATGTGCAGTCTCCAAAATCCCACTATCCCCAAGAAACGTAGAGTTTCTTGCTTGTTCATGGGATTTGCCATGGTAGAGACTCTATTTACCACATCCACTGGAATGTGTCGGCGTCCATCCTGCCACCGCACTCCCAGAAACTGGATCTCTCTGGTAGGTCCTTTCACCTTGTCTCGCTTGATGGCAAAACCTGCATTCAGAAGAATGTCAATGATTTTGTTACCTTTCTCGAAGACTTCCTCAGCAGTTTTACCCCAGACGATGATGTCATCGATGAACTGGATGTGTTCTGGAGCACCACCTTTCTCCAGAGCATCATGGATCACTGCGTGACAGATGCTTGAGCTGTGGATCCAGCCCATTGGCAACCTGTTGAAAGTGTACTGGATTCCTCTCCAGGTGAAAGCAAACTGAGGCCTGCATTCCTCTGCTATGGGAATAGAGAAGAAGGCATTAGCAATGTCTATGGTAGCATACCATTTGGCCTCTTAGGATTCCAGCTCATATTGCAGTTCCATCATGTCTGGTACTGCTGCACTCATAGGTGGAGTTACTTCATTCAGGGCTCGATAGTCGACTGTCAGACGCCAATCTCCATTCGGCTTTTGCACAGGCCACACTGGACTGTTGAAAGGTGAATGAGTTTTGCTGATGACTTTCTGACTCTCCAGCTGACGAATCAGATTCTGAATGGGCAACAAAGAGTCACGGTTGGTTCTGTATTGTCTGTGATGCACAGTCTGAGAAGCAACCGGCAATTTAATGTCCTGAATCTTGTGTTGTCCCACAACTGCAGATTCATCGGAAAGCTCAGGTCTAACAGACAGCTTCAGCTTTTGTCCATCAATTTCTACAGATGCTACTCCAAAAGCCCATTTGTAACCTCTAGGGTCTTTGAAACGCCCTTCTCTCAGAAAATCAATTCCCAAAATACAAGGTGCATCAGGTCCGGTCACAACTGTATGCTTCCTCCACTGTTTACCAGTTAAACTTATATCAACCTCCACCTTAGTTAACTCTTGAGATCCACCAGTGACTCCCAGAATAGTTATAGCTTCTGATCCCTGATAATTTGATGGCATTATGGTGCACTGAGCCCCTGTGTCAACCAAGGCCCTGTACTTCTAAAATTGCGAAGTGCCAGGCCACTGGATGTACACATCCCAATAGATTCTGTTATCTCTGTTACCCCTCTCCTCCCCCTGGCGGGAGGCAGGGTACCCCTAGTTATGGGGAACATGCCCACATGTGCAATGAGTACAGTGTGCAGTGTTAGAACTGGAGCCACTGTTGGAGCTATTAGAGTTGTCCTGGGGAACTGTGGAAGTAACAGCTACCCTTCTGGTATTGCTACCTCGGGTTCTGCCAGTTTGCTGTTCCCTCAGTCTCCTGAAAAGATTAGCAGTTGGTTGACCATCCCATCTGTTCATGTTCTCACCAAACTGATCACGCAGAGTTATCCAAATACTCGCACGTGACTGCCTTGGTGGTCTGTTTTGGTTGGATCTGTTTTGGAATGACCTGTTTTGGAATGACCTGTTTTGGAATGACATCCTTGGGGGACGTCTATTCCTCACAGAGGAAACCTGTATCCATCTGGAGGAAGAATTGGAGTTATCTCTTTGTGTCAATTGGGAGATGGTATTTTTAAATTCATCCTTCAGCTCTTTCATGCAATTCTCAATTTTTCCAGACAGAGTTTCAATGGCTGAAACCAAAGAAACACGTGTCATGCTATCCTCCAATTGTCTCATCTGATCAGTGAATTGGCCAACCGTAGGAGAAGCACCACCATAATTTCTTGCCACAATTCTGCTTGCCAGAATATTTGCATAATTGGGAGGAGCAAGTTTGATGAGCTTTTTAGCAAGACCAGTTCCTACAGGAATTTCATCAGGATTCAGAGTCTCATGGTTACCATAGAGTACCTCTCTAACAGCAAATTCTCTCAGACGCTTGATTCCCTCATCTATGGTAGTCCAGGGTTTAGCATTCCATGGAAGATCATCTCGGGAAGGATATCTCATGAGAGTTGCCATTAAAAGGCGTATCCAGAGAGTAACCTTGCCGAGAGTCCTGCCTAGATGTCTATCTATTCCATTATCCTTTGAGAGAGTTCCTAGTGGAGCTGCTGACTTGTCTCCAACTACCAGAGCTGGAGCACCTGTATCATAACATCTGCTAAGCCAAGCTAGAATTGGCTCCTTATCTGGTCTGATGTAATCTTTACGCACATTCCTCAATTCTTCCCTCGGCGAAGAACACTCCTGTATATCATCTGACTCCTCCTCCTCTGCCTCCTCTTCCTGAAGTTCTTGTCCCAATAATCTTACTGTCACTCTCCTAAGAATCTGCTTAAGGTCAGGAGTACCACCTTTAGTTGTTCTGCTATCAGCAATTTGCCCTGAATCTCCATCCAGTGATGATCTCAATAACTCAGCTATATCTTTAAGACAAACCTTTTCCTCCATCTCAGCAGGGTCTCTTTGAGCAGAAGTTCCCTCACCAGGATCCTGCTGCTCTCCCCCATCAGCATCTGGATCAGCTTTGCCCTTTCTTCTTCTCGTACTTAGAACAGCTACCTGCTTAACTGGAGCTGTGTTTGGATTTACAGCTGGCTTAATAGAAGCTGCCAGGTTTTGAGACGAATCAGCTGCTGTGGAGGACACTTCCGGTCCTGCCGAAGAAGAAGGAGGAAATGGCTTTGCCCCATTAATGGCTGCCGAGGGCGTGGAAGCCATGTTAGGAGCTGCCGCTGCCGCTGGCTGATTGCCAGAGCCACCAACAGCACCGTTCAGAGCAGCCTTTCCGATGGACTTTTTAGCCTTGTCCTTAACTGATACAGATTCTGCATTTTCCTCATCACTAGATACCTCTGGGGTAGAGTTAGAGCTGCGCTTTCTGCGTTTCGATCTACGCTTAATTACAAAGCACGCCTTCGAAACTTTTTTCTTCTCCCGATAGAGAGCATAGAACAAGAACACATTACTTATCACCAACAGCAGGATTGCACACATCACATAAATCACCTTTGGATCCCAGCCATCACTTAAAACAACCTTTTCGCCTACCGGGATCTTAAACACATTTATCTCTATGGGCAGAGTGCTGGAGGTCACATTCCCGTATGTGTTAAGGCAAAAGAATCCCAGGCACCGGTCGTAAAGAAGCTGAATCTTATACTTAAACCATAAATACAATCTATACATCAAGTATCTGCCTAAGCAATCGAAAATCATTCCCATGAAGTACTTGTAGACCAGTACCGAACAAACTGAAAAGACCAAACGTTCCAAAAGCCAAAACACTTTCATGTTTGCAACTCCGACTCAAGCAGGCAATAAATCAAGCAACCTTTTAGCCCAGCTTCTGGACAGCAATTATCCACAAGCCGCACGTTGGACCGCCAATTAAAAATATGTGGTGGAGTAGGAAGGTTCCCCCACCCCCACACAAAAGAATTCCACAGCTAACTCAGCTGGAGAAGCAGATGAAAGCTGTATTTTACAAGCAGATATGGAATGCAATGAATATGTACAAAAATATACAATATTTACAATATGTACAGAAGTATACAGCAAAGTATGTAATACAGGAAACCTTTCCCCAACCCCCCCCTGCGGTCAGGGGGGTTCGGCCTATCCCTCCCTTCTCCCTCCCTACCTCCCCTTTTTCCCAAAAGGGTTAGAGAGAAAGAGAAAGGAAGGTAATTAAAAGGGTGACAACTTGTTAAAGCTCAAAGCGGATGCAAAAGTTAGTTTTCTCTTATCTGGTTAGCAAGAATCGTAGAGAGAAACGAGCCAGCTCACAGTACAGGGGGAAGAAGAAGACGACTGACTCCCCCGACTGAAAGACTAAACAAAAATCTACAGCCGGGTTCCACCAATGAAATTGGATTAGCATATCATTGTTTTCATTCTAACATCAAAACATTCGGCTAGAGTGTTCAGAAAGTGTCTCTTTCTTAAAGGCACAGCCTAAACCGGTCACAGGAAGTTATCCTCCACACACTCCAGGAACCTCCAGGACTGCTGTCTCCCTGCTGTATTGTATTCCCAGTAGGTATCTGGGACGTTGAAGTCACCCATGAGAACAAGGGGAAGCGATTGTGAAACCTCTCTCAACTGCTTATAAAAAATGTCATCTACCTCTTCATCCTGGTTGGGTGGTCTAGAACAGATTCCCACCATGGTATCTTTCTGGCCTTACTCCTGATTCTTACCCATAGGGACTCAACCCTATCATCACCTTCATTGATTTGCATGGTTTCATATGTCTCCCTAGCATAGAGGGCCACTCCACCACCTCTTTTTTCCTTGCCTATCCCTTCTGAAAGGTTGGTACACATCAATTGCAACACTCCAGTAGTGGGAGTCATTTCACCAGGTTTCCGTGATGGCTGCTATATCATAGGTCCCCTGTAGCACAACAGCCTCCAGCTGCTCCTGTTTATTGCCCATGCTGTGTGCATTGGTGTATAAACTTTTCAAGGAGGGAGATGAGTACATTGTTTTCAACCTTGAGGGGGTAGACCTTCTGGTTATGCCAACACACTGCTCCATGAGCATTGGACTACTACACCCAGAGTTCTTGGTGGCAAAGCCAGCTACGTCGCTGTCCACCTTTGAAATTAGTTTAAAGCCTTCTCACTGAGCCCAGCTAACTCAGGTGCAAGGATTCTTGTCCCCTTATGGGACAGATGAACTCCATCTGTTGCCAGCAGAGCCGGTGCCAAGAAAACCTCTCCCTGGTTAAAACCCCCAAAGTTCTGTTGGTGGTATCAACCTCTAAGCCATGTGATAATCACATGGATTTCTTTCTATCCTTCAGTCTTACTTCCTGTCACTGGAGGGATTGAAGAGAGCACCCCTTGTGCTTCTGAGCCCTCAAGTAATCTCCCCAAAGCCCTGAAGTCTTATAAAATTGCTTTTGTTCTCCTGTGCATTGCCTCATCACTCCCAATCTGCATAACCAGCAGCAGCTAGTAGTCTGATGGCCTCACCAGATCGGGGAGTCTCTTAGAAATGTCCATAATCTGTGCCGCAGGCAGGCAGCAGACCTCCCTGTGGGATGGATCTGGCCTACAGATTGGGCCCTCAGTTCCCCTGAGAAGGGAATCCCCTACTACTACCACCTTTCTTTTTTTCATGTTTGCACTAGTCCTAAGTCATGGGACTGGCTGACAAGTCCTGGTTAGTTGTATGTATGAGCATTCATCTCCATCCTCATTCACCTGACTCTCTGTTTCAAGAGCCCCATACCTGATGTGTGTGGACTACTGGGAAGACTGTGAGGTTGGAAAGGGCTTGCCTGCCTCTCTTGCCTTGCTGGAGAGGGACCTGGCTCCATTCCTCCTCATCTCTTAGGTTTCTTTCTTTTTCCAGGTGACAAGAGGGCATGGGATTCCCTGCTTCTCATGCCACCCACCCCTGCTGACCCTCCCCAGGGATGGCAGAGTCTGACTCCACAATTCTATCTCCTCTTCATATCCCTGTATATTCTTTAGCCTTGCAACTTCTGCCTTGAGCTCAGCCACCAGATGAGTAGATAATTCACAGGCTCGCATCTAATACATGTGTTGTCTCTGCAACCTTCCATTGCAAGTGCCAGGCTCTGGTACTCACCGCAGCCAGGGGTCTGGACACCTACATGCCTGCTCAGAACCTCTGTCTGGGTACCCACAGTTTTACTGACAGCAGCCCTCAGCCTGGTCATCACCGTGGCTGGATCTCTATCACTAACTGACTTCACAGGCTGCCAGGACACACCTGGATGACTTACCTTGCTTTTTGATTGACCTATCTCAGTGTGCAGGGGTCACAGACCCCAGCAAGCTGCAAAAAGGTGTGGCTCTCCCAGGGCACACACAATCACTGTTTGCTTGGTATTTAGATGGCTGGTTTCTCCATGAAGGTATCTGAAATAGTATTTAACTTTGAGAGCAACAGATCTGTGCTTAGCAAGTGTAATCATGGTTTTTGCTTAGTGGTGGCCTTGGTTATTTGTGATTCTTTGGGGTGGAGGTGGTTTATTTGGCTCCATGTTTACTGAAAACATTTGAATCTATTGGAAGTTCTATGTTATAAGCCAGAATATTTTCCAGGAACATATGTAGTGTTTTGGTTTTCTCTTCCCCTCCACACCTCCACCCACTCCTCTAGTTTACTATAAGAAACAATTCATTTTGAAGAAAATATTTGGAGTATGTATAGGTCAAATCACAGTATCACAGTATCACAGTATTACCAAGGTTGGAAAAGACCTCGAAGATCATTGAGTCCAACCTGTAGCCACAAACCTCATGACTAGACCATGGCACCAAGTGCCACATCCAGTCCCCTCTTGAACGCCTCCAGGGACGGAGACTCAACCACCTCCCCGGGCAGCCCATTCCAATGACGAATCACTCTCTCAGTGAAGAACTTTCTCCTCACCTCGAGCCTAAACTTCCCCTGTTGCAGCATGAGACTGTGTCCCCTTGTTCTGGTGCTGGTTGCTAGGGAGAAGAGACCACTCCCCTCCTGGCTACAACCACCCTTCAGGTAGTTGTAGACAGCAAGAAGGTCTCCCCTGATCTGCCTGGGAGAAGAGGCCAACCCCTTCCTGGCTACAACCACCTCTCAGGTAGTTGTAGAGAGCAATGAGGTCGCCCCTGAGCCTCCTCTTCTCCAGGCTAAACAACCCCAGCTCCCTCAGCCTCTCCTCATAGGGCTTGTGCTCAAGGCCTCTCACCAGCCTTGTTGCCCTTCTCTGGACACGTTCAAGTGTCTCGATGTCCTTCTTAAACTGAGGGGCCCAGAACTAGACACAGGACTCAAGGTGTGGCCTAACCAAAGCAGAGTACAGGGGCACAATGACCTCCCTGCTCCTGCTGGCCACACTATTCCTAATGCAGGCCAGGATGCGGTTGGCCTTCTTGGATACCATGGCACACTGCTGGCTCATGTTCAGGCAGCTGTCGATCAGCACCCCCAGGTCCCTCTCTGTTTGGCCGCTCTCCAGCCACTCCGACCCCAGCCTGTAGTTCTGCATGGGGTTGTTGTAGCCAAAGTGCAGCACCCGGCACTTGGACTTGTTGAATTCCATCCCATTGGACTCCGCCCATCTGTCCAGCCGATCGAGGTCCCTCTGCAGAGCCTTCAACCCTCTAACTGACCAACATCTGCTCCCAACTTGGTGTCATCTGCAAATTTGCTGATGACTGTCTCAATCCCCTCATCCAGATCATCAATGAAGATGTTAAAGAGGATGGGGCCCAGCACTGATCCCTGGGGGACGCCACTGGTGACTGGCCTCCAGCTGGAGTTGGCACCATTCACCACCACTCTTTGGGCCCGGCCCTCCAGCCAGTGCCCAACCCAGCGCAGAGTGTTGCTGGCCAAGCCACGAGCTGACAGCTTAGCCAGCAGTTTGCTGTGGGGAACGGTGTCAAAGACCTTGATGAAGTCCTGCTAGACCACATCCACAGGCCTCCCCACATCCACCAGATAGGTCACCTGATCATAGAAGGAGATCAGGTTGGAGAGGCAGGACCTGCCCTTCCTGAATCCATGTTGGCTGGACCTGAGCCCTTGGCCATCCTGCAGGTGCGCAGTTATTGCCACCAGGATAATCTGCTCTATCACTTTCCCTGGCACTGAGGTCAGGCTGACTGGCCGATAGCTTCCGGGTTCCTCCATCCGTCCCTTTTTGTGGATGGGGACCACACTGGCCAGTTTCCAGTCATCTGGGACCTCACTGGTCAGCCAGGACTGGAGGAAAATGATGGAGAGCAGCTTGGCCAGCTCACCTGCCAGCTCTCTCAGCACCCTAGGATGGATCCCATCCGGCCCCATGGACTTGTGAGTGTCCAAGTGGCTCAGCAGGTCCCAAACTAATTCCTCATGGATACCCAGGGCATGACACTGCTCCCTGACCCCATCACCCAGCTCAGGAGGCCACTCCTCCTGAACTCCTCCTGCCTCACTGTTAAAAACTGAGGCAAAGAAGGTGTTCAGGACCTCAGCCTTTTCCTCATCTTTAGTCACCGTGCTCCCCTCCAGGTCCAATAGGGAGTGCAGGTTCTTCCTGCCCTTCTTTTTGGCATTAATGTATTTGTAAAAGTGCTTTTTATTGTCCTTCACTGAGGTGGCCAGCCTCAGCTCCAACTGGGCCTTTGCCTCTCTAATTTTTTTCCTACATAATCTAAAAACTTCCTTAAATACACCTCGAGAAGCCTTCCCCTCCTTCCAAAGGTGATACAGCCTCTTTTTTCCCTTAGTTCCTCCAGGAGCTGCTTGCTCATCCAGGCCGGTCGCCTTCCCCGCCGGCTCATCTTTCGGCAGATGGGAACCACCAGTTCCTGTGCCTTGAAGAGCTCCTGTTTAAAATAGGTCCAACCCTCCTGGACCCCTTGGTTCTTGAGGGCTGATACCCAGGGAACTTTGCAGATAAGTTTCCTAAACAGGCTGAAGTTTGCCCTCCGGAAGTCCAAGGTGAAGGTTCTGTTGGTGCTCCTCCCTATCTCCCTGTAAATTGAAAACCTCACCATCTCATGGTCACTGCATCCCAGGCAGCCTCCCACCATCACTTCTCCCACCAGCCCTTCTCTATTGGAGAACAGCAGGTCAAGCAGAGCTTGACCCCTGGTAGGCTCACTCAACAGCTGCATCAGGAAGTTGTCCTCCATGCGCTCCAGGAATCTTCTGGACTGCCTCCTCTCTGCTGAGTTAAGTTCCCAGCAGATATCTGGCAGGTTAAAGTCACCCACAAGGACAACATCTGATGACCTTGAGGCAGCCTCCAGTTGCTTATAGAATGTTTCATCTGCCTCCTCATCCTGGTTGGGTGGTCTATAACAGACTCCAACCAGGATGTCAGATTTGTTAGTCTCCCCCCTGATTTTAACCCACAGGCTCTCAATCCCTTCGTTTTCCACCTCAATTTGTGTGGCAGAGAGCGACTCCCTGATATACAGAGCCACCCCTTCTCCTCTTCTCCCTTGCCTGTCCCTCCTGAAGAGCTTGTAACCCCCAGTGCAGCGCTCCAATTGTGTGTATCATCCCACCATGTTTCTGAAATGGCAACTATATCATAGTCACCCTGGTGGACCAGGGCTTCCAGCTCCTCTTGCTTTTTGCCTATGCTGCATGCATTGGTGTACATGCACTTCAGCTGGGCTCTCGACTTCTCTATTGACCCTAGTCTGTGCCCCACTCCTTCATCTGCAGAGGGACTGATTTCCTCACCCACCCCCTTCAGACCTAGTTTAAAGCCCTCTTAATGAGCCCTGCCAACTCTAGTGCTAGGACTCTCTTACCTTTTCTAGATAACTGCACCCCATCAGGTCCCAGCAGGTCGGGTGCAGTAAAAGTTGCCCTGTGATTGAAGAAACCAAAATTTCACTGCTGGCACCATCCCCTGAGCCAATTGTTGATGGTGTGGGTTCTCCCGTTTCTCTCAGTGTACTCCCCTGCCACTGAGGGAACTGAGCAGAACACCACTTGAGCTCCTGCCCCTTCAATCAATTGTCCAAGGGCCTTGAACTCCTTTTTAATTGCCCTAGTGCCCTTCTTATCAATTTCAGCACTCCCCACTTGTATTACCAGCAGAGGGTAATAGTCAGAGGGGTGGATTAACGTAGGGAGTCTCCTCACAATGTCCCTGACCCGTGCCCTGGGTAAGGAGCAGACCTCCCTGTGGGATGGGTCAGGATGGCATATGGGTCCCTCTGTACCCCGCAGGAGGGAGTCCCCAGCAATTATAACCCTTCTCCTTTTCTTTGTGCAGCTGGTCATGATAGTTGGTGGGGACTGCTTGGCCTTAGCCTTAGGCTCCCGCCCAGATGGCTGCTTCTCAGCCCTCTCATCCCCACTGCCCTCGGCCTGCAGGGCCTCATACTTATTATGCAAGGGCAGCGGAGGAGGAGGGGAGGGCAGGGATGGACTTCCCTTGCCACCCCTGGCAGGGACTTGTGTCCATCCCTCTCCGTTTCCGGGGACACTTCCCTCAGCAGGGGAGATCTGCAGAGCCTTCTCCCACATGTCTAATTCCTTTTCGCTTTCCCTTATTAACCTCAGCCTACATACCTCCTCCTTCAGCTCAGCCATTTCATCCTTCAGCTCGGCCACCAGAGTAAGGAGAAAGTTCACCTGGTCACACCTGACACAGGTGTTCTCTCCTTCCCTCTACATTCCAAGTGCCAGGCTCAAGCACTCACTGCAGCTGGCAGCCTGGACTCCTGCATGCTGATACAGCAAGTCAGTCTGGGTAGATGATGTTTTTCTGCCCTTTGTTCTAGTGACAACCATGGGTGACTGTTTGATTGAAAAAAGAGAAAAGAAAAAGGAAAAAAAAATTATTATTTTTTTTTGCGCTCAGCAGGCAGGCAGCTCTCGAGCCAAAATGGCGGCGCATGCACAGCCCGGGCGGGATTGAAACCTCACGTGGCTGGCGCCCCGCCCCCGTTCCCGCGCGAGCTCGCGAGAGCACGATCCCGACGGACCCGCCTGCTAGCCCCCGAGCTCTCCCAACCCGCAAAGCCCCGAAATGAAAGCGAAACCAGGCAGAAAGCTCACAGATTCCAGGAGGGTGATCCCTGAGCGCCGGCTCCTGTCGGCTATTGAGCCAAAATGGAAAGTAAAATGGAAAATAAAAAGGAAAATATATGAATGGACAGAAATACATGTAAATTGCATAAAAACTACACTCCCCCTGCCTTCTTTTCTGTACCTGTGAATGAAAAAAAAATTATCTTCCAATGATCTAACCTAACTTTATTTAAGAAGTGCTGTGTTGCTGTTTGATTCTGTTCTGTTTTCACACCTGTTATGTGTCATGCTACTAGCAACACAGTGCTTTTCTTTTTATGTAATGCTTAAACTACAGGAAAAGGAATATTCAACAGTGTTTTGACAAAAAGTATTTTACATGGCCATGAAACAACAGATTAATGAAAATACTGGGTCATTCAGGGCCTTTCCCTCATCTGCTATTGAGTTTCATAGCATATTTGTCTGCCTGTCTCTCCACATCTTCTGTTACATTGGTGCGTGCAAAACCAGGCGAGAGCCTTCTGTGCTGATCTGAGCAGACTGTGCATGGGATGGAGATGCAGGTTCCTCAAATATTTTTTTCTTGTCTGCAACTGTAGATGAGACTTGCCTCCTAAGGAGGTTAGTGTTACGTTGTCACATAGGCAGAGCACTTCTCAAGCCTCCTTTGACAAGTACTTTTCTTTCAGACTTGTGAAAGACTTTCGCCTTTATTTAAAAGGGGTCATGACTTAGGGGTCACTCCCCTCATCCTTGGTTCTGCACTTTGACAGAGTTGCAAATGGGAGACCTATTGTCATGTTCTAGTAATGGGGGCTTTAAATTACTTTTGGAAAGAGTTTGACCTTATGTGAAAGAGATTTGTATGGAGAATTTCCATGTAGCAGCTCACAGTCTGAGCTGAAATGATTTTAGTGTAATGTCTCATCAATCTGAAAAGTTACTACCCTGTTAACTAGTTTCTCTCCTAGGACTGATCACTGGGGTTGGTACTTAGCTGTGTGGACTTGAACGTAAGTAACAATTAAATGCCAGTGTAGATGTGAATGATAAATGAGCAGCTCAAAGATACTAGTTTTTTGTGGAATTGCTGAGTACAAAAGACTTACTTTTCCCCTTTTTTTTTGGCAATAGTTTGTAAACTATTGTTTACTTCCTGTGTCACAGATATAAATCCTTTCAGTAGGAAATCACAGATTTTTGAGTTGCGTTATGAATATTGATAAAAAATGGGCTGCAGGTGTTGCAGATTTAGTTCAATAGCTATGCATGATTTACTGTTGTAATACAGGCAGACAGGCTATAAAAGAAATCCAATCTCTGTACAGAACTGTAGAAGTGGATTAAAAACGTCTATGGGGAAGGCTGATTTTCAGATGAGTAGGCAGTGTACTAGATTTACTGGGGGTTCTTATTTCTGAGGTAGCTAAGTGATTGTTTTATCTGCTTCTGGCATGTTGAGCTATCCATAACAGATTCTGTGGTGGTCATGGAGACAGTGGGAGTCTGATGAGAGTGTTAAGGTGGACTTAGAAACATTTAAAAAATGATTCAGAATGTTTTCAATAACATATACAAAGATGAAGCTGAGGTGTGGAGCAGTTCTTCTTTAGAATATTCTCACAGATAAGTGTTGATCTGGTCAGTCTGTTTCCATAGTCAGTGGAGAAAATTAATGCATGCATTTGGAAGGCAATTCATAGATTCATAAAATCATTTAGGTTGGAAGGGATGTTAAATATCATATTTGAGCCAGCAGTGTGCCCAGGTGGCCAAGAAGGCCAGTGGCGTCCTGGCCTGGATCAGGAACAGTGTGGCCAGCAGGAGCAGGGAAGTCATTCTGCCCCTGTACTCAGCACTGGTTAGGCCACACCTTGAGTCCTGTGTCCAGTTCTGGGCCCCTCAGTTTAGGAAGGATGTTGAGTTGCTGGAACATGTCCAGAGATGGACAACAAAGCTGGTGAGGGGTTTGGAGCACAAGCCCTATGAGGAGAGACTGAGGGAGCTGGGGTTGCTTAGCCTGGAGAAGAGGAGACTGAGGGGTGACCTTATTTCTCTCTACAACTATCTGAAGGGAGGTTGTAGCCAGCTGGGGGTTGGTCTCTTCTCCCAGGCAAGCAGCACCAGAACAAGAGGACACAGTCTCAAGCTGTGCCAGGGGAAGTTTAGGCTGGATGTTAGGAAGAAGTTCTTCATAGAGAGAGTGATTGCCCATTGGAATGGGCTGCCCAGGGAGGTGGTGGAGTCACCATCCTTGGAGGTGTTTAGGAAGAGACTGGATGGGGTGCTTGGTGCCATGGTTTAGTTGATTAGATGGTGTTGGATGATAGGTTGGACTCGATGATCATAAAGGTATCTTCCAACCTGGTTAATTCTATTCTATTCTATTCTATTCTATTCTATTCTATTCTATTCTATTCTATTCTATTCTATTCTATTCTATTCTATTCTATTCTATTCAGTTTCGACCCCCTGCCATGGTCGGGGATACCTTCCACTAGACTGGGTTGCTGAAGGCCTCATCTCACCTGGCCTTGAATACTTTGAGGGAGGTGTTATCCACAGCCTCCCTAGCCAGTTCTGAGTGTGTGTCTCAGTGTTGAGTTTTGCAGAGAAATTGTGGCAATACTAGCTTGCTGGTATCTCCTGCCCTATAGGTTGATTTCAGGCATCTTTCAGAGTAGGATGAATTAGCCCCTGAAGTCCTTCTTTTCTGCTGAAGTGGTCTGTGAGTTACAGAGTTGGTACCAGATTCAGCATCCGACGTTTGAGAGTAATTCTTCTGTTCTTTTCCAGCCCAACTCCCATTCCACAAGCATCTACAAGTGCTATTACTACGTACTGTTTGGACTTGTCCATTTTTATTACTGTTAGCAGAACTTTGGGAAAATAATTGCAAGTAACAAAAATGGCATTATTTCAGTTTCATATTTAATAAACTGATGTGCTTGTGATAAAGATTCTGAAACTGAGTAATTAGTTATCATTTTATAGGCAAATATACCTTTGAGTGGAATGAATTGAATGAAGTTCATGATTTCAATTTTTTTTCTGGATAGCTGGATACATAAACCCAGTAGAAACTTCAATATAAGGTGCCTTTATGGTGTGGGTTTGGTGGTGTTAGGGGTGGTTTTTTGTTTGGGGTGTGGTTCTTTTTTTTTGTTTGTTTGTTTTGTTGGTAAAAGTAATCCACTTAAGGACCATGAAGTCTTTCACTCTATTTCTTTTATATAAACTTAAAAAACATGGCAAAGACTTCTCACAGAGAGCTTTTTAAGACAGCCTATTTCTTGTCTACTGAGTGGTAACTTGTAATCTGCAATATCCACATAATGAAAATACACTCTAAACAACATCCTCAAATGAAACATGTGCATTGCAATACTCTTGGCTTTTAAATTCAGTCAAGACTGGTTGTATAAATAGCACTAGGGTACTGAGCATAGGTTCGTTGTTCCTTATGTTGTGGAAAATGAATGTTCATGATGTGAAATAAAGCAGACTCTGAATGGCATGTGGTTTCTTGGAGATTTGAAGGATGTCAATGAAATGACTAAATTTTTACTTCATTTAGTAATGGCACATCTCTGGCTAGTTGTAAATAACATCTAATAACTTAGCAAAACTAGGGGAAGGATAAAACTGGCTTTTATGAATGGCTTATGGCCTTCCCTAGTAAGCAGTGAAGGGATGCATTGTGTAGATATGACTATTTTTTAGCACACTATTTACCTCTTCTGTTTCCCCCCAATGTCATCCTACCCACCAACTGCCAGAATATTGTTGCCTTCCCCAAACCAACAGACGACTGAATTTTTAAACCTCTGTAGGTTGGAATCTATGGCCACTTCATTAGTGTTAATTTGTAAGAATGGTCTCAGGGAAGCTGGAGGGTGGCAATTACACAAAGTACTGTTTTATAAGATGAATTGCTGAAAGGAAACAAATCTTCACTGTCTATGAAAAGTAGTTTGCTTCTTCAGAAAAGGATTGTGTCTTTTTTTTTTTAATGGTATAATACTGAAAATTAGTGTCTTTGTTAACTGTGTCATTCTCTTCAGCTAAATTGAAGTGATGTTGACAACTATTATGAGAAATGTTTCAAAACTAATTATGCTAATTAGAATGTAACTACCCATAATTACATGCATTCAAACAGCACACCAACACCCTTTTGTGTGCTTTATTCCCCAGATGCAAGACAGCCATTTGTCGCCTGAGAGGCTGCAAAATTACAGCTTAGATTGTAAATGATTGCAAACAAATAAGATACTTCTTTAGAAACACTAATTGGTCAGATAAGTGAGTGACTGTGGTGGGTTGAAATTCCACCCCCCCAACATTAAGTTTGCCAGACTGGCCCAGTTGGAAGCAAATGAAAGCTGTATTTACAAGCAAACTGCACTCTACAGTGGAATGCAGTGAATATGTACCAAAATACAATATTTACAATATTTACTGGTATTTACAATTCACAAACAGCACAAGAACCCCCTTATTCAAAGACCAGGGGAAGCTAATAGCTTCTCCTTCCCTGGCCACCCTTGTACAAAAGAAGAGAGAAAGGAGCAGAGGAAAGTTAATACCAAAACAATGCAGCCAAAATCAAGCAGAAGCAAATTAGTATCTCTCCAGAGCAAAGAAGCAAGAAGAGAAGAAATCTTGTTTTGGTACAACCAGACTTATGGTAGATATCTCTCCAATGGGTTTGTTTAGAATTGTCTTTGTTTTCTTTTTTGCACCCAACAGTGATTTATTTGCATTTTACTACCTCTCTACTCAAGATCAGTGAAAAAATTTAAAGGCATAGCCTAAAACTACCACAATGACAGTATCAATTGTGCTTGGACAAACCACATAGTTTTTAAAAAAGGTATAAATATTGTGGTGGAGTAGGAAGGTTCCACCACACACACAAAAGAATTCCACAGCTAACTCAGCCGGAGAAGCAGACGAAAGCTGTATTTTACAAGCAGATATGGAATGCAATGAATATGTACAAAAATATACAATATTTACAATATATACAGAAATATACAGCAACAGGAAACCTTTCCCCAACCCCCCTGCGGCCAGGGGGTTCGGCCTTTTCCCCCTTCTCCCTCCCTACCTCCCCTTTTTCCCAAAAGGGTTAGAGAGAGAGAGAAAGGAAGGTAATTAAAAGGGGAAAACTTTGTTAAAGCTCAAAGCGGATGCAAAAGTTAGTGTTCTCTTATCTGGTTAGCAAGAATCGTAGAGAGAAACGAGCCAGCTCACAGCACAGGGGGAAGAAGACGACTGACTGACTGACTCCCCCGACTGAAAGACTAAACAAAAATTTACAGCCGTGTCCCACCAATGAAATTGAATTAGCATATCATTGTTTTCATTCTAATATCAAAACATTCGCCCAGAGTGTTCAGAAAGTGTCTCTTTCTTAAAGGCACAGCCTAAACCGGTCACAAATATCAATGTTTTATTTTGCATTTGTAAGGATTTTTTCAAATCATTAGTTGTTTGTATTCACTTTTATCTAATGTGTATCAGACATTTCTGAATTTATTTTAAAATAATATTATTAGAGAACAAGAGAAACCTGCATTTAAATTTTTGTTCTTCTGTTGAGGAAACCAGGTCCTCAAAGCCTGAGACTGTTGGTTGAGTCTGTGAGCAGCTATTTAATACGTGGCAAGTTAATGTGTATGTACAAGGATTGCACTTGTAAGAAACATGAAAAGGCTATAATAGAAATTGCCTAAGTTGCTGATTTTGAGTCTCTCTCTAAAATCTCCCCAAAAGAAGTATCTAGATTTCTGAAATACCAAGTCTGAACTAAAGAAATTCATTTAAATGATAAGCCACTATAGAGATTGGATTGCTGTATTCTTTTTTTTTTTTTTTTTACTTAAAACTAGCTCAGCATCTAAGACTAATCACCAAGAATCTTTTTAAAAGTCAAAAGTATTTATTTGTATGAAATGCTGAATTTGCCAAGTAAGGGTAGAGGCTTTCTGTGTTTCTGTGGCTCCTAGCTTTTAAGACTTCAGAGTTGTTCTCCCTTGTGTTTTATTTCAGTAACTCCTTATGCATGAGTATGCATTTGCATTCATATTTCTTAGTCTATATTTGCCTTCTAATAAATTCTTAGTCGCATTTCTAATTCAGTAGTTAGTTCTAATTTGGTAGAGGTGAGAGAGATGGGAACACCCTTCTGCATAAGCACTCCTTCATTTTTACATAACAAGTGGCTGGAGTAGATCTGGTTCAGAGCAATGACACTGTAGTACTTTCTGACAAACAAGTGCAGGAAATTGATGACTGGGCACTCCATTTTACAAATATAAATATATCTCTTTTTGTCTATGTAATTGTTTTTAAAATAGTCACTGCAGATTTGGGTTTAAAACACATTTGTAGATTCAATTGCTTGACAGAATTCTAGATATTTGACCCCTATCCTAAACTGCCTGAGTAAAACTAATGGCTTTATTAATTATGATGCTTTTCTTGCTCATTCTTGGTGGATGAAATAGAGAACTTGAGATGGCCATGGTTAACTGTCCTTCCACAGAGAGCTTTTAATTTATCAGAAATGAGAACACATTTCATGTTACACAGTATCATTAGTTAAAGAATAATGGGGACGGTTGCATGAGCTGACTCATGGTATTAGGCTTAGGCTTGGCTGAAAACCACAAAAAGGAATAAGACTCAGGAATACAGTGATGGACCTTTATGGCATTAGGTGCAAAGCATCTGGAACCCCTTAATGGATTTATAGAGGTGGAAATGTGAGTGAGACAAAGAGAGTAAAAAGGACATAGTCAGTGAGAAGAGACTGAAAAAATGACTAGCACAGGCATTGTTTTAGTAAAATATAGGTATGATACTTCTTTTCTTTGCCTCAATTTTTACTAGCAGGACAGAATGTCTTCCAGACAGCTGGCCTGCAGAGCTGGCAGAAGGAGCCAGGGAGTTGCATAGTTTCCCGCGTTCCAGGAGGCAGTTAGAGATCTCCTCAGCCGCTTGGATCCCGACAAGTCCATGGGACCAGATGGGATCCATCCTAGGGTGCTGAGAGAGCTGGCAGATGAGCTGGCCAAGCCACTCTCCATCATTTTTCAGCAGTCCTGGCTTACTGGAGAGGTCCCAGATGACTGGAAGCTGGCCAATGTGATGCCCATCCACAAGACGGGCTGGTTGAACAAGCCAGGGAATTCCAGGCCTGTCAGCCTGACCTCAATGCCAGGCAAGATTATGGAACAGGTCATCTTGAGTGCAATCACACAGCACTTACAGGATGGCCAAGGGATCAGGCTCAGCCAGCATGGATTTAGGAAGGGCAGGTCCTGCCTGACCAACCTGATCTCCTTCTATGATCAGGTGACCCGCCTGGTGGATGTGGGGAGGCCTGTGGATGTGGTCTACCTGGACCTCTGTAAGGCCTTTGACACTGTCCCCCCCCAGCAAACTCCTGGCCAAGCTATCAGCGCATGCCTTGGACAGGATCACACTGCGTTGGGTTAGGAACTGGCTGGAGGGCCGAGCCCAGAGAGTGGTGGTGAATGGTGCCACATCCAGCTGGCAGGCAGTCACTAGTGGTGTGCCCCAGGCATCAGTGCTGGGCCCCATGCTCTTCAACATCTTTATTGATGATCTGGATGAGGGCACTGAGTCCATCATCAGTAAATTTGCAGATGACACCAAGCTGGGGGCAGAAGTTGATCTGCTGGAGGGCAGAGAGGCTTTGCAGAGGGGCCTCAACAGGCTGGACAGATGGGCAGAGTCCAACACTATGAGATTGAACACATCCAAGTGCTGGGTTCTGCACATTGGCCACAACAACCCCATGCAGTGCTACAGGCTGGGGTCAGAGTGGCTGGAGAGCGGCCAGGCAGAGGGGGACCTGGGGGTACTGGTTGATGGTAGGCTGAACATGAGCCTGCAGTGTGCCCAGGCAGCCAAGAAGGCCAATGGCATCCTGGCCTGCATCAGGAACAGTGTGGCCAGCAGGAGCAGGGAGGTCATTCTGCCCCTGTACACTGCACTGGTTAGGCTGCACCTCGAGTCCTGTGTCCATTTCTGGGCCCCTCAGTTTAGGAAGGATGTCTTGCTGGAACATGTCCAGAGAAGGGCAAAGAAGTTGGTGAGGGGTTTGGAGTACAAGCCCTATGAGGAGAGGCTGAGGGAGCTGGGGTTGCTTAGCCTGGAGAAGAGGAGATTCAGGGGTGACCTTATTGCTGTCTACAACTACCTGAAGGGAGGTTGTAGACAGGCAGAGGTTGGTCTCTTCTCCCAGGCAACCAGTACCAGAGCAAGAGGACACAGTCTCAAGCTGTGCCAGGGGAGGTTTAGGCTGGATGTTAGGAGGAAGTTCTATACAGAGTGAGTGATTGCCCATTGGAATGGGCTACCCGTGGAGGTGGTGGAGTCATCTTCATTGGAGGTGTTCAGGAGGAGCCTTGATGGGGTGCTTGGCTGCATGGTTTAGTTGTTTGGGTGGGTTGGATTGGTTGATGGGTTGGATGTGATGATCTTGAAGGTCTCTTCCAACCTGGTTTATTCTATTGTATTCTATTGTATTTTGGTCTCCATCACAAAAAGGGGAGAAAACTTGAGTACTGGGATTTCATTGTCTAGTAACATGTTAGCAAGTTAACGTGTTCATTGAAACATTGATTCATCTATAGTTTAGATCCTTTTGTGAGAAAGCATTTAATATCAAGTTGTAGGGAGGTTATCCTTTGCTTGAGGAGCATGTGCTCATCACACACTGAACACATCTGGTGTTAATGGTCTTAATTCCACTGCTGGAAATAAGTGATAAAATTTTGAACTCATGTCACTCGCATCTCTGACTCTGAAACAAATTAAATAAAGGAGGCATGGGGTAATGCCACAATAAGTGTAGGAAAATCGCTGTCTATGCTTCAAGATCTGAAGGCATGACAATAGGTGTTGATAACCTCAAAGTGAGTGCCTAGATGGAAGCCTTATCTTCAGCATTGTAGATTTATTTTTATGTGTGTAATTATCACTGTAGAAAACTTGATTTCTGCTGTGGTGGTTTCAGTCAGCGGAAATGCAAATACAGAAACTTTGAACTTCCTAGCAAAATTTGTCATAAAATGGTGGACTTTGTATGAAAACTGATGAGATATATTCCTTTCTGCTCAGTGGTTTACAGTGGGACAGGATAATTAGTGAATAAACAGACAGAGCATGTTTTTAAACTGGTGAAGTATGTTTTGGTTTTCCTCTCTGTGAGTATTTCTCATGCCTATATTACTTACAAAGTGATTGTGCAGAGGAAGGAAGCAGATAGGTGGGAACAATAATCTCATCCCTCAAGCTAAAGTACTCCCATAGTTCTTAGGATGGCTATAACTCTCAAAACAAAGAGACTTGAACTGAGTCGAATGACACTGCTGACTAACAGGCACTGAATTGAGGAGAGGAAGTGTAGTTTATCCAGATCTCTCTGGTGGGAAAGCAAGTTCCTCCTTTTTGATTTCTGATAGTTCCAGTCAAGCAAGTAACTTGTGACTATGCCTTCAGATCCTGAATGCAGACAGAAGTGTAGACAGCAATTTTCCTGTGCTTATTGCAGTATTCCCTCACACCAACTTTGTTTCATGTATTTTAAAGTCAGAGCTGTAAGTGACACAAGTTCGTAATTTTATCACCTACTTCTGGAAGTACAAATCAGACCATCGACAGAAGATGTGTACATCAGCACACACTCCTTACAGAACAGAAAACCTCCTTGCAAATTATTATTAAATATTTTCTCATTAAATATTCAAATCTATGGATTAATCATTCTACAGACAGGATTGTTCTGCAGGCATTTTTCAGTTTGAGAATGTACTGCAGAGCATGGTTTTGTGTTGGATGATGCACTGCTACCTCTAATTGCTTATGTTTCTAGGTTTAAAAGCAGATGCAGTTTTAGTGACTTAAAACTTCCAGTGGGTTGACTGCCACAGTCTGGCCTTGCCACATGCTTCTGGGTATTTGTACCTCTGGTGTTAGTCAGAGTTTCTTGTACATTCATGTGGAATCAGTTGTATTACTGTAAACTCTGCTTCTGTCCTGTGGAAGCCAGTGGAATGTGGAAGTCGATGTTTTTTGCCTTAACACTAACAGTTAATATTATAGAATCACAGAATTGTCAGGGTTGGAAGGGACCCCAAGGATCATCTAATTGCAACCCCTGCCATGGGCAGGGACATTTTTCACTAGATCAGGTTGCTCAGAGCCACATCCAGCCTGGCCTTAAAAACCATCCAGGGATGAGACTTCCACCACCTCCCTGAGCAACCTGTTCCAGTGTCTCGCCACTCTTGTGGTGAAGAATTTTTTCCTAATTTCTAATCTAAAATTCCCATTCTCTAGCTTGGACCCATTCCCCCTAGTCCTATCACTGCCCCACACTCTAAAAAGTCACTCACCAGCTTTCTTGTAGACCCCCTTCAGATACTGGAGGGCCACAATAAGGTCCTCTTGGAGGCTTCCCTTCTCCAAACTGAACAACCCCACCTCTCTCAGCCTATTCTTGTAGGAGAGGTGCTCCAGACCTCTGATCATCCTCATGGCCCTTTTTTTGACATGACCCAGCACGTCCATATCTTTCTTGTAATAGGGGCTCCAGAACTGGACACAGTATTCTAGGAATGGTCTCACAAGTGTGATGTAGAGGGGGAGAATCATCTCTCTCAACCTGCTGGCCACACTTCTCTTGATGCAGCCCAGGATACAGTTGGCTTTCTGGGCTGCAAACCCTCCCTTGGGCCAATATAACTGCAATTTATACCTATTCTGATGTCTCTGGTGAGATGCTGTCACCATATTATACTCCTCTGTGCACTGTTCCATGTGGGAGAGCAGAAACTATCTATGGAAGGTTTCAGGACAAGAAAGAACAACAGGCCACTGATAATGGAAGAATGGCCTGATGATAAGAAGAGCTGACTGCAGTAAACAACCTGAAATGTGAGGCAGAAGGATGCTTTCCTCCATGCAAAACCATCTCAACCTGATATGGGATGAAGATAACAATGGACAGCTGCATATCAAAGAAGAAAACTCAGTTAGCAACAGGGGTGCAAAAATATCAGGGAATTGCTTAGCCTGCTCTATTTTTCCTGTATGAGCTGCTTGTTCTGTACCAATCAATGATTCCTGCTTCACCAACAAGGAGTCCGTATATGCATTCTGACATAATGGCGCCCACATCAGGACTTTAGTGAGATCCCTCTCTGATCCCACCCTTGGATTGCACCCCCAGTGAGCTGAATGGGAGAAGTGAGCAAATGACACATCCATCCCCTACACTTGCAGGACAGGTACGGGGACTGCAGATAGGGAAGAATATGGGCCAAGAAGCCATGAGATCACAGCAAATACACCATGATGTGCTTATGCAAATTATCAAAGAGCAAGGGTACAGACTAAGCTCTCAAAGACTTAACCTTCTGCTGTTGTGACAGTTTTAGGCTGTACCTTTAAGAAGGGGACAGCTACAGAATTCTCTAGCTGAATGTTTTGGTGTAAAAAGGAAAACAAAGGGAAGATAAGTCTAAATGAATTTCATTGGTAGATCAGTAGAATGTAGCTTTAAGAACTTACAGTTACAGTCTGTCTTCAGTCTTTCTTTCATTCTTGGCCATCCTGCATGCAACTGACCTTGGACTGAAACTGATGAGATAAGAAAACTAACTTTCTTAACAACTGCTTTGAACTAACGATTTTCTCTTCCTTTTCTTTCTTTTTCTCTTTTTTTCCATCCAATTCGCTTGGACAAGAAAGGGGGGAGGGAGAGAGGTTTTGGGGGGAACCAGAGTGGGGATTCTCCTCAGGAGGGTTTTTCTGTGTTACATTCTTTCCTGTATATTTTTGTATATACTGTAAATATTGTATATTTTGTATATATTCATTGCATTTCATTCTGCTTGTAAAATACAGCTTTTCATTCGCTTCTCTGGCTGAGTTAGCTGTGCTTTATGCAGGGGGAGGATTAAACCTTCACACTACCACAGCTGTGGATCAATTACAATTGCCCCTGGTATCCTGAATCAGGAACATACGAATTAACAGAGTGGAACAGGATGGGAGAGACCCTCTCAGAAGCACAAAAAACCAGGAATGAATTTTCACCAGACATTTTAATAACATGGCGTATACTGTGGCTAGCGCTGACTATGCTTATGAGTAAATTGAACAGCGATACATCACCTTCTAGGATACTAAGCACTCCCATTACCCATGTGGACTCTCAGAAGTATGATGAGCTTCCTGCAAAAAAACAACATAAACAGAAACAAGTGGCATAGTCACAGGGCAAACGGAGGAGGAAAGAATGGACACTGATGACCGGCTAATGAGAGTGCAGTCAAAAAAGCTCCTCGTACAACAGCGAAAGAAGCCATTTGACGTGCCCATTAAGAAGTCTCAGACATTGCCTGATGCAGATGTAAAATATACAGACAGCAGTCAGACATAGAGCCGGATGATCCTTTTGATCATGGCTACACTGATACAGAAAAGGAGCCAGATTTATATCCACAAATACCTCTGCTTAAGGTACCCATAGCAGCTGCAGAAGGAGCAAATCCTCAAACTGAGCAGAAGGTAAACAAACAGAAGAAACAAAGAAAACCAGATGGAAAGTTAAAACCACCAACCCAAGTAACTGATGAAAAACTAATTTCTTTTGATTCTGACAGCTCCATTACTCAAGAATCACTCAAAAAATCAAAACAGCCATTTTTACAACCCACAGTACCTAGTTTATCTTCCTCTCTTCCTTTAAATACCACTACAGGAGTTAACTCGGTTGATTTTCGGAAACCTGTTAACTGTGAAAAGATATTTCTTTATATGCTTGCTATACATGCTGCTCTTATCAAATAGAAGACATACTAAAACTAATGATCAGTATAACATGCCCTTTTTATTCTCAACTTCCATAGTTCATCTAGTTCATAATGGGTCTTAGGTCCATGGGAGTCAGGACTTTGGAAGGTGAACTACTTTCAAAATGAATTTGAATGTTGAAATGTCTAACTGCTGCTCACTAAGGAAGGAAGGTGCTTTTGTGAAGAATGACTGTGTAGTAAGAGGCATTGAGTCTTACAGTGGAAGGAACAGGCAAAATGAATAAAGAAGAATTATACCTCTTTAAGGGAAAGTACACTAATATATCAAATTGAGAACATATTGTGTTATTTCAAGTGTTGAGATTAAGTGCTTTTGAAAGGAAAACGGTGTATCAAAATAAAGGAGACTGGATGCATCAGTGTTCAGAATTATTTAAAACTAAATGAAGAGCTTAAAACCTTCCAGAGTTTAATTATTGTAGTTGGAATTGAGCTTGCCTATTGCTATTTTTACTTAAGAACCAAACTTCCAACTATCTGGGAAGGATTATTCAGAATGTAATTGCACTTTTTTGCCTTGAGAATTTTAAAAAAAAATTGGTTCCTTTTCCGTATACAGAATCTAAAACATTCTGTTGAGCTGATTGTTAGAAATTGCCTCAACTTAGTGAATTGTCTTTTGGTTTTTTTCCTCTTTGCAAGACATAACTAGATATGTAGAACTGCAAACTTTGAGGTTTAAAATGGCCTAACTCCTTTATGTTTGTTGTTTGGCATTCCGTAGGGAAATACTGAGGCAAGCAGTTCAGAAACATTTTTTAAAAGGGAAGAACATTTTGGTATGTATGTAGTTTCTCAGTTCTTGTCGAAAAGGGATCCATGAGCCTACATTCATCATGTGCAAGTGATTTCAGAAAAAAAAATTATTTTATGCTGTTGTATAATTATGGAGAACTTGTAACAATAGAGAGGTTGTTCTCTTGCTTGGACTGGGGATTCATCTGTGTTTTTTGCTGAAGTAAAAACCACAGTGTTTGATACCAAAGGCACAAAACACTGAAGCTGAAATGTCTATTGTAACCAAATCTATCATCGAAAGGGAGGTTGATATTTTTAAAATACATTTAAACTAAAGTTTGCTTCTGTAACCATTAGTTTTCTTCTGGTATTCTCATAATGGATTTATTACCTTTCTAAGATGTGTGGCAGTTTAGACTGGGTGCCTCCTGCTGCTGCCACACAAGATACACCTCTGGTGCCCCGAGTGTCCAGTCCAGTGGGTGGACACAGGAAACAGCATATTTCATTCCCATAATGTCCTGCTCCCTATAAATCCATCTGCAAAGTGTCTCACTTCCTTTCTTCCCTTGCTGCTCCTGTAGGAGATGCTCCCTATCTGGTAATGGAAGGGGAGTTATCTCAAGGCCTCTTGGGCCTGGCTAGGCCTAATGCCAGGAGGAGAAGGGGGAGGGTAATCTCAGATCTGGCCATCTGAGATTAGCCTAACAGTGAAGTGGGGGAAGAGCGAGCCCTGGGGGTTTTCGGTGTACCCTCAGGTAGGGAGAAGGGGAGTACTGGGAGGCTTCTGGGTATGCTGTAAGGGACTCTGTATGCTTTGGGTTTCTTTGTCACTGTGCTTGTAGCTCTCTGTAAAACACTTTGCTGGTTTTCCATTTAAACTTTCCATCACTTCTGCAATTCGTTTGTGTGAGTCTCATATTTTTTCTGCCCCGGTGGGAGCAAGGGAGGATCTGCCTCAAACTGGGACAGTCAAATGGTAGCAGAGGATGGTTTTGATCCACTGACCTCTGGGTTATGGCTCTGAAGCAGAGCCTCTGAATGGCACCAGGGGAGGCGTATTGGTGCAAGTAGGATTTTATCCTGCAGGTGGCATGAAAACCAAGCGTGTACCCGTGCTGTCTATGGAATGTGCATCCTTTTCTCATGGCTACTATTGAAGGCTGTTGGCCAGGTATATGTGCTTTAGTATGAGAAAGCAATTTATTTTAGACAACTTTAAGATATTATCAGAAAACCAATAGTTGGGGTTTTATATATTTTTTAAATTAGTTTTTTTTAAGAAACAAGCACAGTCAGTTGTACTTCTTTGTATGTAAGAAATTGTTGCAACCTTATGGTGACCTGTGGCTTGCCACTTCTGGAGATTTGTCATCTCTCCAAGAAGAGAATTAGAATTATACCAGCAAAGGAATTTTGAATTTCTCCCTCTGAATAATACACAGTGGGTCAGAACAATAGTTAAATCTCTCCTAACATGATGCTGAGCCCTGTAGCTGGAGTGTTCTCTTGGATGCACCAATCCACCTGGCGTTTCTGAATGTGTTTTTGTGTAATGCATTGAAATACAAATTCAACAGCACTCTATCAGTCCATCTAGTATACGTTGCCTGAAAATCTTCATTTCTGAAATACAGAATAGACACAAAATGGACAATGTGTTTTGCTCTGTGTGCAGGTGCAGAATTGTGACACTGAAGGACGATATAGGAAAATACTGCTCAGAGTTCATAATTTTGTTGTTAGGCCAGCAATACCTCTTAAGAGCTGTGGCTGGGAACCCATATAAGCAGTGTCTTGAAAACATTTGGCTGGTGAAGCATGTCTGTGGGGTTTCTTTCTTTGGTTTTTTTTTTTTTTTTTTTTTTCCCTGGGGGGTACTGGTTATCATAGAATCACAGAATTGTTTTGGAAAAGACCTCTATGATCGAGTCCAGCTGGTGATCTAACAACACCATAGCCATTAAATGATGTGCAGAAGTGCCATGTCTACATGGTTTTTGAGCACCTCCAGGGACAGTGACTCAACCACCTCCTTGGGCAGCTAGTTCCAACACCTGACTGCTCTTTCAGGAAGGAATTTTTTCCTAATGCCCAATCTAAACCTCCCCTGGTGCAACTTGATACTATATCCTCTCATCCTATCACTCAACAGCAGGGGGAGGTGTGGTAAAGGCACCATATTCCCAGAATTATGCCTCAGATACTGAAACTTGTCCTGGCATGTGTGGACACATCCCCCTCCTTTCCTGAGGGGAACAAAGGCCAAGGCGTCAGCCAGGCGGCATAAACAACTGCATGCACCCATTGCATAGGATGGTCGTGATACTACCAAGTATGGGCATAATTCTAGCTTCAAGCTTTCTATAGGCTAAAGCTGGTTGTTTATGAGAGTACCCATTGGCCAAATCCAGCCTCAAGAAACTTAGAAATATTACCCCAATTTGTAAACAAATTGCTCTCTTTGTCTGCCGTCTCTCCTTGCCCGAGCTTCTAAGCTTGTTGCCTATGTGCCATAGCCTTTGCTATTAAGCTCATTGCTAGTAAGCCTTCTCTCTCCTACATGGAAGCAAACTAGTGGCCTCTGCAAGACAAGGAGAAGCCAGCATCTAGGCAGGCCTGGTGAGCCTCAGCCCTGAGAGTATCTCCAGAGGAGGGACCCTCGCTGAAAGCCTGAGAAGCTACAGCATTGTATTGCCAGCCCCACCAGTCAGAAGAGCCTGCTGTTGTCTTCAAGAGGACTGGACCCCTGAGGGTAAGACTGCCTAGTTGACGGGGAAGGGACTAGCCGAGTCTGGCAGTCCAAACGTTTGCCTCAGCCTTAAGCAGCAGACTGACAAGCCACAACCATGAGTACAGGCTTGCATAAAGTAGGAGCTGTGCCTAGCTGCATGCCTGTGTGACCCCACTGTTGTGGGAGAAAAGAGGAGCTGCCATTTTGCCACTCTGTACCCTGTGAACCCCAGGGAAACCCAGAGCACTGTCCGTGCCCTGTGATCCAAAGCCGGGAGCACTCCGAGAGGGGCCCACCTGCACCTTCGAGTCAAGCAAAGGGGAAGCTGCCACTCTGCGCAGCTGCGCCTCTTCCCCAGGGCCATCCATGCTGGTCCCAAAGCCTGTTGCTGCAGGGCCAACCCCATCCAGGGACCAGCCCTACTGGCCCTGCTGGGCTGACCCCGCAGGGCTGCTCCCTGCCATCTGGAGGGAGCCACCTGAGTCCTGCAAAGAGAGCCTGCCTACTGGCTAGCCTACATTCTGCCCCCTCTCCACTGCCACGGGAGGGACAAGGTTGCCCGCCAGCAGCCTGCTGCAGCCTAGCAACTAACCTTGCTGCAAACAAAAGATACAGTGTACCTTCCATGTGCTTTCTACTCACATTCAGTTCAAAGCACCTTCACCTAGCAGCATAACATTTCCAGTTCAAGCCTCTGACAAATTGTAATACTCTCTGTATAGTTAGCAGTTTTCAGCATCCTGTTGAGTCACCGCCTGGTGGACAAGTGGTGGAATTGCACCCTTTGCTCCTATAATTGAAATTAATTCTGTAAATATTCTAAGTGGGTCCAAATTGTAAATACTAAACAACTTAGGTGATGTATTTCACAACGGTGCACTAGAATCTTTATATAAAATATTTATTCATTGGTTATCAATATTTTTTATAATAAAAATTAGTATTTATATACTTCATATTTCATATTCATAAATTAATAACCTCTTCATCACAGGAGACCAACACCCACCTTACTACAACATCCTTTCTGGTAGTTGTAGAGAGCAATGAGATCTTCACTCAGCATCCTCTTCTCCATCTTCTCCAGACTAAATAATCCCAGTTCCCTCAGCTGCTCCTCATAAGACTCATTCTCTAGACCATTCAGCAGCTTCATTGCCCTTTTCTGAACATGCTCCAGCACTTCAGTGTCTTTCTTGTAGTACTGTACTGAACACAGTATTTGAGATTTGGCCTCACCAGTGCTAGTACAGGGCCATGTTCACTTCCCTACTCCTGCTGGCCACACTATTCCTGATGTAGGCCAGGATGCTTCTTGACTACCCAAGCACACTGCTGGCTCATGTTCAGCCTGTGGTCGACCAGTACCCCCAGGTCCTTTTCTGCTGGGCAATTTTCCAACACTCTGCCCCAAGCCTGTAGCATTGCACAGAGTTGTTGTGACGTAAGTACAGGACCTGGCACTTGGTTTTGTAAGACTGGCCTCAGCCCATGGATGCCACCTGTCCAGATCGCTCTGCGGAACTTTACTACCTTCAAACAAATCAACACTCCCACCAAATTTAGTGTCATCAGTAAACTTTCTGAGGGTGCACTGAATCCTGTTGTCTAGATCATCAGTGAAGGTACTAAACAAAACTATGCCCTGGAAAATTCCATAGAATCATAGAATTGTCAGGGTTGAAAGGGACATCAAGGATCATCTAGTTCCAACCCCCCTGCCATAGGTTGGGACACCTCACACTAGGTTGCTCAGAGTCCCATTCAGCCTGTCCTTAAAAACTTCCAGGGATGGAAGTGGGCTTCCTGCCAACTGGATTTAACTCCACTCCTCACCACACTTTGAGCCTTAACATCTGGGCAGTTTTTAACCCAGCAAAGCATCCACCCATCCCAGCCATATGCTGCTAGTTTCTCTAGGGGGATGCTGCGGAAGATAGTGTCCAAGGCTCGTTGTCACTGTTGAACCCTGAAAGGGAGTGGTTTCATGTGTAGCATTTATTCAATACCTTTTCTAAGCCCTTAAAAGGGACATTTGTTAACTGTATACAGGGGCATAAATGGCTATGGAGATTAAGTACGGAAACTTTTTAAAACTTTGAATATTAAAATATGTGTTGTTTACAGTGTCTAAAATTGCAGAGGAATGGCTATACTTTATCAGTAGTTAATGATGCTGTTAAATTAATTAGTACCTCAGAATTGCAATGTATGTTAATAATTAATAATGAATTGTCTTTATCAACCTTGTAATTTTAAAGCACTTTAAGCTCCTTACCTTTGAAATAGGATAATTTGTTTGTTTCCTAAAATAATGTGCAAGTTCATGTAGTATAACTATGTGGCTTCTATGGGTAAGTGGTGGATTCTCATTAGCCCATTCACCTATGTAATAAAGCTGGCCTATATTCTTTCACTGACTGAGTATCTTAAATACACTTTCCTGTTAACACTGTGTGGTAGTTTTAGGCTATGCCTTTAAAAATTTTTCACAGATCTTGAGCAGAAGAGTAGTAAAATGTAAGTAAACCACTACTGGGTGTAAAAAGCAAAATAACAATAATTCTAAACAGTCCCATTGGAGAGATATCTACCATAAGATTTTCTTCCCAAAACAATTTCTCTCTCTTCTCACTTCTTTGCTCTGGGAGAGATACTTGCTTCTGCTTGACCTTGGCTGTATTGTTTTGGCTAAGCCTGATGTTCCCTCTGCTCCTTTCTCTTCTCCTTTTTGTACAGGGGATAAGGGGGAGACAGAGAGGGAAAAGCTAGTAGCTTCCCCTGGTCCTTGGACAGAAGGGTCTTTGTGCTGTTTATTAATTGAAAATACCTGTAAATACTGTATATTTTGTACATTGCTTTTCATTGTAGATTGTAGTTTTGCTTGTAAATACAGCTTTATTTGCTTTCAGCTGGTCTGGTCTGGCAAATTTAATGTTGGGGGGAATTTTCAACACTTTGAAATGAACAAGCCTTCCTGTGGTTGTGCAAGTGGAAATTCTTGCTCTCTACATTATAGAGCTATGGTTCTGTCCAGTAGTCCATACACACAGACTCAAAAGGTATCTGCTTCTTGGGGTGGATAACAGTGCAAGTGTGGATGTGCCAATTTCAGCTGCTAATTTAGAAGACGCATCTCACTTCCAATGGTGTAGCTGATGTCAGTAACACTTCAGAGAGCAACAGAGCTTTTGAAACTTGAGATAGATGTGTAGTGTTTCCATAGATTTATTTTTTTTAAACCTCAGAAAACATTAGAAGGATTGCATTAAAGAAAAGTCTTGGGGAATGTTAACAGTACATAGTGATACTGTGAGTTTCTGACTTGGAGAAAATGGTTAGGCGTTGATCTGTACAAAATTTTTAAATATCCATTTTGATTGATTTCCACAACAATTTTTCCAAAGGGACAGAAAAAAAAAAATAGAGAGGCAAAAGCCCAGTTAGAGCTTAGACTGGCCACTGCTGTGAAGGACAACAAAAAATCCTTTTACAAATAGATCAATGGCAAAAGGAGGGGCAAGGACGACCTCCACTCCCTAGTGGACATGGAGGGCAATATTGTAACTAAAGATGAGGAAAAGGCAGAGGTACTTAACACCTTCTTTGCCTCAATTTTTAATAGCAGGACAGAATGTCTTCCAGACAGCTGACCTCCTGAGCTGGCAGATGGAGTCAGGGAGCAGCATAGTTCCCCTGTGATCCAGGAGGAAGCAGTAAGAGATCTGCTGAGCCACTTTGATCCCCACAAGTCCATGGGACCAGATGGGATCCATCCTAGGGTGCTGAGAGAGCTGGCAGATGAGCTGGCCAAGCCATTCTCCATCATTTTTCAGCAGTCCTGGCTCACTGGAGAGGTCCCAGAAGACTGGAAGCTGGCCAACGTGATGCCCATCCACAAGAAGGGCTGGTTGGATGAGACAGGGAATTCCAGGCCTGTCAGCCTGACCTGAGTGCCAGGCAAGATTATGGAATGGGTCATCTTGAGTGCAATCACACAGCACTTCCAGGATGGCCAAGGGATCAGGCCCAGCAAGCATGGATTTAGGAGGGAGAGGTCCTGCCTGACCAACCTGATCTCCTTCTATGACCAGGTGACCCACCTGCTGGATGTGGGGAAGGCTGTGGATGTAGTCTACCTGGACTTCAGCAAGGCCTTTGATACCGTCCCCCCAGCAAACTCCTGGCCAGGCTGTCAGCTCATGGCTTGGACGGGAGAACTCTGTGCTGAGTTAGGAACTGGCTGGAGAGATGAGCCCAGAGAGCGGTGGTGAATGGTGCCAGATCCAGCTGGCAGCCAGTCACTAGTGGTCAATGTTGGGCCCCATCCTGTTCAATATCTTTATTAGTGATCTGGTTGAGGGCATTGAGTCCATCTTCAGGAAATTTGCAGATGACACGAAGCTGGGGGCAGGAGTTGATCTGCTGGAGGGTAGAGAGGCTTTGCAGAGGGACCTTGACAGGCTGGACAGATGGGTAGAGTCCAACGGCATGAGATTGAACACATCCAAGTGTCGGGTTCTGCACATTGGCCACAGCAACCCTATGCAGTGCTACAGGCTGGGGTCAGAGTGGCTGGCAGAGCAGCCAGGCAGAAAGGGACCTGGGGGTACTGGTTGATAGTAGGCTGAACATGAGCCAGCAGTGTGCCCAGGTGGCCAAGAAGGCCAATGGCATCCTGGCCTGCATCAGGAATATTGTGGCCAGCAGGAGCAGGGAGGTCATTGTGCCCCTGTACTCAGCACTGGTTAGAACACACCTTGAGTCCTGTGTCCAGTTCTGGGCCCCTCAGTTTAGGGAAGATGTTGACTTGCTGGAATGTGTCCAGATATCGGCGACGGAGACTGGAATCAATAGGGATGACCAATATGATCTAGTATTGTTCCTTTATTGTTCCAATATTGTACAGCTATAGTGCAAGCATAGTGAGTATAGCACAGCAAAGTGAAGTGAATGGAAAGGAAAGTAAAAAGAAGTGCGTATTAAGGGAACTTCAACAACTTATATAAACTCGGAGAGCATCGTTGGCATAGCTTCATTGCTTCCCCACGAGTGACCACACATCACACTATTATGGATTATTGGTCAAGCTACCACTAACACACGAGGTTGTTGATGCAGGTGCGTGTCCTGTTATTCCCAGATAACTTGCTGTGTTTATAGCTACCAGTGTCCTGCTTTAGTTACATGCTGCAGGCACAGCACTGGTTTGCTACACTTAGCAACTTTTGCACTTAACGCTGAGCATGGCCTACCACCATGTCAGGCTCTAAGCCTACACTGCCAGATTGCTCACACTGCTCGTGCTGGCATTGCCAGATCCAGAGAAGGGCAACAAAGCTGGTGAGGGCTTTGGAGCACAAGCCCTATAAGGAGAGACTGAGGGAGCTGGGGTTGCTTAAGCCTGGAGAGGAGGAGGCTTAGGGGAGATCTTGCTGTCTACAACTACCTGAAGAGAGGTTGTAGTCAGGTGGGGCCTTGTCTCTTCTCCCAGGCAAGCAGCACCAGAACAAGAGGACACAGTCTTAAGCTGTGCCAGTGGAGGTTTAGGCTGGATGTTAGGAAGAAGTTCTTCATAGAAACAGTGATTGGCCATTGGAATGGTCTGCCCAGGAGGCGGTGGAGCCACCATCACTGCAGGTGTTTAGGAAGAGACTGGATGGGGTGCTTGGTACCATGGTTTAGTTGATTAGATGGTGTTAGATGACAGGTTGGACTCGATAATTTCAAAGGTCTCTTTCAACCTGCTTAATTCTATTCTATCTTCCAGCTCCTCGTATCATACCTGAATTTGGCTTTCATGCATCTGTCATTTAACTTGATGATTATCTGGGATCCTTTGTGGAACTGTAATGTTATCTGCCTTTGACAGTTTATGCTCTTACCTGACCACCTCTAGGAGATGGTCAGACATTGCCAGAATTTGACTCATGTTTTGTTCATAGTGGACAGAAAGCTATATTCCATGATACTTCAGCTGTGAAGTATCATTCATAGAAGACTTCTGCATTTGCCAGCATCTGTGATTGCATGGATGAAGTCTCCCATGCGATCAAGAATATGTATGACAAGCTTTTGTTTTTTGAGATGAGGTTTCTGTATGTCTGTTTTCTGTTTATTTCTAACCTGATGTTTGTCTTTAGACTGCAAGGAGAAAGAGACACTATTTCCTTTGATGGTAAGCAGGTTATAATGAACACAGAAGCATGCATTTATTGGAGTTACAGTCTGAACCACTACTTGCAGTGCCTAACAGCCCAGTAGAATAGAAAGCTTCTAGTCATTCCCTATGTGCAGAGAGGGGAAGATCAATTGCTTAACTACTGAAGCTTGGGTATCAGGAATGTCTGCTACTTTTGTGTGAGCCTTTACATTTGTAGGGAGAGGAAAACAATATTTTTGTTATGCATTGCAATATGCATTGCATATGTATTGTTATGCAATATTTTGCTATGCATTGTGTAATGTGTTGAGGATCTGCTAGGATGTTTGTGGTTTGTTCTGACATGAGATTAAGTCTTTTTTCAAGAAGACAAGCTTATTGAACTTGAAGGCTCTAGCTAGATTGGGATTTGATGCAGCCTTGAAATAGCAGTTTAATAATAAAAAGTCTTTTTTCTGTATGTCAATATGGTTCATACCCTGATGTTTGTTTTCCTTATATTAAGTTCTGTAGGTAGCCTTGTGCAGTTTTCCTTGGCAACTTTTTAATATGCCCATACTAAGACTAATTAGTTTAAGCTTGTTATACTGAGAAACTTGGAAAAGGGGGATATTGAAATGTATGCAAAGTAAATGTTTAAGAAGCATTTCTGAGTTGTGAAAAAAATAATCTTTTTAAAGCTTTCAAAACAAGAATAAACCAGGACTGTCCAGTGTTGCTGAGGGTTTGTTACAGAAACTGCAATTCAGCCTTAACAACTAGTAAAGCGGCTCGGCTGATAGCTGCTGCCTGGCAACAAGTAAACCAAAACCAAGCATGTGTTAGTAATTGTCTGGCTGGTTTTGTGACATAGTCAGATACTTGGAAATTGGTGGTACATTACTTACATGGAAAATTAATTTCTGTGCTCTGATTTGGTCTCCCTGTCAGTGGGTGGGGTAGAGTGGAGTGAGGGTGAAGAGAGAATCACATTCTTCTCCCACCTTTCTTTAGTGCTGTATTTCAGTAAGAACTTTCTTAAAAGCTACCTCCTATATAATTTTTTTTCTGTTAGTTGTGTATTGGCCTTATCTAGCATGTGTTGCTACAATTCTGCTGGCAGGAGACCTGCAGAAATTTGCAACTGGCTCTTAAACTTGAATTTCAGTGATGAGAATGATAAAATAGTAATTGTGAATTGATTTATAGGGACTTGAAGACAACACTGATACAAGAGGTTAGGTCTGGTTTCATGCATTGAATTTTGTATATGCTGCATGGAAGTTAATGTGTGCTGCTTCTTTTTGCCACATTCACACATGCAAAATCAGTGTTTGCATGAGTTTGTTTCAAAACCATTATCACTGCATCCTACAGGCCACACTCTGGTATGCATTAGCTATTTCTCCCATCTAATTTGCTTAGAAGAGTGGTATATAAGAATCAGTATTAAATATTTAAATACTTTTCTAGTCCTGAGATTGTAAAAACAGTAGTTATAATTTGTCACTTATCTAGACTTCTGAAAATATGGCACTTATATATTCTATTTTTTCTATTAACAGCCACTAGAATAGCTTATCAGTGAAGAGAAATACAGTTAAAAGCTCCCTTTTCACCAGTGCTAAACAATTCCTGTGCCTTTGGATTGCAAGTGACCAGAAGATAAGGCAATTATTGCATTACTTGTTATCTATTCTAAGCATTAGATTTTTCACACCTGGGAAGAAAATAATCATTTAAAAAACTCAATGATGATGGCTTGATTACATCTGTAGAGTGTTTAAGGTATAGGAAATAGCCTTGACAGAGACAGATTTGGTGGGCAGAGTACAAGTGAGTTGTTCCATGGTGTGTAGTAAATACAATTTATCATATACTGCCAACATGCGTGGTGTAAAAAGTGGCAGCCACACATAGGATATGTATATACAGCAAATTAAATTAAACCTGCATTGTGAAATTGTTGCTGTATATCCATATATATATCTTCACATCTCTACATTCTCTTAGTTCTGTCAGTCAGTAGTCTTTTCTAAGTGAAGCAATATGATTAAGGCAAATAAACCCCCTATTAAATGTGGAAATAAGCTTTCTAAACTTTTCTAAGTGTCCTGAAAACTATCTGCTAACACTTTTCATCTTTAAACAAACATGTACTTAGGGGTATGTATCTAACTGAATTCTGAAACGTCCTTCACATGTAATCAGGTCAAAACCTAGGGGGAAAGATTTTTGAAAAAGTTGAGGTCATTTATTGTCTGTCTTAAAAGCATTTTGCCTTCCTTGATGAGGAAAAGAAATGGTGTCCTTCATATTCTATATACTTGTGTTATTTTGTGGTTCATGTACAACTAAAGCATGCTTTTTTGCTGCAAATGGGAAGGAATCTATGAAGCAGTTTGATGATTTTATATGTATACATATGTATATGTATTGTTCTAAAGAGTATGTTTTATACTTTGTGATTTTCCTTCTAAAACACACCTTTTTCAACACCATAATCGTGTCAGTCATGGTGTTGATAGTTAATATTACTGAACTAATAAGCTGAAAATGCTGAAAACCTTCAGGCAAAAATAGCAGGCCTTATTTTAAACACATAAATGCACCCTTGGTAATATCTAAGAAGATTCATAGGTGGGTGAAAATTCAGATGACACTTGTGAGTTGCAAACATCCACCTTTTGGTACCTTCTGATATGCCTTTATAAATTGCAGCATAACCTTAGGAAAATATTACTTTTAGGATTGTTAGTGAATCTCCTTTTCATTGAAAAAGTAAATTTGTTATTTTGCTGTGTAGAATTAATCTAATCTTCCACTGGAAGGCAGTCTTCTCTTTGTTTTATTCTCCTGCCTTCCAGTGTTTAACTGTACCAATGATCTTTAACTTAGAATCATAGAATACTTCTTGAAAACAAAGTAGTACTTGTACCTCGTCTGTATTTGGAAAGTTTCTTGATGCAGGTAATATCTTTGTTTTACTTGCTTACAATTCTTTCTATGAATTGTTCATGTACACAATTATAACTTAGGTGACACTTGAGGAAGTTTGTTGGGTTGTAGACCTTTTGCACCCGTGCTTGTCAGTGATACATTACTTAGTGGTATGACTTTTTTGTGCTGCTGTTGTTCAACTAGTGAACTTTAACTTTTGTGCTTTATAGACCTCTCAGATAGATGGAACACTTTAAATTCATACACCTACATTAGTCAGTTATGTATAGTTAG
This sequence comes from Picus viridis, assembly GCA_033816785.1. NCBI lineage: Eukaryota > Metazoa > Chordata > Aves > Piciformes > Picidae > Picus > Picus viridis. The sequence goes on from CM066606.1 coordinate 56,442,463, forward strand.
ATATGCTGAAATTATTGTTGGGGAAACAACCCAACAGCCCAGTATCATTTTGAGAATGGATAAATTATACATTGGAAGGGTTTGTATTTCAGTGATTAAAATAAAACTTGTGTAAGTATGTATTTAGATTCTGTTTATAAATGTAGACAGCCTTGCAGCTGAAACCTCTGGTGTGTTATGAGAGATAAATAGTTAAGATTTTTACTTCTGACCCTTGAAAATTTGAGTCTTTGGCTACTACCTTAAATTATTTTTTTGCTGTGTTCACTAAAGAACAACAGTGGCATTTAAATTTATTTGTCTGTGTTTTCTTTGGAAACAGAGAACTGTGGAAAGGATAGGATGCGAGGAAACATGGATGTGAATGATTGAGTTTTAAAGCACTAACAAAGGAGAAAGAAAAGATGACATTTTGAAATGGAAATGGGAGGAGTATTGGGAGGAAGCCAAAGAGGAAATACCTGTATATCCGTAATGTAATTCTATTTTTCCTTTGTTTCCCAGGGGTGAGGGATCTAGTTACCTTTCCACTTTACAGAAGAAAACTGCAAAGTTTTCAGTAGGTACAGCATGCTGTTTAAAGAGATGTTATACTTAAAAATTAATTGAGGAGCCTGTGTTAGAGAGAAGGTCAGACTTGACAGTTGCAATACTCCCTTCTGGCCTATGAATCTATAAATCTACCAGAGTGTTTAATTTTTCTTTTCTTCCTCTTGTTGCATTTGGTATGAGCATCTTTCTGAACTGAAATACAGTCCTGATCCTGTAACTGAAATCAATAATGGGTAAGTTTAAGCCATTGACCTGATGTTATGAATGTATTTGGAGCTGGTCACAAAGAGACAGGAGAGACGTGTCCAATTACTACCACTGTGTAACTCAGACAAATATTGACTGCTTTTTAAAATAATATAGTTGGAGGTCTCAGAGAAATGTAATTTAGTGTGAATACTGAATTTTTTATTGTAAAAAAAACCCCAGCAAACTGTTAATGCAGTTCAGTTGTAGGAAGAAAAGCAGGGGACAAAGAGAGCAGCCTTTTTTTTTTCTCTGTTTTTTGGACAAGATGTTATTGTTCAGCTTATCTGTTCAGCAATCTTTCATTTTTTTGTTCTGAATGCTTTTGCCCTTAGCAAGTTTTACTACTCTGGAAAGTACATGGACCACTTCTCAAAATGATGCAATCTGACAGGAAATCAATTTTTTTTTTTTCATAGTAGATTTGAGGGTGTGATTGTCATCGTCCTCATCTTAGATTGTTAATGGTGAATAGCTAATAGTATGACAACAGCTTTTGGAAAAAAAAATAAATCAATTATTTAACCAGCATCTTAGCTGATAAGAAAAGTCCACCATGTTTTTCTTCCGTAGAATCTGTGTTGTGAAATGTAACCTTTTTGGGTTCAGCACCTAGTTTTGGACCAAAAGGAATTCTTCTTGCTTCAGAGAGGTGGCGGAATCACCATCCTTGGACGTGTTCAAGAACGTGGACATAGCACTTTGGGAGATAGTTTAATGTCCATGGTGGTGTTAGGTTGACGGTTGGACTCGATCTTAGGGGTCTTTTCCAACCAAAACAATTCAATGATTCTATGATTTGGGACACTTGGAAGCCATGCCCCAGGTCGAAGCCTGACCTGGTGGTTACGGCCTTCTGCATCCCCCGAGACCGTCTCTCTGCTGTTTCTCAGCTGCTTTATGTTGGAAATCCTGTTGGGGTAACTTATTTAAAAGTGATGTTATAGTATGTAATTACTGATGCATTTTGCAAGTAACCCCAAAATTACTACTCTTCTGTCTGCCCGGAATGACAAGAAAACGAGACGAAGCAAGGTAGATAAGTTGAAAACGGTGAAATGATGGGAATACTCTTTTCTATTTACCTAGGGTCGCGGGTTAGCGCTCCACCTAATGACTGCACTTAGGCAATTTTTTCCCGTGACACTCGCCCACGGCGCGGTGCTGCCGAGCGGGCTGGTAGCCTGACGGTGCCGGTGAGCGGGCCAGACCCACAGGCAGCGGGAATCGCGGGCGGCGCGCTCTGTCCTTTCCTCATCGCGGGCGCCGGGCCGGACCTGGCCGCGGCATGGGGCGACCGGCCGAGGTGGAGCTGGGGCAGTGGGTCGCACAGGGCGCCCGGTGCCGGACGAAGCGGCGAGGGGCGGTGTCGCCGCGGGCCGGAGCGGTTCCGTCGCGTGCATCCCCACGCCCTCCACCCGCCCCGAGCGCGAGGCTGCTCCGCTGGCGCGCGCCGAAGTTCCCGGACTGCACAACTCTCCCGGTCACGTGCCCTGGCGGCGCCAATCGGCGCAGCCGTGATGTCAGCGCTCAGCAGCTGCGGGGGATGCGGAGCAGCTCGTGGGGTCCGGGCAGTGCTTTATGGCCAGGCGCCGCGCGGCATGACGGTGGTGGAGCGGCGTCATGGACGAGGCCAGCATCCTGCGGAAACAGGGGATGCAGGTAGGAGCGGACCGGCGCGCGGACGGCTCCTGTCTCTCCTCAGTTTCAAAGTTGCCCTCACCTGCCATGAGGCGCAGGGGCGTGCCTGTGCGGGCAGGAGGGGCGCGGCAGCGGCCGGCCGCGGCCGGCCGCGGCCGGCCACCGAAGCAGAGCCACCATTGGCCCCAACAGGCAAGCGGTCGCGACGCGGTGTCTGTCTGGCGCCCCCGGGTGCTTCCCGGCCAACCGGCGAGGCAGTAGAAGCAGCGGTAGCGGTGCCGGCACTTTCCGTTAGGAGTGCTCGAAAGATGGGGAGCAGACGGCCTTTACCTAAGGAAGAAAGTTTCGCGACTTAGGGCTTTCTGGGATCTGCGGCATACTTTGTAGAATGGTGGGGCAGGAGCATTGCCGTTTCCAGTCAGCTTTTAGGGCAGCAGTTAGGACTTACCCGCTGGCAGTCTTGAACTCTAGTAAATGATATATCCCCAATGGAGTGTCACTTAGGGCAAAACGTTGGTGTACCTCATGTGGTTTGAATTCAAGCTTGCGTACTCTTTTTGGATAATGTATTAAGAGCTCATTAAGAGCTCCCCAGCCCCACGGTGTCATTTGGTTATTAAGGACCATGTGTCAACAGTCGATTAAAGATTGTAGTTACTTTTTATACTGTTTAAACAAAATGGAACATCGCCTCAAACTACACCTTTCTGGCCAGTTTAGTAGTTTAGAAAGTCCCTTTGCTTAAGTTGCTCTCAGCGGCGAATGCATTTCCTTTCTTTTGTTTTCCTTTACATCCGCAATGTTTCAATGGGAGGAGAGTGAAGAGGAAAGCCTCCTTACACTTGGGATCGTTAGTTTTTAGTAATGTAAGACAACTTAAGATGTTTTAAATGCACTGAACTTAAACACTTATGAACTTTTCGGACAGATGTGCTTTGTGATTAGTGCTTTCAACTTGGTGCTGATCAGGTGGGGCAATTTCTATTTCTATTAGATGGATGAAGGCAAGTAAAATCTCTGTAATCTATAGTCTGTGTAGCATAGAGAAGGCTTAAAACTCTCTGGAACTTCTTAGTCTTATGATAATCTATTAGCTTTTCTTTAACATGAGATAGTGTTTGCCCGATTCTGAGTTTTTATTTAGTTCTTAAATCCCAAATCTTTTTTATTAATTGTCTATGAAGTGTGAAGGAGAATCAGAACTCCAGGTAAGGACTGCCAGTGACAGCTTTTAAGAGAGGATTACAAAGTTTTGAGCGGGGATTCCTCACAGGATTTCCTCCTGCTAAACCTGCTGTATTCTACTGAGTAGTGTGCTCCAAATTTTTTTCATTTTGACAAGAATCAAACATCAGTCTGTTCTTATTAAAGAATAACTTAAAACCTTAATGTAAAAGCCTATTGCTGAGCTCTGCAAATGTAATTTTGATTTTTTTGTTGTGTTTTGTTTTTTTGTTTTGTCTTTTGAATGAATACCAAGAATATTTCACAGAATACTTGCTCACTCCTGCATATGCTTATGGGATCATTTAAGAGTATTAAAAACTATATAGGGGGTAATCCTAGTGCTAGAAAGACCAATTCATACTTGTGCTGCATGCAGTAGTAAATTGTTTTTAGAGATGTATGCCGTTAGAATCTAGTCCTGGAGTGGGAAAAAATAGCCAGTGGCCAAAGGTCTTGAAGTTGACATGTGGGCTAGTGAAAGATAGGGCAAAATGCTATTTGGGCTCAAATTGTATTCATTAGAGCCTTAAATGAACCTGCCTTCATATTGTCCTTTTACTCCCCTTACTCCCCTTACTGTTTTTATCTTCTTCTGTTATCCATGTACTGGACTAGAAACTGATATGAATTTGTGAGCTGGAAAGCTGATGATACAATATGTGAAAGGAGTAGCCTCTGCCTAATACTTACTAATAAATATTGATTAGATCAAGTCTGAGTTGTCTGCTTGGCTGACATTTGCTTTCTATAGTACAACTCATTACAAAGTAATGAGTTACTCATTTTGTAGTAGTATATGTTCTTACCACTAAAAAGCCCCTAATTCTCCTGCGATTGTGTTGTTTTGTGGGAGTATCTTTCCTCTCCTTTTCTTTTTCCTGTGTAATTGATACTTTTCTTTAAAGCCTACTGAGACTATTCTGAAAGGGATTAAGAAAACCCAACAAACAAAAAAGACCAAACCACAGTAAAAGTTAGCAGTTAAGGCTATTCTGGAATGCTTCTGGTCTTCAATGTAAGGTCATCTAACTTTACTTCGTATGATTTTGTAACTTTTTTTGTATGTGTTTAGAAGTAAAAATGGTAAAACCAGGTAATCTACTGAAAAGCTGTGTGCTCTCTTAGGCAAAGGTGCATCTAAATTAAACCAGTCAGGTAATGGGAAACATCACATACTTAAAAGCCACATTGGTGCAAGTGCTGGGTGGTTGGTGTTTGTTTTTTTTTTTTCCCTTTTAATTTCTACACAATTTGCTTCAAAGCTTGATTTACAGGACACAGACCATTTCCTTTTAGACGGGAACCTGATATACTTGTGTTTAATGCCATGCACCACCATACTGTGTTTAAAAAAAAACAGGAAGCAGCTTGAATTGAATCTCAAAATATAAGCCGTAAGTAAATACGTAGACATTGACAAATCTTGTTTCGAGTTGATATGTGGAAGGTTTTTCTTGTGGTCAGACTTTTAAGGAACTGAACCTTTAATTTAATGTGCCCTCAATACCTACACCTATTTCATCTTAACTGGTGCTTACTCTTTCTTTGTGTCTAGTTATTTGTATTAGTTGTATTATTAGAGAAATAACAAGTTCTGAGTCTGTAGTATGTATTCCTTTTTGGTGAGCAGATTCTGAATCTTTAATCACAAAGAACACATTTGATTTGTAAGAAGCACCAGGGAGAAAATTGACCTTCTAAATTTAAACAATGCCAAGTATAATTTGGATTGGATTGAAGTAGGTATCTATGGAAAATAAGTCAATAAAAATGGCAGCAGCTAACTTCTTGCATATTCTTCATCAAGGTTCTTAAATTGCATTGTAACAACCTGTGTTTCTTCTTTCTTCCATGAATTTTTATAGTAAGTGTTTGAGCACTGTGTTTTACACTGCCGTAAATCAAACTCCATCAGTCTGTAAGACTGATCATGGGAATGTGGGAGAAATCTTACTGCCAGATGCAGTCAGTTTCAGTCATGTTTCCACAGCTGATGAAGCTTTCTCTTTGTTGAACAGATGCTTTGGGCCTTCCCTTTTTCTTATACTAATTTCAGTTCTGCCTCTAAGTGGCTGGTAAGCAGTGTCTTGTAAATTTTGGGGTAATTACATGAGCTTTTTTAAATTAGAATTGCAGATAAATTGACCAATGGCAGAGAAATTGGCTATATATGAAATGTGCCAGATGTCAAAGAAAATGTTGTGTTTGTTTTATTGGCTCTGGGTGTGCTTGTTTGTAAAGGCCAAAAAAATTTCACAGGGATCTAAGGCTTCCTTGAATTCAGGATGACTGCGTTGCATTGATTGAAGAGATACAATTACAACCAGTATGGAAAATACCAATTGAAAATATTCCAAAACTGGACTTCATTGATTTGAGGGGGAAGAAATAAAAATAATTCAATGTCAAATTTCAGGCTCATTGCTATAGAAATGGAAGCTGGCGTTGTAAATGAAAATGTGATGTAAATGGGGTGTTGCTATTTTGGTGGAACTAAAGAGTCAATTCATAATAGTTCCATGTATTTCTAGAAAAAAATGGCAAGGGTCACAGTCATTACATAGTTGTCAAGGGACTATTCCTTTTCTTCCACCTCTAGTATAGAACTGTTGGATTTTTAGGCAAACATTTTGAAAGTTGGTTCTTATCTAGACCTTTACAAAGAGTACAACCTTACAGATTTTTCCAAGTCCTTCCTTAATTGGCTTACCTAAAAATGCATTCGAGAAATAAGCTGCAAATAAAAAGGCCTTGTTTGTAACACCCAAACAGGTGTGATTTCTTTGGAGCAGGATGTTCTGTGAAAATAATTCTTTCTGAAATACTGAAAATTGACATGTAATGGGTAAGGATCGACTGGGAAGCCACACTATAGGAGAGGAAAGGAAATAGGGACACCCTTTCTACCCTTGAAAAAGGGTAGAAAGCAGGACCCTGGGAACTACCAACCTGTCAGCATCATAGTATCATAGTATCATAATATCATAGTATCAGTCAGGGTTGGAAGGGACCACAAGGATTATCTAGTTCAACTCCCCTGCCATGGGCAAGGACACCTCACACTAGATCAGTTTGCTCAGAGCCACATCCAGCCTGGCCTTAAAAACCGCCAGGGATAGGGCTTCTACCACCTCCCTGGGCAACCTGTTGCAGCGTCTCACCACCCTCATGGTGAAAAACTTCTTCCTAACATCCAATCTGTATCTACCCATTTCTGTTTTTTTTTTTTTTTCCCATACCTCCTTGTCCTATCATTACCTGATACCCTAAAAAGTCCCTCCCCAGCTTTCTTGTAGGCCCCTTTCAGATACTGAAAGGCCACCAACAAGGTCTCCTTGGAGCCTTCTCCTCTCCAGACTGAATAGCCCCTACTCCCTCAGTCTGTTTTCATAGGAGAGGTGCTCCAGCCCTCTGATCATCCTTGTAGCCCTTCTTTGGACAAGCTCCAGCACATCCAGATCCTTCCTGTAATAGATGCTCCAGAACTGGATGCAGTACTCCAGGTGGGGGTCTCACCAGAGTTGAGTTGGGGGGGAGAATCACCTCTGTTGAGCTGCTGGCTGTGCTTCTCTTGATGCAGCCCAGGATGTGATTGGCTTTCTGGGCTGCAAGTGCACACTTGCATGTTGAGCTTCTCATCCACCAGCACCTCCAAGTCCTTTTCTTCAGGGCTGCTCTCAAGCCAGTTACTACCCAGCCTATATCAGTGCTTGGGATTGCCCTGACCCAGATGCAGGACCTTGTATTTGGTCTTGTTGAATCTCATGAGGTTGTCATGGGCCACTTCTCCAGCCTGTTAAGGTGCCTCTAGATGGCATCCCTTCCCTCCAGCGTGTCTGCTACCCCCCACAGCTTGGTGTCGTCAGCCAACCTGCTGAGGATGCACACAATGTCACTGTCCATGTCACCCACAAAGATGTTAAACAAGACTGGTCCCAGTACTGATTCCTGAGGGACTGCACTTGTCACTGGCCTCCACTGGGACATGGACCCATTGACAGCCACTCTTTGGGTATGGCCATCAAGCCAGTTCTTTATCCACTGAATGGTCCATCCATCAAACCCATGCTGCACCAGCTTGGAGACCAGGATGTGGTGTGGGACAGTGTTGAAGGCTTTGCTCAGGTCCAGGTAAATGATGTCATGCTCGGCCTTCATCTGTTAATGTTGTGACCTGTTCATAGAAGGCCACCAGGTTTGTCAGGCAGGATTTGCCCTAGGTGAAGTCGTGCTGATTGTACCCATTCACTTCTTTGTTGTTTTTTTGCCTCAGCAGTGCCTCCAGGAGGATCTGCTCCATGATGTTACCAGGCACAGAGGTGAGGCTGACTGGCCTATAGTTCTCTGGGTCATCCATCTTTCCCTTTTTGAAAATGGGGATTATGTTTCCCCTTTTCCAGTCAGTGAGCACCTCCCCGGACTGCCATGACTTTTGGAATAGAATAGAGAGGGGTTTAGCAACCTCATCTGCCAGTTCCCTCAGCACCTGTGCGTGTGTCCCATTGGGTCCCATGGACTTTTGCAATTATTGAGCGGGGAAAGCTTTTCTGAAGTGGTTAACCTTTTCCTCTGTCTTTATTTCTCTTGGCATTGAGGTCAATTTATTTCAGGGTTTAAACTCCAGAATGAATAAATAAACAAATAAGCCCTTTGCTGCTGTCATGAGTCCAAACTTGGTGTCTTCGGTGCATAACACTCTTGTAAATAATGCTTTATGCTAATTGTAGTAATATTTCTTGGTAATGTCTACAATATAGTCACAAAGCTGACTGGCTTTTGTACCAAGTTTGAAAGGCAAAATACAAACTAATGTTACTCCGTGTCAGTTCCTTTGGAGACTTCCACAGTGGAATTTGGATTGTCTTGATGCTGTTTTAAGACTCATAAGGAAAACCAGCTTTGTAGTCCTCTCTGTACTCCTTAGCTCCTGGATTTGGGTCACTTGGCTTATCCTCAAAATCTGCTTGTGAGTTTTGCATGTGGTGGGGTTTTTTGTTTGCTTGGGGTTTTCTTGTGTTTTCTTTAGGCTTGGTTGGGTCTTGTTCTGTTTGTTTGCTTGTTTTTACTCCTGATTAGTTAGTAGTAGGCATAGCTGCATAGCCGCATGAAGGGTTGTTACTTGTAATTGAAGCAGATTGTTTTTTTTTCAATTCTGCATATAGTTCTTGATTTTACAAATGGTTTTCATAGCATTGGCATTTACTTATTTTGTCACAATTCCTGAAACAGGTAGTTTTCCATGGCTTTTTTTTTTTCCTTTAAATACTTCATCCAGCTTTCATGCAGTTTTGACTGTGATGCTGCTTCTTGTGCCGTGTTTAATGTCAAGATTTGTTTTTACCTACTGAGACAGTGGATTTGCTTTAAAAATTTTAGGGTTTCCATTTCTTGTTAGGAGATTATCAAATTTGCTCATAAACTTTGAGAATGCAACTACATTGTTTTCCTATTAAACTGAAGTAATAAACTCTTGCTTATAGAAATGTCAAATATCCACTTGAACATTAAAATAATAGAAAAATGAATGAATGATTGTTATGATCACAAAGCATAACACTCAAAGCTGCAAATTAAAATTTTGATTTTTTTGGCTTTTTCCTTTTATGTGCAGCTCTAACTTCTGCCATCTGATGTAGGATCTTTGCTTCATCTGATGTAAATCAGAACAACATTTGTTTCCTATCAACAGCTCATGCCCTCTGCAATCTTAGTTTCTAGTGCTGTGTTCCTCTTGGATTTCTCTCAGCTTTTCATTCAAGTACATCTTGGTTTTAGTTCTCAAGTTTAGCACTCCATGGTGGTATGCAGCAACTGGGATTAGTGATAAAAACGATAATTGCACTGAATCTCTTGAGAAAAACTAAGCTCTTCAGAGACTTTAGATGCTAAACTCTGAGTTTCTGCAGACCATGTTATGTTTGGAGTACTTTGTTCTTCCTGAAATTTTAGGTTTATATACATAGTTGGCTTAATTGCATAGAGATATTAAATAACACTTCTGTGACCCCTAAGTATCCTCCCCAACCAGGATGCTGTGTCAAAGCAAGGGAACAATTGTACTTGAAAACTTCTTTTTTTTTTTAAAAAAATTTTTTTTTATTCTTAGAGGTCTTTTTCAACCTTAATGATTCTATGATTACAGCTACTCAAAGAAAGCCTAGGTGTAAGTTCTGCAGGTACATTAGGGAATTCAGCTGTCAATTTGTGTGCATAACAACCTGAAAATAATTCCTATACTCTTAGGTTTTCTTGAACACAACACTCATGGGCATAGCTGGAAAATTGAGGTTATGAGTGGAAAATGGATTTTAGGACTTCAGTGTCCCTTGTGAATGCAATTTCTTAGTTTTGAATGACTTAAGAATTTTTCAGTATTTTAGTAAATGTGGAGCAGTGCAAGAAAGGAAGGAGTAATATAAACGAAAAATTAGGAAGCGTGCATGTTTATGACCAGGGTGAAAGCTATATTTTATGGTGTCCTGATACTTTATTAGTTTGTGTGCTGTTTCCTTCTTTTCTTTTTCAAGAACAGTGTTGTGTTTATGTTTAAATATCAAAGATTACCATAGTGTATTTGGACTAAGCGGAATAGTGATCAAGTATGTTATGTTATTATTTGGCTCGATAGCCGACCAGAGCCGGCGACCGGGACTGCCCCGCTTGGACTGTGAGCTTCCTGCTTGGTTTTGCTTTCCTTTCAGGGCTTTGCGGGTCAGGAGAACTCGGGGGTAGCAGGTAGGTCCAGCAGGATTGTGCTCTTGCAAGCCTGCTCGGGAACGGAGGCAGGGTGTCAGCCACGGGAGGTTTAAATCCCGCCCGGGCTGTGCCGCCACTTTGGCTCAAGAGCCTTCCTGCTGATCAAAAAAAAAAAAAAAAAATTTTTTTTTTTTCTTTTTTCAGTCGAACAGTCACCCATGGTTGTCACTCAAAGGGTAGAAAAACAGCATCTACCCAGACAGACTTGCTATATCAGCATGCAGGAGTCCAGGCTGCCAGCTGCAGTGAGTGCTTGAGCCTGGCACTTGGAATAGAGGGGGAAGGAGAGAACACCTGTGTCAGGTGTGACCAGGTGAACTTTCTCCTTAGTGTGGTGGCCGAGCTGAAAGATGAAGTGGCCGAGCTGAAGGAGGAGGTTTCTAGGCTTAGGTCAATAAGGGATAGTGAGAAGGAGTTAGATATGTGGGAGAAGGCTCTGCAGATGTCCCCTGCTGAGGGAAGGGTCCCTGGAAACGGGGAGGGATGGATACAGGTCCCTGCCAGGGGTGGCAAGGGAAATCCTTCCCGGCCCTCTCCTCCTCCTCCGCTGCCCTTGCATAATAAGTATGAGGCCCTGCAGGCCGAGGGCAGTGGGGATGAGAGGGCTGAGGAGCAGCCATCTGGGCGGGAGCCTAAGGCTAAGGCCAAGCAGTCCCCACCAACTATCATGACCAGCTCCACAAAGAAAAGGAGAAGGGTTATAGTTGTTGGGGACTCTCTCCTGGGGGGTACTGAGGGACCCATATGTTGTCCTGACCCATTCCACAGGGAGGTCTGCTCCCTACTCAGGGCGCGGGTCAGGGACATTGTGAGGAGACTCCCTACGTTAATCCGCCCCTCTGACTATTACCCTCTGCTGGTAATACAAGTGGGGAGTGCTGAAATTGACAAGAAGGGCACTAGGGCAATTAAAAAGGAGTTCAAGGCCCTTGGACAATTGATTGAAGGGGCAGGAGCTCAAGTGGTGTTCTGCTCAGTTCCCTCAGTGGCAGGGGAGTACACTGAGAGAAACGGGAGAACCCACACCATCAACAATTGGCTCAGGGGATGGTGCCAGCAGTGAAATTTTGGTTTCTTCAATCACAGGGCAACTTTTACTGCACCCGACCTGCTGGGACCTGATGGGGTGCAGTTATCTAGAAAAGGTAAGAGAGTCCTAGCACTAGAGTTGGCAGGGCTCATTAAGAGGGCTTTAAACTAGGTCTGAAGGGGGTGGGTGAGGAAATCAGTCCCTCTGCAGGTGGAGTGGGGCACAGACTAGGGTCAATAGAGAAGTCGAGAGCCCAGCTGAAGTGCATGTACACCAATGCACGCAGCATGGGCAATAAGCAAGAGGAGCTGGAAGTCCTGGTCCACCAGGGTGACTAAGATATAGTCACCATCTCAGAAACATGGTGGGATGACATGCACGATTGGAGTGCTGCACTGGGGGTTACAAGCTCTTCAGGAGAGACAGGCAAGGGAGAAGAGGAGGAGGGGTGGCTCTGTATATTAGGGAGTCACTCTCTGCCACAGAACTTGAGGTGGAAAACGAAGGGATTGAGAGCCTGTGGGTTAAAATCAGGGGGAGACTAACAAATCTGACATCCTGGTTGGAGTCTGTTATAGACCACCCAACCAGGATGAGGAGGCAGACAAAATATTCTATAAACAACTGGAAGCTGTCTCCAGATCATCAGATGTTGTCCTTGTGGGTGACTTTAACCTGCCAGATATCTGCTGGGAACTTAACTCAGCAGAGAGGAGGCAGTCCAGAAGATTCCTGGAGCGCATGGAGGACAACTTCCTGATGCAGCTGTTGAGTGAGCCTACCAGGGGTCAAGCTCTGCTTGACCTGCTGTTCTCCTATAGAGAAGGGCTGGTGGGAGGCTGCCTGGGATGCAGTGACCATGAGATGGTGAAGTTTTCAATTTACAGGGAGATAGGGAGGAGCACCAACAGAACCTTCACCTTGGACTTCCGGAGGGCGAACTTCAGCCTGTTTAGGAAACTTATTTGCAAAGTTCCCTGGGTATCAGCCCTCAAGAACCAAGGGGTCCAGGAGGGTTGGACCTACTTCAAACAGGAGCTCCTGAAGGCACAGGAACTGGCGTTTCCCATCTGCCGAAAGATGAGCCGGCGGGGAAGGCGACCGGCCTGGATGAGCAAGCAGCTCCTGGAGGAACTAAGGGGAAAAAAAGAGTCTGTATCACCTTTGGAAGGAGGGGAAGGCTTCTCGAGGTGTATTTAAGGAAGTTGTTAGATTATGTAGGAAAAAAATTAGAGAGGCAAAGGCCCAGTTGGAGCTGAGGCTGGCCACCTCAGTGAAGGACAACAAAAAGCATTTTTACAAATATATTAACACTAAAAAGAAGGGCAGGAAGAACCTGCACTCCCTATTGGACCTGGAGGGGAGCACGGTGACTAAAGATGAGGAAAAGGCTGAGGTCCTGAACACCTTCTTTGCCTCAGTTTTTAACAGTGAGGCAGGAGGAGTTCAGGAGGAGTGGCCTCCTGAGCTGGGTGATGGGGTCAGGGAGCAGTGTCATGCCCTGGATATCCATGAGGAATTAGTTTGGGACCTGCTGAGCCACTTGGACACTCACAAGTCCATGGGGCCGGATGGGATCCATCCTAGGGTGCTGAGAGAGCTGGCAGGTGAGCTGGCCAAGCTGCTCTCCATCATTTTCCTCCAGTCCTGGCTGACCGGTGAGGTCCCAGATAACTGGAAACTGGCCAGTGTGGTCCCCATCCACAAGAAAGGACGGATGGAGGAACCCAGAAACTACAGGCCAGTCAGCCTGACCTCAGTGCCAGGGAAAATGATGGAGCAGATTATCCTGGCGGCAATAACTGCGCACCTGCAGGATGGCCAAGGGCTCAGGTCCAGCCAACATGGATTCAGGAAGGGCAGGTCCTGCCTCTCCAACCTGATCTCCTTCTATGATCAGGTGACCTATCTGGTGGATGTGGGGAGGCCTGTGGATGTGGTCTAGCAGGACTTCAGCAAGGTCTTTGACACCGTTCCCCACAGCAAACTGCTGGCTAAGCTGTCAGCTCGTGGCTTGGCCAGCAACACTCTGCGCTGGGTTGGGCACTGGCTGGAGGGCCGGGCCCAGAGAGTGGTGGTGAATGGTGCCACATCCAGCTGGAGGCCTGTCACCAGTGGCGTTCCCCAGTGATCAGTGCTGGGCCCCATCCTCTTCAGTGTCTTCATTGATGATCTGGATGAGGGCATTGAGACAGTCATCAGCAAATTTGCAGATGACACCAAGTTGGGAGCAGATGTTGGTCAGAGGGCAGAAGGGCTGTGCAGAGGGACCTCGACTGACTGGACAGATGGGCGGAGTCCAATGGGATGGCATTCAACAAGTCCAAGTGCCGGGTGCTGCACTTTGGCCACAACAACCCCATGCAGAGCTACAGGCTGGGGTCGGAGTGGCTGGAGAGCTGCCAAACAGAGATGGACCTGGGGGTGCTGATTGACAGCTGCCTGAACATGAGCCAGCAGTGTGCCCAGGTGGCCAAGAAGGCCAATGGCATCCTGGCCTGCATTAGGAATGGTGTGTCCAGCAGGAGCAGGGAGGTCATTGTGCCCCTGTACTCTGCTTTGGTTAGGCCGCACCTTGAGTCCTGTGTCCAGTTCTGGGCCCCTCAGTTTAAGAAGGACGTCGAGACACTTGAACGTGTCCAGAGAAGGGCAACAAGGCTGGTGAGAGGCCTTGAGCACAAGGCCTGTGAGGAGAGGCTGAGGGAGCTGGGGTTGTTTAGCCTGGAGAGGAGGCTCAGGGGCGACCTCATTGCCCTCTACAACTACCTGAAAGGTGGTTGTGGTGGTTTAAGCTGGGTGCTGGCCCGGATGCCACTGCACAGACCACACCTGGGAGGTCCCAAGGGGTGGGCCCAGCCCAGGGGGTGGTCACAGGAAACCAGGTATTCCATTTCCCCTAATGCCCTGCTCCCCTGTAAAACCTCCACACGGTGTCTTCACTTCCTCTTTCGTCCCCTGCTGCTGCCCTGGTAAAATGGTGTGAGCTGCCTCCCTTGGGTTGGGGGGGTGGGAGAAAGAGCCCTGGGGGGGGTTTTGGGTGTACCCCCAGGTGGTGATTGCATCTCTCTCTTTTGTCACGGTGCTTGTGGTTCTCTATAAAACTTTAATTGTTGTTCCTTTTTGTTTTTCTATTTAAACTTTCCATTACATTTGCAATCCGTTTGTCTGAGTCGTTATTTCTGCCTGTGGTGGGAGGATTGCTCTCCCAAACCACGATAGTGGTTGTAGCCAGGAAGGGGTTGGCCTCTTCTCCCTAGCAACCAGCACCAGAACAGGGGGACGCAGTCTCAAGCTGTGCCAGGGGAAGTTTAGGCTCAAGGTGAGGAGAAAGCTCTTCACCAAGAGAGTGATTCGCCATTGGAATGGGCTGCCCAGGGTGGTGGTGGAGTCGCTGTCCCTGGAGGTGTTCAGGAGGGGACTGGACGTGGCACTTGGTGCCATGGTCTAGTCGCAGGGTCTGTGGTTACAGGTTGGACTTGATGATCTTCAAGGTCTCTTCCAGCCTTAGCTATACTGTGATATTGTGAAATCCCATGAACAAGCAAGAAACTCTACGTTTCTTGGGTACAGTGGGATTTGGGAGACTGCACATTCCTCGATACAGTCAGATTGTGAAACCTCTGTATGATGTGACTCGAAAGAGTTTCTAGTAGGGATCTGAACAACAAGCAGCCTTTGACCAGCTAAAACAAGAAGTAGTCCAAGCAATGGGTCTGGGACCTGTCCAAGATGGTCCAGACATTGAAAGCATTTTGTACACATCTGCAAGTGACAATGGTCCAACCTGGTGCCTATGGCAAATAGCTCCAGGTGAGACATGTGGACGACCTCTTGGTTTCTGGAGTTGACGTTACAGAGATTCAGAAGCAAATTATACTCCAACAGAGAAAGAGATTCTAGCTGCCTATGAAGCAATAAAAGCTGCTTCTGAAGAAATTGGAACTGAGTCAGAACTTCTTCTAGCTCCTAGATTGCCTGTTTTGAATTGGGTGTTCAAAGGCAAAGGTTCCACACTGCATCATGCCACAGGTTCCACATGGTCCAAGTGGATGGCTTTGATAACTCAAGAGCTTGAATGGGAAATCTTGAAAGACCTCATCTGGTGGAGGTGATCACAAGCTGACCTGAAGGCACTAGCTGTACTAAACCTACAGAGGAGAGAGTAACTCATGCTCAGGAAGCTCCTCCTTACAATGACCTCTCTGGTAATGAAAAGAAATATGCTTCTATAATGTGATGGGTTAAGGCAGCCCCCTCCAAACCCTCCCCATCACGGGCAGAATAAAACAACTCAAAACAGAACGGATTGCAAAAGTGATGGAAAGTTTAAGGAAAAGCGGTGAATCTTTACAGAAAGCCAAAAGCAGAGTGACAAAAGAAATCCCAAACAGTCCCAAGATAATCCCATCCCCACCTGGGGGTACATCCAAGACCCCCAGGGCTCCTTCTTCTCCCCCCCCCCGCTAGGCTAGTCTCAGCTGGCCAGGCCTGAGACCGCCCATCCCCCTGGCCTTGGGCCTAGCCAGGCCCAAGGCCGGGAGACGTCTCCCCCAGTTACCGGGCGGCGGCGAGGGAAGAAAGAGAAAGAGGCGGACCCCACGCAAGGTCTTATAGCAGTGCAGGGGATTGTGGTAGGAGATACACGGTTTTCCTGTGTCCACCCACTGGGCTGGACTCCTGGACACAGGAAGTGTGCCATGCAGCAGAGGGCACCCAGCCCAAACCACCACACGCCACCCCTTATCTCATACCACAACCCCTGCACCCAAACACATCATCATATTAGAAATCCCTGATGACGCGTCCGGCAGGGTCCATATCTTCTTCTGGGCGTCCAAACAGTCTCTCTCAGGCTCAAGCATCAGTCCAGTCCAGTTCTTCCTCTCTCATCCAGTGGAACCTCCCAGCGATGCAGATTTCACTCTTCTGCAGTGCAGGTTCTCCATGGATCCGTTGGACATCCTGGCCACCTGGAAAAGCCTCACAACCTCTCAGCCAAGCTCTTCTTCTTGCTCACGTTTTGCTCAGCGGCATATCTCCACCCCTGGGGCAAGCCAGTCGGAACAATCCGGCTCCACGACTGCTTTTCCGATCCCCAGGGTGCCGCAAACCGACCGCCTCCGACCGCGGTCCAGGCTACCCAAACGCCTATCAGGGTACTTCACCCCCCACACCGGGCGTTCACGTACCGAGGCGTAGCAATGTCCGGCTGCACACCCCCGGAAGAGGGAGGGGCTGCGCCACAGCCCAACTGAGAGGCAGGGAGGCGGAGCCAGGTGCTCGGCGCCATTTTTCGGTACTGTCCGAAAAACATGGGGGAGATTAGAGCCAAGCCCACTGCAGCCCGAGCGCCGGCCGGCGTCCGCTACCGCGGCCACTCAGCACACAGCAGAGCCCGGCCGCCTCTACCGCCGCGGTACAGGATCAAAATCACCTCCACCCCTCGGGCACTCCAACAGCTTCCCCAGCGAAAGCCACAAGCGCGTTCTCAGAGCCTTTGAAAACGGCTTTCCAGCTGGGGTCCCCGTTCGCCTCTCCTGGGTCTCGGGGGCTAGCTCGCCCGCCCGCCCGCTGCGGCTGGCTCCATCCTTGCAGCGAGACGGACCTCATCTGACCTGCTCGCCGCTGCCCCTCCCCCGCCTCACCCCCCGCCGCTTCCACCGCCCGCGGAGAGGAAAGGGTGGGGGAGGGGCAGGTCCCGCGTTCTTAAGCGGTAACCCCCGACACACCAGGTGTCCCCCTGCAATCCACAAGAACCCACACGATCGCCCCGGCAGCAAAGCTTGAGCCCCCCGACCTTCCCAAACCGAAAACCGACGCCCAGAACTAAATTTAAACTATCCATCATTTGCAATCCGATCTGCAGGTCGCCACACCAACCAGCCCCACGTTGGGCGCCAAAAAATGTAGTGGGTTGAGATAGCCACCCTCCCCACCACGGGCAAAATGACGACTCCAACAAACGGATTGCAAAAGTGATGGAAAAGTTTAAATAGAAGAAGTGAAGGTGCACAAAAGAAACCAGAAACAGTGACAGAAATAACCCCAACACACACCCGGATGAACCCCATCCCCACCTGAGGGTGGGCCCAAGACCCCCAGGGCTCGTTCTCCCCCCCTGCTAGGCTAGTCTCAGCTGGCCAGGCCTGAGACCGCCCATCCCCCTGGCCTTGGGCCTAGCCAGGCCCAAGGCCGGGAGACGTCTCCCCCAGTTACCGGGCGGCGGCGAGGGAAGAAAGAGAAAGAGGCGGACCCCACGCAAGGTCTTATAGCGGTGCAGGGGATTGTGGTAGGAGATACACGGTTTTCCTGTGTCCACCCACTGGGCTGGACTCCTGGACACAGGAAGTGTGCCATGCAGCAGAGGGCACCCAGCCCAAACCACCACACTCACAGACAATTCCTGTCGTCTTGTTGGAAACAGGTGAAGGTGGAAGTCTGCAGTGTGCAGTCCAACACGCTGAGGTGCAGAAGCAAAGGATGGAGAAGGAGAATCCAGTAAATTTGCAGAGGTAAAAGCTGTTGCTAGTTCTTGATGTAGCTGAACGTGAGAGATGGCCAAAGCTTTATCTCTACACTGACTCAGGGATGGTAGCCAATGCTCTGTGGGGTTGGCTAAAGGACTGGAAAAAGAGTGGTTGGCAGAGAAGAAGAAAGCCTATTTGGGCAGCTGATCTGTGGCAGGACATTGCTGATCGAATCGAGAATTCCAGTGAAGGTGAGACACAGAGATGCTCACATTCCTAAGAGCAAAGCTACTGAGGAACAGCAACACAACCATCAGGCAGATCTAGCTGCAAGAGTTTCTCCAGTAGACATGGACTCTGATTTTGATCTTGACTGGGAGCACCGAGGTGAGATGTTCTTAGGTTGGTGGGCTCACGATTCATCAGGACATCAAGGCAGAGATGCAAACTACCAATGAGCTTGTGACACATCCATAGACATTTCCATGGATGCTATCACACAAGTCATCCATGACTGTGACATTTGTGGTGCTATTAAGCAGGCAAAGCGAATTAAGCCCTTATGGTATGGTGACAGATGGTCCAAGTACAAGTGTGGTGAAGCTTGGCAGATTGACTACATCACTCTACCTCATTCTTGATCTGGTAAGCAATATGTGCTCACTATGGTGGAAGCAAGGTGTTTGGAAACCTATCCAGTTCCACATGCAACCGCACACAACACCATTCTTGGTCTGGAGAGACAAATCCTGTGGAGACACGGAGCTCCAGAGAGGATTGAGTCAGACAACGGAACTCATTTCAAAAGAATCTTGTGAAAAACTGGGAGAAAGAGCATGCCATTGAGTGGATATTCCACATCTCCTAATATGCACCATCTGCATGGAAGCTTGAATGTTTCAACGGTTTGCTGAAAACCACTCTCAAAGCCATGCGGGTTGAATCTTTGAAAAACTGGGAGAAACATCTATCATAAGCAACCTACTTGGTAAATAGTAGAGTTTCCGTGTATTGAGCTGGACCTGCACACTCAGATTTGCTACAAAAGGTAGAAGGTGATAGAGTTCCTGTTGTTAGAGAAAAGAATCTGTTAGGCAAAACTGTTTGAGTATTTTCTCCTTCAGGTGAGGCCAAACCTGTCTGAGAGGTGGTTTCAGCTGAAGGTCCTGGTCACACTTATTGGGTAATGCAAGAGAATGGTGAAATTCAGTGTATTCCACAAAGAAATCTAACTCTATCTGAGAGAGTTTAACTTCAGAGTATTGTACAGATACAACATTGTGCCCAAGGAAGAATCCATGAGGAATCTACGGTGCAGGAACCCTAAGAACTCTGAGAGCCCTGAGTCACCTGAGAGTCCCTGTTCCTTTCCTTTTCCTTGTGTGTGGAGAGACAAACTGTTTTCTATTTTCCTGGTTTTTGGACTTCTGAATGATCTGTGTCCGAGGACAGCCAGAATGGACAGTTAACTTTATTTACTCATTGTAGATATTGTTTTAGATTAGATGGATAGTATTAACAGCCAATGAAATTGTTTAGAAGGGGTGGATTGTGGCAGTTTTAGCCTATGCCTTTAAAATTTAGCTGCAGATTTCAAGCAGAAAAGTAGAAAAATATAAATAATTCACTATTGGGTGTAGAAAGGAAAACAAAAGATTATTCTAAACAAATTCACTGGACAGAATGTCTGGTATAGAAGCAGTTGTTCTATAACCTCTTTCACATTTCACTTCCATTCCGATTCCTTTTCTGTTTCTCTGGCTTGGCTGTTCTGCTTGGGAGATGATAACCACTTCTGCCTGGCCTTGAATGAGATAAGCTAACATTGCTTCCTCTCAGCTCCTCTTTTCTTCTGTTACAGGGAGGGGGAGGAGATTTTGTGAGGGGGCAGCAGAGCAGCTTCCCTGCTCTCTGGGGGACCAGAGGTGTGTCAGGGCGGTTTCCGTGTTATTTTCTGATTGTAAGTATCTGTATAATATTGTAAATACTGTATATTTTGTACATATTTGCTGCATTCAATTGGAGAGTGTAGGTTTTGCTTGTCAATACAGCTTCCATTTGCTTCTGATTGAGTTAGTCATGCTTAGTTAATGTGAACGGGAAACTTCAACCCACCACGTTGCCATAACTAGCAGTGCTAACAGGAGAATGTCTGTCAAACCTGTTGCACTTTTTTTGTGGCAGAGAAGTTAACAATTATGGCTCTGCTTCATGAAACAGATGCGGTTTTCCTCTTCCAGTAGTTTCTGTGGCTGGGCAGATTAATTGTTGCAAAGTAACAATCCAGGGCTTTGATTTTCTTTATTTTTTGGGAGATAACACTGAAGGCTTTGTTTTCTTGATGTTTAAAATTGAAGCTATACATGTACTTCGGTTTTTATTGACTTGAGTTCTGGCCTTGGCTGTAAGGATTGCTACATATGCCATAATGCAGCATTCCATGTCAAATAATTGAAAACAGATTACTTTTGTCTTTTAAAAAAAATGGAAGGCTTTAACTAGTTAGAAATCCTATGCTTTGCTGTGCTATGAAATGGCTGTCTAGCAGAAAGCTTTCCTGATCAGCCTGATTAGGGGCATAGCGTATTATTAACGGATATCAGTAATAGATTAACATCTTACTAGTGAAACCCAAACTAGCTAACCCCTTCCCCCACAATAAACCCCCAAACATTTCACGTTGGCTTGAATCTAAATCTGAGAAGGAAGAACTGTGTGTTAAAATTCCTAACTTGATCTTGCTTCCATGCTTGGCACACTGAATTGTCTTCATGTCTGAAGAGCTTGCACTGTTTTACAAAAATACATTATTTGATTTCAGAATTCTTTGAAGGCATGGAGAATAAGACAAGAGAAGATACTATGTTGTTACCTCTCATTCTAGTACAAGCCTTGCATATATTTTTTTGTCTTACACCATATTGTCAGAAAGGTAGGTTATAAGCTTCTCAACCTCCTTTGGGTTGTCTGGGTCTGCCGAAGTTAATTCTTTTAGTTTTGTCATCAGTCTGTTGCATACTTGTCTATCACCTTGAGTGATTTCCTTTTGCATACTCTATGTTCTTTAAGCATTGCTAAGTCCAGTGTTTCATCTAAGCAGAGTATGTTTTATTATCTAGTTTTGTGAAATTCTTGGGAGGGAGCAGAATGCATGCAAATCTCCCTCCTTGTCTGCACATCCTGGCAACCTTTTTTGTTATATAGAATTCAATTGTTTTAATGCCTTAAATGAAGCTTTCTTGGAAAAAGATTCACATTACAGTACTCATTTTCCCTTTTTCTTAATAGTGAAAAACTGATTAACCAATCTGCAGCTGAACACTGAAAATGTGAAACTAATTTACCTTTTGAATCTCTCAAGATCTTTCTATTTTCCCACTGGGTTTTAATAATTTAAACAGTGATAGCATTTCCTTATCTCTTTGGTAAATTGAGGTACAGAGAAGTTTATTTGTTGGACACTGCAAGGCTGCTGGTGACCTTGAAATTCCTGTCTTGTTACCATGAACTCATAACCTCAGAAAAGGCTCTTTTGTGTCATGTCACATATAACATAATAAAGAGATGTCAAAGTTTTATCACTGAATACAGTTCAAGAACTTATGGTGCTAAGTAGGACTTCAATTCCTGGACAGAACTTAACCTCTGATAGAGGTGGTCTTGAGTAGTATTCAGAGATCTGTTCAACAGGTATGCAAGGGCAGCTGCTGATGTACTAAGTTTATTTTCTGAATTGTTCTGTTATTAATAAAAAAAAATCACTGGATAATATGGTGAATTAATGTTGCAGTGATGCTGCTTAAGCTTTTAGTAATGTGGAATGACTGGGATCTACAGCTCTCCCGTAACAGTTGTAGCTTCTTTTGTTAAATGGTAAAAATTTCAACCTATCAGAAGTTGAATGGTGTCCTTTGGTTATTCTGTTTTGGCCTCTGTGAGGCAATAAGGGCGGGGTACAACTTGAGATACGTTGGCTGTTGTTAGAACATGACAAAGAAAAATGAGAGAGGCAAAAGCCCAGTTAGAACTTAATCTGGCCACTGCTGTGAAAGATAATAAAACACATTTTTATAAATAAATTAATGCTAAAAAGAGGGGCAAGAAGTATCTGCTATTTTTATTGGACCTGGAGGGGAACGCTGTAACTAAAGATGAGGAAAAGGCTGAGGTTCTAAATACCTTCTTTGCTCTATTTTCAACAGTAAGGTAGGAGGACTACAGGATAACTGGTCTCCTGAACTGGTTGATGGGGTCAGGGAGCAGTATAGTACCCCTGAAATCCATGAGGAATGAGTTTGGGACTTGCTGAGTCACTTGGATACTCACAAGTCCATGGGACTGGATTGGATCCATCCTAGGGTGCTGAGAGAGCTGGCAGATGAGCTGGCCAAGCCGCTCTCCATCATTTTCCTCCAGTCCTGGCTGACCGGTGAGGTCCCACATGACTGGAAACTGGCCAATGTGATCCCCATCCACAAGAAGGGTCGGATGGAGGAAGCTGGAAACTCCAGGCCTGTCAGCCTGACCTCAGTGCCAGGGAAAATGATGGAGCACATCATCTTGAGGACAATCACTGTGCATCTGAAGGACGGCCAAGGGCTCAGGTCCAGCCAACATGGATTTAGGAAGGGCAGGTCCTACCTGACCAACCTGATCTCCTTCTAAGATCAGGTGACCTATCTGGTGGATGTGGGGAGGCTGTGAATGTAGTCTACCTGGACTCTTCAGCAAGGCCTTTGACACTGTCCCCTACAGTAAACTCCTGGCCCAAGCTGTCAGGCCATGGCTTGGACATCAGCATTCTGTGCTGGGTTAGGAACTGGCTGGAGGGCCAGGCCCAGAGAGTGGTGGTCAATGGTGCTACCTCCAGCTGGAGGCCAGTCACTAGTGGTGTCCCCCAGGGATCAGTGCTGGGCCCCATCCTCTTTAATATCTTCATTGATGATCTGGATAAAGGGATTGAGTCAGGCATCAGTAAATTTGCAGATGACACCAAGTTGGGAGCAGATGTTGATCAGTTAGAGGGTAGAAGGGCTCTCCTTGACAGGCTGGACATATGGGCAGAGTCCAATATGATGGCATTCAACAAGTCCAAGTGCTGGGTGCTGCACTTTGGCCACAACAACCCCATGCAGAGCTACAGGCTGGGGTTGGAGTGGCTGGAGAGCTGCCAAACAGAGAGGGACCTGGGGATACTAGTCAATAATAGGCTGAACATGAGCCAGCAGTGTGCCTAGGTGGCCAAGAAGGCCAATGGCATCCTGGCCTGTATCAGGAATAGTGTGGCCAGCCGGAGCAGGGAAGTCATTGTGC
Source organism: Picus viridis (assembly GCA_033816785.1). NCBI lineage: Eukaryota > Metazoa > Chordata > Aves > Piciformes > Picidae > Picus > Picus viridis. The sequence goes on from CM066606.1 coordinate 56,465,695, forward strand.
CCCTGCACTCAGCATTGGTTAGGCCACATCTTGAGTCCTGTGTCCAGCTCTGGGCCCCTCAATTTAAGAAGCCTATTGAGACTCTTGAATGTGTCCAGAGAAGGACAACAAAGATGGTGAGAGGTCTTGAGCACAAGCTGTATGAGGAGAGGCTGAGGGAGCTGGGGTTGTTTAGCCTGGAGAAGAGGAGGCTCAGGGGAGACCTTATTTCTCTCTACAACTACCTGAAGGGAGGTTGTAGACAGGCAGGGGCTGGTCTCTTCTCCCTAGCAATCAGCACCAGAACAAGGGGACACAGTCTCAAGCTGCACCAGGGGAAGTTTAGGCTTGAGGTGAGGAGAAAGTTCTTCACAGAGAGAGTTGTTAGCCATTGGAATGGGCTGTCCAGGGAGGTGGTGGAGTCACCATCCCTGGAGGTGTTCAAGAGGGGACTGGACGTGGCACTTGGTGCCATGGTCTAGTAGTCATGAGGTGTTGGGTGACAGGTTGGACTTGATGATCTTTGAGGTCTTTTCCAACCTTGTTGATTCTATGATAAGGAGAAAAATCAGACTAAATGCTTCACATTCTAATCCAAGAATTTTGTTTCTAGATTTCTTATTTACTTTGTCCTTCGGTTGTATTTTCTCTGTACTCTCTCATAGCAGTGATTTTACAGAAGAAGAATTATTATAAAAATGGAAATACAACTTTATGAAGGACTTTGTCTTTTGACTTTTTATGACATTAGAATAAAGGGAAAGGTTTATGAAGCACTAGAACTTTAAATAATATGCAGTGTTGTGTTTTGGTATTCTTTTCCTTGTTTCTGTTTTGTCTCACTAAAGCTTTGTCTTTTAAAATGCTCTTTTTCTGTTAGCACTGTCTCATGTTTCACTTAGAAAATGTTGACTGACATTCTTCATGATCGTTTGGAACTGTTTTAAGATCAGACTAATTTCACAACCCATTTTTGTTTTGATGAACTTACATATTCTGTCAGTATGCTATTTCAAAATGTTTCTGACCTGTTGTTTTCTCATGAATAATGAAGAACAACAAATCTTTAGCCAGAGAGGGAAAATGAGGAAAGTAGTTGTAGTGACCAATTATCTGGGAAAAAGAGAGCCTACATTTTCCTGAAATTTCAATAGGAAAAGCTTTCCCATAAACTTGATTTTTATGCTGAAATTTTTGACTAATCTATGTCACTGCAAAATGCCAAGGTGAACCAGCTTTGTAAAATGCTGTTGTAATTCCATGTCTGTATTTATGAAGAAAGCAAAATGTGTTCCTTTTGCAGAAGTAGTGTAGTCACCTATAGTATCAGTGTGGGTATGGGTGAGTTGTTTTAACATAATTTTCAAGCTTGAAATGCGAACTGAGGGAATAAACTTTAAGTTCAGGCGAAAGGGCTCTAGGTTGGAAGCACTAGTTCACTGCAAGCTGGGGTCCTCTGCCTTGGGCCTTAGGGGTATTACGTGTATGATTTGTGTGCATTGATTTAAGGTCACCGGCTAGGGCTCCTGCCTGCCTTTTGCAGCTGGGCTGCCTTCCTAAGGTGACCTTGCATGCATGTTCAAGCCCATTCAAGAGCTGGCAGTTAGTTTACACTTGGTATGTGCTTCAGGATGAAATAACTTCACTTTTATCTGCAAAAGCTCTACAATGTGAATACAAAACAAAATATTATGAATACCTGTCAGATATTATTTTCAGAATAATAGGCTAGAACAGATAAGTATCAGGGCAGTTCAGAATAAGTGATGAGGGAACACAGGGTCCAATATGTGGGGCAGACCCTCCTCATAAGGGAAATCTGCTGTCTTCCTGGAGCCAGGGTTGAAGATGTCAGTAGGAAATACCCTAGCTTGGTGCAGCTCTCAGACTATTACCCTTTACTCATCTTCTGTCTAGGTGAAGAGGAAACTGCAACCCATAGTCCAAGAGCAATCAAGAGAGACTTCAGTGCTTTGGGACAGTTAGTGAGGGATTCTAAAGCACTTGTTATTTTTTCCTCCGTCCTTCCAGTTGCAGACACATTGGGAGGAACAGGTGGATCCAGTTTATTAATACATGGCCCCATGGTTGGTGTCACCACCACAATTTTGGGTTTTTTGACAGTGGGATGGCTTATGTGGTGCTAGGCTTGCTGGCATCAAATGGGAGGACTTACCCTTTCAAAGGGGAAAGAGAGGGTCCTTGCTCAGGAGCTTGCACAGCGTGTTTACAGGGCTTTAAACTAGACCTGAAGGGGAAGGTGGGTGCTATTAAGCTTGCCTGTGACAAGCTGTGGTGTGACACACTATAGTGAGAAGGACAGGATCTTAGTAAAAGCCCTCAAACTGTTCTCCTGAGGTGTGGTGGGGACATTGCAGCACAGTTGAAATCTTACAGACATGAGCTAGGGGCTCCTGAGGTAATAGCAACCAAAAGGGAAACACCTGTGAAGTTCCTCAAGAGTATTAAAGGGGTATTCTGAAAAGGTGACATGGCTGACAGCCCAGCTGGAATGCTTCTACAACAATGTATGCAACATGGGCAACAGTAGGAGTTGGAAGGTACTGTGCTTATGGAAAGCTACCATCTGGTTGACATTAGTGAAGCTTGGTAGGGTGAATCCCATGACTGGCATCTGGTGTAAAAGTAGCGCAGCAAGCTGTAGCAAATCCCAGGAGCATTGAGGGGAACTTCTTGGGCCAGATAATAGCCCTGCCTGAGGGGATGCGATAGTGGACCTAATGGTCACCAATGCAAGCTCATCAGTGACATCAAAACTGAAGGAAGCCTGGGCTGCAGTGTTTATGCACAGGTGGAGTTTACAGGCCTGAGGGATATAGATCAGATGAGAAATAAAGTCAGGACTCTCAATTTTAAGGAAGTAAACTTCCAGTTGTTTGAGCACTTAGTCACTAGGACCTCCTGGGAAACTGCTGTCGGGGGAAAAGGGAGCAAACCAGAGCTGTCAGATGCTTTCCATAGAGTGCAAGAGCTTTCAGTCCCCAGGTGTAAGAAATCAGGTAAGGAAGACCGAGTTAAGACCTGCTGGTCAAACTAAAAGGCACAAAGGAAAAGAACAAGTGGTGGAAGCAGGGCTTGGTATCCTGGGAAGAATGTAGGGACACTGCGTGGTTCTGCAGGGATGTGGTCAGGTAGGCCAAGGTGTGGATTGAGCTGAACTTGGCAAAGGATGCAAAGAATAACAAGAAAGGGTTCTACAGTTATACCAGCCCTAAAAAGAAGGTAAAAGAAAGCATACCTGCCCCTTGATGAGCAAGAAGTTAATAACAACAGATGACAAGAAGGCTGAGGTACTCAATAACTTTTTTGCCTTAGTCTTCACTGTCAAACTTTCTCCTCACATCTCCTGAGTTAATGGACCAGAAGATGAGGACAAAGGGGGGTAAATCCCTCCCACTGTAAAGAAAGATTATGTTTGGGCCCACCTGAGGAACCTGAACATACATAAATCTGTGAGACCTGATAAGGTGTATCCCAGACTCCTGAAGGAATTAGCTGATGTATTTGAAAAGTCGTTGCAGTCAGGTGAAGTGCATGGTTACTGGAAAGAGGGAAATGTTGCACCCATTTTTAGTAAGAGTGGAAAGGACAGCCCTGGGAACTACCAACCTGTCAGCCTCACTTCTGTGCTTGGGAAGAACATAGAAAAGTTCTTCCTTGAAACTCTGATAAACACATGGACAACAGGGAGCTGATTTGAGGTAGCATGGCTTTACCAAGGCCAGGTCCTAACTAACCTGTTGGCTTTCTGTGGTCAACTGACTACCTCGGTGGATGAGGATGTCACCTGCTTGGACTTCTGTGAGGCCCTTTGAGATGGTCCCTGACAACATCCTCCTCTAAAGTGGAGAGACACGAATTTAATAGATGGGTGGTTTGGTGGATGAGGAATTGGTTGGATGGTTACATTCAAAGGTTAGTGGTTGATGGCTTGATACCCAGATGGAAATCAGTGGCAAGTGGTGACCCCCAAGGGTCTGTACTGAGAGCAGCACTGTTTAATATTGTAATGCTTTGGAATTTACCACCATATTAACAAAAGCTCAGCTCACTCAGTCGGGAAAGCAAATGGAAGCTATATTTGCAAGCAATAACTACACTTTACAATGGAATGCAATGAATACATACAAGTATACAGTATTTACAGTATTATACAGCTATTTACAATCAGAAAACATCACAGAAACCCCCTGAACCCCTTTCTGGGATCCCAAAAAGGAGCAAGGGAACTGCTCCTCTCTCCCCTAACCTCCACCCCTTGCCTTCTCCGTTTAATTAGAATGAAAAGAAAAAAGAAGTTAGGGGTACTGTTAGCTCAAAGCGCTGTTAGTCAGTAGTGTTCTTCTCTCGAGGTCAGCGGCGATAAAGTTTTTCCATCTGAGCAGAGCAGAAGCTGCAGCCAGAGAAAAGGGAAAGGAATGAAGTGGGATGTGTGATGCTATGGGTACATCTTACACATAGGCCCAATGAAATTTCTTTAGAGTAATCTTTTGTTTTCCTTTTTACACCCAACTGTGAATTGTTTATACTTCTGCTCAAAAATTTGCAGCTAACTTTTAAAGGCACGGCCTAAAACTGTCACAAATCATAGAATCATAGAATCATAGAATCAGTCAGGGTTGGAAGGGACCACAAGGATCATCTAGTTCCAACCCCCCTGCCATGGGCAGGGACACCCCACACTAGATCAGGCTGGCCAGAGCCTTGTCCAGCCTGGTCTTAAACACCTCCAGGGACGGGGCCTCAACCACCTCCCTGGATAACCCATTCCATAACCCAAATATCTTCATCAATGACATAGTGGGACTGGGTGCAGGGAACCTCAGCAGGTTTGCAGGTGACACAAAGATGAGTGGTGCAATTGACATGCCAGAGCTTGAGTAGTGGGCCTGTGTGACTCATGAAGTTCAGTAAGGCCAAGTGCAAAGATATTCACCTGGGTCAGGGCCACCCTCTATTATCAATGTTAGCTAGGAGATAATGTGATTGAGAGTAGCCCTTGCAGAGAAAAACTTAAGAATTTTTTTGTGGATGAAAAGCTGGACATGTGCTGGCAATGCACTCACAGCCCGTAAGACCAGTTGCATCCTTGACTGCGTCAAAAGAAGCAGGGCCAGGAGGTCAAGGGAGGAGACTTTACCTGTGGCAATGGTGGCAATAAGCAGTGTGAGCATTCTGGAGTATAGGCTTAGAGCCTGACATGGTGGTAGGCCATGCTCAGCATAAATGCAGAAGTAGCTAGCAGTTCAGCTATTTTATTTCTGCACCATCTAACTAAAGCAGGACACTGGTAGCTATAAACACAGAGAGTTATCTTGGAATAACAGGATGCACACGTGCATCAACAACCTCACACATTATTACCAGTTTAACCAATAATCAATAGTTGTATGATGTGTGGTCACTCATGAGGAACCAATGAAGCTATGCCAACGATGCTCTCCAAGTCTGTATAAGCTGTAAAGGTTCCCTTAATAAACATTCATTTGGTACGCACAATACTAATACAATACTCGTACAATAACGGCACAATACTATATCATGTTGGTCGTCCGTATTGATTCTGTTCTGTCGTCTACATTTACCTATCTACTCTGTTGTGGTGAGTCCTCACTTGAGCTACTATGTCTACCTCTGGAGTCCTCAGCACAAAAAATGATGGAGCAGGTCCGAGAGGGCTACAAAAATGATCTGAGGGCTGAAACGCGTCCTGGGAATGAAGGCTGAGAAAGGTGAGGTGGTTCAACCTGAAGAAAGGAACGCTGTGGAGGGACCTGCTGTAGCTTTTCTATACTTAGAGGGGCTCTGTAAGAATGATGGTGACACTCTTTAGCAAGTCCTGTGACAACTGGACAAGGGGTAATGTTTTTTAAATAAAAGAGCAGAGATTTAGAATAGAAAAGGAATTTTTTACAGTGAGGGTAGTGAAACATTGGTCTGGGATGTGTAAGATGCCCCATTCCTGATAACATTCCATGTAGAGTCGGACAGGGCTCTGACAATTTGATCTAGTTAAAGATGTCCTGTGTCACTGCAAGGGGTTTGATTAGATGACCTTTCAAGGTCCCTTCAAGCATAAAACATTTTGTGATTCTATGAGAAATGTAGATATTCTTTCTTGTTTCAAAATGTTTACTATGTGCACAAATTTCTTAACAGTGTAAATTCTACAAGAAAGCTTGTTGAGGTTTTCTTTCATGTAAGTTTGGGGAATTATTTTTGATTTAAGCTTTACAATTATACATTTAATTATAAATGCACTGTATTTGATATAAAAATGGAATGTATTTGCCACACTCTAGTTTTTAATGGTACATTTCAGCATGAGTTTTCTAAAATTGGATATATTGTACTTCATTAAGCTTAAATAAGACTTCATTATGTACTGCTACTAGCTACATCCTTAGAGCTGTTTGTAGATGCAGTAAAATTCTGACTAGTTGATTACTGAATATCTCATATTGCAGCTAGTTTACTTGCTCTCCTTATGGAGGATTATCTAATTAATAGCACTTCACTTGGTTGCCATGCACTGTTACTTGAAGTGTCAATCCTTTGTGTATGAGTAATATCTTCTTGGTATTGTTAGGCAATTAAAACTGTCTAGGTTGGAGAAGACCTTTAACATCAGTGAGTCTACCACGAGCCCATGTCACTGTGTGCCATATCTGTGTGTCATGTAAATACCTTCAGGACTGGTGATTCACTTCCTTGGACAGCCTGTTCTGATGCTTGACAAACTTTCTGGTGAATACATTTCCCTCAATATCCAAATTCCTCCTATGCAACTTGAGGCACTTTCCTCTTGTTCTGTCATATGTTACTTGAGAGAAGTGACAGACACCCAAATCCCTACAATATACTTTCAGGTAGTTCCCATAGCCTTCTTCAGGCTAAACAACCCCAGTTTCCTCAGCTTCTACTCCTAAGAGTTGCTCTTCAGACCCTTCACCTGCTCTATTATCCTTCTTTAGGGAGGAATGCAGCACTAGGACACCTGGGAATAGTTCAAAGCTATGTCAGGGAGGTTCAGACTGGGCATAAGGAAGAGTGTGAACATGAACACTCTAACACTCTTGTTGCCGTGCTCTTTGGCCCAGCTCTTTACAAGGTTGTTTTTGAAGTGAGTTCCGTTGTCTGACTCGATCCTCTCTGGAGTTCCGTGTCTCCACAGGATTTGTCTTTCCAGACCGAGAATGGTGTTGCGTGCAGTTGCATGGGGAACTGGATAAGTTTTGCAACCATCCAGTGTTTGCCTCTACCATAGTAAGCACATACTGCTTACCAGAACGAGAACGTGGTAGAGTGATGTAGTCAACTTGCCAAGCTTCACCATACTTTTACTTGGACCATCTGTCACCATACCATAAGGGCTTAAGTCGTTTTGCCTGCTTAATAGCAGCACAAATGTCACAGTCATGGATGACTTGTGTGATAGCATCCATGGAAATGTCTATGGATCTGTCACGAGCCCACTGGTAGGTTGCATCTCTGCCTTGATGTCCTGACGAATCGTGAGCCCACCGAGCTAAGAATATCTCACCTCGGTGTTTCCAGTCGAGATCAAGATCAGAGTCCATGTCTACTGGAGAAACTCTTGCAGCTAGATCTGCTTGATGGTTGTGTTGCTGTTCCTCAGTAGCTTTGCTCTTAGGAATGTGAGCATCAATGTGTCTCACCTTCACTGGAATTCTCTCGATTTGATCAGCAATGTCCTGCCATAGGTCAGCTGCCCAAATGGGCTTTCCTTTTCTCTGTCAACCATTCTTTTTCCAGTTCTTTAGCCAACCCCACAGAGCATTGGCTACCATCCATGAGTCGGTGTAGAGATAAAGCTTTGGCCATCTCTCACGTTCAGCTACGTCGAGAGCTAGCTGGACAGCTTTTACCTCTGCAAACTGACTGGATTCTCCTTCTCCATCCTTTGCTTCTGCAACTCGGCGTGTTGGAGTCCACACTGCAGACTTCCACCTTCACTTGTTCCCAACAAGACGACAGGAACCGTCTGTGAACAAAGCATATTTCTTTTCATCATCAGAAAGGTCATTGTAAGGAGGAGCTTCCTCAGCACGAGTTACTCTCTCCTCTGGAGGTTTGGTGCAGTTGATACCCTCAGGTCAGCTTGAGATCACCTCCACCAGACCAGGTCTTTCAAGATTTCCCATTCGAGCTCTCTGTGTTATCAGAACCATCCACTTAGACCAGGTGGAATCTGTTGCATGATGTGGTGTGGAACCTTTGCCTTTGAACATCCAATTCAAAATTGGTAATCTGGGAGCTAAGAGAAGTTGTGATTCAGTTCCAATTACTTCAGAAGCTGCTTTTACTCCTTCATAGGCAGCTAGAATCTCTTTCTCTGTTGGAGTATAATTAGACTCCGAACCTCTGTAACCTTGACTCCAGAAACCAAGAGGTCGTCCACGTGTCTCACCTGGAGCTCTTTGCCACAAGCACCAGGTTGGACCAATGTCACTTGCAGCCATGTACAAAATGTTCTTAATGTCTGGACCATCTCGGACAGGTCCCAGACCCATTGCTTGCACTGCCTCTTGCTTTATCTGGTCAAAGGCTGCTTGTTGTTCAGGTCCCCAGTGGAAATGGTTTCTCTTTCGAGTCACATCATACAGAGGTTTCACAACCTGACTGTATCCAGGAATGTGCAGTCTCCAAAATCCCACTATCCCCAAGAAACGTAGAGTTTCTTGCTTATTCATGGGATTTGCCATGGTAGAGACTCTATTTATCACATCCACTGGAATGTGTCGGCGTCCATCCTGCCATCGCACTCCCAGAAACTGGATCTCTCTGGTAGGTCCTTTCACCTTGTCTCGCTTGATGGCAAAACCTGCATTCAGAAGAATGTCAATGATTTTGTTACCTTTCTCGAAGACTTCCTCAGCCGTTTTACCCCAGGCGATGATGTCATCGATGAACTGGATGTGTTCTGGAGCACCACCTTCCTCCAGAGCATTGTGGATCACTGCATGACAGATGCTTGAGCTGTGGATCCAGCCCATTGGCAATCTGTTGAAAGTGTACTGGATTCCTCTCCAGGTGAAAGCAAACTGAGGCCTGCATTCCTCTGCTATGGGAATAGAGAAGAAGGCATTAGCAATGTCTATGGTAGCATACCACTTGGCCTCTTTGGATTCCAGTTCATACTGGAGTTCCATCATGTCTGGTACTGCTGCACTCATAGGTGGAGTTACTTCATTCAGGGCTCGGTAGTCGACTGTCAGACGCCAGTCTCCATTCGGCTTTCGCACAGGCCACACTGGACTGTTGAAAGGTGAATGAGTTTTGCTGATGACTTTCTGACTCTCCAGCTGACGAATCAGATTCTGAATGGGCAACAAAGAGTCACGGTTGGTTCTGTATTGTCTGTGATGCACAGTCTGAGAAGCAACCGGCAATTTAATGTCCTGAATCTTGTGTTGTCCCACAACTGCAGATTCATCGGAAAGCTCAGGTCTAACAGACAGCTTCAGCTTTTGTCCATCAATTTCTACAGATGCTACTCCAAAAGCCCATTTGTAACCTCTAGGGTCTTTGAAACGCCCTTCTCTCAGAAAATCAATTCCCAGAATACAAGGTGTGTCAGGTCCAGTCACAACTGTATGCTTCCTCCACTGTTTACCAGTTAAACTTATATCAACCTCCACCTTAGTTAACTCTTGAGATCCACCAGTGACTCCCAGAATAGTTATAGCTTCTGATCCCTGATAATTTGATGGCATTATGGTGCACTGAGCCCCTGTGTCAACCAAGGCCCTGTACTTCTGAACTTGTGAAGTGCCAGGCCACTGGATGTACACATCCCAATAGATTCTGTTATCTCTGTTACCCCTCTCCTCCCCCTGGCGGGAGGCAGGGTACCCCTAGTTATGGGGAACATGCCCACATGTGCAATGAGCACATGGTGCAGTGTTAGAACTGGAGCCACTGTTGGAGCTATTAGAGTTGTCCTGGGGAACTGTGGAAGTAACAGCTACCCTTCTGGTATTGCTACCTCGGGTTCTGCCACTTTGCAGTTCCCTCAGTCTCCTGAAAAGATTAGAAGTTGGTTGACCATCCCATCTGTTCATGTTCTCACCAAACTGATCACGCAGAGTTATCCAAATACTCGCACGTGATTGCATTGGTGGTCTGTTTTGGTTGGATCTGTTTTGGAATGACCTGTTTTGGAATGACCTGTTTTGGAATGACATCCTTGGGGGACGTCTATTCCTCACAGACGAAACCTGTATCCATCTGGAGGAAGAATTGGAATTATCTCTTTGTGTCAATTGGGAGATGGTATTTTTAAATTCATCCTTCAGCTCTTGCATGCAATTCTCAATTTTTCCAGACAGAGTTTCAATGGCTGAAACCAAAGAAACACGTGTCATGCTATCCTCCAATTGTCTCATTTGATCAGTGAATTGGCCAACCGTAGGAGAAGCTCCACCATAATTTCTTGCCACAATTCTGCTTGCCAGAATATTTACATAATTAGGAGGAGCAAGTTTGATGAGCTTTTTAGCAAGACCAGTTCCTACAGGAATTTCATCAGGATTCAGAGTCTCATGGCCACCATAGAGTACCTCTCTAACAGCAAATTCTCTCAGATGCTTAATTCCCTCATCTATGGTAGTCCAGGGTTTAGGATTCCATGGAAGATCATCTCGGGAAGGATATCTCATGAGAGTTGCCATTAAAAGGCGTATCCAGAGAGTAACCTTGCCGAGAGTCCTGCCTAGATGTCTATCTATTCCATTATCCTTTGAGAGAGTTCCTAGTGGAGCTGCTGACTTGTCTCCAACTACCAGAGCTGGAGCACCTGTATCATAACATCTGCTAAGCCAAGCTAGAATTGGCTCCTTATCTGGTCTGATGTAATCTTTACGCACATTCCTCAATTCTTCCCTCGGCGAAGAACACTCCTGTATATCATCTGACTCTTCCTCCTCTGCCTCCTCTTCCTGAAGTTCTTGTCCCAATAATCTTACTGTCACTCTCCTAAGAATCTGCTTAAGGTCAGGAGTACCACCTTTAGTTGTTCTGCTATCAGCAATTTGCCCTGCATCTCCATCCAGTGATGATCTCAATAACTCAGCTATATCTTTAAGACAAACCTTTTCCTCCATCTCAGCAGGGTCTCTTTGAGCAGAAGTTCCCTCACCAGGATCCTGCTGCTCTTCCCCATCAGCATCTGGATCAGCTTTGCCCTTTTTTCCTCTCGTAGTTAAAACAGCTACCTGCTTAACTGGAGCTGTGTTTGGATTTACAGCTGGCTTAATAGAAGCTGCCAGGTTTTGAGACGAATCAGCTGCTGTGGAGGACACTTCCGGTCCTGCTGAAGAAGAAGGAGGAAATGGCTTTGCCTCGTTAATGGCTGCCGAAGACGTGGGAGCCGCGTTAGGAGCTGCCGCTGCCGCTGGCTGATTGCCAGAGCCACCAACAGCACCATTCAGAGCAGCCTTTCCGATGGACTTTTTAGCTTTATCCTCAACCGACACAGATTCTGCATTCTCCTCATCACTAGGTACCTCTGGGGGTAGAGTTAGAGCTGTGCTTTCTGCGTTTCGCTCTACGCTTAATTACAAAGCAGGCTTTAGCCACTTTTTTCTCCCGGAACAGAGCATATAACAAGTACACATTACTTATCACCAGCAGCAGGATTGCACACATCAAATAAATCACCTTTGGATCCCAGCCATCACTTAAAACAACCCTTTTGCCTGCCGGGATCTTAAACTCCTTTATCTCTATGGGCAGAGTGCTAGAGGTCACATTCCCGTATCTGTTAAGCCAAAAGAATCCCAGGCACCGGTCGTAAAGAAGCTGAATCTTATACTTAAACCATAAATAAAATTTATACATCAAGTATCTGCCTAAGTGATCGAAAAACAATCCCAGGAAGTACTTGTAGACCAATACCGAACAAACTGAAAAGACCAAATGCTCTAAAATCCAAAACACTTTCATATTTGCAACTCCGACTCAAGCAGGCAATAAATCAAGCAACCTTTTAGCCCAGCTTCTGGACAGCAATTATCCACAAGCCGCACGTTGGACCGCCAATTAAAAATATGTGGTGGAGTAGGAAGGTTCCCCCACCCCCACACACAAAAGAATCCACAGCTAACTCAGCCGGAGAAGCAGATGAAAGCTGTATTTTACAAGCAAATATGGAATGCAATGAATATGTACAAAAATATACAATATTTACAATATATACAGAAATATACAGCAATGTATGTAATACAGGAAACCTTTCCCCAGCCCCCTGCGGCCAGGGGGGTTTGGCCTATCCCTCCCTTCTCCCTCCCTACCTCCCCTTTTTCCCAAAAGGGTTAGAGAGAAAGAGAAAGGAAGGTAATTAAAAGGGGAAAACTTTGTTAAAGCTCAAAGTGAATGCAAAAGTTAGTTTTCTCTTATCTGGTTAGCAAGAATCGTTCCTGCGTAGCAAGCTGCTGCTTCAGAGAGAGAAACGGGCCAGCTCACAGTAGAGGGGGAAGAAGAAGACGACGACTGCCCCCGACTGAAAGACTAAGCCAGAACTTACAGCCGGGTTCTACCAATGAAATTGGTTTAGCATATCTTTGTTTTTATTCAGATATAAAAAACATTCAGCCAGAGTGTTCAGAAAGTGTCCCTTTTTTAAAGGCACAGCCTAAACTGGTCACACTTGTCTTCCTTTCCCCCCTTCCCTCCCCCCCTTGAAAGTTAGTGCATTTGCTACCTGAAGTCAAGAATAAGTTTATGCTACTATTTGTTCCAAGCTCATATAGAATGGAGACTCATTTCATGCATCTGTTTTTTTAACTCCATTGAAGTTTATGTCAGAAGATAATGGGAAAGGCATTGAAACATATGTTTAAAAAGACTTGTTAAGATTTCTAGAGTCTCTTCCAAAAGGAGGTGGTCACCAATCTCTAGCATTTACTGCTGATTTTGTTCAGCTACACCAGCAAGTTAATGGTGCATTATCAAGACATGACCAGCAACAGAAAACCCTTCTGGAGTTGTAACCAAATATTTATACAAGTGTTAGATAACTGCATTTTCTGTAATGCTGATTGTATTTGTAGTGGATGATGCTTATGGCCAAGATTGTGCCCCTGAATATTTCTAGGACATGCTTTTCTGTGTGTTAGCCTTCCTTTGTTCCCCCTCTTTTCTGAAGGCTCCACTGAGTCCAGGTAAACTGCCTGCCTGGGCGTGGTCTCACCCCTGTGGTACACAAGGGTCAGGCTATATGGTTGTTTTCCTGTGTATAGCATAAGCTTACACCATATTTGGTAGAGGCCAGTTCATTGGTTAATCTTTGTGTTAGCAACGGATGCTCATTGGACCAGTATTCATTGGGGCAAATGGTAAATAGGGGTCATTTGGTAAACGAGCCCCCTTCTCCTCACATTGGTGTTGAGCCTGTATCTGTGTGCGCACCAGCGCTGTTGTGGTTCACCTTGCCCGGGACTAAAGCCAGCACTCCAAGAGGCTTTGTAGTACTTTGCCACCTGCACCCAACTGCTTGCAGTGCCGTGGACAGTACCCCGTGTGAACCACCGTTGGCGAACTGCCACAGTGCCTCCCCCCACCCCGAGCGGGGAACCTCCGTATTCTGGAAGAGGCAGCAGCCACGCGACGCAGCCACGCGGTCGGCGCCATTTCCTGTATCCTTATTATGGCACATCCATGCCGCGTTCTGCGGACTATAAATATTATCAAGGGAAGACTTCACGAGGCTCTTAGCTTGTGAGTAAGCCAGACCCTTCTTCATAGAGTTTCAGTTGGGGTAGCCTGGAAATCGCTCCAGGTGGAGGACCGCCGGTCACCGACCAACCCCCTCCCCCGCCACTTTCTGGATCAGTTTGATTCTAAGTTCTGCAAATTATTTTGGTTTAAGTGCCTATGCCTAGACATTTTGTAAACATAGTTCCACTAACCGAATATTGATACCTGTGAAGGGGGACTGTACATACCCTGTTGCAGAGTTTATATATATATATAGAAATAAACTTAATTTTTTTGTAGTGATACCTCTGCCGCTCATTTCTGAGGGCATATTCATAACAGTATTAAATAGGGTCAGTTTTCACTGCTATCTTTAATTTGATGATCATGATGCAGCTTTTCCAAGGTGGCTCTAACCTTTCACTATTCCTACCAAATGTTTCTGAGTTACATAGCTGGCTGTACATGGTGTCTTGCTGATAGTGAGAGCATTTTTGCTAAGGAGAGGTAAAAACTACATTTTGAAGAGCAGAATCTTAAGATCTTGAGAAATATTTGCCAAGTTGAATTGATTTTCAAAGAACCCTGTGGATATCTCTTCAGAAAAATGAGCAGGTCTATCTTATATTTGTTGACGATGGAGAACGGAATCAATATGGACGACCAATATGTTCTAATATACGCTTATTAAGGGAACCTCTACAGCTTATATAGACTGGCAGAGCATTGTTGGCATAGCTTCATTGGTTCCCCACGAGTGACCACACATCGTATTATTATAGATTATTGGTTAAGCTGCTAATAACATGTGAGGTTGTTGATCAACATATATGTCCTGTTATTCCAAAATAACTCTCTGAGTTTATAGCTACCAGTACCTTGCTTTAGTTACATGCTGCAGGCACAGTACTGTTTTGCTAAACTGCTAGCTACTTCTGCACTTATGCTGAGCATGGCCTACCACCATATAAATCTCTAAGCTTATACTGCCAGATTGCTCACACTGCTTATTGCTACCATTGGCACATATATTTATAAAATATTCTTTGCTCTGGTGTATTTTAATGTCAGTTTTTATGTGTATTATCTATTTCTTAGGAGATTTTTAACAATTTGCCTAAACCATCCTTCCTTTCTGTCTTAATAGTACTTCTGTAATGTTTGTAAAGTTAATGAACATGTTAATTCTTGTGGTTATCATAGAGTTTCTATAAGTGATGAAGTAAATATCTAATATCCAGTTCTGTTTCCACAAACTTAAGTTATTCATACAAATTTAGATGCCACATTTGGTACAATTCATACAGCTAATTAACTTAGAATTGTCTTAATTTTGAAAGCAAACAAAGGAAGTACTGTTGTTTCAGATGTTTAAAACATGGCAATGCTTTTTAATGGAAACTATGTATTTAGGCTGTCAAGAAGCAGGGAATAGATTGAATCAGTTTCCAAAAAAAGCTATTAATCCAAACTCAATAGTTCAGAATACTTCTTAGATATGTTAGAGTACTACCTCTTCAGTATGGCTTTATGATGTTTGACAAGTAACAAGAAGATTTAATTAAAGGGGAAAGTGTGAGCTTGAGAGAAATATAGAACTTCTTCAATAATCTGATCTGCTGGGACAAGAAGACCAGAAATAGAAATCTATTGTATTCTTTCCTTTCTTTGTAGGAAAAGGAGATATAAATGCTAAATTTTTCCTTTGTTAAATTTCAAATTACACTATGTAGTTATTCAAATTACATATTTTGCTTACATTTATTTCTGTTTCTGTCTTTTTGAGGGGGGGGAGGGGTGCACTTAAGCAGTTTGATTGTGTGTTGTAATTTTTTTTTTCTTTAAAATGCAAACAGCTCCATCTATGCAGGAAAAGTTTCAGTTGAATGGTCTTTCAGATTCCTATCGCTTAAGAGAAAAAGCTTATGTTTTACATATATAAGCGTACTACTTCTCTGGGAAAGGTATTCATCTCTGTTAGCTAAAATTTTCTTAAGCATGAAGTGGTTGATAGTCTGTTTATGGAGGCTGTGAATCTGAAGCATCATATTTTATTAGAAGAGATGCTGTTCATAGTAGTATCATAGTATCATAGAATCAGTCAGGGTTGAAAGGGACCACAAGGATCATCTAGTTCCAACCCCCTGCCATGGGCAGGGACACCCCACACTAGATCAGGCCGGCCAGAGCCTCATCCAGCCTGGTCTTAAATACCTCCAGGGATGGGGCCCCAACCACCTCCCTGGACAACCCATTCCAGGGCTTCACCACTCTCATGGTGAAGAACTTCCTCCTCATGTCCAGCCTGAATCTCCCCACTTCCAACTTCATTCCATTCCCCCTAGTCCTATCACTACCTGAGATCCTGAGAAGTCCCTCCCCAGCCTTCTTGTAGGCCCCTTTCAGAATCTGGAAGGCCACAATGTGGTCACCTCTGAGCCTTCTCTTCTCCAGACTAAACAGCCCCAAGTCGTTCTGTCTGTCCACATAGGAGAGCTTCTCCAGCCCTCTGATCATCCTCATGGTCCTTCTCTGGACACGTTCCAGCACATCCAAAGCACGTTCTTTGGGTTAAAGTGAATCCAGCTGGATGGGATGGCAAATAAGTTGGACTGTTCTGTATGTAGGTTCAGAAACTGATACAGAAAACATTTTATATATATATATATATATAAATACACACACAATTTGGAAGAGTAAAATTATTAGTTCTTTAACTTAATCTAGGAATGAGGTAGGCATGTGCACATGTATGTATATATGTGTATCTATAGTAGATAGTGTCATGAAATGCATATGACTAATGCATATAGAAAAGCTGCTTCTAGCAGAAGCTTAATTTTCTTTCTGATGTTTTCATAGTAGTATTACTGAAATTAATTTTTTTAAAGCCTTAACAAAGCTGTTGAAAATACAATTCCGTTAAATACTCTTCCTCTCCCTTCACCAACATCCTCCATTTCACCCTCTCCATGATCCATTTGCCTCCTTTCTTCTGTTCTTCTTTCCCTTTCTCTTTTGATTGTCAGGAAGGGGTGCCTCAGAAGAGTCATTTCAGCTCAGCACGCCACCGTCAGAGACTGGTGGAACCAACAACAGCCAAAGTGAGTGCCATTTTTGAAGGACCAATTAGAAAATAAAATGGTGTATCAGCAGAGTATTTGATGCTAATAAGAAGCTCATCTTAGGTACTTAGTGGGAGATGTAGTTGATTTTAGTCCTCTGCAATTGAGTGATTCTTATTGAAATGCAGCTGTTGTACTTTCTTTAAAATGTTGAGGTTTTTTATTGTGTCTGCAAAGTGAAATAGAGGATACAAAGTGTTCTGTTTGGTGGTGCTACTTTGTGCGATGTCTGTTTTTTGAGATGCATGTGTCATTCAATTGTCTAATTCTTAAAAAAGGGCTTTTATTGAATAAAACAAATTGACAAGAGTATGGAAAATAACCTAATATTCTCTTTTCAAGGTATAATATGAAGTTTGAGAGTTAACCCCCCCAACATTTTAGCATCAAAAGACATTAGCAGATATACTAGAATCTTCAGATATTCAGTGACCATGATGTTATTATGGAAACTTTATTCTCTAGACTACTAATACATAGTACAATGAGTATTTTGGAGCATCAATATCTTCATCTGTAACTATTTTTTGCTACTTTTTGAGAGTCCTGCTAAAAGGGAACTGTATTAGTACCACCTCCAAGAAATCCCATTCTCCAATTTCCTTTAAATATTTGTACTTTCCTGTTAATAATTGATTGCAGTATTTACATATAACCTTTATATACAGGTTGAAGGACATCAACAGTACTTACCCTTTCTTGAAAGAAAAAATGGATGCATGTTGTCTTGCATTCAAAATTATGATTCCAGTCACTGTTGTCAGGCCCATTCTTTATGTTGCTAAGCATGTTGAGTCATTATTACTTGTGTTGACTTTTATCGTTGCCTTCTTGTATTATTAATTTCTTTCAGTATGTAACAACATTGTCAATACTAAGCTATCTTTTTAGAGGTCTAGGGAAGGCCATTTTGGGGGTTACAGAAGCAAAAGTGAGTGAAGTGTGTGTTTACATAGGTATACATTTAAAAATTATAAGTTAGTACAAGCAGATATTAATCATGAGTAAGTCTGTGCTATCTCTTAAGGAGCCCATTCCCTTGGTGAGCCACTTTCCGCGTAGTGAGGTGTGTTAGAACTACTCCATGTAATTCTCTCAACATGGAAAATCAAACGAAAGATGTATACCATAGTGCAATTCTGCAGATGCAAGCTATGCTATCCTTTTCTCGTCCTCTTACCAGATGTGGCCTCACCAGGGCAGAGTACAGGGGAAGGAGAACCTTTCTCAGCCTACTAACCACACCACTTCTAATACACCCCACGATGGCATTGGCCTTCTTGGTCACAACAGCACATTGTTGGCTTGTGGTAATCCTGTTGTCCACTTGGACCCCCAGGTCCTTTTCCCCTGCATTGCTCTCCAACAGGTCAGCCTCCAACCTATACTGATATATGGGGTTGCTCTTTCCCAGGTGCAAGACTCTACATTTGCCCTTGTTGAATTTCATGAAATTTCTCCCTGCGCAACTCTCCAGCCTCTGAGTCCCACTGAATGGCATTACAACCCTCTGGTGTCTCAGCCACGCTGCCCAGTTTTGTGTTGTCAGCAAACTTGATGGCAGTGCACTCTGTTCCCTCATCCATGTAGTTGATGAATAGTAGTATTGAACAGTACTGGCCCCACTAATGACCCCTGAGGGACTCCACTAGATACAGGCCTCCAACTAGACTCTGTCCCATTGATCACAACTCTCTGATTTCTCTCCTTCAACCAGTTCACAATCCACTTCACCATCTGATCATCCAGATCACACTGCCTCAGTTTAGCTGCAAGGATGCTGTGGGAGGTGGTGTCAGATGCTTTACTGAGATTAAGATAAACCACATCCACTACTCCACCATCATCTATCCACCTGTTTATGTCCTCATAAAAGGCTATCAAGTTGGTCAAACATGACTTCCCTTTGGTAAAACCAAGTTGACTGCTCCTAATGACCCTCTTGTCTTTGATATGCCTAAGGACAGCACTGAGGATAAGTTGTTCCATTACCTTTCTGGGGGTGGAGGTGAGGCTGACTTCTCTATGATGAGGGTCAACCCTGCATATTGGGCTCTCCCTGCTAGGAGAGAGGCTCCAACAACCAGAACTCTTCCTTGTGGAAGAGATTGCTATATGCACTTGACCAGTGCCACCACTATGAACCTGCCGCCACTCTCCCTCTTCATTGAAGCTTGTGTCTTCCCCCTAACAGGGGTAGGACACAGAGGCCTCTCGATCCTGGCTCTCAACTTCCAGTGCTTCATATATGCTGTGTAGGGGTAACTGGGAAGGTGAAGGAGGCTGGGAAGAGTTTTGCCTGCCTCCCCAACCAGGGACCTGTATCCATTCCCCTCCTTTTCTTAGGCCACTTCCTTCTGCCTAGTGACATAAGGGGAGGGGATTCTCTGCTTCTCAGAAGTGTTTGCTGCTTTGCATTGAACAGGCCCTCTAAACAGATGTGGTGGTTTTAGGCTATGCCTTTGAAATTTAGTTACAGATTTTGAGCAGAAAAGTAGAAAAATATAAATAAATCACTATTGGGTGTAAAAAGGAAAACAGAAGATTATTCTAAACAAATTAATTGGATAAATATCTGCCATAAACCAGGCTGTACCTAAACAATTCCTTCTTCTTTTCTGATCTCTGCTGTTTGCTTTGCTCAGGAGAGATTAACCTGCCTGTCAGCTGACCTTGGCTGAATTGTTTAGTTAAGTCTAACCCACTACTTTCTCTCTGCTCCTCTTTCTTGTGGGGCAGGGGGAGCGGGGACAGTGGAACGGCTTCCCTGATCTCTGACCAGGGTGCTGTTCCTGTTTGATAATTGTAAATATTTGTATTATATTGTAAATACTGTATATTTTGTACATATTCATTGCATTCCATTGTAGAGCGTAGTTTTTGCTTGTATACAGCATTCCATTTGCTTCTAACTGAGTTGGTCTGGCAAAGTTAATGATGGGGGTAAACTTCAAATCACCACAGCAGACATGGGACCTGTGAGAGGGCTGTGTTTAATACCTTTGTTCAGGACTCTTTGGGCTGTACTAGACTCGTTATTCCATGAACTGAGTAGTGCAGCAGGTGCTAGTTGTGTGCTGGTGGGAGGAATAGCCCAGAGTTATCTGAGCAGGTTTGGCTGGGGAGAAGTGTGGCACTGTGTAACAAGCAAGAGTGATATTACTGTACGCTTTAAAGGGTCATCGATGCTCAGACAGCATACTTCAGGCAGGGTGAGAATCTCAGTATTTGCCATTCAGATCACTATGAAAGCAGAGTGGGAAAGTGCTCTTAGTGCACAGCCTCTGAGAATTGAGCTCTTGTCTTTTCCTTCTACTCATGCTTGCATTTCCTGAACAGCTTTTTGTTGTGGCAACACCCATAAAACAGCAACAGCAACTCAAAATGTGGATTTACTATAACCATTATTACTCAGAACTTCTGACACAATTACATTGTAGGGTCAGATGTCAGTCAGGAATATAGTACTGCACTGCTAACTGGGCTTTAACCTTAAGCTTTAAGGAATACTCTTTCTAGAAAGGTGAACCAAAATGTGTGCTCACTCATTCATTGTGGTGAAACCTCCCATTCAAGGCTACCCAAAATACACACTCATCAAAGGGGAGTGAGGACTCTCTCAATCCATGGAAGTATCTTTAGATGACATCCCATTCTAAGGGGAGAGGATCTGACTGCCAAGCCACTTACTGCATGAGAGCCAACAAAAAACTCTCTATAGCAGTCCTCCATTTATACCCTAAGTCAAGGGTGCACTATGGTCAGTTCTGATTTGTTGGAGGATCTAGCCCACAGAACCCCACAAAATCAGGGTAAGAGCCTGGGTGTGGGGGTTCTGGTTAACATCTGAGAGGCACCAAGTTAATCTTATCAGATGCTAACAAGCCTTGGCCCTTTGTCAGGAATCTATTAGGCTTCCGTGTTTCAGTCAGGGTGGCTGTGCCTGCCATACCATGGCAGACTTAGCTGCGTACTGGCAGAAGTCAGTGGGATTGTGATAAGATTCCTGTCACCCTTCTCTCTTCTTATTGTGTGGAACCTAGGGCTGGCCAGCACCTGCTTGAAGGAATCCATTTGCATTGCAGCTGATGAAGAAAGCTCACAGCTTTCTGTTATAAAGTTGTGAATCTAGCCAGGAAGGTTGGACTTCTAATCATCTCAGAAGGCAGCAGCAGTACAGCCTGTCTCCAAAACACACCAAAGACTTAACTTGCATGCTTTGTCTGTCTCTGCAGACACACCTGTTGCAGTGCCCTCTTAGCAATCCCCTCCAATATGCAAACCCACAGGGCATTGATCATCCACCCTGGGGGATATGGGGACTAGGGAAGCTGTCATGATCAAAACTGGGAGGACAGAGGGTAGGGTCAGTTGTAAAGGTAATTCCACAAGTAAGAAGCTGTAGAAAGGCAACAGGATTGGCAGAGCCTCTCCAGCAGCTTGTTTTGTCACGTTCCTTGGTCTGAATTTTTTGCTTCAGGAAGAGCCTAGTAGTAGGGATAGGTGCACAGAAGCTACCAGTTTCATGGTCTTGTTGTCACACTAAAGCAAGATATACTATACTTGCTTTTATATTGAAGATGCTAATTGTCATCAACAAATCTGACATGCTTTTTAAGCTTGTTGATTCAGCTCTTTCACACCTAAAAGCCAAACAACCCCCACAACAAACCAAAACAAACCAAAACAAACTCAAACAAAAATAATCCAAACCAAACAAACTTACTACTTTGAAATGGTGTGTTGTCTCTTGGGTCTGTGAAGATTTGTATTAGTAAGACCGTTTTTATTCCTTTCGCCTTCCTGTGCAACAGCTGTTTGCCCAGGTGGCAGGATATTATGAACATTCAGGCTGCTCAGCTTGCAGAGACTGTTGCCTGTGTTGAGAAAACTCTTTGGGTTGGAGGAAGATGGTAAAAGATTGGTAAAGGAATACTCGCTTGTGCCTGGGAAAGCACTGTAGTGGGCTTTTAGATGTGTTTTGTTCTGCATGCCTTGTCCCTGTGTTTCCTGCATCTGGCTCCTAACCTCATGAGTATGGGCAAATAACTGTACTTTGGGAGTATTTGAGGCAAGGCAGCTTATCTCATGTAGTAAGTGACAGGATGAAAGAAAAAGGCCTCAAGTTGCACCAGTGGAGGTTTAGGTTGTACATTAGGAAAGATTTCTTCACTGAAAGGATTGTCAAGCATTAGAACAATCTGCCCAGGTCAGTGGTTGAATCATCCCTGGAGGTATTTAAAAGATGTGTTGACATGGTACTTAGGGAAATTGTTTAGTAGCAGACTTGGTAGTGTTGGGGCTAATGGTTGGACTTGATGATCTTGAAGGTTCCAGACTAAACAATTTTGTGTACTGATTTGCTTTGTGCCATGTTTTGGGTGTAAAAGCGGGCATTTAACAGCAGAAGGAATGGCAACTGCAGTGGCAGGACTATTTAAATGCTTGCCTAACTAGTGCTGACAGCTATGGAAGGTATGAATAGGACCTTTATATATTTGTTGATGTAACAGCAGTGTGCTCAGAAAGCAGGTAAAAGCAAAGAGCTTAGCTCGTATGTTGAGGGAAGTGATTATTCCCCTTTCACTGATACCAAAGAGATACATCTGAAATAAATGCATGAGGAGCATGGCTGAGCAGCTAAGTTTGTTTAGCACTGGGAAAGCTGAGATGGGATTTAATGGGTGTCTTTCACTACGTAATAGATTGACACAGTCACTCATGGAGGTGCACTGCAAAATTATGAGAGGAAACACAAACTTGACAGAAGGGAAAATCATAATAGAATGAATATTTTCTTAAGGTGTTTAAGCAAGTTACCCGGAGAGCTTCAGAAGTGGAGCAGGAAAGGCTTTGAGCAACCTGATCTCATTTCAAAGTTAGCTCTTTGAATGGAGAGTTGGACCATGTGACCTCCAGAGGTCTTTCCTGCTGAGTTTTTCCTGTGATTGAAGGATGCAGTACTAGCTGTTTTCTAGCTTCTGCCTGCTCTGTGATGATGCAAAGCTCTCAAATGGCCTTTTCAGCATGGCACAGTCTATCTGATAAGCAGTTGTGCTGCGTTACACCCATCCTGGGGGAAGGGCTGCAAGAGCCCTGCTTCCCCAGGGGACAAAAGAAACCTGATCCAGGTGAACAGAGAGGGGCTTGGTTTTAGCCTGGAGGAGACTCAGGGGTGACCTTATTGTTCTCTACAACTACCTTAAGGGAGGTTGTGGACAGGCAGAGATTGGTCTCTTCTCCTAGGCAACCAGCAACAGAACAAGAGGACACAGTCTGCCCAGGGAGGTGGTGGAGTCACCATCATTGGAGGTGTTCAGGAGGAGACTTGATGGGGTGCTTGGTGCCATGATCTAGTTGTTTAGGTGGGTTGGATTGGTTGATAGGTTGGACACGATGATCTTGAAGGTCTCTTCCAACCTGGTTTATTGTATTGTATTGTAAGCTGCACCAGGGGAGGTTTAGGCTGGAGGTTAGGAGGAAGTTCTACACAGAGAGAGTGATTGCCCATTGGAATGGGCTGCCTGAGGAGGTGGTGGAGTCACCATCACTGGAGCTGTTCAGCAGGAGACTTGATGGGGTGCTTGGTTGCATGGTTTAGTTGATCAGGAGGTGTTGGATGATAGGTTGGACGCGATGATCTTCAAGGTCTCTTCCAACCTGGTCTATTCTATTCTATTCTATTCTATTCTATTCTATTCTATTCTATTCTATTCTATTCTATTCTATTCTATTCTATTCTATTCTATTCCTATTCTATTTCTATTTCTATTATATTCCCCCTTCCAGGGGAGGGGTCCCCCAGGTCAAAGGTGTTCTATTCCATTCTCCCTTCCTGTCCAGCAAGCCTATAAAAATTAAGACTCTGTGGCCATTTGCTCTCTTTCCTCCTGCTCAGCCTGTTCTAAAGGACCAACAGCTGTTGCTGGCCTCCTGGTTCTGCCACGTGGTCAGGCCTGGTCTTCTCCCTGTCGCATCCATGCTTCCCTAAAGGACTGAAATCCACATACATCGAGGGATATATAAGGAAATCCAAATTTGGTTTTGTATATTTTCCTATTCATCCTTATTCCTTACCCTTGTAAACCCTTCCTGTTACTGATATATATATTTTTTGTTTTTAAAAAAAATTATTTCTACTTCCAAACCAACTCCAAATTATTTTTTGGTAGATTTACCTCCTTCCAGTTTTCCTACCTCTTTTATTTTCTTTCCCCCTTTTCTTTACCCTTTTTCCTTACTGGGAAAAAAAGGAAGGGGGAGCAGGGAGGAATTCTTGGTTTGCTACCATCTGATCTCTTAAATTCCAGTTAAGGCTCAAACCACTACAGCAGTGTAGGTAGTACAAAAGATGTTGAAACATTGTGGATTCTAAGTAGTTTGCTTTGACTCACAGTGTAGAGTTTGTTTTCAGGCATACATGAAAACAATGTTGAGGTAGTCTTTTGCAGTGTGCATTGCATTACTTGTTGGTGCCTTGAAACAGAAGCTTAATTTAAAGAGTTACTGGATATTCTGCTAGAACTTCCTTGTGGGTAGCAAATATGAACACAGGTAGATGATGTTAATTAAATTGCTGCAGGAGGAGTTAGAAGGGAAAGCATTCAGACTGCTTTCACAGTCTTGTATTTCAGTACATCACAAGAATAAATCTGTATTTCAGATAGGCTATCAGTACACCTTGGGAACACTTGTATGTGCATTTGTGAAGATTATGTTGAATTTTGTTAGCTATGGGAAAACACTACTGATAGTAGAATGAATCAGATTAAAAACTTAAAGCTAATTGTGAAGAAAAGTGACATTTCAGCAGAGATAGTTTGTTTTTAAGTTATTCTGCTGTAAATATCTTATAAATTAGTTACAGAGCATGATAATCTTTCCTCAGCTCATACTGAACATTTTCTGGAGTATCTGTAAACAAAGATTTTTAAAACCAGGCTATTTTTGCTTATAAAGTCACTTCTGGGGTTACAGTAGTCATTATGAAAAATATTTGACTTTCTAAACTGATACAACTTTTCTAGAAGTGTTTTCTTCTCTACCTGCCTCAGTGACTCATGACTTATAAAGAAATAGTTTGCTGATGAGAACAGTATTTTGACCCACTAAACCTAGAACGGAGGGCTTAGGTGGGACGCCTTGGTAAAAATAATTGTTTGGGTTTGGCTGTCAATAATAAATAGCTAGATAGGTCAGCTATGAATATATATCTTGTTGGGCTTCATTTTCATCTAGTAGACAAGAGAGTAGACGGTTTCTTAGCACTCCTACCTGGCAGCAGCTGATAGAAGTCTTATTTGAAGGCAAATAGATTGCTAGAAAGTTATGTTTACCAAAGGTTAGAGAGACTGGCAGATATATAAGCAGAAGGTAGTTTACTTAAGATATTACAGGTAGATCGTTTCTTTGGCAAGGTAATGTTGTCTTCCTTATAAAATTAATCTCCTAAACAAGTCACTCTGCGAATAGCATAATATTCATGGTACTTGAAATGCTTTATAAATTTCCACACCAAAACAGAATGAAAATAAATCTATACTTGTAGCAGTTTGGGCTGGATGCCCCCTGCTGTGTTCATATGAGGGATGCTTCCTGTGTCCCAAAGGAGTTCAGCCCAGTGGGTGGACAGAGGAAGCCAGGTATTTCATCCCGTAACACCCTGCTCCCCTATACAATCTCAGTGGGAGTCCTGGAACTTCCTCTTTTCTTCCCTCACCATCACCTGGTAACTTGGGGGGTGTCTCCTGGGCTTTTGGGCCTGGCTAGGCCCAAGGCCGGGGGATGGGCAATCTCAGATCTGGCCAGCTGAGATTAGCCTAGCAGTGGAGGAAGGGGAAGAAAGAGCCCTGGGAGGGGATGGGGTATTTCCGGGTCTGCTTTGGGATCTCTTTTGTCACTGCTTCTGGCTTTCTGTAAACATTCACTGCTTTCCATTTAAACTTTCCACCACTTTTGAAATCCGTTTGTCTGAGTCTCATTTTTTGCCCGTGGTGGGGAGGGGGTCTGCCTCAACCTATCACAATGCTACTGCCTATTCTCCTTACTAAACCTTTAGTTTTATGGAAAGTAATACCAAGTTACAATTAGATATTTACATCTGTTTAAATGGGTGGCATCCATGTCAGTGGTACTTGCTTGCCTCCCAATTGATTAAAACTTGACATAGCTGTTGTAGAAATAGTGTTAGGGTTTTTGTGGTGTTTTGGTGGTGGTGTTTTTTTTTCTAGCATAAATGCTAGTATGCAAAAGAATGTTATAGAAAAGTCAGTCTTAAGGTTTGGTTAAATTAGTGGGCATATGTTTCTTATTTTGATGTGGGATGTTTGTGTTGTGTGGACAAAAAAGGGGTGGAGTGGGACTGACTCATGAGCTAGAGTTTGAAATAATTACCAAGAACTGGTGGTGGTGGTAGACCACTATTGGGAGATATTTCAACCATACTGAGATATGTAATGAAAAAGACAGTTTTTTTTCTCCCTCACCGAACTACTTTATTCTGCACTTACTTATCTTCACTAATGAAATTACCATGGAAAATGATGGGATGACTGCAGGGAAGGTGAAAGCTGCTGGTCTTAGCCTGTCAGATGATTCTCATAAATCAGTATAGGAACTTGAAGGAATTTTTGTATACTATTCCCTGTTGCTGACTGTTTAGGATTGGATTGCCTCCTGCTGGATTTTTGGAAGGTATTTGAGACTAGTCACACAAGAGTTCTCTGTGCCTTTGGAAAGTTCTTCCCATTGATTCGTAGATATTTCATGACAGATACTTCACACGAATATACTAGGTAGAGGTATAAGCTTGAGTAACCTTCACTTATCCTGTTAGACCTTATTAAGACAGTATAAATAGGATTATCAAAAGTAAAAGGGAATTTAAAAAACATGATGCTTGCACAAACTTAATGCTGTTGCTGACGTGATTTACTGTAGCTTTACTTGGAATAATCCATCTGCTGTATTAGACAAGGAGGGGAATGGAATTGGCTGTAAAATAGCAATAAACCAAAAAGATTGTCTGGGTCCTAATCTCAATATATCTAGAATGTGAGTAGTCCAAATAAAAGCTATAAAATATACCTGACTTTATTGCTAGCAGATACAGAAAGATCAGGTAATGATATAAATTGTGGGAAAAGGTTTATCACGATTATACTTTTGCTTTCTGTAGGTAAGAAGGATTGTCTGTCCATTGTGGGTTTGTGCTCAAAACCTTACCTCAGCTGAAACAGTAATTCAGCTTATGTCAAGATTTCCTAAATTCTTAGTGCTGCAGCACTGGTCTAGTAATTTGCATTATTTTCTCAAAGGACTTTTCCAGTTACTTTTTTTGCTAACAAGAAGCTGGGGTTGTGCCTCAGGGTGGTCTCTAGACATCAGCTTCTTGCCTGAATCACAGTTTTGAAACGAGTGATTGATACAGCAGATACACCTATACCTCATTATGATTTTTTTGTATGAAAATAAAAATATCAGATTGCTAATATTTGTGTCCCTTTCTGGTGATTAAAGGGATACTTATAAAGATCAAAATCCCCAAGAAAAATTGCCTCAAAATCAAGTATGCAGTTGATTAGACAACTGGGATGATATCAGCAGGGAGACTACTGGATATCAATAAGAATCCCTGGATTTTTGCCATATTGGTTTTGGAGAGGTTAAATTAATTTTTTTCTTGCATTTGATGTTGAATAGTAATCAAAGATTCTTGTAACAGCTGGTATTGGGGGTGTCCTCTTGCTTACTGTATAAGGAGTGATGACAGTAGCCTTTTGGAGTTAAGCATTAAGAATGGGAAACAAGCAGGAGACAAGGTAGAAAGCATGATCAGAAGGCACTTAAAGGGCAATATTTAGGTTTATAATATCATGAAAGACAAAAGGTGATAAAAATGACTCTGGGAGGTGCAGACACTAGTGTAAATCTTTCAGAATTTTCAAGACATTTAAAGCCCCATAGCAAACAGTTTAATTTCAGCTTGTTGAGAGAAACATGCAACTACAGTTTTGAAGCAGGGGAAAAAAAAACCCACCCAAACAACTAACTTTGACTAAGCTGCTTTCACAAATGCAGTTAATATTTACCTTGTTGGTTTCCAGACAGTCTCCACTTCTTTAGTTTGGCCCTTACCCTAGAACTTGAATCGTTCTTCCACATCAGTGGAGTATATTACCAGCAAGCTGTGGGCTCAACTGAATAACAAAATTGGAATTTATAAATACTCATTAAAAGGTCAACAGTAAGCAAAAAATCTCTAATTTTGAGACCTTTAATTGTATAAGAAGATCTGGAATCATTAATAGACCATAAATTAGCCTTTTTTTCTGAAAAATAGGTCTTTCTTTTTTTCTGCTGAAAGTGGAAAAGTAGTGTTTTGATAATGTTGCTTCATGCAAATTTTTTTTTTTTTTTTTTTGGGGTAGTTGGGTGTTGGAGGGGGAAGTAAGCTATTGTGCCCTTTGTTCCTAGCTGTAGTGGTGTGATGCTTTAGCCCACACACACGAACAATAATGCACAGCTAAACTCAGCTGGAGAAGCAAATGGGAAGCTGTATTTTACAAGCAATAATGAAATGCAATAAATATATAAAAAATACACAGTATTTACAATATCATACAAGAATTTACAGGAAGAACACAAACACAGATTCTCCTGAGGAGGTTTCCCCCTCCGGTTCCCCCAAACCCCTCTCCCCCTCCTTCCCTTTCCCCTAGTAGTTAATTAGGTGAAAAAGGAGAAAGAGAGAGAAAAGGATATTAAGGGAAATTCGTTAGCTCAAAACAGTTGTTCAGAAGTTTATTTATTCTTATCTCACCAGTTGTAGTCCAGGGTCAGTTGCATGCTCTATGGCCAAGAAGCAAAAAGTCAGACAGACTGAAGCTGGAGTTGGAGTGAGAGAAAACAGTGTGAGAGATATTTCCTATGGTACATCTCACATCTGACCAATGAAATTTGTTTAGAATTAATCTTTGTTTTCCTTTTTACACCTAAACATTCAGCTAGAAAATTCTGCAGCTGTCCTTTTCTTAAAGGCACAACCTAACCTGTCACAATCCACCCCTTCTAAACAATTTCATTGGTTGTTAGTACTGTCCATCTCATCTAAAACAATATCTACAATTTGTAAGTAAAGTTCACAGGCCAACCTGGCTGTTCCTAGATGTAAATGATTCAGAAGTCCAAGAAAATCAGGAAACAAGAAAACAGAAAACAGTTTGTCTCTTTGCAGATGAAGCAAAGAAAGGGAATCAGGGACTCTCAGTTGACTGAGGGCTCTCAGGGTTCGTGCACCATAGATTCCTCATGGATTCTTCCTTGGGCGCAATGTATCTGTATAGCACTCTGAATTTAAACTCTCTCCGCTAAAATTAGATTTCTTTGTGGAATACACTGAACTTCACCATTCTCTTGCATTACCCAATAAGTGTGACCAGGACCTTCAGCTGAAACCACCCCTCGGAAAGGTTTAGCCTCTCCTATACTCAAACAGTTTTAATTCACAGATTCTTTTCTCTAACAACAGGAACTCTATCACCTTCTACCTTTTGTAGCAAATCTGAGTGTGCAGGTCCAGCTTGATTCAGAGAACTTCTACTATTTACCAATCAGGTTGCTTATGATAGATATTTCTCCCAGTTTTCCAAAGATTCACCCCCATGGCTTTGAGAGTGGTCTTCAGCAAACCGTTGTAGCGTTCAATCTTCCCTGCAGCTGGTGTTAGTAGGGAATGTGGAATATCCACTCAATGCCGTGCTCTTTTGCCCAGTTCTTTACAAGATTCTTTTTGAAATGAGTTCTGTTGTCTGACTCAATCCTCTCTGGAGTTCCGTGTCTCCACAGGATCTGTCTCTCCAGACCAAGAATGGTGTTGCATGCAGTTGGATGTGGAACTGGATAAGTTTCCAACCATCCAGGGTTTGCCTCTACCATAGTGAGCACATATTGCTTACCAGAACGAGAACGTGGTAGTGTGATATAGTCAATCTGCCAGGCCTCACCATACTTGTACTTGGACCATCTGTCACCATACCACAAGGGCTTAATTCACTTTGCCTGCTTAATAGCAGCACAAATGTCACAGTTATGGATGACTTGTGTGATAGCATCCATGGAAATGTCAGTGGATCTGTCACGAGCCCACTGGTATGTTGCATCTCTGCCTTGATGTCCTGATGAATCGTGAGCCCACCGAGCTAAGAATATCTCACCTCGGTGTTTCCAGTCAAGATCAAGATCAGAGTCCATGTCTACTTGAGAAACTCTTGCAGCTAGATCTGCCTGATGGTTGTGTTGCTGTTCCTCAGTAGCTTTGCTCTTAGGAATGTGAGCATCAATGTGTCTCACCTTCACTGGAATTCTCTCGATTCAATCAACAATGTCCTGCCACAGATCAGCTGCCCAAATAGGCTTTCTTCTTCTCTGCCAACCACTCTTTTTCCAGTTCTTTAGCCAACCCCACAGGGCATTGGCTACCATCCATGAGTCGGTGTAGAGATAAAGCTTTGGCCACCTCTCACGTTCAGCTACGTCGAGAGCTAGCTGGACAGCTTTTACCTCTGCGAACTGACTGGATTCTCCTTCTCCATCCTTTGCCTCTGCAACTCGGCGTGTTGGACTCCACACTGCAGACTTCCACCTTCGCTTGTTCCCGACAAGACGACAGGAACCGTCTGTGAACAAAGCATATTTCTTTTCGTCATCAGAAAGGTCATTGTAAGGAGGAGCTTCCTCAGCACGAGTTACTCTCTCCTCTGGAGGTTTAGTACAGTTAGTGCCTTCAGGCCAACTTGTGATCACCTCCACCAGTCGAGGTCTTTCAAGATTTCCCATTTGAGTTCACTGTGTTATCAGAGCCATCCACCTGGACCATGTGGTGTCTGTGGCATGATGTGGTGTGGAACCTTTGCCTTTGAACATCCAATTCAAAACTGGAAATCTGGGAGCTAAGAGAAGTTGTCATTCAGTTCCAATTACTTCAGAAGCTGCTTATACTCCTTCATAGGCAGCTAGAATCTCTTTCTCTGTTGGAGTAT
This sequence comes from Picus viridis, assembly GCA_033816785.1. Taxonomy (NCBI): domain Eukaryota; kingdom Metazoa; phylum Chordata; class Aves; order Piciformes; family Picidae; genus Picus; species Picus viridis. The sequence goes on from CM066606.1 coordinate 56,496,578, forward strand.
ACTTTGCCTCTGAACCTCTGTAATGTCAACTGCAGAAACCAAGAGGTTGTCCTCATGTCTCACCTGGAGCTCTTTGCCACAAGCACCAGGTTGGACCATTGTCACTTGCAGCCATGTACAAAATGTTTTTAATGTCTGGACCATCTCGGACACGTCCCAGACCCATTGCTTGGTCTTGTTTTATCTGGTCAAAGGCTGCTTGTTGTTCAGGTCCCCACTGGAAACTGTTTCTCTTTCGAATCACATCATACAGAGGTTTCACAATCTGACTGTATCCAGGAATGTGCAGTCTCCAAAATCCCACTATCCCCAAGAAACGTAGAGTTTCTTGCTTGTTCCTGGCATTTGCCATGGTAGGGACACTGTTTACCACATCCACTGGAATGTGTCAGCATCCATCCTGCCACCTCACTCCCAGAAACTGGATCTCTCTGGCAGGTCCTTTCACCTTGTCTCGCTTGATGGCAAAACCTTCTTTCAGAAGAATGTCAATAGTTTTGTTACCTTTCTCAAAGAATTCTTCAGTAGTTTTACCCCAGACGATGATGTCATCGATGAACTGGATGTGTTCTGGAGCACCACCTTTCTCCAGAGCATCATGGATCACTCCATGACAGATGCTTGAGCTGTGGATCCAGCCCATTGGCAACCTGTTGGAAGTGTACTGGATTCTTCTCCAGGTGAAGGCAAACTGAGGCCTGCATTCCTTTGCTATGGGAATAGAGAAGAAGGCATTAGCAATGTCTGTGGTAGCATACCATTTGGCCTCTTTGAATTCTGGCTTGTATCCATCTGGAGGGGAACGTTGTAACAAAGAATGAGGAAAAGGCAGAGGTACTTAACACCTTCTTTGCCTCAGTCTTCACTAGCAGGGCAGAACGTCTTCCAGACAGCTGGCCTGCAGAGCTGGCAGAAGGAGCCAGAGAGCTGCATAGTTTCCCACTGCTCCAAGAGGAAGTTAGAGATCTACTGAGCCACTTGGACCCCCACAAGGCCATGGGACCGGATGGGATCCATCCTAGGGTGCTGAGATTGCTGACAGATGAGCTGTCCAAGTCACTTTCCATCATTTTTCAGCAGTCCTGGCTCACTGGAGAGGTCCCAGAAGACTGGAAGCTGGCTAACGTGGTGCCCATCCACAAGAAGGGCCGGTTGGATGAGCCAGGGAATTATAGGCCTGTCAGCCTGACCTCAGTGCCAGGCAAGATTATGGAACGGCTCATCTCGAGTGCGATCACACAGCACTTACAGGATGACCAGGGGCTCAGGCCTAGCCAGCATGGATTTAGGAGGGGCAGGTCCTGCCTGAGCAAACTGATCTCCTTCTACGATCAGGTGACCCGCCTGGTGGATGTGGGGAGGCCTGTGGATGTGGTCTACCTGGACCTCTGCGAGGCCTTTGACACCGTCCCCCACAGCAAACTCCTGGCCAAGCTGGCAGCCCGTGGCTTGGACAGGATCACACTGCGTTGGGTTAGGAACTGGCTGGAGGGCCGAGCCCAGAGAGTAATGGTGAATGGCACCACATCCAGCTGGCGGCCTGTCACTAGTGGTGTGCCCCAGGGATCAGTACTGGGCCCCATGCTCTTCAACATCTTTATTGATGATCTGGATGAGGGCATTGAGTCCATCATCAGTAAATTTGCAGATGACACCAAGCTGGGGGCAGCAGTTGATTTGCTGGAGGGCAGAGAGGCTTTGCAGAGGGACCTCGACAGGCTGGACAGATGGGCAGAGTCCAATGGCATGAGATTGAACACATCCAAGTGCCGGGTTCTGCACATTGGCCACAACAACCCCAGGCAGTGCTACAGGCTGGGGTCAGAGTGGCTGGAGAGTGGCCAGGCAGAGAGGGCCCTGGGGGTACTGGTTGATTGTAGGCTGAACATGAGCCTGCAGTGTGCCCAGGCAGCCAGGAAGGCCAGTGGCATCCTGGCTTGCATCAGGAACAGTGTGGCCAGCAGGAGCAGGGAGGTCATTGTGCCCCTGTACACTGCACTGGTTAGGCCACACCTTGAGTCCTGTGTCCATTTCTGGGCCCCTCAGTTTAGGAAGGATGTTGACTTGCTGGAACGTGTCCAGAGAAGGGCAACAAAGCTGGTGAGGGGTTTGGAACACAAGCCCTATGAGGAAAGGCTGAGGGAGCTGGGGTTGCTTAGCCTGGAGAAGAGGAGACTGAGGGGTGACCTTATTGCTCTCTACAACTACCTGAAGGGAGGTTGTAGCCAGGCAGAGGTTGGCCTCTTCTCCCAGGCATCCAGCACCAGAACAAGAGGACACAGTCTCAGGCTGTGCCAGGGCAGGTTTAGGCTGGATGTTAGGAAGAAGTTCTACACGGAGAGAGTGATTGCCCATTGGAATCGGCTACCCGTGGAGGTGGTGGAGTCACCTTCACTGGAGGTGTTCAGGAGAAGACTTGATGGGGTGCTTGGCTGTATGGTCTAGTTGTTGGGTGGGTTGGATTGTTTGATGGGTTGGACGCGATGATCTTGAAGGTCTCTTCCAACCTGGTGTATTGTATTGTATTGTATATTATTGTATTGTATTGTACAAATATACAGTATTTGCAATATGACACAGATATTTCCAATTAGGAGCAAAAATTTTAATTACTTCCTTGTGTCAATTTGGATATGGAATTTTAAAATTCCTCTTTCAGCTCTTTCATGCAGTTCTTTATCTCATCAGATAGAGTTTCAATGGCTGAAACAAAAAAACACTTGTGAGATTATCCTCCAGTTGTTTCATTTGATCAGTGAAATGGCCAACCATAGGAGGAGCTCCACCATAATTTCTTGCCACAATTCTGCTTGCCAAAATAGTAGCATAATTAGGAAGAAGAAGTTTGATGAGCTTTTTAGCAAGACCAATTCCTACACTAATTTCATCAGGATTCAGAGTACCATGATTACCATGGAGTACTTCTCTGATGGCAAATTCTCTCAGACGCTTAATTCCCTCATCTGTGGTATTCCAGGGTTTAGGATTCCATGGAAGGTCATCTTGGGATGGGTATCTCATGAGAGCTGCCAATAAAAGGCATATCCACAGAGAAACCTTACTGAGACACCTGCCTACATGTCTACCTATTCCACTGTCCTTTGAGAGTGCCTAGCTGAGATGCTGACTTGTCTCCCACTTATTAGAGCTGGGGCACCTGTATCGAAACATCTGCCAAGTCAAGTTAGAATTGGCTTGTTCTCTGCTCTGATGTAATCTTTCCTCACATGCCTTATCTCCTAGTGGGAGGGGGGCACTAGCGTGCTGAATGTCATCGTCCAACTCCTCCTCTGTCTCATCTTCCTGTAGCTGCTGTCCCCGTGTTTCTGCTGCTACTCTCCTAAGGATCTCTTGAAGCTCAGAAGCACCTCCACTAATTGCTGTCTTACCAGGACCTGTATTCTGCCCTGCATCTCCATCCATTGATGGCCTCAATTACTCAGCTATATCTTTAAGGCAAACCTTCTCCTCCTCCTCAGCAGGATCTTTTTTAACAGAAGGTCCCTCACCAAGAGCGGAATCTTGCTGCTCCCCACCATCAGCTCCTGGGTCAGCTTTGCGCCTTCCCCTTCTGTCGAAAGCTGCTACTTGTTTAATTAAAGCTAAGTTTGGATTTATAGCTACCTTAATAGAAGCCGACAGGTTTTGAGATGAAACAGCTGCTGCAGAGGACACCTCCGGTCCTGCCGATGAAGAAGGAAATGGTTTTGCCTCTCTAACAGCTGCCATCTTAGGAGCTGCTGCTGCCCCTGGCTGATTGTCAGAATCACCGTTCAAAGCCGCCTTGCCTATAGCCTGCTTAGGTCTCTTAACTGATTCAGATTCTCCAATCTCTTCATCAATAGAAATCTCTGGACTTGAGTTAGAGGTATTTCCCCTCTGCCTAGGTCTCCATTTAAAAATGAAACGCGTCTTAGATACCTTCTTCTCCAGTATCAGAGCTACTAACAAGAGCACATTAATCACTACCAGCAGCCCCATTACACACATGAAATAAATCACCTTTGGATCCCAGCCATCATTTAGAATTTCTCTCTCACCTACTGGGATTTTAAACTCATGTATCTCAGTGGGCAGTGTCGTAACAATCACATTCCCATACTTCATAAGCCAAAAGAATCCAAAAAACCGATCGTAGAGAAGCTGAATTTTATACTTAAATCATAAGTATAATTTGTACATTAGATATTTGCACAAATGATCAAAGGAGTCTGACTAAGTATTTATATACCAAAACACTGCAAATTGAGAAGATCGGATATTTGAAAATCCACAGGACCTTCATGTTCACGACCCTGATCTGAGCATACATAAATCAAGCAAATCTCGCCCTGTGTCTGGAAAACAATTATTCCAATTCCCACACTGGGCACCAATTATTTTATGTAGTGGTGTGATGCTTTAGCCCACACACACAGCTAAACTCAGCCAGAGAAGCAAATGGGAAGCTGTATTTTACAACCAATAATGAAATTCAATAAATATATACAAAATATACAGTATTTACAATATCATACAAGAATTTACAGGAAAGAACACGAACATGATTCTCCCGAGGAGGATTGCCCCTCAGGTTCCCCCCAAACCCCTCTCCCCCTCCTTCCCTTTCCCCTAGTAGTTAATTAAGGAAAAAGGAGAAAGAGAAAAGGATATTAAGGGAAATTTGTTAGCTCAAAACAGTTGTTCAGAAAGATAGTTATTCTTGTCTGTTGTATCCAGGGTCAGTTGCATGCTCTATGGCCAAGAAGCAAAAAGTCAGACAGACTGAAGCTGGAGTTGAAGTGAGTGAGAGAAAACAATGTGAGAGATATTTGCTATGGTACATCTCACATCTGACCAATGAAATTTGTTTAGAATTAATCTTTGTTTTCCTTTTTACACCTAAACATTCTGCTAGAAAATTCTGCAACTGTCCTTTTCTTAAAGGCACAGCCTAACCTGTCACACTGGTCTGCCCCAACTCTCCTGTTCACCCTTCTGTGTTAAGAGCATATGCAGGACTTAGCTTTATGGGCCCTAGAGTGGGCACAATGACACCAGAGTGCCTTGACCAGAATCTTGTGACACAAGAAGCCTTTTTTTTCTCTGTGCCAATGAATCCTTTGCAGTTGACATGGAAGAACTGTGAATGGAGTCTTTCATGAGTAGCAATAACTACCTTCCAGAGCTTGCCAGTGCATAAGTGTCAAGTTTGGTTCATAAAAATGCTTGTGAAGTGATGAAGTTAGAGTACACAGTAGGCAAAACCCCTGGTAAACTGGAAGCTGCATCTGAATGACTAGAAGGATAATGAAAGCCTTTAGCTCAAAGGCAGAACATCAAGCTTTACCATACGGTATTAGTAATGCTTAGTTCCTTGTCAGCCAGTGTGGAAAGACAGTGATTTACAGTGGGGCTTAAATTACCAGTATCTTAAGAAGGTATCAGTACAGTTTTCCTGAGAAAAGTGTATATGAAATTGCATCTTGGACAAGCCAGGTCAGACTAAGATTTCTCAGAAATCAGCAATTCAAACATGAGCTCATGTGGGCCACCTGGAAGTGAGAATTATTTTATAGTTATGTCTGTTTTGTAAGAAATCAGATTCAAGTGAGAACACCTTGACTGACAGAAAGAGCTGAATAACTTTCTACACTTTTTTGAGAACTGGTTAATCCTTTTTTTGAGCTGGAAATTTTAAAGTCAATAGCCAGTCATGAAATTCAACCCTAGTGTTAATAGAAGACCATTTCTAAGGTACAGACAAGTGTTCCTGGAGCCAGGTAACTTTGTGAGTTGTCATAAGAACAAAGGAAAACTTTGACAGGGAAACAACTTTACAGCACAAAACAGAGCAGTTTGGCACAACTCTTAACAGAAACTTTATAATATTTGGTTTACTCACAAACTGAGAACTTGTGAGGAATCTGTCCTTGGTACTGCATTTATAGTCCAGAAATTGCGACTTGGATGTGCCATAATAAGGAAATTGAAAAATGGCGCCAACTGTGTGGTGCTGTGCCATGTGGTTCCTGCTTCTCCCGCAGTAAAAGGTCCTGGTGCCTCCTGGGAAAACTTTGGAGGCTTTTACAGCTCAGTCTGTGGGGTGCGTTGCCTGGGCAGGGCTTTCTGCTCGGGGGAAAAGCCTTGTCACCGAGGTTTGCAGAGCACAGCAAAGTGGCTTCTCTGGGTGGTGTGGGGGAGTGGGGACTCCTTCTGCAGCTCTTGGGGTTCAGCCAGGACAGCCACTGGTCCAGATGATGCAATGTCCCCACTGTGGGAGGAGGCTGTAGTGGTCTAGGACAGGTGTTGCACATGGGGCTACCACAGTTCCCTCACTCAGCGATGGGTCAGTTGATGGCTGACTCCCATCTGTTGGACATGGGGTATGGTCCATGGGGTGGGCACCCAGTGTGGTGTCACCCATAGCCAGGCAACAGGGGAAGTTTAGGCTCGAGGTGAGGAGAAAGTTCTTCACCGAGAGAGTGATTCATCATTGGAATGGGCTGCCCAGGGAGGTGGTTGAGTCGCCGTCCCTGGAGGCATTCAAGAGGGGACTGGATGTGGCACTTGGTGCCATGGTCTAGTTGTGAGGTCTGTGGTTACAGGTTGGACTCGATGATCTTCGAGGTCTCTTCCAACCTTGGTAATACTGTGATACTGTGATACTGTGAAAAATGTTGCAATACATAATATTGATACAGTAAAAGAGCAACCCACACAGAAACCCAAGAAACCCAAGCTGCAACCATGGTGGTCTGCAGCAACGTGCTCAGCAATGGTGGTTCAAGTCCCAGGCAAAGCAGACCCTTTGGCAATACGGTGTGTGAGGCAAACACAAGCATGAACATGGGCATGGACGCAAGCGCTTGTTTACCAAAACAACCCCCATCTAACATTTGCCACAACGAATACTGGTCCAATGACCATCCTTTGTGAACAGAATAATTAACCAATGAAGTGATATTTTACCAAATATAGTATAAGCATGTGCTGTGACCAAGGCAAGCACGAGCATATCATGTGAACTTTCTTTACCACAGAGGCAGACAACATGCCCAGGCAGGTTGTTTACCTGGACTCACTGGCGACTTGCCCCTTTGTTAATTTGGTGCCAGAACCACTCCTACTCCAGAAGGGAGTGTGAAGAGGGGGTTTGAGCAAACATGTAGGGACATGTCCTCGCAATATTTGGGACATAATCTTGGGCATAAGCAGCATTCACCACACCTTGCCTAGGAAGTATTTGGAATGGATTAATACACTGGTTGAGATCAGCGTGTAAACAGCTCTTGCGCAGTGCAATCTCTTTTCCTGATCTATCAAATATTCCTGTACTATATTACTTGCCCTGCTTTTTTGCCTTGTACCCATCATTCCCCATGTTTTCTTCAGTGAAAATAGCTCAAGAAGAAAATCCTTCAAATTAGTCTCTGAAAGCAGTAAGCCTTGCTGTCAGTGATTATGATAAGAAGTTTAATTGTTTTCCATTGCTGACTTTTCCCCCTGCTGTTGGGAATACAGTGTTACTGTTACAACGTTAAACTATTCTCGATACAATTAAGATCTAACACAGGTCACCAGAAAGCCCTCAGGTACTTAGAGCCTATGAGAAAAGTGTAGAACAACAGTGTAAATCAACTCCTTCCTACTAATCTTACTGCACCTGCCATCTCTGCCTGTGGAAGAATGCATTCCTGAAGTTTGTCTTGAAAACGTCCAATTTTTTTGGACTACTTCATGCACAATGGAAAACTTTGAGATACAAGATTTTTTTGACTATTTGAACATTGCAGTTGTCATTGGGAGTTGAAGCAAATCAGCCTGTATTGACAGGTTCTAAAATCAACCTGTATTGACAACATTGTGTGTTTAGCAGCTTAGCATTGTTTGAGCTATTGGTTCTTTAAAATTGAACTCAGCAACAAACAATAAGGTGTCTTTTCTACTTCCTGTGTAGGGGATGAAATTATGGATGTGAAAATTATGAAAAAATGGATGTGGGGAGGCCTGTGGATGTGGTCTACCTGGACCTCAGCAAGGCCTTTGACACCGTTCCCCACAGCAAACTCCTGGCCAAGCTGGCAGCCCGTGGCTTGGACAGGAGCACACTGCGTTGGGTTAGGAGCTGGCTGGAGGGCCGAGCCCAGAGAGTAATGGTGAATGGCACCACATCCAGCTGGCGGCCTGTCACTAGTGGTGTGCCCCAGGGATCAGTACTGGGCCCCATGCTCTTCAACATCTTTATTGATGATCTGGATGAGGGCATTGAGTCCATCATCAGTAAATTTGCAGATGACACCAAGCTGGGGGCAGCAGTTGATTTGCTGGAGGGCAGAGAGGCTTTGCAGAGGGACCTCGACAGGCTGGACAGATGGGCAGAGTCCAATGGCATGAGATTTAACACATCCAAGTGCCGGGTTCTGCACATTGGCCACAACAACCCCAGGCAGTGCTATAGGCTGGGGTCAGAGTGGCTGGAGAGCAGCCAGGCAGAGAGGGCCCTGGGGGTACTGGTTGTTTGTAGGCTGAACATGAGCCTGCAGTGTGCCCAGGCAGCCAAGAAGGCCAATGGCATCCTGGCTTGCATCAGGAACAGTGTGGCCAGCAGGAGCAGGGAGGTCATTGTGCCCCTGTACACTGCACTGGTTAGGCCACACCTTGAGTCCTGTGTCCATTTCTGGGCCCCTCAGTTTAGGAAGGATGTTGACTTGCTGGAACGTGTCCAGAGAAGGGCAACAAAGCTGGTGAGGGGTTTGGAACACAAGCCCTATGAGGAAAGGCTGAGGGAGCTGGGGTTGCTTAGCCTGGAGAAGAGGAGACTGAGGGGTGACCTTATTGCTCTCTACAACTACCTGAAGGGAGGTTGTAGCCAGGCAGAGGTTGGCCTCTTCTCCCAGGCATCCAGCACCAGAACAAGAGGACACAGTCTCAGGCTGCGCCAGGGCAGGTTTAGGCTGGATGTTAGGAAGAAGTTCTACACGGAGAGAGTGATTGGCCATTGGAATCGGCTGCCCATGGAGGTGGTGGAGTCACCTTCACTGGAGGTGTTCAGGAGAAGACTTGATGGGGTGCTTGGCTGTATGGTCTAGTTGTTGGGTGGGTTGGATTGTTTGATGGGTTGGACGCGATGATCTTGAAGGTCTCTTCCAACCTGGTGTATTGTATTGTATTGTATTGTATTGTATTTTGGATTTTCTGTAATTTGCTGGTAGTACTTACAAGAAATAAGATAAAGTTAATGTTTTATAAGTCACCTCTGTGATTTAAACCTTTTTATATAATTATGTTATTTGAACTATGTTTTAGTTAGTGAGGTAAAGACTTTGACCCAGAATAAAATTCAGTGTGCTTTATTCAGTCATTGTGGGGCTTTTTTATAAAGTTAGTTATCTGCATGTTGGTGCATTGACTGAACTGGTGTGTACTCATGTGTCTTACAGATCCATTGGACCAGAGGAAAAATTGTAATTACTGAAATAATAAAAAAGCATCTGCTCTTGTAAAACCATGTTATTGATGGTAAAATGCACAGAATGTGGGAGTTCAAACTCATTAATGGTAACTGCAATTAAATTCATTACACAAAGGAGGTGGGCCTTTATGCAACATCACAGCAATTTGGCACAGCTTGCACAGGTACCTTCAACCTGTGGCAAGTTTTACTATGTTTTCAGACCATAGTTTTTGTGATACAAAGGGCTATAAGGACAAGAGCCTGTAGTCTGTGAAGTCTGCTTTGTGTTACTGCAGTGGAATGAAACAGCCCTAAACCCAGCCCAACTTGAACTGGCCAGAGGAGTATTCCATGTAGGGCAAGGGTGAAAGAGCACAGTATTGTGAGAGCTGGTACCTGAGAACCGAGCAGTGGTAACAAAGGCAATTTTTGGTCTTTATAATATTCCAGAGGCCTGCCTAAGTATCACAGTATCACAGTATAACCAAGGTTGGAAGAGACCCCAAGGATCATCAAGTCCAACCTGTCCCAACAGACCTCACAACTAGACCATGGCACCAAGTACCACGTCCAATCTCCCCTTGAACACCCCCAGGGACGGCAACTCCACCACCTCCCGGGCAGCACATTCCAATGACGAATCACTCGCTCAGTGAAGAACTTCTTCCTCACCTCGAGTCTAAACCTCCTGGCACAGCTTGAGACTGTGTCCCCTTGTTCTGGTGCTGCTTGACTGGGAGAAGAGACCAACCCCTTCCTGTCCACAGCCACCCTTCAGGTAGTTGTAGAGGGCAATGAGGTCACCCCTGATCCTTCTCTTCTCCAGGCTAAACAATCTCAGCTCCCTCAGCCTCTCCTCAAAGGGCTTGTGCTCAAGGCCTCTCACCAGCCTTGTTGCCCTTCTCTGGACACGTTCAAGTGTCTCGATGTCCTTCTTAAACTGAGGGGCCCAGAACTGGACACAGTACTCACAGTACTTGGTTGGAAGGCCTTGACACCACTAAAGTCTTACTCTGAGTAGTCCCTATGTGCTGGATACTGTGCTATGAAACCAGGACAGCCAGTCTTTGGAGTCTGTTTTTTTTGAGACTTTGAGCAAGGTAACAATGTAGTGTCAGAGAACAGTGAAGTCAGTACACATAATTTGTACTGTAACTGAGATCTGAGGGGGAATGCTGCAAGCCTGAAGAAAACTATTTTTGGTATAGTATCATTCAGTGCTTCCCTGTTTTAAGTGGGTGTGGGCAAAACTGTGTGAGAAATGGAGTAAAAATGGTGTCTTTAACTTTTGAATGGTACAGATGTTTTTCATAGTCCTAGGATATAAATGATTCATCTAAGCTGTAGGCTAGTTCCATGTAGAGCATGTTTACAGTCTTCCTACCTGCTTCGCGTGAGACCCAACTGCGGAGCTCTGCTGTACTATTACAAAACCAGCATAATGTTGGTGAGCCTTATCGGGAGTAAGAAAGTCTGTCCTGACATAGGTGATAATTTGAAAATTTCTTCACCCTGTGCAGAAGTCTTTGGGGCAGGTAAGTCCTAAGTAACAGTATAAAATCATGTAGGAGCTGTACAAATTTAACCTGGAACAATAAAAATAAGTTTCAGTTTACTATGGTTTTGGGTTGTTTTTCTTGTCTTGGATACATTCAGGCTGGAGAAGCATGAGGGAAGTGACCTTGCACTTCAACATCAATCTCATGCTAAGCAGGAAAAATGAGGATACAGATAATATCCAAAAAGGATATTTGTATTATTTAATTTCTTGATTAGTTTGTTTCTGTGAATACTGTTTTATAATCCAGCCTTGCAGATGCTTCAATTGCAATATTTTGTAAATACTCCTGCATGAATTCTGCTTATTTTTTTTCCTTTATATAGGGAGATCTTGGCAGTTCTCAACATCTTTACCAGCAAGTCACTACAGTGAATTATTTGTTAGTAGTCAAAAGTAGTGCTTCAGGATGACATGTGTAAGAATGAGCTGAGAGGTTTTTGTGGCTTCACATGTCTCAGAAGGCAGTGTCTACTGTTTGCTGTGCTGTTAAAATGACAAACTATAACCAACCCCCCCCCCCCCCCCCCCCCCCAACAAAAACACAAAAATCCCACCAATAAAACAGGATCATAAGCAACAAATTCAAAGTACATATTGCAACTCTGCTAATTGGTGTGTAAAACAAAGTGTGATTCTTGCTCATACGTTTGGCAGTTTTTCCAAATGCGTTGTCTGTTACAGTATGACAGTGCCTAGAATTGCAAGTGAAGTTCTTCATTAGAAATAGAACACAATGGCATTGTAAATATTAAAGGAAAAAACACACAAAGGGAAGTACGTGGGTTCTAAATTGCAGTTACATTTTGTTCGGTGATGAATGTGACATTTTAAATTTAGGGGAATTACTCAACTTCATAATGCCATATTGTATGCAGGTGTAACTGTTCTTTTGTATGTAAGCACATGTTATGCTAAAAGATGTTGTTTTAAATTGCAGATTCTGAACAGTTGCTGGAACTTCCTAGGAAGTGCCAGAATCTGTTACCAAGGCCCCTAATTCTGCTCTCCTAATGCCTCAGCGTTATGGTCTCTAATTACATTGTTTCACACTATTTTTTCCTGCCTCATTCAGGGAGCAGGGATGGGCGGTGCTCAGGAATTGAGCTGCTACTTGATATTTTAATCCTTATCGTTCAGTTAGCAGCCTAGGCTTTATTTACTGCACACCATTTAAAAATCTCTAAAGAATATGTAGTTATTCATTCCCTTATGGCTTTTCCTACTGTGGCTGGCTGAACTATTTTTATCCAATCAATTGTATTTTCATATGCGTTTTCTTGTCAATCTCTGTAACTTTATGTGATGTGTTGTGTGAAATAAATGTGTGCACACATAAACAGCGTGAATGTATGTGTTCACTTCTGAAAGATAATTTTGCAATTATTTCCTTTGATAACTTATAAAATGGAAACTCAAGGTCTGTTGCATACTTCAAAACAGCCCTTCATGAAGGTATTGAAAGTAAACATAAAATATTGCAATTGAGTGACTGAATGCATCTGTCCACATAACTTAAGTAATTCTTATATGCAAACTTGTCTTTTGTGACCTTATTCAACTTTAAATATCTGTCTGTACTTTCTAGATCAGACAAATTGTTCCTTGTTTAGAAGCAGATGATACTTGCTGATGGAGATGTTTGCAAAGGAGCCATAACTCATGTAGCATTCAGAACAGATCAGACTCTCTTGTTGTAGTAGCTTAACTGTTCTCAGCAAAAGCTGTGGAAATGTTTGTGCTACAGTGGTGATTCTGTTGTTATGCTAGTGTTTACAGAACATTGTAATAAATTGTAATGATTTATAATTGACCAAACTTTTTTGTATTTCATCTATTTTGGATTAAAGAACACAGCACAGAAAGCTTCTATCTGCTATTGATGGGATGGAATGACTACATTGCTTCTCTTTAAAAGGCCACTTCCATGTAAAATGTTTTGTTTCTAATACAGAATTACTTTTTTTGTTGTTGCAGAAGGATTTTAGCCTTCCAAGAAGAGGAAGTCTGTAAGTATATGAAGTCTCTTCTGTTGTGTCCATGGTATAGTATGTAGTTTTGATATTTTTTGAGTAGGCTAGTCTTTCCAAGACAGTTAAAATTAAAGTTAAATGTGGAAATTTGTCTTAAAATACATACAAGAAAATTACGATTGTAAGTAAAAGCATATGACTTGTGCAATGACCTTTTTCTATGCCCATCCCCCTCTTCTAAAGGAGCTATAGTGAGAGATTTCCAAAGTGAAAAAAATATGTTGAAGGTATTCTCTTGTTTTGACTAATTGTTTCATAAAAAATAGGAAGAAGATTGGTTTCTTTGTGAATGATATAAACGCAAGTTGACACACAAGTAATCCAAAATTATGTGGTCAGACCTGTGGATGAAAAGATAGGAACAAGGAACAGAGCAGTTCTACTAAATGTTGTTCAGCTACTATTGTGATTGATGGAAGACTATATTCTTGTTTAAATTGTTACTGAGTCAGAATAATGTGAACTGGGATCTTGTGGTATACTTGTGCTTTGCTCAAATTTCTGCACTGTGGCTTTGTTTTTCAAGTGACTTTGAGCTGTTTGGTTTTAAAGGGAAGTTTCAGTTGACTGGAGACTAGTAAATGTGATGCCCATCTACAAAAAGAGCCTAAAGGATGATCCTGACCTCAGTGCCACAAAAAGTTATGGAGCAGGTCATCCTGAGTGCCATCACATGACACATACAAGACAGCCAGGTGATTACGCCAGTCAGCATGGGTTTATGAAAGCCAGGTCTTGTCTGACTGATCTCCTTCTACAATAAGGTGACCTGCGTAGTGGATGACAGAAGGGCCATGGACATTATTTTTCTGGATTTCAGTAAAACCTTTGACACTTTCTCCCACAGCATTCTCCTTCAGAAACCCATTACACAAGGCTTGGCTAAGTGCACTCTGCACTGGATGAAAAACTGACTGGATGGCTGGGCTTGAAGAGTGGTGCCCAGTCACTAGTGGTGTCCCCCAGGGTTCAGTAGTGGGGCCTGTCCTCTTTAATGATCTGAGTGCACCCTCAGTAAATTTGCAGATGACAGCAAGCTGGGTAGCTGTGTCAGTCTGCTCGAATGTAGAGAAGCTTTACAGTGGGATCTGGACAAGTCAGACTGATGGGCCTGCACTTGTGTCACAACAACCCCATGGTATCCTACATACTCGGGAATATGTGGCTGGAAAACTGCAGCTTGGAGAGGGACCTGGGGTTGTTGGTTGATAGTTGACTACACGTGAGTCAGCAGTGTTCTCAGGTGGCCAAGGAAGCCAATAGCATCCTGGTTTCCATTAGAAACACTGTGTCCAGGAGAAACAGGGAGGTGTTCATTCCCCTGTACTCGACACTGGTGAGGCAACAGCTCAGGTATTGCGTTCAGTTCTGGGCCTCTCACTATAAGGATGCTGAGGTGCTGGAGCATGTCTAGAGAAAGGCAATGAGCCTCATAAAGGGCCTGGAGCACATTACCTGTGAGGAGCACCTGAGGGATCTGGGGTTGATCAGTCTGGAGAAGAAGAGTCTGAGGGGGGACCTTATCGCTCTGTACAACTACCTGAAGGGAGGTTAGAGCAAGGAGGGGGCCAGCCTCTTCTCCTTGATTGTCATCACTTGACAGGGCTACAAGTGCAATTAAGGGCTCTGTTGTTCTGTCACTAAATAGGCATACCACAAATCTGTATGTTGCAGGGCATCTGCTGACTTGGAAGAGACTTTATTAATAGTTGTGGATTCTGACATGTGGAAAGTGGTGCACAAACTCATTACTTAAGAAAAGTCAGGAGAATATAAAACTTAATTCCACATCAAGTATTTGACTGTAGCAGTGACAGAGAAAAAACCATTAAGGGAAATAATTTTTGGTGCTTTCTTTTATTGTCCTTGGTGCTTTACATTAACCTAAAACTGTTGTGTGGGCAAAAAGACTCCTTGTGTTGAAGTTGATGTCTAAGCTCTTGTTGACATCAGACAGAGCAGAAGGTGCCTCTTGAAGTTCGTTGGTTTTTATCCATAGTCATAGAATCACAGAATTGTTTGGGTGGGATGGGACCTCAAGGATCATGTAGTTGCAACCCCCCTGCCATAGGCAGGGACACCTCACACTAAATCAGGCTGCTCAGAGCCACATCCAGCCTGACCTTAAAAAACCTCCAGGGATGGGGCTTCTACCACCTCCCTGGGCAACCTGTTCCAGTGTCTTACCACCCTCATGGTGAAGAATTTCTTTCTAACACCCAATCTGAATCTACCCATTTATATTTTTATTTTATTCCTTTAGTCTTATCATTACCTGACACCCTAAAAAGTCCCTCACCAGCTTTCTTGTAGGCCCCCTTAAGATCAGCACCCTCAGGGACCTGGGGGTGCTGATTGACAGCTGCCTAAACATGAACCAGCTGTGTGCCCAGGTGGCCAGGAAGGCCAATGGCATCCTGGCCTGCATTAGGAATAGTGTGGCCAGCAGGAGCAGGGAGGTCATTGTGCCCCTGTACTCTGCATTGGTTAGGCCACACCTTGAGTCCTGTGTCCAGTTCTGGGCCCTTCAGTTTAAGAAGGACATTGAGACACTTGAACGTGTCCAGAGAAGGGCAACAAGGCTGGTGAGAGGCCTTGAGCACAAGTCCTGTGAGGAGAGGCTGAGGGAGCTGGGGTTGTTTAGCCTGGAGAAGAGGAGGCTCAGGGGTGACCTCATTGCTCTCTACAACTACCTGAAGGGTGGTTGTAGCCAGGAAGGGGTTGGCCTCTTCTCTCTAGCAACCAGCACCAGAATAAGAGGACACAGTCTCAAGCTGTGCCAGGGGAAGTTTAGGCTTGAGGTGAGGAGAAGGTTCTTCACTGAGAGAGTCATTCGTCATTGGAATGTGCTACCCAGGGTGGTGGTGGAGTCACTGTCCCTGGAGATGTTCAGCAGGGGTCTGGACGTGGCAGTTGGTGCCATGGTCTAGTCATGAGGTCTGTGGTGACAGGTTGGACTCGATGATCTTTGAGGTCTCTTCCAACCTTGGCGATACTGTGATACTGTGATACTAGAAGGCCACAATGAGGTCTTCTCAGAGCCTTCTTTTCTCCAGACTGATTAGCCCCAAGTCTCTCACTCTGTCCTCATAGGAGAGGTGCTCCAGCCCTCTGATCATCCTCGTGGCCCTTCTCTGGACATGTTCCAGCACTTCTTGTAATACTGGCTCCAGAACTGGGCACAGTACTCCAGGTGGGGTCTCACCAGAGCTGAGTAGAGGTGGAGAATCACCTCCCTCAACCTGCTAGCCATGCTAACCTTGCTAACTTTTACTATGATGTTTGACAGTTAATTTTATTAGATATTTTTCACCAGGTTTGAAAAATGTCTGCAAAGGAGTCACCTCAGTTGCATTCACATAAATATTTTTATAGCTTATTGCTGAAATGTAAATGCATGTTCTGTAATGTTGCTGAGACTTTAATATAGCAAAGGAATAGTCCCTTGTCAGCATAATTATATCTAGTTATTAAAATGCTTAGAATTCTGCAGATGGTATTTTAAAATATCTTTAATACTTAATTCACAGGGCTTATAGTACTGAGGTAAGCAAGGGTTGTAGCATCAGGAATTTTGCATGTGGGCCATGCTGGCTGATTATTTGCATGTTTATATGCATGCTGACATGAAGACTGAATTTCAAAATATGAGACATAATATGTTTTTATTGCTGCAAACATGAAGAGGTCTGGAATGGTTCCAGTTAGGCGCATCACTGACTTCTAGAGCTTCAGAGCCAACAGCATGCCAGGGGTGCAGCTCTAAGCAGAACAGGGAGAGCTGGTTCTGGGGGTAATGACGTAAAGAACCTTGGACAGCAAAGTTTGAATTGGTGAAGACTGGTACTGATTCCTAGCTTCCCCTTCCTCCTCTTTGAAATGTCTCTTATTCTCTGGAGTGATACAGTCAAAGGAGGAAAGTAGAGAGGGATACGTGAGGAAAGGTATCTGTATCTGTTGCATTATTTTTTCTGTCTGTTTTAAACTGGCTACCAGCTAGACCACAGAGTTGTTTTCCATATATATGTTGATAATTTAAAAGTACATTTCTTATCACAATGTAAAGGAGAATGCTAATTCTGAGTCTCAGTGAGGTGGAATTTAGTACATATAGCACATTTATATGGAAAGGTGGGCATTGGCAGAAAGCATACTAAGTAACAGATCATTGGAAAGGAAGTGGTATTTAACTGATACCAAGTACTAGGCTTTCTCTACCTGTTCTGGTGAGCCAACAAACCTGGACTTATTTAGCTATGTGCTCAGCATGATACCAGGAGTAGTACTTGGTTTTCTTTTAAGTTGATCAGATACACAGTGAAGGAGGGCAATGTGGACATATGGCCAGCAAAGCCATAAGCAGAGAAGACTATCTGTGCAGTATCTGTTGTTCTGAGTTCAGTAGCTGTGGCATCTATTCTAACACATTCTGTTACCTGCTGCAAGTTGTCAATCCTTCTGTATTTGTTGAACTGTATCTGCCAGGGGCCCTGATTATGCCATTGAGCACGTATGTTCTTGGTGTGGAATTATTCCACCTTGTAGCTGACATTTTGAGCTAGCTTTATGGCTGTCAACTTTCAAGGCCAACCGACATCAGTTAAAAAAAATATGCCCTCTGTTTTCACTGACCTGTTTATGTTACCATTGCTTGGTCTTTTCTCCCAAGACTAGCAGGACAAGAGGAAATGTGTTTAAGTTATGCCAGGGAAGGTTTAGCTTGGGTAGTAGGAAAAACTTCTTTATTGAGTGAGTGGTGAGATGTTGGAAAGAGCTGCCCAGGGTGGAGTCACCATCCCTGGAAGTGTAGATATGGTGCTTCAGGACATGGTGTCGTGGTCATGGTTGCTGGGTTACAGTTGGAGTTGATCTTAAAGGTCTTGCTCAGCAGTTCTGTGATTCTCTTGAAACCAACTGGTTCCCTTCTTTTTGTTACACAAGATGCAGCTGATTTAAGGGTCTCCTGCAAAGTTAGAAGTTAAAGTTCAGTTTATGCCAGCCATGCTAAAATTAAGATAAGTGGTGCTGGTTGAGAAAGAAGTAGGCTTTTCCATCCTAAGGACACTCTCTGGCTACACTGGCACAAGTGCTTGTGTAGCAGAGGCAGAACTGATCCAGGTTATAACTAGTTTCATGCAGATTCTTCAGTGTGTTTTACTGTCCAGCTAGACAGTTGTCTTGCTGGCATCAGGCTATGGTGACATGGGAGCAGAATGGATAGCTATGAGCTTTCTCTAGGGCTTCTCCAGCAGCAAAACTGACTTTATATAAGATTAACATGACTGTAATTTTGCATAGTTGTTACTATCACACTCTGCAAATTCTATCAGAAAAATGCATCCAACTTTGCTTCTGCATACTACCACTACAGGGATAGATTATTTATATGTTCTTATGATATTTTTATTGATTTGCTTATTTTTACCAAACACCTTTAGGGAGACAGTTGTATGTAGTGTTAAGCTAGACCCAGAAATACAGGTTTAATTTAATGTCAGGTTTAATAGATGTTAGCTATCTGGACTTTCGTAAAGCCTTTCACACAATCCTCCACAACATCCTCCTCTCTAAGCTGAAGAAGTTTGGATTTGATAGGTGGACTGTTCAGGAATTAGTTGGGTGACCATATACAAAGGGTAGTCGTCAACAGCTCAATGTCCAGGTGGAGACAGGTGACAAGTGATGTCCCTCAGGGGTCTGTATTGGGACTAATGCTGTTCAATGTCTTCATCAATGATAAAGACAGTGAGAATGAGTGCACCCTCAGCAGATTCTCAGGTGGTGTCATGCTTAGTGGTACAGTTGATAAGACTAAGGGACAGAATGCCATCCAGAAGGACCTAAACAGGCTGGAGAGATGGCATGAGGACCTTGTAGCTACATTTCAGTATCTGAAGTGGACCTACAGGAAGGGTGGGGAGGGCCTGTGTAGCAGGGCTTGTAGTGTAGGATGAAGGGCAATGATTTTAAACTGGCGCAGGATAGATGCAGGTTAGACACAGGGAGGAAATTCTTCACAATGGGAGTGGTAAAATACTGAAACAGGTTGCCCAGGGATGTGGTTGCGGCCCTGTCCCTGAAGACGTTCAAGATCAGACTCCCTTCCAACCCAGTGTCTGTGAATTTGATCGAAGTTAAGTGTTGCTAAAGTCTGTGTGTGAAGCATGCAGATTCTCTGATGAACCAGAAAAATTGCCTGATTGAATCTGAAAGTCGCTATCCTTTACACATTCAGAGTGAGTCACCGTCCCTGGAGGTGTTCAAGAGGGGTTTGGATGTGGCACTTGGTGCCATGGTTTAGTCATGGGGTCTGTGGTGACAGGTTGGACTTGATGATCTTCGACGTCTCTTCCAACCTTAGTGATATGGTGATACTGTGATGCTGTGATACTGTGATAGCTGCAACAGGTAGCCAGAAAAGATGTCAGTGTATGTTGTGCATTAACCAGTTGAGTTCCATTACTGATTGGAAGGTGTCAGTGTCCTTATTCTTTTTTGTTTGTTTGTTTGCTTCCCATACCATGTACTACATCAAAATGAGAACTACAGAAAGACAGGACATGAATTCAAAGGTTCTGTCATAGAAATTACACTCAACTTAAAGTAGGTACTATTTGGTTTAAAATGCCCTTCCTAAAATGGATTAACAGTGGGTTTCTGTAAGGTGGATGGGAGCCTTCAGAAACAGTAATACTTCAAAGAGGTAAGTTTATAGATCGGGAAGGTTTCTTCTTTCTTTAGCGCTTCAGTGTTTAAAGCACCTGCCCTAGAAGTAAAAATACCTTACTTTTCCAGTCTAAATCAGTTATTTTTCCTTTCTTTCCACCCCCCCCCCCCAATCTGTCAGTTTTGGTTTAATTCAGAGCTAGATGACTTTTACGTATTTATTTTTGCTGCATCCGTCCTTCTCTTGACAGTTCTGAAATTACTTTATAAATAATAATATAAATAAAAATAATATAAATAAAAATAATAATATAAATAAAAATAAACAGTGCAGGTTCAGAATAGGTATGAGGCTCTTCAGGAGGAGCAGGTCATAGGTGAGGATGAGGACTCAAGGAAGACCGAAGCTGCACCAATGACAGGTTCCCTCAGGCCAGCTATCAAAACTAGTCCAGAAAGGAAACCTCGTAGGGTCATCGTTGTAGGAGACTCCCTACTGAAGGGGGCAGAGGGCCCAATATGCAGACCAGACCCATTTCATAGGGAGATCTGCTGCCTCCCTGGTGCCCAAGTAAAGGACATAGTAGGCAAAATTCCCAAACTTGTGAGCCCTTCAGATTAGTACCCACTGCTGGTCTTTCAGGTGGGTAGTGACGATGCAACAATGAGAGGCTCACGGTCAATTAAAAGAGATTTCAGAACGTTAGGGCACCTGCTAAAGGGGTCAGGATCTCAAGTAGTGTTCTCTGCTATCCCTCTAACGTCAGTGATGGATGAGGGAACATTGTGGAAGAGCCAACAGGTCAATTCATGGCTCAGGGACTGGTGCCATCGGCAGGGATTTGGGTTCTACAATCATGGTTTGGTTTTCAAGGCAGCAGAGCTAAAAACAACTTATGGGACACACTTGTCCCAGAGGGGGAAAAGGATCCTGGGGCAGGAATTGGCAGGGCTCATAGACAGGGCTTTAAACTAGATTTGAAGGGGGAGGGGTTGGTGGTCTCCTGCTGGCCTGTGACAAGCAGAGGGGCAGCTCACCTGAGGTGGAGGGATGGAGAGCCAGTAGGGGCTCTCAACTTGCTGCCCTGAGGCAAGACACAAATGACACACCAGGACACCCTGTGGAAACCAAGGGGAGTTCACACAGGAGGACGACAGGGCCAGCCCAGCTGAAGTGCTTCTATGCAAATGCACGCAGCTTGGGCAACAAACAAGATGAGTTAAGGGCCACCGTGCTGCTGGGATGCCATGACATAGTGGGCATCACCGATACTTGGTGGGATGACTCCCATGACTGGAACGTAGGGATAGATGGGTATAAGCTTTTTAGGAAGGATAGGCAGGGAAGGAGAGGAGGAGGTGTTGTCCTCTATGTCAATAACCATCTGGAATCAGCAGAACTCCACCTGGGGAGGGATAATGAGCTGGTTGAGAGTGTATGGGTTAGAATTAAAGGCAAGACAGGGGAAGGAGATATTACTGTCAGGGTCTCCTACAGGCCACCTGACCAGCAGAACCAAGCAGATGAGGCCCTCCACAGGCAAATAGAAGCGGCTTCCAGGTCACAAGTCCTGGTCCTCATGGGGGATTTCAACCACCCTGACATCTGCTGGAGGGACAACACAGCAAGGCATCAGCAATCCAGGATGTTCCTGGACTGCATAGAAGACAACTTCCTCCTCCAAATGGTAGAGGAACCAACAAGAAAAGGTGCTACGCTGGACCTTGTTCTCACCAACAGGGAAGGGCTGGTAACAAATGTGAGGCTCAGAGACGGCCTTGGCTGCAGTGACCATGAAGCAGTTGAATTTAATCTCCTCAGGGCAATCAGGAGGACATATTCTAAGCTTACGACCCTAGACTTTAGGCGTGCAGACTTCGATCGCTGCAGGGATCTGCTAGCCAAAGTGTCATGGGATGAAGCCCTGGAGGGAAGAGGGACCCAGGACAGCTGGTCAGTATTCAAGGACCACCTCCTCTGTGTCCAGGAGCTATGTATACCTACAAGGAGAAAAGCAGGAAGGAATGCTAGGAGGCCTGCCTGGATGAACAAGGAGCTGCTGGACACACTATCACTTAAAAAGAAACTCTACAGGAAGTGGAGGGAAGGACAGCTAGAACAGGGGGATATAAGGAAGCTGCCCGAGCAGCAAGAGGCCTGGTTAGGAAAGCCAAAGCTGAGTTTGAACTGAATCTAGCCAGGGGGGTTAAAGGGAACACTAAGAATTTCTGTAGGTATGTTAATGGCAAAAAGAAGACTAGGGAAGGTGTGGGCCCCCTCAGAAAGGAATGTGGTGAATTAATCACTAGTGATGTGGAAAAGGCTGAGGTACTCAGTCACTTCTTTACCTCAGTCTTCACTGCAAGGGTCTCCAGCCACACTCCTGGTGTCATGGCAGACGATGCCAGGGACTGGGAGGAAGAACTGCCCATCATAAGTGAAGCTCAGGTTCGTGATCACCTGAAGAACCTGAAAGTGTTCAAGTCCATGGGACCCGACGGGATACACCCACGGGTGCTGAAAGAACTGGCAGATGAGGTTGCCAAGCCCCTCTCTATTATATTCCAGAAGTCATGGCAGACTGGGGAAGTCCCCACAGACTGGAAAAGGGGAAACATTGCTCCCATTTTCAAAAAGGGCAAGAAGGAGGAACCGGGGAACTACAGGCCAGTCAGTCTCACCTCTGTGCCCGGAAAGATCATGGAGCAGATCCTCCTGGAGGCACTAATGACTCAGAAGAACAGTGAAGAGGTGATTGGGAATAGTCAGCATGGCTTTGCCAAGGGCAAATCCTGCCTGACAAACCTGGTGGCCTTCTATGATCAGGTGACAGCATTAATAGATGAGGGGCGAGCAACTGATGTCGTTTACCTGGACCTGAGCAAAGCCTTCAACACTGTCCCGCACCACCTCCTGGTCTCCAAGCTGGTGACACATGGGTTTGATAGATGGACCACTAGATGGATAAAGAATTGGCTTGGTGGCCGCACCCAAAGAGTGGCTGTCAACGGGTCCATGTCCCAGTGGAGGCCAGTGACAAGCGGAGTCCCTCAGGGATCAGTCCTGGGACCAGTCTTGTTCAACATCTTTGTGGGTGACATGGACAGTGGCATCGAGTGCACCCTCAGCAAGTTTGCTGATGACACCAAGCTGTGTGGTGCAGTGGACACCCTGGAGGGAAGGGATGCCATCCAGAGGGACCTGGACAGGCTGGAGAGGTGGGCACAAGCCAACCTCATGAGCTTCAACAAGACCAAGTGCAGGGTCCTGCATCTGGGTTGAGGCAATCCCAGGCACAAATCCAGGCTGGGCAGTGACTGGCTGGAGAGCAGCCCTGAGGAGAGAGACTTGGGGGTGCTGGTGGACGAGAAGCTCAACATGAGCTCTCAATGTGCGCTTGCAGCCCAGAAAGCCAATCAGATCCTGGGCTGCATCAGGAGAAGTGTGACCAGCAGGTCAAGGGAGGTGCTTCTCCCCCTCTACTCAGCTCTGGTGAGACCCCACCTGGAGTACTGCATCCAGTTCTGGAGCCCCTATTACAGGAGGGATGTGGACGTGCTGGAGCGTGTCCAGAGAAGGACCACGAGGATGATCAGAGGGCTGGAGCACCTCTCCTATGAGGACAGACTGAAGGAGTTGGGGCTGTTCAGTCTGGAGAAGGCTCCGAGGTGACCTCATTGTGGCCTTCCAGGATCTGAAGGGGGCCTACAGGAAGGCTGGGGAGGGACTTCTCAGGCTATCAGGTAGTGATAGGACTAGGGGGAATGGAATGAAGCTGGAAATGGGGAGATTCAGGCTAGATGTGAGGAAGAAGTTCTTCACCATGAGAGTGGTGAAGGCCTGGAATGGGTTATCCAGGGAGGTGGTTGAGGCCCAGTCCCTGGAGGTGTTTAAGCCCAGGCTGGACGAGGCTCTGGCCAGCGTGATCTAGTGTAGGGTGTCCCTGCCCATGGCAGGGGGCTTGGAACTAGATGATCCTTGTGGTCCCTTCCAACCCTGACTGATTCTATGATTCTATGATTGTATAATTTCAGTAATTATAAAATATCACAGTATCACAGTATATTAGAGGTTGGAAGGCACCTCAAGAGATCATCGGGTCCAACCCCCTGCCAAAGCAGGTTCACTTAGGATAGCCTGCGCAGGAATGCATCCAGGTGGATTTTGAAAGTCTCCAGAGAAGGAAACTCCACAGCCTCCCTGGGCAGCCTGTTCCAGTGCCCTGTCACCCTCACTTGAAAGAAGTTTCTCTTCATGTTGAGGTGAAATCTTCTATGTTCAAGTTTTAACTTGTTGCTCCTTATCTTATTACTTTGCACCACTGAGAAGAGCTTGGTCCCATCCACTTGACACCCACCCCTCAGATATTTATACATGTTGATGAATTCCTGTTCAGTAGTAACAATTATATAATCTACTTGCACATGTGGAAATGTCAAAGTTGGTAACAGAATTGTCATTAAATTGATTTTTGCATTACAGTGAAACATAAGGGTGTGACTAGCCAAGAATTCAAGAGAAACAGTAGTAAAATACACTGCTTGCTTAGGGGCTTAATTAATTAAGTTTCAAGTAAGTTAATAACTGTATTGTAAAAAATCTTTTATCAATGATAAATATGGACTAGCAGTTAACCACAGGGAAATAGTGAGAAACTGAGTGGAATGGAATTATGAAATCATGCTTACCATACTTACGTAAAAAAAGTTATTAACAAAATTCTGAGTCCAGTGTATATGTAAGCTCACAGATAGAATGTCTGTAAAATTTTTCGGTGTATATAAGGTGACCTGCTATGAAGAAAAGTGTTTAGATTGGATGTCAAAACACCCAAAGGAAAGCTGGTAAGCGAACTATGTTGATTGTACAAGCCTAACTTCTGTAAGAAAGATTGCTACTTCCTTTATTTTTTGTATGTATATTTCAGGACCAGTGCATAAGCTCATGCATGCAGCTTTGCAGCTTTTTTCATTGAATATGGTTTTGTAGAAAGTCACTGTTGAGATGAAGGTGGTCATGTTGTGGTATATTATTTGCAACACATGAAAATTCACATTTGTTTCACAGAAAATTAATTCAAGGTCTTGAAAATAGTGATTAGCTTCAGGGAAAAATACCTAAACAATTTTATGATCATACTGAATTTTTGGAAAAGAAGAGTATTTTCCATGTTAGTATTAAAAAATAGTAAAATTGCAGTCTTGCTATATTCAAGTGATTCAAAATTTGTATTCCTAATTAGAGCAAAAACTCTATTTCTCTGTTTCTAAAAGGCTTTTCTGGAAGGAGTGGAAGCTGTGGGTTGAGAAGGTCTTACAGTTTAGAAAAGAGTGGAGAAGGTCTTGTAGTTTGGAGCCCTGAAAGTACAACCACCTATTTTTCCATTTAATTGTAATTTTCATTTTATTATTTAATTTTCTTCAGATTATCTCAATTTACAGTTAGGTGAAGTTCAGCACTGGACTTTTCAAATGATCGTGTCTGACATATTGACCTTATTCCTTTGCTATAAGCAGCAAAGCATTAATCATGAAAAGAAGGCTAGTCGCTTTTCCATTTAAATTATTTGGGACATGATCTTAGATGTGGAAAGTGGAGCAGATTAATTATTGTTGCAAGGTAATGAACCTCTGAATTATAATATAGACAGATTGTACTTGGCTATTTTGCATAGCTCACATTTGATTCTTTATATGTGTATGCTTTAGTGTTAAGTGCTAGGAGGATCATTTCTGTGTGCATTTCTGTGTTAAATGTCAACCTTCTTGTTTAGCTGGTCTCCCTTGTGGCCATATACTAAGATGGTAAAGTATATGGTTCTTGATAACCACACTTCTGTCTTTCTGAGAAACTAAATAGATACAAGTCCTTAATTTTCTGAGTTTTTCTAATATTTGTCATTGAGAGGAATATTTTTTTTAACTGCAGGTCTAATTTTTTTGTGTTTTGCACATCTTGGGTAGTTACGAAAGTACTGTCGCCATTTCATAACTGTGTTACTGTTTCTGTGGTATCTTTTGTCTGAGCAGCACACTGGGAGACCAATGTCTTGTAAGCACCTATACATTATTTTTCTTAGTGATGGCTTCCTGAGAGCAGCAAACATTCCTCAGTTTCTAGATACCTAACATTGCACTGTCGTTAAGATGCATTTTTGTTTAAAGGAGCACAGAGTACCAAGACATCCACATCACTTAATATGTGACAGTATTGTCATCCTCAATATATTAATAATTTCTTCACCATTTCAGCTTTGACTCTTGGTATCTGTAAATCTAATTTACTTATCACTGAAGAAAATGCAGACTAGCATCAAGCCAGATGATGAAATTTTAGTAAATCTTTAGTAAATCTTTAAAAAAAAAAAAAAAAAGCTCTTTTGTGCAAAGTAGGTTCCTTCACTGATGATTTTTTTTTGGACATCTCTTAAGAGTCTCTAAATGTATTTAATATGCTTTATTGAGATTTTATTGCAAATTCTGAGCAAGGAATCAAATACTTAACAAAGACTGTGTACCTGGGCAGGTCACTTGTGCATGACTTGAGGAACAAGAACCACCAGCTGCTGAATCCTCATTGTGTCTCTTGGGTTCCTTGTGATTGACAAAGAAAACCTAATGGTCTGTTCTCCCAGGCAGCCAGCACCAGAGTAAGAGGATACAGTCTCAAGCTATGCCAGGTGGAGGTTTTGGCTGGATGTTAGGAAGAAGTTCTTCACAGAAAGAGTGATTGGCCATTGGAATGGGCTGCCCAGGGAGGTGGTGGAGTCACCATCATTGGAGGTGTTTAGGAAGAGACTGGATGGGGCACTTGGTGTCATGGTTTAGTTGATTGGATAGTGTTGGATGATAGGTTGGACTTGATGATCTCAAAGGTCTTTTCCAACCTGGTTAATTCTGTTCTGTTCTGTTCTATTCTATTCTATTCTATTCTATTCTATTCTATTCTATTCTATTCTATTCTAATTTTTCAATGTGTGTATGCTTTAGGAACTAGTAGTTATTGTAGCATGATCTTCTTCCTTCACAATCTCGCGTACTTTACCCTCCATAAATTTTATGCAAGTCTGCTGCCCATTGTCTGTGTTTCCTTGTTTTCCAGTTGTATTGAGCATGGCATGTATAACATACTGTGTAGCCTTATTGCCATTTTCCTGTTGTCAGTGCAGTGTCTTCTGCAGATGAGTCCTGTGCTGTGGAGAGCACAGGCTTGATTTTGTTATGAACAACACATCCCTTGGTACTTTTTTGCTGTTGGGTCTTTGACTATCAGTGCAGGCCATTAAGTTTACCCTTACCCTCTTGTTTGTTTCAGTGCTTTGACATGCATGTTTACATTGCTGCTTAATTTGTACCAGTATTAATATTTCTGCGTATCTCTGCATGTTGTCTCAACTCATGGTTTATTACTGTATGTGTGGGTTTTACACAGTGACATCTTTTCTTTATAATTTATCATATCATGTTAGAGATAGGAGCTATCTGTTTTAATGTAATTCATCATGTGCCTTTTTGTGTCGAACACATGTATACCTCCTGAGGATATTTTTAAAGCATTGTGAAACCTGATAAATTGATCCTCATCTGTTTGTGTCTGTGCTTGGACACTCTCTTTATCTACAAATGCAAAAAAAGTCAAGTGGTGATGATATTTTTGCATATATTAGAACTATTATTTATTGTGTTAATGGGACATATGTTCATACAGCAGTCTGTTATGTTTCTAATTGTAGATATGATTACAAGGCTCAGAATGTCATAAAATTTATTGAAATAATGTGATGTCCAGGAAATGAGATGTTTAAGTTTTAAACTTGTGTAATGTGTTATTTATCTACTGTGGTTTTTTGTGTGCTGTGGTGTCTAAGCAATGTAAATTATCACCAGACTCATGCTTGGCCAGGTACCATACTTTTCCACAGTTCTCTGGGTGTGCTATTCACTGTTGGAATTTTGTTTCAGCCACTTAGGGGGAAAGGACAGGATCAAGAGTGAAAAATAAGTAATTCTTTATCAAACTTGTGATCAAATTAAGAAACAAGGGGGGAAAAAATGAAATCAGCCTCCTGGGTCAAGTTGTGATCCTGTAGGAGTGTTGCAGAATTTCAGGATGGGAGGATCACATGATTCTTGGAGCAAAGAAAACCTTATTGCCTCTGTGCTTTGCCTAAATTAAAAAAATGTTTTTGCAGTAGAATAGTTTGTATGAAATTTAAAGTTTTAAATATTTGTATATAGACAAATTATTCTTTTATAGTGCATGACTTTTAACCTTGGTGTTTGAGGGTCAGATCACATGGCTAATGGATTGCTGGTGATATGAAGACAGGTGCTGAGGTGCTAAAATAATTGAGCCTCTACAGAGAAGTAGCAGTAGAAAAGACCTCATCAGTTCACAAATAAAACCTGTATAAGAGAACATGACAAAATGGGGCAAAAAAAGAATAATGGTATGGAAGTCTGACAAACTGGCTAATGTACTGTTCTTAATTTTCCCATGTGATAGTCTGCTTTCCTGAGCAGCATTTTCAGCTTGTGGTTTTCTTCACTCAGCTGCTCTGTTTTGGTTGGTTCTGCTCTTGTATCCTGCATTAACTGTTGAACTGACAGTTTGTGGTGGTCACAGTGTTTCTGTGTGCATAGAATCAGCAATGCATAGAGCAAGAGCAGATCGAATTTAATGGCTGGGAATGTGAACTGCTGAGGCAAGGGAATAGTGATCTTTGATCAGCTGTTTGGGTTCAACAGGTAACTTAGTTTTTGAACACAATAATTAGATGATTAATTTCTGACTTTCAGTGGCCAGTGTGATAGATGCGTGCTGAAGAACAAAAATACTTCAGAAAGATATTTGCTAGAAGTATTTTTAAATTGGCACTCTCTGTTTCTTATTTGTTTTGTGAACAGAAAAAACTTGTTTTTTCATTCTGCTGAGATAGTACTTGCCCAGTGAGAAAAGTAACAGAAGAACATCATGTGGCTAATCACTGCTAGTCAGTGCAGCTTGAATTTCAAGTAGTAAACATCAAAAACTTGACCTACTAATAGAGTTTCTTTTTTGGCATTAATTTTGGAAAGTCTGATTTTCTTCAGGTAAGGAAAAACCAAAGTTTGCCAAAAATAATTATTTGTCACAAGGGAATTGTAACATCCTCATGAATTACATGATTCATACTGTCTCATGCTGTACTGATTGTTTTTCTTTTCAGGTGGTTTGTTGTTGTTGTTGTTTGTTTTTTGGTACTGATGGTACAAAGATTTGAATAATCTCTTAATTTTCAGAGAGTCCCCCCACCTCCCACCCCCTTTTTTGGTGGAGATTAAAGATGAGATATAACCTACAAATAAATATTTGGGCTTATCTTAAGGGAAGAAGCACTTGGGTATTTGCACAATATATTTATTCTTCTGGTAGCAATAATATCACCTGGATTCTAAATATATGCTCTTAGGTAAAAGAGGCAGTTAGTGATCATCAGTGATCTGCCTGACTTGTGTCTTCAGGCAGGAATTGTAGCATTGCAGATTTTCCTCTTAAAATGTGCAGTATTATTGCCATTCCATTATGTAAAGTATAGGCCAACTTTCTGGAGATGTCAGGATCATGAAATTCCAATGAGCCACTTCTGTTTTGTCTTGGAGGAGAAGAGACATCTTTTTACTCCCTCCTTCTTCCCTATGAAATGCATATTTATTTTTTTTTGTTAACTCTTGGTATTCTAAAATTATATTATTGCCTATCATAAAGGATGTTCATGTTTTTGTTACTTGAAGTTTTGTTTGTCATTCAGCTGGGCTACCACAATGTTATATGTTGCAGCATAAAGCATTTGGTAAACTGTCTTACGCAATGTGGTTCAGTATCTTCTGAGGAGCAAATGAAACCTGCTGCTGTGTGCTGGCTTCCCTCAGAACTCTAAGTCAAATCTTCATCCTATTTGATGCATGGCTTGGTATAAAAATATATGAAAGACCACCTGAAAAAGTAGCTGTGTAGATACTTGCTAATATTAGCCTCTGTGCTACTACATTTTGGATGAAGCCAAATGGGGAGATCCTCTGCAGGCTATTAATCTGTCGTACTCCTTTTTCTAACAGGGAGGTAAGGGACCAAAAAATGTGTTTGTACAGAGCACAACTGTACTAGGAAAATGATCTTAGAACAGCTGAGTTTATATAATGTCCTCATGTGTTTCCTCTGCTGTGTCAAGAGCTGGATGGCATATGTGCCTTCATATAGGCTGTTGTCCATTGCCTGCAGTCCTTGGTTCTCAACCTCCCTCTTTCATTAAACTTTCACATCTGCTAGTCTTTTATACCCAGCCTGCCCTCTGTGTCAGTTTCCCTATGATGGGCCCTTTTCTGAATCTCTAAACTCTTCATTGATTGTCTACCTTTTTTTCCTCTTTCCTTTTTAGAACTATCCTTCCAGCAATCCTTTGCCCTCCTAAAAATGCCAGCCTAGGGCCCTGAAAAATGGATTCTACTCATTAAAGCTGCTTCAGTGTCAGTATCAGGAGGTTCCTTCTGGACTGTGAGAGGGACTGGCAATCAGATAAAATCTCAGGTGGTGAATGCTTCCTTCTGGAGCATCAAGGACAATAGGTGAATCTTGGAAAAGCAGCAAAAAATTAATGTCCTCACTGGCAATGATCTTGAATGATCTGTAAGATGCTAATAATCCTGATGAATCTTCTTTTAAAGGCTTTATGTCATAGTCCTGGGCAGCAACAGATGAGACAACTGCAGGAAGAGTTGGAGAAGGACTGGTTTCGTTGTGGGGAGAAATTTGTATCCATGGGCCATAGACAGACTTTAAAGTTTTAAAGCATCTGGAGTTCAATGGGGCAGGAGAAGGTACCCTGTGCTGATGACCGTCAGGGCCTCCATTTTCCATAGCTATGAGTAGTGACTGCTCCGCAGTTAGGTCACATTGGCTCCTTCGTGTTTGTTAGTTCCTCCTGAACATTCTGCATCATGTTTGCGGCTGTGGCTGCTTTCGCCTCTATCACTGCTTCTGTTTCTGCCTAGAACTTCTGGTCTCTTTTGACTTTTCACTATCCTCATGTCTGCCTCCCTCTTCCCATGGAAGGTATGGGTCATGTTTATTCTCTTAGGAAGTTTTATTGACTTAGTGCAGTTCTTAACTCCAGGTTTGTTGAAAGTTTTCCATCCATTTGTATTTTTAGCCTGTGCCTAAAGCTGAGTGCTTTCTTCACAGGTGTATTCCCTGAGATAGAGCTGTGTATTTAGGCTTATAGGACTCACTTTCTGAATGTGGTTTTCATATGGCATAGGCATGCCAAGGACCCGTTTGCCAAGTGTTTTGTAGGGTCGTGGATACTGGGACTAAACACTAAGGATCAGGGATTATGAGCAGTGCTTGATGGCTCACTGTGAATTTGAACAGTGCAGAAACTGAATAGGTGTGCTGGTTTGAGCTTTACCAGGAGTCTGAAAGCCCAAATGGTAACAGATAGAGATTCTTCCCTGCCCCCCTTTGCTGGTAAGATAAGATAAAACAAAATCAGGTAGGGGGAAGGAGAGGCAAATTCACAAAAGAAATAGTCTGGAATTGGTTTGGAAGTAAAAGAGGTTAATTTTTTAACAGTGTATATATATAGCAATAACAGGGAGGGTTCACAAAGGTAAGGGATAAGGATAAATAGGAAAATATACAAAACCAAGCTTGGATGGCCTTATATGCCCTGGATGTAAGTGGATTCAGTTCTTTAGAAAGCGTGGATGCAGCTTGGAAAAATAGGCCCCTACCACAAGGTCAGTGCAGGAAGCAGCAGCAGCAGATAATCTCTCTTGAGCATCTGATTTCTTAAGCGGATGATCTGTCTCAAGGTGAGGCAAGGAAAGAGATAGCAGTAAAAGATGTCCACCCTTTTTATAGGCTTGCTGAACAGGAAGGAGGAGTGGAATAGACCACCCAGGGGACTGCTCCTCCTGGAAGGGGGAAAACAAAGTCTCTCTCTGCCCACCTGGATCAAGTTTCTTTTGTTCACCTGGGAGCTGGGTGTAACCCAGCACAATAGGTTACTTCAGCCAAAGGCAGAAAGAAAGATGGAAGACTTCTGTGGTGGGTTGAGAAAGAAAACAAAGGCTGGATGGCAGCAGGACAACACTCTTGTGTAAGTGTGGAAGAGGAAAAAGCTGGTTTGGAAGGATACTTTCTGATCTGCAAGGGTTAATCAGCTAGTTCTGCCTCTTTAGTCTTTAACAAGTCTTTGATTGCTGTGCTGTGGCAGCAGCTAAGGCATTAACATAGTTTCCTGCCATCCATATGCTCTTCTTTGCCATCTCTGTCCTCTTGTCCTGTCTCCAAAATGTTGTAGATCACTTTTCTTTCACAATTTTTTCCCAGGAAGCCAGTTAAGCTTAGATCTGTGAGATTTATTAAGGTGTGTTGTGACAGCTCTCACAGGCATGTGAAAAGATTAGAAAGAGTACTGAGGGTAGGGGAATCCATAATATTGCCATGTTTGCCTGAAAATGGTGGCAGGTAACTGATGCAGGGGAAGTGAGTTACAGTCTAAAAGGCTGACACAGGTTTTGAGAGTCTCTTAATTCCTATTCATTGTGTGTTGCTTGCTACAGTGCAAAAGGCAGTGTAATTGCATATAATCACATTTCCTCATATCCCAGTGACTCACAGCTGTTTAGTGTGGTTATGCCCCTAGGTGGTGAAGGCAAGCATAGCTTTTGAGACAAATACGCTATCTCAAGTGTCCCTAACAGTGGGCTGAGCATGCTGTTGGAAACAAACAAGTTCTTCCTGTTCTAGCCTGAAAGGAAGATCTGTCCTGTGCCTTGTGAAGGTTGTGCAGGTAGCAGATACTAAGAATGGTTTGGGTTTTTTTCTCTCTCTTTTTATTCCATTAAAAAAAAAAAAAAATACTACATGATACTATTTTGCAGTCAGGCAACCAGACACACACCCCACTTCTACACAGCCTGTGGTGGAAATGGGATTAAAAAGTGTGGTGGTTTGGCCCTGGCCTAGAGACCAGATGCCCACCAAATCCAGTTTATCACTCCCCCTCTTAAATGGACAGGGGAGAGGGGAAAATTATGACAAAAGCCAGTAATACGATAGAAGCAATTTCAGTAGCAATAATAAGCAAAAAGCAATAAACCCTGTGGAAGCAAAAGCAGAGAGAGGTATGTTAGTCTCTGCTTCCCATCAGCAGGACAATGGTCACTCTCAGGAATCAGGGCTCTCTAAGCTTGGTGGTTCCTTAGGAGGATAGATGCCATGGATGAATGCCACACTTCCTTCTTTAACTTCATTCTTATATCTGAGCTAATGTCACATGGCATAGAATACCTCTTTGGCCAGTCCAGGTCAGCTGGCTCAGTCGTGTCACCTCCGCAGATCTTAGAATGGAATAGAATAGAATTAATGAGGTTTGAGATCATCAAGTCCAACCCATCACCCAACATCATCTAATGAACTAAACCATGGCACCAAGTGACTCATCCAGTCTCCTCCACACCTCCAGTGACAGTGACTTCACCACCTCCCGGGCAGCTGTAGTGGGTTGAGGCAGCCCCCTCCCCACCACAGGCAAAATAACGACTCTGACAAACGGATTGCAAAAGTGATGGAAAAGTATAAATAGAAAAAGGTGAATATGCACAAAAGAACCAGAAACAGTGACAGAAGAAAACCCAAAACAGACCCGGATACATCCCATCCCCACCTGAGGGTGGGCCCAAGACCCCCAGGGCTCATTCTTCCCCCCCCCCAATGCTAGGCTAGTCTCAGCTGGCCAGGCCTGAGACCGCCCATCCCCCTGGCCGGGAGACGTCTCCCCCAGTTACTGGGTGCTGGTGAGGGAAGAAAGAGAAAGAGGCGGACCCCACACTAGATCTTATAGCGGTGCAGGGGATTGTGGTAGGAGATACCTGGTTTCCTGTGTCCACCCACTGGGCTGAACTTCTGGACACAGGAAGTGTGCCATGCAGCATAGGGCACCCAGCCCAAACCACCACACGCCACCCCTTATCTCATACCACAACCCCTGCACCCAAACACATCATCAAAATAGAAATCTCCTGATGATACATCCGGCAAGGTCCATATCTTCTTCTGGGCGTCCACCCAAACAGTGTCTCTCAGGCTCAAGCATCAATCCAGTCCAGTTCTTCTTCTTTCATCCAGTGGAACCTCCCAGCGATGCAGAGCTCACTCTTCTGCAGTGCAGGTTCTTCATGGATCTGTTGGACATCCTGGCCACCTGGAAAAGCCTCACAACCTCTCAGCCAAGCTTTTATTCTCACCCACACTAATTTAGTGGCATATCCTCCACCCCTGGGGTAAGCCAGTCGGAACAATCTGGCTCCATGACTGCTTTTTTCAATCCAACCAGGGTGCCGCAACCGACCACCTCCGACCGCGGTCCAGGCTACACAGATGCCTGTCAAAACACCTTGCCTGCCCACCAGGCATTCGCATACCGACGTGTGACAGCCTCGGGCTTCACACCCCGCCCCGGAAGAGGGAGGGGCTGCACCACAGCCCACTGAGAGGAAGGGAGGCGGAGCCCGGTGCTCGGCGCCATTTTCGGAGCTCTTCCGAAAAGAACAGAGGAGATTAAAGCCGGGCCCAGCGCAGCCCGAGCGCCGGCCGGCGTCCGCTGCCACCGCCACTCAGCACGCAGCGGGACTCCGGCCACCTCTACCGCTGCGGTACAGAATCAAAATCACCTCCACCCCTCGGGCACTCAAACAGCTTCCCCAGCGAAAGCCACAAGTGCGTTCTCAGAGCCTTTGAAAACGGCTTTCCAGCTGGGGTCCCCGTTTGCCCCTCTTGGGTTTCGGGAGCTAGCTCGCCCGCCCGCCCGCTGTGGCTGGCTCCATCCTTGCAGCGAGACGGACCTCATTTGACCACTGCCCCTCCCCCACTTCACCCCCGCCGCTTCCATCGCCCGCGGAGAGCAAAGGGTGGAGGAGGGGCAGGTCCCGCGTTCTTAAGCAGTACCCCCAACGCACCAGGTGCCCCTCTGCAATCCACAAGAACTCACACCATCGCCCCGGCAACAAAGCTTGAGCCCCACCTTGCCAAACCGAAAAACCGACGCCCATCTTTTGCAATCCGATCTGCAGTTCACCACACCAACCAGCCCCACGTTGGCACGCCAAAAAATGTAGTGGGTTGAGGCAGCCCCCTCCCCACCACAGGCAAAATAACGACTCTGACAAACGGATTGCAGAAGTGATGGAAAAGTTTAAATAGAAAAGGGTGAATGTGCATAAAGAACCAGAAACAGTGACAGAAGAAAACCCAAAACAGACCCGGATACATCCCATCCCCACCTGAGGGTGGGCCCAAGACCCCCAGGGCTCATTCTTCCCCCCCCAATGCTAGGCTAGTCTCAGCTGGCCAGGCCTGAGACCGCCCATCCCCCTGGCCTTGGGCCTAGCCAGGCCCAAGGCTGGGAGACGTCTCCCCCAGTTACCGGGTGCTGGCAAGGGAACAAAGAGAAAGAGGCGGACCCCACGCAAGATCTTATAGCGGTGCAGGGGGTGTGGTAGGAGATACCTGGTTTCCTGTGTCCACCCACTGGGCTGCACTTCTGGACACAGAAGTACACTATGCAGCATAGGGCACCCAGCCCAAACCACCACAGCAGCCCATTCCAATGGCAAATCACTCTCTCTGTAGAGAACTTCTTCCTGACATCCAGCCTAAACCTCCCCTGGTGCAGCTTGAGACTGTGTCCTCTTGTTCTAGTGCTGGTTGTCTGAGAGAAGAGACCAACCCCCCACCTGTCTACAACCTCCCTTCAGCTAGTTGTAGAGAGCAATAAGGTCTCCCCTGAGCCTCCTCTTCTTCAGGCTAATCAACCCTAGCTCCCTCAGCCGCTCTTCATAGGGCTTGTGCTCCAAGTCCCTCCCCGGCTTTCTTGCCCTTTCTTGCCCCCAGCTCGGTGTCACCTGCAAATTTACTGATGATTGACTCAATCCCCTCGTCCAGATTGTCAATAAAGATATTGAACAGGATGGGGCCCAGCACTGATCCCTGGGGGACACCACTAGTGACTGGCTGCCAGCTGGATGTGGCACCAGTCACCACCACTCTCTGGACTCTGCTCTCCTGCCAGTTCCTAACCCAGCACAGAGTGCTGCTGTCCAAGCCATGGGCTGATAGCTTGGCCAGGAGTTTGCTGTGGTGGACAGTGTGAAAGGCCTTGCAGAGGTCCAGGTAGACCACATCCACAGTCTTCCCCACATCCACCAGGCAGGTCACCTGATCATAGAAGCAGATCAGGTTGGTGAGGCAGGATCTGCCCTTCCTAAATCCATGTTGGCTGGACCTGAGCCCTTGGCCATCATTCAGGTGTGCAGTGATTGCGCTCAAGATGACCTCTTCCAGAATCCTGCCTGGCACTGATGTCAGGCTGACCTCAGTGTCTGTAATTCCCTGGGTGCTCCTTCTGGCCTTTCTTGTGGATGGGCACCACGTTGGCCAGCTTCCAGTCATCTGAGACCTCTCCAGTGAGGCAGGACTGTTGAAAAATGATGGAGAGCAGCTTGGCCAGCTCATCTGCCAGCTCTCTCAGCACCCTAGGATGCATCCCATCCCGTCCCATGGACTGTGGGGATCCAAGTGGCTGAGCAGGTCTCTAACTTCTTCCTGGATTACAGGGGAACTATACTGCTCCCTGACTCCATCTGCCAGCTCAGGAGGCCACTTGTCCAGAAGACAACCTATCCTGCTATTAAAAAGTTTGTCAAAGAAGGTGTTAAGTACCTTTGCCTTTTCCTCATCTTTAGTTACAGTATTGCACTGCATATCCACTAAGGAGTGGAAGTTGTCCTTGCCCCTCTTCTTGCCATTATTTGTAAAAGGATTTTTTGTTGTCCTTCACAGCAGAGGCCAGTCTAAGCTCTAAATGGGCTTTTGCCTCTCTAATTCTTTTCCTACACGACTTAGCAACATCCTTAAACATTTCATGGGCAACCTCTCCTTCCTTCCAAAGATGATACACCCTCTTTTTTTCCCTTCATTCGTTCAGAAGTTCATTGCCCATCCAGGGTGGCGTCTGCCCTGGCAGCTCATCTTCCGGCACATTGGCACAGCCTGTTCCTGTGCCTTCAAGATTACTTTCTTGAAGTAGGTCCAACCCTCCTGGACCCCTTGGTTTTTAAGGGCTGTTTCCCAAGGTATTTTCTGAGTTCGTTCCTTAGGTAACCTGAAGTCCACCCGCTGGAAGTCCAGAGTGGAGGTTTTGTTGCTGCCCCTCTTAGCTTGACTGCATATTGAAAACTCAATTATTTCATGGTCACTGGACCCCAGACAGCCTCCAACCACCACATCTCCCACCAGCCCTTCTCTGTTTGTAAAAAGAAGGTCAAGTGAAGCCTTCCCCCTGGTAGGCTGACACAGCAGCTGTGATAAGAAGCTATTCTCCATAAAGTCTACGAACTGTCTAGAGTGCCTTCTCTCTGCTGTGTTAAGTTCCCAGCAGCGATCTGGCAGGTTAAAGTCACCCACAAGAACAAGGTCTGGTGGTCTTCACAGAATCATGCAACCATTCAGGTTGGAAAAGACCCTCAGGATCACCAAGTCCAACCGATAACCCTGTGCTACAAGGTTCACCCCTAAACCATATTCCCAAGTGTGACATCCAAATGAACTTTAAACACATCCAGGGTTGGTGACTCAACCACCTCCCTGGGCAGCACATTCCAATGCCTGACCACTCCTACTGTGAGATTTTTTTCCTAATGTCCAGTCTAAACCTACCCAGTCATAGCTTGAGGCCATTTTCTCTTTTCTCTCACTAATTACCTGTGAGAAGGAACCAGCACCAGCATCTCCACAACATCCTTTCAGGTGGCTATAGACAGCAATGAGGTCTCCCCTCAGCCTCCTCATTTCCAAACTAAGCAGCCCCAGCTCCTTCAGTCACTCTTCATAAGATTTATTCTCCAGGCCCTTCACCAGCTTCATTACCCTCCTCTGCACTCACTCCAGCACCTCCACATCTGTCCTGTATTGAAGTGTCCAAAACTGGACCCATTACTCAAGGTGTGGGCTGACCAGAGCTGAGTACAAGGGAGCAGTCACCTCCCTACTCCTGCTGGACACAGCATTTTTGATACAAGCCAGGATGCCATTGGCTTTCTCATCCACCTGGGCACACTGCTTCCTCATATTCAGTTGCTTGTGGATTAGAACCCACCGGTCCCTCTCTGTCAGACAGCTTTCCAGCCACACTTCCCCCAACCTGTAGCATTGCTTGGGATTGTTGTGACCCAAGTGCAGGCTCTGGCATTTGGCCTTGTTGAAGATCATCCAGTTAACATTGGCTCACTGATCCAATCTTTCCAAGTCACTCTGTAGAGCCTCCCTACCATCATGCAGACCAACACTCCCACCTGACTTGGTGTCACCTGCAAACTTACTGATGACACACTCTATGTCTTCATCAAGGACATCAATAAAGATGTTAAACAGAATTGGTCCCAACACTGAGCCCTGAGGAACACCACTTGTGACCAGCTGCCAGCTGGATTTAACTCCATTGAGCACAACTCTTTGGGCTCTTTCCCCCAAGCCAGTGCTTTATCCAGCAGAGTGTGTGCTCATCCAAGCCACTAGCAGCCAGTTTGTCCATGAGAATTCTGTGGGGAACATTGTCAGAGGCTTTATGAAAGTCTAGGTAGACAACATCCACAGCCTTTCCCTCATCCAATAGTCAGATCATCTTGTCATAGAAGGAGATCAGGTTGGTCAGGCAGGACCTGCCCTTCATAAATCCATGCTGACTGGGCCTGATGCCCTTGTTGTTCTCCATGTGATGTGTAATGGTGCTTGAGATGCCCTGCTCCATGACCTCCCAGGTGCCAATATCAGACTGACAGGATCCAGTATCCTGGATCCTCCTGTCTTTCTTTCTTGTAGATGGGCTTTACATTTGCTACTCTCCCCAGTTAGCCAGGACTTCAGGTAAATAATGGCTAGTGGCTTGGCAAGCACATCTGCCAACGCGCTCAGCACCCTTGGGTGTAGCCCATCCAGCCCCATAGACTTGTGTGTGTCTAAATGATGTAGCAGTTCAGGAGTTGATCTGCTGGAGGGCAGAGAGGCTTTGCAGAGGGAACTCGACAGGCTGGACAGATGGGCAGAATCCAACACTATGAGATTGAACACATCCAAGTGCCGGGTTCTGCACATTGGCCACAGCAACCCCATGCAGTGCTACAGGCTGGGGTCAGAGTGGCTGGAGAGTTGCCAGGCAGAGAGGGACCTGGGGGTACTGGTTGATGGGAGGCTGAACATGAGCCTGCAGTGTGCCCAGGCAGCCAAGAAGGCCAATGGCATCCTGGCCTGCATCAGGAACAGTGTGGCCAGCAGGAGCAGGGAGGTCATTGTGCCCCTGTACACTGCACTGGTTAGGCCGCACCTCGAGTCCTGTGTCCATTTCTGGGCCCCTCAGTTTAGGAAGGATGTTGAGTTGCTGGAATGTGTCCAGAGAAGGGCAACAAAGTTGGTGAGGGGTTTGGAACACAAGCCCTTTGAAGAGAGGCTGAGGGAGCTGGGGTTGCTTAGCCTGGAGAAGAGGAGACTGAGGGGTGACCTTATTGCTCTCTACAACTAGCTGAAGGGAGGTTGTAGGCAGGCAGAGGTTGGTCTCTTCTCCCAGGCAGCCAGTACCAGAACAAGAGGACACAGTCTCAGGCTGCACCAGGGCAGGTTTAGGCTGGATGTTGGGAAGAAGTTCTCTACAGAGAGAGTGATTCGCCATTGGAATGGGCTGCCTGTGGAGGTGGTGGAGTCACCTTCATTGGAGGTGTTCAGGGGGAGACTTGATGGGGTGCTTGGTGCCATGGTTTAGTTGTTTAGGTTGGTTGGATTGGTTGGTGGGTTGGATGCGATGATTGTGAAGGTCTCTTCCAACCTGGTGTATTGTATTGTATTATTATTGTATTCACTGACCACTGCCTCATTTACTGTGATGACCTCATTCTGATTCCCCTCCCTGACTCATAGTACATGAGGCTGGGTGTCCAGGGAAACACTGGATCCAGTGCTAAAGACTGAGGCAAAGTAGGCATTGAAGCCCTCAGCCTTCTCATCCTTAGTCACTATGTTTCCCTCTGCATCCAACAAAGGATGGAGATTTTCCCTCTTCCTCCTTTTGTTGTTAATTTATAGAAACATTTTTTATTATCCTTAGTGGCTGTAGCTAGGTTGAGCTCTAGCTGTGCTTTGGCCCTCCTAATTTTCTCCCTGCATAGATTTACCACATCTTTATAGTCCTGATGAGAGACCTGTCCCCTCTTCCAAAGGCCATGGCCTCTCCTTTTGTTCTGAAGGTCCAGCCAAAGGTCCCTATTCATCCAGGCCGGATGCATTTCCTGACACCTCATTTTTTGGCACACAGGGAACAGTCTGCTCCTGTGCCTTTAAGTCTTCCCTCTTGAAATATGTCCAGCCTCCCTGGATTCCTGTATCCTTCAGGGTGGCCTCCCAAGGGACTTTGTCAATCCGTCTCCTGAACAGGCCAAAGTTTGCCCTACAGAAGATCAAGGTGGCAGTTTTGCTAACCCCTCTGCTTGGTTCCCCAAGGATAGAGAATTCAATCATCTGATGAATCTGAGCCCTAGACACTCTCCAACCTTTACTCCCCCCACAAGTTCTTCCCTGTTCACAAGAAGCAGGTCCAGGAGGGCACCTTCCCTGGTTGGCTCCCTCATCAGTTGTGTCAGGAAGTTATCCTCCACACACTCCAGGAACCTCCAGGACTGCTGTCTCCCTGCTGTATTGTATTCCCAGTAGGTATCTGGGACGTTGAAGTCACCCATGAGAACAAGGGGAAGCGATTGTGAAACCTCTCTCAACTGCTTATAAAAAATGTCATCTACCTCTTCATCCTGGTTGGGTGGTCTAGAACAGATTCCCACCATGGTATCTTTCTGGCCTTACTCCTGATTCTTACCCATAGGGACTCAACCCTATCATCACCTTCATTGATTTGCATGGTTTCATATGCCTCCCTAGCATAGAGGGCCACTCCACCACCTCTTTTTTCTTGCCTATCCCTTCTGAAAAGTTGGTACCCATTTGTAGTGGGTTGAGGCAGACCCCCTCCCCACTACGGGCAGAAATAACGACTCAGAGAAATGGATTGCAAAAGTGATGGAAAGTTTAGATGGAGAGTGGTGAATGTGTACAGAGAGCCAGAAGCGCAGTGACAAAAGAGATCCCAAAGCAGACCCAGAAACATCCCATCCCTACCTGAGGGTACACCCAAGACCCCCAGGGCTCCTTCTTGCCTCCCACTGCTAGGCTAGTCTCAGCTGGCCAGATCTGAGACTGCCCATCCCCGCCCCCCACCCCCGTGGCCTTGGGCCTAGCCAGGCCCATGGCCGGGAGACATCTCCCCCAGTTACCGGGTGACGGCGGGAGAAGAAAGAGGCAGTGCCAGACCCCGTGCTGGATCTTATAGTTGTGCAGAGAATTATGGCAGGAGATACCTAGTTTCCTGTGTCCACCCACTGGGCTGGACTTCTGGACACAGGAAGCACCCCACGTAGCAGAGGGCACCCAGCCCAAACTGCTACACCATTGATTGCAGCACTGCAGTAGTGGGAGTCATTTCACCAGGTTTCCATGATGGCTGCTATATCATAGGTCCCCTGTAGCACAACAGCTTCCAGCTACTCCTGTTTATTGCCCATGCTGTGTGCATTGGTATATAAACATTTCAGGGAGGGAGATGAGTGTATTGTTTTCAACCTTGAGGGGGTAGACCTTCTGGTTATGCCAACACACTGCTCCATGAGCATTGGACTACTACACCCAGAGTTCTTGGTGGCAAAGCCAGCTACGTCCCCGTCCACCTTTGAAATTAGTTTAAAGCCTTCTCACTGAGCCCAGCTAACTCAGGTGCAAGGATTCTTGTCCCCTTATGGGACAGATGAACTCCATCTGTCGCCAGCAGAGCCGGTGCCAAGAAAACCTCTCCCTGGTTAAAACCCCCAAAGTTCTGTTGGTGGCATCATGTGATAATCACATGGATTTCTTTCTATCCTTCAGTCTTACTTCCTGTCACTGGAGGGATTGAAGAGAGCACCCCTTGTGCTTCTGAGCCCTCAAGTAATCTCCCCAAAGCCCTGAAGTCTTTTGAAATTGCTTTTGTTCTCCTGTGCATTGCCTCATCACTCCCAATCTGCATAACCAGCAGCAGCTAGTAGTCTGATGGCCTCACCAGATCGGGGAGTCTCTTAGAAATGTCCATAATCTGTGCCGCAGGCAGGCAGCAGACCTCCCTGTGGGATGGATCTGGCCTACAGATTGGGCCCTCAGTTCCCCTGAGAAGGGAATTCCCTACTACTAGCACCTTTCTTTTTTTCTTGTTTGCACTAGTCCTAAGTCATGGGACTGGCTGACAAGTTCTGGGTAGCTGTGTGCATGGACAATCATCTCCATCCCTGTTTGTCTGACCCTCTGTTTTTTAATATATATATTCCACCTGACTGCTGACTATGTTTTACCCAGGCTACTGCAGAGGCTTCTGCACTCTGTCACCTGACCAAGCACACGCCACTTGCTGCGATCCAGTCAGACAGCGGCTCTCGTGCCAAATGGTGGTTGCATAGCTTTCTGTTCTCCCTGCATTTAAATTTCCTGTAGCTGATATCACCCTTCTGAGCAGGCACATGAAAAGACAACCCTGTAAATCCTTGCTGTCTGTTGGGGTCTTCTCGCCCTGGTAAAGCCCCAAAAAGAAACCAAAAGAAAGCACCTCTCAGGTCGAGCTCACCAGTCCTGGTCCTGAGTCGCCCTCTTGCCAAGTGGTAGTCATGTGGCTCTCTATCTTGAAACAGTCTCTATCTGCCTATAGAATAATTCATCAACATCTTCATTGTCCTTCCCTCTAGTTTTCACCCACAGACACTGAACTAATTCAATGGTGTCTAGACCCTCCATGATGTACAGGGCCACCCTTCCTCCCCTTCTCCCTCACCTGTCTCTCCTGAAGAGCCTGTAGTCATCAATTACAGTGCTCCAGTTATGTGAGTCATCCCACCACGTTTCTGGGATGGGAACTACATCATAACTTTCCTGCTGCACCAAGGCTTCCAGCTCCTTTTGTTTGTTACTCATGCTGCATGCATTAGTGTACATGCACTTCAGCTGGGCTGCTGATTTCACCCCTGACTACAGCTTACCACACCCAGTCTCTTGTCTACAGAGACTGGTTTTGTCCCCTTCCCCCCTCCAAGTCTATTTTAAAGCCCTGTCAATGAGCCCTGACAACTCCCTTCCTAAAACCCTTTTCCCCCTGTGGGATAGGCTGTTCCTATCAGTTGCCATGAGGCCTGGCCTCTTGTAAATCAAGCCATGGACAAAAAACTCAACTCCCTGGCTCAGAGCCAGGTATTAATCTGATGGCATATCTTGCCTAATCCATCATCATTCCCCACAACTGGAGGTATGGAGGAGAACATGACCTGTGCTCCCAATCCCTTGACCAGATGTCCCAAGGGGCTGAAACCCTTCTTCATTGTCCTTGGAGGAGTTCTTCCTTGTTCATCACTGCCTACTTGGAACAACAGAAAGGGGTAATAATCTGAGGGCCATACTTGGGACAGGAGCTTCTTCCTTGCATCTTTAACCTGGGCCCCTGGGAAGCAGCAGATCTCCTTGTGTAACAGGTCCAGTCTGCATATCAGGCCTTCTGCTCCCTTAAGCGGTGAGTCACCAATGATAATGACCTGTCTTTTGGTCCTTACAGAGACGGTTTTAATGCAGGGGGCAATTTGACTAGACTTCACTGACTCCTCTAAGCAGGAAAAACTATCATCCTTACCATTGTCCAGTTCCCCTTGCAGAGCACTGTGCCTGTGCTTATCTCAGTGTTCATTCTCCTGGCTGTCAAGTCCCGAAGCCCCATACCTATTGCACAATGGCAGCCAGGTAGGTGGGAGGGGGCTGAGGAGGTTCTTGCTTGTCTCTCGGAGGAGGGACCTCTTTCCATTCCCCCTTGCCCATTATGCTTGTTGACAGGAGGAATGGGGGTTCTCAACTACTCGTAGAGACTCTTCCTGCTGCCTTGGCCTCAGAGTGTGGCCACACCATCTATCTCGCTTTTGCACTCTTTGATTGTTCTCAGTCTCTCTACCTCCTCTCCCAGTTCAACTGCCTGCCTTAGCAGGTTGTTAATTGATCACACTGTACACAAGTGGTGTCTTTGACCCCTTCAGGCTCCAGGCTCAGGCACTCACCGCAGCCAGAGACCTGCACAGCTGCTTGTTTGTGAGGGAGCTTGGTCTGAGTTCCCATGTTCCTTTGCCCTGTGGCTCCTGGCCGTGTTGTGTCCATAATCTTATCGCTGCCTGGGAAGGAACCAGCCACTGTTCACTGCTTCCCTGTCACCCTGCTCACTCACCCCTACATGCCTGTTTATTTATTTCTGCCCCTCCTCACCCCGTGGGCGCACGCTGCTGGCTGTGATCTGGTGAGACAGCTATAGCTGCCTCTCCAGGAGAATGATCTTGAGCTGGCTTGCCCGCATTTCTATCTCGCATGGTAACAACAGCAATGCATTATTGTAAATTGCTTGCCCGTGTCAAGATTATGGGTATGCCTGTAAATGTCAATAGATT
This sequence comes from Picus viridis, assembly GCA_033816785.1. Lineage (NCBI taxonomy): Eukaryota > Metazoa > Chordata > Aves > Piciformes > Picidae > Picus > Picus viridis. The sequence continues at coordinate 56,540,904 of CM066606.1, forward strand.
TGTGATGTTGAAACATACAGAACTTAAGGCTAGAAAGGGTCATCTAGTATGTCCTTCTGTCATGGGGTAGCAAACACAGATGACCAAGGAACATACATGTTCTACCAAGGACTAACCGCTGCCCTGCAGTTACAAGGAATTTATTTTTGCAAGCTGTTCAAAGCTTGTTGTGAAAACTGAGCTTCCAGGTGCAGGCAAACACAAACACCTTCCAGCATCCTCCTCAAGTTCTCTTTCCTTCCCCAGGAAGCAAACTGAAGACACTTATGTGCCTCATACAATCCTACCAAGATGAAAAATTCCGTGCTGTTTCAAACTGGGCAGTCATCTTGAGTCTGAGCATATGTGCTAAACATACCAAACAGAGATCTAAGGAGTAGGATTCCTTTCACCATCTGGTATTGCTTCCTTAACAGTGGCCTTTTCTGAAGGAAGTACATGGTAAATAACAAAAAAAAGCTGGAATAAACTGGCCAGTTACACATCTGTAAAAACACTTCTTGATGCTTTCCAGCAAATAGCGAAAGTATGAAGTTTTTTTATACACATTGCTTTGGTCAGTCTGTTAACCTTCAGCCAGAGGTAACAAACTGGTACATTCTTATTTCACTTTTCTTATGCCTCCTTAATAATATTCTGGGACATGCTGTGTTGGAAGAGATAAAAAAAAAAAAAAAGGCTATGTTTTTCACCCCATTTTCTGGCTCTGTTTTACTTCTCAGTGATGTCAAGGAGCAGTGTTGAATTCAACTGCTTCTGCATCATTCCTGCTAGAACTTCTTTAGAAACCTCAGTGTTGGCAGTGAAGCAGCTGTTAGCATCTTGAATGTTCTAGGATTTATAACTGCTTTCCACCTTCTAGTGAATTCTGTGGTGTCTTAGGTTCGAACATTCAGTCTGATGGTAAAATTACTTACCTGCTCTACTAAGAGGCTTTTACAAAACTAAGTTTTGAATATAGCAGGAAAAGAAAGCAGACAGTTGGACAGTCAGGGGTAATAGAAGCTGACACATTGCGAGAGGTGCTGTGCCATCATGGTTTGTTTCATAGTAGATGCTGAGATCTTAAATTTTCCCATTGACATGAGAGGATGCAACATTACACAGGCTGGAGAAAGCACTACTAGAAACACCCTCTATATATATATATACACACATGCTAGACATTGCTTATGTTTTCTCATCCTTACAGGTTATTCAATGCAACTCTGAGAAAGAATATGTCTCACAGTGACATGTCGCTCAGTTACACCTCTGTAATTCTCATACAGTGACTTGAATGCCTAGTTACATCAGGTATACAACTGATTTTCACATATGAGTGTTGCTAGTACTTGTGACATGGGTGCCTTTCACTTAGAGATTATTTTAATTGGGCTATGATTGCAGTTCAGTTGGACTGGATGATCTTGGAGGTCTCTTCCAGCCAGATATATACTTGTCACAACTGTTTGTCTGAGCGGAGAGATTAGAGACTGAGTAATAAGTATTGAGTGCTAGGAAGAATATGGCACCATGATTTCCAGTTTCAAAACCATGTTATAAAAGTTTTACAGTCTAATAATTGGAAAGACAAGTGAAGATAAAATATGCTAAATAAATTGTCATTCTGAAATTGTTTGGTCCGTGCTAGAATTTGAAATCTATTAGAATTAGACTTAGTAAATTCAGGCCTTTTCACTCTTTGTTATATCCAAAACATGGTATACAGCTAAATCTCACAAAGTGTCCATAAGATACATTGGTGTTGCCCTTGACTTTCAGGATGATAAAAATTACCACAAAATCAGGGACAAATTATGACTGACTAATTTCATGCTGGCCTTACAGTTTAGAGTATTCTGTATTTACTGGATATTGATGATTTTTTAAACCAAGATACTTCTTCTGGTGTTACAAGATTGAAAATATGAGTGCTATAGGTCTGCATAAGCATTGCTAAGCAGACCCTGTTTTCTGGAAGTGCATAGTTGTCTGAACTGGAGTGATAAACAGATTAAATAGAGTAGAATAGAATAGAATAGAATAGAATAGAATAGAATAGAATAGAATAGAACAGAACAGGTTGGAAGAGACCTTCAAGATCATTGCATCCAACCTATCATCCAGCACCACCTAATCAATTAAACCTTGCAACCACGCACCCCATCAAGTGTCTTCCTAAACACCTCCAGTGATGGTGACTCCATCACCTCCACAGGCAGCCCGTTCCAATGGGGAATCACTCTCCCTGGATAGAACTTCTTCCTAACATCCAGCCTAAACCTGCCCTGGTGCAGCCTGAGACTGTGTCCTCTTGTTCTGGTGCTGGCTGCCTGGGAGAAGAGACCAGCCCCCGCCTGTCTACAACCTCCCTTCAGGTGGTTGTAGAGAGCAATAAGGTCTCCCCTCAGTTTCCTCTTCTCCAGGCTAAGCAACCCCAGCTCCCTTAGTCTCTCTTTGTAGGGCTTGTGTTCCAAACTCCTCACCAACTTTGTTGCCCTTCTCTGGACACGTTCCAGCAACAGTGCCAGGCAAGATTATGGAACAGGTCATCGTGAGTGCAATCACACAGCACTTACAGGATGGCCAAGGGATCAGGCCCAGCCAGCATGGATTTAGGAAGGGCAGGTCCTGCCTGACCAACCTGATCTGCTTCTATGATCAGGTGACTCGCCTGGTGGATGTGGGGAAGCCTGTGGATGTGGTCTACCTGGACCTCTGCGAGGCCTTTGACACCGTCCCCCACAGCAAACTCCTGGCCAAGCTGGCAGCCCATGGCTTGGACAGGATCACACTGCGTTGGGTTAGGAACTGGCTGGTGGGCCGAGCCCAGAGAGTGGTGGTGAATGGTGCCACATCCAGCTGGCAGCCAGTCACTAGTGGTGTCCCCCAGGCATCAGTGCTGGGCCCCATGCTCCTTAACATCTTTATTGATGATCTGGATGAGGGCATTGAGTCCATCATCAGTAAATTTGTGGACGACACCAAGCTGGGGGCAGGAGTTGATCTGCTGGAGGGTAGAGAGGCTTTGCAGAGGGACCTGGACAGGCTGGACAGATGGGCAGAATCCAACACTATGAGATTGAACACATCCAAGTGCCGGGTTCTGCACATTGGCCACAGCAACCCCATGCAGTGCTACAGGCTGGGGTCAGAGTGGCTGGAGAGCGGCCAGGCAGAGAGGGACCTGGGGGTACTGGTTGATGGGAGGCTGAACATGAGCCTGCAGTGTGCCCAGGCAGCCAAGAAGGCCAATGGCATCCTGGCCTGCATCAGGAACAGTGTGGCCAGCAGGAGCAGGGAGGTCATTGTGCCCCTGTACACTGCACTGGTTAGGCCGCACCTCGAGTCCTGTGTCCATTTCTGGGCCCCTCAGTTTAGGAAGGATGTTGAGTTGCTGGAACGTGTCCAGAGAAGGGCAACAAAGTTGGTGAGGGGTTTGGAACACAAGCCCTTTGAAGAGAGGCTGAGGGAGCTGGGGTTGCTTAGCCTGGAGAAGAGGAGACTGAGGGGTGACCTTATTGCTCTCTACAACTAGCTGAAGGGAGGTTGTAGGCAGGCAGAGGTTGGTCTCTTCTCCCAGGCAGCCAGTACCAGAACAAGAGGACACAGTCTCAGGCTGCACCAGGGCAGGTTTAGGCTGGATGTTAGGAAGAAGTTCTATACAGGGAGAGTGATTGCCCATTGGAATGGTCTGCCTGTGGAGGTGGTGGAGTCACCATCACTGGAGGTGTTCAGGAGGAGACTTCATGGGGTGCTTGGTGCCATGGTCTGGTTGTTTAGGTTGGTTGGATTGGTTGATGGGTTGGATGCGATGATCTTGAAGGTCTCTTCCAACCTGGTGTATTGTATTGTATTATTATTGTAAAGGAATGCCTTTCTTAAAGTCTGTTTGTGCCATTTTTAACTTTTTGTTGGAGGTTCTTTTCAAGTGAGAAATTTTCTCAGTAGATCTTGTGTCAATACAGGTAACATTTATAAGTATTTTCAGGGTAATTTAGCTAAAATACAGCTTTCAATTACATCTAGTACCAAGAACGACTGTTTCTGACCTGTGTCATATCTTAATAGAGTTATTCTTCTGATTAAACAAAGGTAGTTTTCAATAGGAAAGAATGCAGTTTCTTCCAGTAGTCATAGTACAACAGAGCCCTGAGGTAACACCTAGGAATTTTAACTTATAGGTATAGGGGATTTCAACTTAAAATCTCAAAAGTGGTAAATTAAACTTTTTGCTTACCACAGATACTGCAGTATTTGTGCTGGTTCAATCTTTTATGATAATAATGCCATGCTAAACTAATGGCACTTGTTTTATCAATAAAGTAGCACTCATGCTTGACACCTCTTCTAGGGATGATGCCAAAGATGAAGAAAATGCTTAAATCACTACCTTTGATTCAGTGACTTTACAGTAGCCTTTGCAAATATAACACATGTTATTTACCCAGGGAATAAACTACAGTTACTTTAAATTGATGAGTTTTATCTTTTATTTTTTGTGATACCATGAGCTTGCTTTTGAACTTCCACTTGCTTCCTCAACTCTGTGTTGGTAGGACAATACTTAAGCAGTTTGACATGAAGAGTAAATAATAATTTTGGTCAAGTGGAAGTTAGCTTACATTTGCAAGGCTTCATCACATTAAATTGCTGCTATTTTTTGCCCCCTGGATACATGAAGAAATTCCTATTTTCCTTTTGCAAAAAATGAAAGCTGCAGTGGTGGGCAGAATTTAATCTCCTGCTATTGATTCACCTTTTTCAAGAGATCATGGTTTTCCAAACTTTGGTTTGGGTGAAGCAAAATGCATTGAAGAAGAATTTTCAAAATCAACCTATTGCTCAATCTCATCTTAGAGTAATTTATTTAATGTGACATGAAGCACCTGTATAAGTTAGCTCAGAAAATTGGTTGTTTTATCGTCATCTCAGAATAACCCTCACATACAGTTTAAGATGCTGTGCCCAGTTGCCAGACGAACTCATTCTCTTTTAGACAAGCTGACAGTCTTGTCCTCCTGCAGGTAAAGTGCACCTACTCTCCAGCTGTTTCACACTAAAGCAGTGTTTAGTGACAGACCGTTCTTCTGCATGCTTGTAATTGTTGCACTGTTTCCAAAACAGTCAAAAAACCCACCTTGACTCTAGGCTTATCTTTTCTATGCACCCCTGTATTAAAACCGGCCTTGTGGAAGTAATGTGTAAAATTTGAAGGAAGCACACTTTCCTCTTCTGAGCTAGTTCTTTTGCAGTTCTATGTATAGAAATAGCCGTGTCCTTACACAGTGGAGCTGGCTGTGTTCCTAGGGGTTTTACACTGTCACATACTCTCTGTGCCTTTAGTGAAAATTTAACCACTTTACACAACAAACATTAAGTATTTTGGTGTGTGTGCATATATTTAAATAGATAAATAAATAACTGGATGAAATACCTAACTAAAGGTTAGTATGCGTAAAGTCAAGTCCTTTGAACATGGTACAAGAATGCGGTGGTTTTAGGCTGTGCCTTTAAAATTTAGTTACAGATTTTGAGCAGAAAAGTAGAAAAATATAACTAAATCACTATTGGGTATAAAAACGAAACCAAAATTATTCTAAACAAATTCATTGGGTAAATATCTAGAATAAGACGAGCTGTACCATAGCAATTCTCCCCTTCTTTTTGTCTTCTGATCTCTGGCTGTTTTTACTTTGCTCAGGAGAGGTAACATGCTTTTGGCTGGCCTTGGCCTACTCCATTCTCTTGTCCCTTTCATACAGGGGGGAAAGGAGGAGGCAGGGAGGGAGAAGCTAGTAGCTTCCCCTTGTCCTTGACCAGGGGGTCCTTGTGCTGTTTATTAATTATAAATGTCTGTAAACATCGAGACACTTGAACGTGTCCAGAGAAGGGCAACAAGGCTGGTGAGAGGCCTTGAGCACAAGCCCTATGAGGAGAGGCTGAGGGAGCTGGGATTGTTTAGCCTGGAGAAGAGAAGGATCAGGGGTGACCTCATTGCCCTCTACAACTACCTGAAAGGTGGTTGTGGACAGGAGGGGGTTGGTCTCTTCTCCCAGGCAAGCAGCACCAGAACAAGGGGACACAGTCTCAAGCTGTGCCAGGGGAGGTTTAGGCTCGAGGTGAGGAGAAAGTTCTTCACCGAGAGAGTGATTCGTCATTGGAATGGGCTGCCTGGGGAGGTGGTGGAGTTGCCATCCCTGGAGGTGTTCAAGGGGAGATTGGACATGGCACTTGGTGCCATGGTCTAGTTGTGAGGTCTGTTGGGACAGGTTGGACTTGATGATCCTTGGGGTCTCTTCCAACCTTGGTTATACTGTGATACTGTGATACTGTGATACTGTAAATTTTGTACATATTCATTGAATTCCATTGTAGAGTATAGATTTTGCTTGTGAATACAGCTTCATTTGCTTCTAACTGAGTTGGTCTGGCGAAGTGAATGTCAGGGAGGAAACTTCAACCCACCACAAAGATTTACATAAATGTGTATGTGTTAGTGCGTACACAATCACAATTTATCTGCTGAAATTTTTTGTCATCATCAGAAACGTCCTAATTTTCACAAAGAAGACTTTTGTGGAAAAGAGATTTTGTCAGAGGAATGGAACAAGAGCTTGGTTTGAGAGGTGTTAAGAATTTGGAATAGGGAGCTAGCTGCTCTTGGTAGTGAGGGCAGCTTCTGTGGACCTGTGACTGCAGCTGTACCTTACCCCTCTTGTGTTAAATTTCTGTTCTTAAATAGCTTTCTTCAAACTTAGTAATGTATTTGGAGGCATAGACAGTTTCATCTAATAGTTGAAGTACTGGAGCTGTTTAACTGCTAGACAGTTGATTTTTATATTTTTTCCCACATTTGATACTATCTTCCAAAAACTGACGTTTTGCTGTGTTCTGAGCAAAATTTGAAGAAAATGTCCTGAAAAAGCCAGTCAGAATTGGGCACCTGACTGATCTGTATGCCCTTGAAAATCTGTGAATTCACCATTTAGGGTTTATGATCCTGAATTTAACCCCTTAGATTTTATCCTTTCTCTTCCTTTCAGAACACAAGAGAATTTTGGACTTCCTTAGAAAGATCACTTACAGGATGGTTGGCTTGCTGAGGCCTCAGCTTAGTAATCAGAACTGCAACATCTGTTACGTTTCAGAAATCTGAATATGTAATTCTATGTGTCTTTCAATTTTGTTTTCATTATCTGTAAACGAAAGCTCTGGGTAATACATAACTTAAAATGTGTGGTTTCCATAACCAGGAGATTTCCATCTGTCTCTGAAACCCACAGTTGTGTACTGTGAACTCACTAATTTCTTTCAAAAATGAGCCAGGGACCCCAAAAAATAGCAGCATCATTTATTCATGTACTTTGGCTAGTCTATAGAAGTTATCTATGCCCAGAACAGGGGCAAAATTTTAAGTTATAGGGCTGACATATAATATTGTGCAACAGATACAAATTAAGAATTGCACAGGAAAAGTATGTGGGTGAGATAAAATATTCTAGCTGTAAAATTACTAAAAATAAGTACTTGCACAGTGCTTTTGCTTCTTGTGGTATTTTATAGAACACCAGAAAATGCTAATTTTCATCCCTAATGCAAAATTTGTTTGTAGAAATGATAAACTCAGAGAAAGCAGACAAAAAAAGAAATACAATTAAATGAAAACCAGCATTCTACACAGTGTCACTGATTTAAAACTGTCTTTATACACTGTTGTATTTCTGGTTTACTTTTAAGTGAAGTTACCTTTAAACCTGAAATTGATATACTTCTGCAATTTCTAGGTCTGGCTCATGCCTTTGATAAAAATTCAAGGTTATTTCCCATTAAAATTCTTGTACAATCATAACAGAATTACAACTTTTTTTTTTTTTTTTTGCATTAACCTCAGTGTTACAAGAATGTATTTGTTCTTCACATGCAATTAATTTTCCCTGTTAAAGGAGAAGAGTCTGTTTTTCATTCAGCAGCTTGCTGTTCTATTACTGCAGAAACTGCCTATTTACCGAGGAATGGGATAATGTGACATAAACAAAATGGCTAAATCCTATTCAGCAGGATCAGAAGGGGAGACAAATGTTTGAGAGAAACTGTTGTAAGCACAGAGGATTTTTTAATTATTATTTTTTTTGTGCCATGTAGTGGAGGTGCACTGAGGGGACCTCTCCTTCCTTGGAGGTGTAACGTGTGCATGCGTGTGTGTGTGTGTGTGTGTGGCTGCTGCTGCAGAATACCGGGGATGAATTACTTGACGTGCACAACTGAAGGCGCTGTTTGTTTCACAAATTCAGCGTGGCGTGTGCTTCTGCTAACCTGAGAGGCAGCTGGCAGCTCTTTGTGACAGCTAGAGGTGGAAGGACCCAAACTTGCAGTCCTCCCCCTCCCCCAAGAGATTGTTAGTCTGTTCCTTTATAGTGGCTCATTTTGGCTCTCTGTCATCGACACAATGCAGCCAGTGAACGTGTGTCATGGTTACAATAGAGTGTGATAACACATAACAGCAATGAAAGCCCAGCGAGAAAGGCTACAAATTCCAGGGCTGACCTTGGAGTAAGTATTGTCTCTCTTTAATATTTTCATAGTTTCTGCATGATGCCGGCTTTTGTGCAACCAGGAGCTGTTTAGCATATGTTTATGCTGACAGTCAGGGAGCACTGCAGCTCCAGGTTGAAGGAACACATTTTAAATGCATTGCAGTTGGTTTCAGCAAATGTGTGAGCCTGCAGCTGGGATATTGCAGTACATTTGGAAGGACAGCATTTATGTGTATTTAAAGTTATTGAATCTTAGTGCATGGAGCATCCTGTCAGCATGTAGGGAAGAATCTGTGAGTAGGCCGTGGTGTCTGTCTTTCTAGCACTCTGTTACTGTTTGTTTATCCCAGTGCTGTCTTTTAGAAAGGCCTCTATGCTCAATAATAGAGAGCATTTTGATAGATGAAAGCATTATAGAAATACAGTTTGTGAAAAAACATCAGGTATGGTGCTTTTATATACGTAACTACACTAATGTACTGTATTGACATTCTGGAGGATTCCTGATAGTCTCTGCAGTAAGTATGTTTACCTAATTTAGCAGTCTGTTTACTTCATACTTGCTAAAAACTGATTAACTAATTTGTGTGCTTAGAGCTATTGAGAGAGTAACTGTATGAAAAGATGTAATTTTAATGTATAGGGTTAGTAAGTATAGTTTTTTATTCATGAATGCCAGCATATATTTACCCGAGATTTGTTAATCAAAGCTAAATATTTATTTGTATACATGCATACTTAACAGTTTATGTTGACATATCAGTCATCTATGTATGCATTTTGTGGTCACTATGAGAACTTCCTAATTTTTTCTAGGTAAATAGATACAGTTACGTCAGATCCTTTAGTATTTACTGGGACTTCCCAATTTTTGCTGGAGAAAAAGCCCTGAATGCTGCAGATGCCTGCAGTAAAGTTACTTAGCTATGAAAGGTATTATCTCTGACATCTGCCATGTTTTAATGAGAGGGCTATAGATAAGTGTGCAGCAAAGCAAATAATTTATTCTAATAATCACATGGAAGTGATAGAGCACTTTATTCCAAGGAAGAAGGTAGATGTGATATTGGGTTCCCCTGAACTACATTTGTGAAATGTCAGAAATTCTGCATTTCAATCCGGTATTCTGCCGAGAGCAGCATGTGTTAGCTGTGAGCTGACTAAGCTCTAAATGTTTTTCCACAGGAAAAAAAAAGCATTGCTAATTTCTCAGGAGTTTTGGAGGAGGGGTCTTATCAGGGAGCTAATTAAAATCGTTTCCATTAATAATTGAAAATTATACTCCTTGTGAGATATGGCAGTTTAAATATTTCTAAATCCTCACTAATTATGTAATCATCATATGAGAATAACATCACTAACTGTGAAGGACAAAAAAAATAATCGTTACTGGTTTTTTTCACCATATATGTATGGTTTTGTAATACAGACTATTTCTTCCTTTTTCATGGTAACCTGTCATAATTACATTTGCTTTGTCACATTTTGACAGTATTTGATACTGATAAAATTAGTAATTTTACTTTAAATTCAGCATTCATTGATCATTGTTTTTGCTAAAATGTTGTCTGGATATATTTAATTGGTTTTTCATTTGTTAGATCTGCTTTTGCCATAACGCTTGCTACTTTCCAAGCTTAATTTATGTGTAGAGAAAAGAAAGTATCATGTTTTGGTTGCTGGCACTTAATAATCCCATAGAGTCATTCTCTCATGAATTGTCAAAGTTGAATCAATGCAGACATAAGTCATGTCTCCCAAGTTCTTAATCATCTATAAAAGCACATATCTCAGGGGGAAAAAAATCAGCTTACTCCTCAAAACATTCTTCGTACGCTGATTCTCATGAATTTTCTTCCAGTAATATTTAAATATTGGAGCTAGAACTACATTGCCTCTCTGAGAAATTAGTACAGTCTGTCTGCTTTATATTCATTACTTTCACAAAGCTCTTTCAAAGAATATTAAAGATCCCAAATGAAGCATTCTAAATGTAGTAAATGTCAGAATTAAGGCTGCCTGTCAGGCTCATGCATATACACTGTGATAATTTGTTTTAACAGGTTTTTGCATGTAATTTGTAGGGTCTTAAAAAGCAAAGCTGAAAAGCAATTTCTATGGAAGAACTAGATTGACACTCCAAGTGTCATCACTCAGTGAGAATTTATGGATCCATAGTACAAGCACATCTGATATTGAGTGCCCTGAGAGTCTGCTCCATGACTGAGATTGATGTGTTATAGTAATGAAAATGAGGACAAGTATGAGTAACTACTAGCAGGTGTAGCACTTGTACCCGCTGTGTATGTGCCATCCACTAGAGGGAGGGGACATGCTTTGCCACTTAGTGTCACTAGGATTCATTCACAACAAACTGACTTGGGAATCTCGTTCTGGGGTCTGAAGTTAATATATGTTCTTTTAATTCACTACCAGAACTGATTTTTTTTCCCCTCTCCTTTTCACTGCTCTGGCTTTAGAGGCTTCCTTGCTCCTAGTCATTACTCCATAGCTCTCTTCTCACTGCAGACCCATGCCTTTGGGCCAGCTGCTGCCAGTTCTCCTTCTTCCACTTGAATTCTCTTTTGATCACTATCATCATCTGATCTTGCTGGAGGTTGGTTGCTCTCTGCATCATTTGCTTTCACCATTTCCCTTGCTGCACAGCCCTAGGAACAGCAATTTGAGCACTGATGGTACAGCACAGGAAAGTTTCCCACCCTACCCACCCTAGTGAGGGCTATACTAGCAGATAAAAAAATAGGAGGAGGTGGAAGCAAACAAACAGGGACAAACTACTGGCTCTGATGCAGTAGACCTGCAGTGGAGAGTAAGAGGCAGTGCAGACAGAGCTTAGAAGGGCAAAATAACTTTTTACAAGCCTGTACGGACCATATACCAATAAAACCCTTACAGTGCATGATGTGGCAGCTCGGTGTAGTGCGACAGTGTGTTCCAGTGAAGCAGCAGAATCTGAGACTGTTAACCTTTCTCCACAGGCCTGCACAGGCTGGCTTACATGAATCTGGGTTCAGTTTAGCTGTTTTCAGAGCTGCATATTGAGCTGTTGGCTCTTAATGAAGCTTATTATCTTAGACATACTGTTATGATAGTGCAGCAAGTCTGCAACTGAAATTAAGCTTGCTTATACCTAGCTGCTGGCTGCACTGGCAGCATGCACTTCTGTGCACCTGATTTGGGGATTATACAAGCACAGCCACTGGAACTTGTCCTCACACAATAGCCTTGTCAGAAAGAAAGTAACAGCAGGCCCACCCTGCAGGCCCCTGACAGATTTTGTGTACTCTCCAAAGCATGCCAAAAAGGTGCAGGAATGTACAGTGTCCAAAAAATGTCACCCCTAATCTGTTTTAGAAGCAGTAGTGCTATTCCTGATGAAATATTCAGAAAAAAACTGAATCAGGTATCCACCTTGAAAGGCTTTGATGTGAATGTTTTAAAATCTGGGAGAGAGCCATGCAATTGAAAACAACGATTTAGACTTAGAGCTTGTTGTGCTTAGCATATTGGCTGTCTGTATCTCCAGTGGGGACAGGATGGGAGCACTGGAGTTAACAGACTGCAAAGGGCTGGTATGCCTTTACAAAGGTGATCTGGAAAATACTCCCTGTTAGCTTCTGCCTCCACTTAGTCTGCACAGAAGGTGGAGCTGTGTGGGATTTTTTGGGCAGGTAAGTTCAGCTGGTTGCAACAAGAGGCATGCTATGAAACATGTTTTTTTTTAAAAAAAGGCTTTCTTGCAAATTTTGTGGGGACCAATGCATGTGACTGCATGAGTGTAATTAAAGAGCATCTGTGAATTCTATCAGTGGCCTACTGTTTTACTGAAAGACCTTTTGAACAGAGGTGCACTTGACCCAATTTCTTGAAGTGACCATTGAAGCCAGATGCTAAAGTGTGGTTATTCTGGATGAGCTGTTTATATCCATATTTGATTACTTTGATAAATGACTTGATACTTATGAGGGAACATTTCATAGTGAAATTGCTGGAAATTGATGCTACCTAGCTAGATCACTTTTAATTTTTACTGAGTGTGCAGATTTTAGGCTCTAAAAATAGAAATCTTTATTAAAATTTCTTGTTGCTGATGAAAGTTCATAATCAGTTTTCATTTTCCTCTTTTAAATTTTTTTTATAAATCTGATTTGCATATAAAAAACTTTAAAAACTTGATGAGGTTTTTTAAAAGAAAAAAATGTCCCAGTTACATACCCTGTTTCATACAGAATGCACGGAAGCCTGAAACAAATTTCCATTTTTTTCCCCTCTCTGTGGACTTTAAAAACACATCTTGCTCCTGGAGACAGTCTTAACATAGTCAAGTAAATGCACCAGCAGCAGATTTCATATTTAGTTTTATTTAAATCGATTTCATCTTAAGTCAAAACCTGTGCGGCTACTGTCAACCACTTCATTCAGAAGGACGGTAGTGTACCTTTCATAACTCCTACACTGAAACATACAACTCTTGATAAACCTTCTGTTCACTAGAGATGACATTATTTTAACTTGCAGTCTCACCCCAAGGAGCCTGAGCCCAACCCCAACAAGCCCCTGCAGTCCATGCAGTCCTCTGTTCGCTTTTCATTTTTGGAGGTAAGCGAGTAAACTTCCATTGTTGATGTTTTCCTCTGCATCCAAAACCTGACAATCAAAACCTATTTCAAAGGGGAAATGGCAAATTAAATACGTCTCTGCGATCTGAAATATGTTTTACTTGACCAGCTGTTATGAAATTAATAATTTCATGGAAACAAGAGAAGGCAATCCATATTCTGAAATCTACTGTAGAGATTCAAGATATTGATGCATAAATATGCATTGCTCTGGTTGTTTGCTTAGGAATATATCTTCTATTGAACTTTTATAGTTTGTTTCCAATTACCATACCTCAGAAGTATCAAAATTTAAGTTGAGTTCACATGGTTATTTGTTGCTTAGGAAGAGGTAGTACTATGATTAGTGATGTCAGACATGAAGGGAATGAGTATCCAAGATGCCCATCCATTTAAAATTACTTAAGTACATATATAAGTCCATTGGTAGGACTGTTTCTTCAGAACTAGGAGGATTTTAAACTTTATTTCTAGTACAGTGATGTTTTAGATGAGCCCTAAGCAGCCTCGTAAACATCCTTCTCTCACCTTTTTCCTGCTCCCAAGTTAATTTTGAAGAATTTTGGTACTTCTTGGAAAGGTAGTCATTTTTATCAGATCAGAAAATCATTAACTGATTAAAAATGACTGTGCAACGCTTGCTGTTATGTTATAATTGTCACAATAAATAATAATTAAAAGATGTTTCTGATATAGAAAAAACTTTTTTTGTTTATTTTGTTTGCTTTTTTAATGCAAAAAACTTAATTGCCAGCCATGGATCTCATAGGCGCAAGTTACTGAGGTTCTGCTTAATAGGGAAAGTAATCTTTAAAATAAGCTACTAAGGAGCTATCAATACCTTGCAGATTAAAAAAACATTTTGATCAAAGGACTAACTTGATACTGTGAAGATGAAGGACTCTTGGAGAACTATCACGTTGTTAAATGACATAACAAGGTGTTTTTAAACGTATGTGGTTCACATCTTGAACATAGCATGACAGAAGAGAGATGCTTGGGTGTGTTAATCTGCTTCAGCATACTTGGAAGTTAAAAACAAAATGGTACTTGAGTTCTTTTGTCAAGGCTTCATGTGACACTGAAAAATGGAGCAATAACTTTGTGACTTGCTATGTGATTCTGAAGGAATATTGTAATCTTTTTGTATCTATCAATTTGTTAAGGAAGAGATGGGATCAAAATCCCACATTTATTAATTTTTCAGTATGATTTCAATTAATAGACTTCTGCTTCCCTCAGCATGAACACTTTTGTGTTGTTTGTTCAATGAACTATCATCAAAATCAGCATGTTCTATGAAGGGTATCTTGTTGGTAGGGAATGCTTTGTAGAAAGCTGTGTTTTCTAATACAGTCTTTATTTCATACAGTTAGAGCAAATAATTGCTCTTTGTGGGAGCAGGAAGTCCTCATCTTCAAATTGTCAATTTTGTGGAGTGAAAAACTTGTGTAAAAAAGTTTAAATTTGCATAACCTGATGAAGTGCATCTTCAGGTATGTGGCTATCCTGCCACATAAACTGTGCAAAGGATGCAGCCCCACCTTTTATGGTCTTTGGAACCAGAATGCTCAAGGAGCATTTGGAGAGGGGTTTGGAACACAAGCCCTGTGAGGAGAGGCTGAGGGAGCTGGGGTTGCTTAGCCTGGAGAAGAGGAGACTGAGGGGTGACCTTATTGCTCTCTACAACTACCTGAAGGGAGGTTGTAGGCAGGCAGAGGTTGGTCTCTTCTCCCAGGCAGCCAGTACCAGAACAAGAGGACACAGTCTCAGGCTGCACCAGGGCAGGTTTAGGCTGGATGTTAGGAAGAAGTTCTATACAGAGAGAGTGATTGCCCATTGGAATGGGCTGCCTGTGGAGGTGGTGGAGTCACCTTCATTGGAGGTGTTCAGGAGGAGGCTTGATGGGGTGCTTGGTTGCATGGTTTAGTTGTTTAGGTTGGTTGGATTGGTTGATGGGTTGGACGTGATGATCTTGAAGGTCTCTTCCAACCTGGTGTATTGTATTGTATTATTGTATTTCCCCTCGCTGTGTGGTAGAGGCTCCCAACCATGCTGAGTTTGAACTTTCCATCCTAAGATCAAGGATGCTGGGAGCAGACTTCTTAGATGTTTTTTCTGAAGAAATTGAGCAGAAATTATTGATACTGCTTAACGTAAAGCTTCCTCCCCAGATTTTGCTGGAAAATGACAAATTCTGGGTTGTTTTGTCCTGAAATGTTTTTAAAGCACTGCCCAAATGTTTGGTTTTTCTCTGGAACAGAAGTTTAAAGTGTTTGATTCATTCTGAGTCTTTGTGCTGTATGTACCTAGTATAGCTGTAGGTGACTGCCAGTATATTGAACAGCAGGTGTTTTATTTGTTAGTTACCATTCAGGCTTGACCTGAATTTTGTACTCAGCTTTTTGCTTTATTGATGCCAGTGATAACGGACTGGGAAAAAAATGTCAGTAAGATTTGGGTAAACAATAATGCCGCCTGTGTGGAGTTAGGGTCAGTTTGTATTTACTGCCTTCAAATGCTCAATGTGTTGCAACCAAGTGCAGCAATTAGAAGTGTAACTGACATGGATTAGACCTCATTCTGTGGCACTGAATTGAAAGGAAAACAAAACCCATCTGTGTCACAGTGTGACCAGTTTAGGCTGTGCCTTTAAGAAAGGGACAGTTGCTGGAACACTCTGGCTGAATGTTTTGATATTAAAATGAAAACAAGATATTCTAAACTAATTTCATTGGTAGATTGGTAGAATGCAACTTTAAGTTTTAGTTCTGTTTGAGTCTCAGTCTCAGTCTGTTCTCTCTGTTCCTGTCGGCCTGTCTGTTTCTCTCTCTCTGAAGCAACAGCTGCCGGACAGAGTCAACCTTGAATTAACAAAGCTAACCAGATAAGAAAACAAATTCTTGCACACGCTTTAAGCTAACAGAATTTCCTTCTTAATTGCCTTTCTCTCTCTCTCTAACCCTTTTTGGGAAAAAAGGGAGGTAGGGAGGGAGAGGGGGTACAGGGGGAACCCTCCTGGTTGGAGGAGGGGAAAAAGTCTTCTGTATTACGTTCATTGCTGTATATTTCCGTATATGTTGTAAATACTGTATATTGTGTACATATCCATCTGCATTTCATTCCTGCTTGTAAATATGGCACCTTCATCTGCTTCTCCAACTGAATTAGCTATGGTTTCTTTGTGTGTGGGGAGAACTTTCTCTCACCACCACACACAGATAGCTTGAAAATCATAGCCACTTGGTATTAGGTTTTTATATCTGGAAATTAAAAAAAAAAAAAAAAAGGGAAATGTTGACCACATTTTCATTAAATGTAATATGGATGTTAATTAATGTTTAATTACATGTAATTAAATGTAATTAATTACATTAATGTAATCAGGATGTTAGGAAGAAGTTCTATACAGAGAGAATGATTGCCCATTAGAATGGTCTGCCCAGGGAGGTGGTGGAGTCACCATCATTGGAGGTGTTCAGGAGGAGACTTGATGGGGTGCTTGGTGCCATGATCTAGTTGTTTGGGTGGGTTGGACTGGTTGATAGGTTGGACGTGATGATCTTGAAGGTCTCTTCCAACCTGGTTTATTGTAGTTTATTGTTTTCTATTGTATTGTATTGTATTAATACGATTATATAATATGACCAAGTGACAGTTACAAGCCCAAGAAAGAATTAATAGAATTTTTAATATAATTTAATGAAAACAAAAAAATTCATTTCAGCTGAAACGGTATTTAAGCTTTTAAATTCATATAACAAATTGTTGAATTCAGACATCAAAAATCTAGTGGATGTCCTCCTGTTCTTTCACTTTCTTTGCCTACAACTCTTTTATTATATTTTTTTCCTTTTCCTCCTGGCATTCCTGCACCCCTGAGTCAGATAAAGACAGCTTAAATTAGCTACTGTCTAGCAACTGTAATGGTCTGTTCCATGAAAGCCATAATGAAATGAATGAATCTTTTAGAAGAATGCATAAGAAAGTTTCTAGGTATTTTGGTGTGGGTTTTTTTTTTCTGTTTGGGGTATTTTTAATTTTTTGTTGTTCTGAAAGTGAGCATGCTTGAAGAGCCTTTAAATGTTTTCTAGCTTGGCACAGTGCTGTGTGTATGTGCGCATATGTGCCCGTGTGAAAAAATATAATGGATGGTGGCAGTTTTGCTGTTTGGCTTTAACATTACAGGAGGCAATAGTATTGTTTCAAAACTTACCAATATTACTTGGTCTCAGTGGTGAAAAGTGGTGTGGTCTGTCTTCATTTATTCTACTGTGTGGTGAGAGACAGCTGTGCTGGGGTGCTTGGGTCAGCAACAGGGTTGGCAAAGGGGAGCTACAGGGTGGACTGCTGGGGACTTGCACAGCTTCTCAGGTGATCAAAATCCCTATCAGTCTTGTTGCCATGGACATGCTTCTACCTTCTTCTGAGGTAGTTCTTGTGGTAGGGTGGCTGCATCCTGAGTTGATTCTCCACTGTACATGAGAACAGGCCTGCCTTAGGAGAGGAGTGGGGAGGAGCATAGGGGCACAGTTTTCAGTGTCATGGGCAGCAACAGCAGTGTGTATTTGGACTGGCACTTCACTAGGTGAGGGTGTCTCCTTTGATAGGGCTGCACTGGAGCTCTGAAAGCCACCCACTCAGACCTGAATAACAGCCAAGGTGACAGCTGTTGTACATTTTGGTTAATGATTAAATCTGGTGTAAGCATGTAGTCTAGGTAGACTGGACAGTGAATATTGTACAAAAGGTAGTATTTCCTCTGTGAAGGGGAAGGGACATAGGCAGAGGTATGACATGGTCCTCTCAAGGCAGAGTAAAATTCTTGTGGAAGTGTTAGCAATTAAATTTGAACCTTTCTGGTCTCAGAGTAGTTTCTTTACCTCTGTCTAATCTACTGTAGAACTAGTTCTTACTGGGTTCATATGGTTTTAGGAGAGACACAGGAGGAGTGCATTGTCAGAGGATTCCTCCTTTCTGTGTATCTCAGTGCTACAGTTACCATACCAAAGGATACTGCAGCAAATGTTTTTCATTAGAATTTATTCCCACTTTTGCTTTTTTTGAGATCACTACAAATTACATTGGCCTTAACGGCTGTGCTGAAAGACAAGATACTAATTTGTTATCATGAAACAGGAAGGTCATGAAAAGGGCTGACATGAATGAGATATAGTATTACTTGGTTCCATTTCTTTCCCAAATTACTTATTTTTGCTTAAAATGAGGAAAACTTAGTATTTCATCTCTCAGAATAAACTGATTACCATTCATTAACACCTTCCATGAAACATGACTTCCTCAAGGTGAAATTAGTCTTTGACTTTTTCCTCCCTAAAGTATTTTACTACTTCAAAGTCGTAATGTGCTTGCTGTTCTTTTAACTCTTTTCTGACCATTTACTTTAATCATACAAACCACATTTTCCTCAGCTCTTTCCCATACTTCCTCTTGTTGAGACATAGACAGGTCAAAAGGAGAGCTGTTTGTATTGGTACTTCAGAAAATGGACAAGGAGAAACAACTTCATTGCATGTATAGAATTTTTGTGGTTTAGAACTGCATTTTGAGGATTGATTAAGTAAAAGCAGTCCCTTAGTCAGCAGGCTTAATCTCTTGAGTATTTAAACATGCTATACCAACCTAACTTAATACTTTCAAAACTTTAAAGTTTTCTGAGCCTTGTAAAGTCACAGCTAAGAAGAATTTGTTTCTGTTTTTGCTTGTGAAATATCAGTATTTTCTGGAGCAACAGTCAGTTATATATGTATAAGCCTATTAGTGCTGTAATGGGGTTGCAGAGATTTAAATGAGGGTCCAATTGAGAACTTCAGGGGCTGCACATCTGTTGTCTGTGTGCATGGGGCCCCTGGAGAATCTTTACTGTTTGTTTGTTTGCTACAAGGATTTAAGGATCTGCATTTCTGATTCTGTCTGGGTTTGTTTTTGGTGGTGTTAAAGAAATTGCAGTTTTACTTGCCACACACTGATGTGGAGTCAGAGAGACAAAGCCTGTGTTGTTACAAAATGATGTTTTGTGCAGCTTCTGGAGTAGAATAAGAGTGAAACTTATTTGCTGATACCATAAAGATTTGGTTTAAAGTACATATTTAAGGTTCTGAGGAGAAAACTGCATTCTTTCATGTCTTCAAAAAGTTACATGGAATAAGGTAACGTGCTTGTGCTATTTGATGCTTCTCAGGAGTAAGATTTATTTATATATGTACTATCAGGTTAAGTAAAGTAAGAACAGCAGCACCTTCTCCCTACAACATTATTTCAACTTAGAGGAATAGATAACAGGTTTCTAGAGAGCTTACAAGAAATATAGTTCTCAGTTATGTCTGTTTGTTTGTTTTGTTTTGATTGTTTGTTTTCACTTAATGTTTAAGATGCATCTTAGGAAATCAAGGATGGTGCTTGTTACAGTTACTTTCTATGGTAATCAAAAGCTGCTTTTTTCATTCATGGGAGACACCTTGTCTGAATAATTTTAAATGCCAATTTATTGATGTTGTCTCCCTTAACTCTCATGAAAGTCCTCCCAAAGTATTTGTGTGCTACTTTTACTAAATCTTTTGGCCATGTGGGTTATGTTTGTTTTCTTTTACATACTGTTGCATGTTGAATTTTGAGGTTAGTAAGTTAGGCTTTCTAAGTATATCCACAAAGTAATATGAAGTTGAGTTTATGGAGTACTGCTGCAACATGGAAACACTGCGTCTGGAGACAGTAAAAAGTTTTTGTTCTGTTATTAAATATATGTTTTGAAAAAATGGGGTTTTAGCATCTTTGAAGCCTTGCAGAGTCATAGGAGTAATCTGAATGGAGAGTTCTCAATCTGCTTTACTACTTTCTAAAGCAGACAATGAAAGTCTTCTGGAACTATTTTCTACTGAGATACACCCTTATCATGTTAATTTTTACTGTAATTTGATGTTCTGCTCAGATTACTTAGTTTTGAAATCTAAAATGTTGAAATGTTCACGGCTAATCTGTGGAGATTTTTGCCATCTATCGTAAAAGACAAGCTGATATAGCCACCTTTTGAACCCTCTTTGGTCAGATTTTTATTTAACTCAAATTTTGGTCAATCTTAACTGTTACAGGTGATAGCATAATAAAGAACTGGTCCGAGCTTTTCATCATGTTCCCTGTATCTTGTTTGAAAGATGAAAGGGTGAAAGTTAGATGTGGAAAGCAGAGCTCTATAGCATTTTTTTTTCCAGATTTTCAATTTAAAAAACAACAGCAATGAAACAGTGAAAGTTTGTAATATTTATAAAAAAATATACCATACCTAAATCAAAAATTGGTGGAAGGAAAGGAAGACAGCATGGAGCTCTGCTTGGGGCCATGTAGAGACCAGGTGTGTTGAGTGCTTCATGTATGCTGTTAAAAAAAATCACTCCAAGGAGGTGATTAATAACACTTCCACATTGCATCTGTGGCAGTAACTCTATACAGGTAATGAAACAGTTGAAAATGGAATATCTGGTCTCTTCCTAGTCTGTCACATCACAGTTTCCTGTATATGCAAATTACCTGTTAACAGCAGTCATTAGTCACTGCAGTGATTATACTTGTTGACCTAGAGACTTTGGTTATCAGACAGGGAGGTATCTATTAGTAATGACTGTAAATGTCATAAGCTTCAGTTGTCTCAATCTGCATGTAAAATCCAGACTTTTTAAATACAACTTCATAACTGACTTCATCTGATTTAATAGGAAAACATGTAAGACATCTAGAATTCAAGGTTCATTTTTGTCCAGAGTGGCACTACTCTGCAATGTGTTGCAAATCAATTCTTGCAGATATGGAGGGACTACTAGCTTAGCCTGCCAGTTTTCCTTTACTTTTCTTGGAAGTTTTGGTCTTTGGGGGATGTCAGTGGCTCACTTCTTCCAGGAGAGATATTTCCTGAGGTAATTCCACTAGCACAGTGACCAATCTCAGCTGATCCTTGTATGAATGGCCAAAGAAACAATCCTGCAGCTCAATTCTTAAGATGAAAATTCTCAACCTTGCTGTGTGCCAATGCTGCAGCATTACATCTGCATCATTTCATCACACCTTGATAAAAATAGATGCACAGAAACTAGTGCTGCTCACATCAGCCCTCCCTGTGACACACAAGTCCAGCAGAAGAAATACTTTGACACTCTCAAACCTTTAAGTGAGTAATGCAGAAGAAAGAGGTGTGTGCATCACTGTACCTGCTGTGGCATTTTGAGAGGTGGCTTCATTGTTTCTGCTTAATATAACACAACTTGTTTTCACTGCTAATGGAGACTGAATTGTTTTGCAGTGAAAGTATCTTGCTTTGGCATTAGATTTTTTAAAAAATACTATTAAAGTGATAACTTCACACCTGTGAGTTCTAAAAAACTATTTTAGAATGAGTGTTTTGGAAACAAAGCGGTAAATGTGAACAAAGAAGCATGAGAGACATCCTCCCTTGCATGAGAGACAGCCTCCCTTGCCCCTCCAAGGCAGAAATATCCTCAGTCCTTTTGTTTTTTAGATACCATGTTGCTCCTTTGCTGGCTACTAGCCAGTTCAGAAGAAATGGTTCCCAAAAGGCAGTGCCTTATAACTGCAGAAAATTGAATAATGTCACCGAATTGCTATATTCAACAATAAGGCAGGAGGACTCCAGGATAATTGGCCTCCTGAACTGGTTGATGGGGTCAGGGAGCAGTGTAGTACTGCTGAAATCCATGAGGAATGAGTATGGGACTTGCTGAGCCACTTGGATACTCACAAGTTCATGGGACCGGATGGGATCCATCCTAGGGTGCTGAAAGAGCAGGCAGATGAGCTGGCCAAGCCTGTCCCCATTGTTTTCCACCAGTCCTGGCTCACCAGGATTTAGGAAGGGCAGATCCTGCCTCACCAGCCTGATCTCCTTCTATGATCAGGTGTCCTGCCTGGTGGATGTGGAGAAGGCTGTGGATGTGGTCTACTTGGACTCCAGCAAGGCCTTTGACACTGTCCCTCACAGCAAACTCCTGGCCCAAGCTGTTAGCCCGTGGCTTGGACTCTGTGCTGGGTTAGGAACTGGCTGGAGGGCCGAGCCCAGAGAGTGGTAGTGAATGGTGCCACATCCAGCTGGCAGCCAGTCACTAGTGGTGTCCCCCAGGGATCAGTGCTGGGCCCCATGCTCTTTAATATCTTCATTGATGATTGGATGAGGGGATTGAGTCTGTCATCAATAAACTTGCAGATGACACCAAGCTGGGAGCAGATGTTGGTTGGTTAGAGGGTCGCAGGGCTCTCCAGAGGGACCTTGACAGGCTGGACAGATGGGCAGAGGCCAACATGATGACATTCAAGAAGTCCAAGGGCCGGGTGCTGCACATTGGCCGCAACAACCCCGTGCAGAGCTACAGGCTGGGGTTGGAGTTGCTGGAGAGCTGCCAAACGGAAAGGGACCTGGGGGTGCTGATCGACAGCCAGCGGAACATGAGCCAGCAGTGTGCCCAAGTGGCTAAGAAGGCCAATGGCATCCTGGCCTGCATTAAGAATAGTGTGGCCAGCAGGAGCAGGGAAGTCATTGTGCCCCTGTACTCAGCACTGCTTAGGCCACACCTTGAGTCCTGTGTCCAGTTCTGGGCCCCTCAGTTTAAGAAGGACATTGAGACACTTGAACGTATCCAGAGAAGGGCAACAAGGCTGGTGAGAGGCCTTGAGCACAAGCCCTATGAGGAGAGGCTGAGGGAGCTGGGATTGTTTAGCCTGGAGAAGAAGAGGCTCAGGGGAGACCTTATTGCTGTCTACAACTACCTGAAGGGTGGTTGTAGCCAGGAAAGGGTTGGTCTCTTCTCCCAGGCAACCAGCGCCAGAACAAGAGGACACAGTCTCAAGCTGCACCAGTTTGGGTGGGGAGAAAGTTCTTCACAGAGAGCGTTGTTAGCCTTTGGAATGTGCTGCCCAGGGAGGTGGTGGAGTTTCCATCCCTGGAGGTGTTCAAGAGGGGACTGGACGAGGCACTTGGTGCCATGGTTTAGTAGTTATGAGGTGTTGGGTGACAGGTTGGACTTGATGATCTTTGAGGTCTTTTCCAACCTTATTGATTCTATGATTCTATGATTTGAGGCTTCAGAGACCTTTCCCTGGTATGAGATTTGACTATTTTGTTATCTTCACCCATGAGGTGTTGTAATGGTTGAATTTAAATTTGCTACTGCTATTCATCCCATCCTGCCTCATGCCAGCTTCAAATTGAAAGTACTGGCTGGAGCAAAGTATTATGGAGCTTGAAGTTCAGATTGTAACATAGGCAGCTTCCTGTTCTGGTTGCTGCTTTTTGGCTGTGGGTTTTGGGTGTTGGCTCTGTTCTGCAGGAATGGCATTGAGACAGGTGGGAGTTGGGTAAGCGCACAGGGTTGCTGCTTTATGCTGTTTTTCTCTTTCCTGCATTTTGCTTTGCTTTTTCTGCAAGTAGGCTAAGATAAGGTGGTTTATGTTGTCTTATTTTATATTAAACCCTTATCTCAACTCATTATCTCAACTGTTGTGTGTGTGTTGTTTTCCCCTCACTTCTGTGCTGGGGGAAACAAATCAACCTGTTCATAGCTCTTTAACCTGTTACAGGTGTGTTAGTAGCTAAAGTAGACATTGCCAGTGCTATTTAATGAAAGAGTCTCTTCACTTCAAACAGGAGAGCAGTTCCCCCTGCATATTATTGGGGGAAGGATAACTCATGGCGTGATTTGGGCACAAACTAAGCAGCTGTCCCAGTGACTCCATCCTCTGCTATAAGACATGCAACTGGCCTGTTGTAAATGCACAGTGTGATCCCAGAGCCTGTGCAGTGAATGTAGCCCTGAGCAGTTCTGAGGAAATTAGTCCACTTACTGCTGGGACACCAGTTTTCTTAGAAGGTCTTGGAAGCTAATCCTGGGCTAGAGCATAGTGCTGGGAAGTAGCAGGTGTTGAGGACCCTGATGTTGGAATGACACCAAATCGAATATGGCCTTGTTTCCTTCTCCTGGTAACTCTACTTTCAAACACTATAGTTTATCAATATGTGCTGTATGTTTCCCATGAGTGCATGGTAAAAATTCATGTGATACTGTGTTGTCTTGGAGGTATGTTGTGCTAACTAATAAGCAATATGACTCTGAGCTTGTACTAAAGCTTGGTATACTAGTACTTGGGTGATGGAGCATTGGAACAGGCTACCCAGAGGGTTGTGTAGTCTCCTCTGGAGACTTTCAAAACCCGCCTGGATGCACTCCTATGTGAACTACACTAGGTCATCCTGCTTTGGCATGGGGTTGGACTTCATCTCTGGAGGTCTCTTCCAACCTCTAACATTCTGTGATTCTGTGACTCAGTCAGGTGGTCAAATCTACAGGGCACTGTCCTGCAGGCTGACTATTTGCTTTGCATATTGTGCGAGGGAATGACCGAGGCCTGCAAAATGCTTTCCTAGCAATATGAAAGCTGCTGTCTTAGAGCAAAACCATGGCTTGTCCTCTGTGCCAGGAGTGATAGAGGCTGCTTTTTCTGCTCTTCAGGCCATGCTGCTAGGATTGATCAGCAAGGCACTCTTTGAACTAAGAAAGAGTAGGTAGTTGACATTTAGCAGCTCAAGCACAGTCACGCTCATGCAGAGCAAAGCTGATAGGAGTTTAGAGCCTCAGGCCTACCTAGCAAAAAAGTGTGTCTTACAGCAAAAACATGTACTTTGAGGAGGACTGCTCCAAGAGGGATTCTCAGATGGGAGATTACATGATGCTGCTTAGCTGGAAGGGCAGATTTGCAATATGATAAGTAAAACGTGACCAAAAATGGGCCTAAAACTTTTACACATCAAAAATATTATAAAAGACATATCTGTAGCGCCCCAAAGTAGAGTCACAATAGTCTTAAATGATTTCTTGTTGTATTTTAGAATTTGCAGACTGATTGCTGTAGTTTTGTTGGCAAGTGCACTAGAAACCATGGATGTTGTAGATGCAAAGGCAGTTAATGTTCTGTAATTTCCCAGTCTGATAAAACCTGGAAATATATCTAAAATTTGCTGTAACACATAGAATCATAGAATTATAGAATCAATAAGGTTGGAAGAGACCTCAAAGATCATCAAGTCCAACCTGTCACCGAAGACCTCATGACTACTAAACCATGGCACAAGTGCCACGTCCAGTCCTCTTGAACACCTCCAGGGACACTGACTCCACCACCTCCATGGGCAGCACATTCCACAGGCTAACAACTCTTTCTGTGAAGAACTTTCTCCTCACCTCAAGCCTAAACTTTCTCTGGTGCAGCTTGAGACTGTGTCCCCTTGTTCTGGTGCTGGTTGCCTGGGAGAAAAGACCAACCACCGCCTGGCTACAAGAATCTTTCAGGTAGTTGTAGACAGCAATCAGGTCTCCCCTGAGCCTCCTCTTTTCCAGGCTAAACAATCGCAGCTCCTTTAGCCTCTCCTCATAGGGCCTGTTCTCAGCCTCTCCCCAGCCTCTTTGCTCTTTCCTGGACACGTTCAAGTGTCTCAATGTCCTTCTTAAACTGAAGGGCCCAGAACTGGACACAGGACTCAAGGTGTGGCCTAAGCAGTGCTGAGTACAGGGGCACAATGACTTCCCTGCTCCTGCTGGCCACACTATTTCTGATGCAGGCCAGGATGCCATTGGCCTTCTTGGCCACCTGGGCACACTGCTGGCTCATGTTCCACTGGCTGTCAATCAGTTTCCCCAGGTCCCTTTCTGCCTGGCTGTTCTCCTGCCACTCTGACCCCAGCCTGTAGTGCTGCATGGGGTTGCTGTGACCAAAGCACAGCACCCGGCCCTTGGACTTCTTGAATGCCATCCTGTTGGACTCCACCCATCTGTCCAGCCTATCAAGGTCCCTCTGCACATCCCTTCTACCAGAGCTCTAACAGATCAACACCTTCTGAGGGGATCATGACAAATACTGGTGTATGTATATATCAACTGAAGTCAGTTTCTCTTCCATTATGAGCAGTCTGATATGTCATTCATTCATACTGCAGTTTCTTTGTTGGGAAAACATTTAGGCTTTCTACATTGTGTTTGCCTCTGGACTAATGAAATCTCCTCTTGTGCCTATGTAGGAGTGTGCAAGCATAGGTGTACAGGAATAGCACGATAGAGAATAGGCTATACCTTTTGTGGAAGATACTTTGATAATATGAGATGGGATAACGCAGAGAGGGACCTGGGGATACTGGTTGACAGGAGACTGAACATGAGCCAGCAGTGTGCCCAGGTGGCCAAGAAGGCCAGTGGCATCCTGGCCTGGATCAGAAATAGTGTGGCCAGCAGGAGCAGGGAAGTCATTTTGCCATACTCAGCAGTTGTTAGGCCACACCTTGGACACAGTACAGTTCTGGGCCCCCTAATTCAAGAAAGATGTTTGGTTGCTGGAATGTATCCAGAGAAGGGCAATAAAGCTGGTGAGGGGTTTGGATCACAAGCCCTATGAGGAGAGGCAAGGGAGCTGGCATTATTTAGACTGGAGGAGGCTCAGGGCAGACCTTATTGACATCTACAACTACCTGAAAGGAAGTTGTAGCCAGGTGGGGGTTGGTCTCTTCTCCCAGGCAACCAGAGGACACAGTCTCAAGCTGCACCAGGGGAGGTTTAGGCTGGATGTTAGGAAGAAATTCTTCACAGAAGGAGTGATTGGCCATTGGAATGGGCTGCCCAGGGAGGTGGTGGAGTCACCATCCCTGGAAGTGTTTAAAATAAGACTGGATGAGGCACTTGGTGCCATGGTTTAGTTAATTAGATGGTGTTGGGTGATAGGTTGGACTTAATGGTCTCAAAAGTCTTTTCCAACCTGGTTAATTCTGAGATTCTGTAATATTTCGTCAATATTGGGTATGATTTTTTGTAAATTTTGCAGAAGTGAAGTGCTGTGTAATTTTTGAAAGAACCTATACCTTTACAGAAAAACAAAACCAAAACAGAACCCCCCAAGAAACAAAAACCAAACAAATGAAACACCAATAAAACAACACCAACAAAACAACACCAAAACCCCAAACAAAACAAACAAAAAGATAAATGAGTATGGAGACTTTGAAAGAAATATAGATTTATACATATAGTTCAGTCTCATTAAAATTAGTTGTAAGCCATGTCCAGATATGACTTGAGATGCTCAAAGGAAACATTGATTGAACTGTGAAGGGGGTATGAGATTTGTATATTTCATTGTACTACTTCCAGTGATGCTCTGTTTGGCAGCTGTAACACCTGCCTGTACAGTTCAGATTACTCAGGTGCAGCTCTGTCTGAAGGACAGGATAACAGTTATTAACTGTTCAGAAAATGCCACAGACAGAAGAGTATGAGCTAAGTGTAATTATGCTTATTCTGAAATTCACATTTAAGCAGAGGTGTGTGCTGAAGCAGAGCTACTATAATTTATTATTATTTATTAGCCACTACACCTTCTGAGTAGAAGAGCATTAAGGGTGATGTGTAAAGATATTTCAGAATGTTATCAGCTTGTGTTGCTGTGTGTGCACACATTGTTTGAAATACTGGGGTTAATGTTAATGGGCAGTCCACATATTCTTTTAAGCATGTTTCCCCTTTTAACTTCCCATGTCCATGAGTTCCAAAGTGCCAGCTTGCACTACATGGGGTGCTCTATCTCACACTGTTCTGCTGACAACAGATCCATCACACAGATCAGCTGAAGCATGAAGCCAGATGAGTGCAGAAAAGAGCTCAAGAAATGCAGCTACTTGGGTGTATATATGCTGCAAAGCTCTGAATTCCTAACACCTGATTTTTATTCACTGTAATTTAAATCAAGATTTGAAAACAGATTGTGTCTTTAAAGTACCTGAAATAAATACAGTACTTGCAAATTTTGGGGAGGCAAATTTGATTTCCTTGCTCTGACAGAGACCTGTAATAGATCTGTCACCATCAGTCTTGTGCTGCTGGGATGACTAATTTAGGGCATTTAGTGTCTTAAGTATTACAGCTGATTAAGTTTTCTGTCAAACTGAAGACAGCATTTATGCCAAATAGCATCTTTTGAATTCAGTATCACTGGAATCAATTTGTTTAGACTTTGACTCACGGCCTTGAATGCTTCACTGTGCTGGCCTCCATTAAAGCTTCTCTTCACCCCAAAAGGCATTTTAAAATGAGAAACATTAAGACTCATGATGACAATTTTCCCAAAGCTATCAAGGTGAACAGAGATTGAGCTTGATTTCTTTCCTTAGTTCATTTGAATTCTGCATAAAGCATTCCTTGAATCTGTTCTTCTGATTGGTGAGTATGGCAGTGGTATGGCCCAGGGCAGAGCTGAACACGAGGCTCTGTGTAAGGAGCAGTATTCCTTTCCTAAGAGTACATTGCTTGCGATTTTCCAAACCAGAATGCTGTGGTAGCAAGACAAAGAGTGGTGGTGAATGGTGCCACATCCAGCTGGCAGCCATTCACTAGTGGTGTCCCCCAGGGATCAGTGCTGGGCCCCATGCTCTTCAACATCTTTATTGATGATCTGGATGAGGGCATTGAGTCCATCATCAGCAAATTTGCGGACGACACCAAGCTGGGGGCAGGAGTTGATCTGCTGGAGGGTAGAGAGACTTTGCAGAGGGACCTTGACAGGCTGAACAGATGGGCAGAATCCAAGGGCATGAGATTTAACACATCCAAGTGCCGGGTTCTGCACATTGGCCACAGCAACCCCATGCAGTGCTACAGGCTGGGGTCAGAGTGGCTGGAGAGCAGCCAGGCAAAGAGGGAGCTGGGGGTACTGGTTGATTGTAGGCTGAACATGAGGCTGCAGTGTGCCCAGGCAGCCAGGAGGGCAGATGGCATGTATGATTGCCTCATATGAATGTCCAAAGCCATGGAAAACTTTGTTACAACTCTAAACATATCTGTTGGACAAGACATCTGCCTTCACATTTATGCCACTGGTACTACAGACACAAAAATGGCTAATAATCAAATTGAAAAAATGTTGTGATCCTCTTAGAATGCTGCTAAGCTTTTGCTGCTGGCAGAAAAAGTCACTTGAAGGAAAATAAAGAAGAATACTTTAACTTTTGCTATATAATACAGTAATTTTTTCTCCTCTGGCATTTGTAATAACAAAGTGAAGGCTCAAGCACTACAGTATCTGGAAAATCGTGACATTTTTATTGGATGTTTTCTGTTTTCTCTCTCTTTCTTTACTTGCTTGCACATAAAGTAACACTTTGTATCTATATAAATGATTTCTGTACTTGCCAAGATAATTGTAAATTCTGTAATAAAAATGAGAAGTAGGTCTGCTACACTTTATCAGTATTCTGCCTACTTGCTAAACAGGAAAAGTTAATCTGTGGGACCAAAACAAGTAGGTATCATAGTTGTTAGCATTCTTGCCTCACTCCACTACAGATGGTAAGATGCTGGAACAAAAATTATGTTGCCTGATGCAGTTTTTCATGCATGATGCAGATGGCTACACATTATATTTTGCTTACAATGAATACTTGGTGGATCTATTTAGTACGTTTCAGAAATGGGAAGAGATGCTGGGATCATTGTGTTTCCTAAATGTGTTTTTGTTGAATAAGCTATAATAAACTAGACTAGTGGGAAGTTTATTTGAATTTTGCATGTTACTTCAGAACTGTTTGGAGCAATAGTGTTTACTTACATTTGTAGTCAGTTCTAAATAAACATATAAATTTGTCACATACATCACAGAATGATAGGGGTGGAAGGAACCTCTGGAGATCATCTAGTACAACACCTGTGCTACCAAAGGTTCAGGTTGCACAGGAACATGTCCAGGCAGGTTTTGATAGTTGCCAGAAAAGGAGACTCCACAGCCTGTCCTGTCAGTCTGTTCTAGTGTTCCAATACCCTCAAAGTGAAGTTTATCCTTAAGTTCAAGTGAAACTTCCTCTGTTCTAGTTTGCACCTTATTCTATCACCGGGCACACTGAGAAAATACTAACCCCATCCTCTTGAACCCCACCCTTTACATACTTATGTGTATTGAAAAGATGTCCTTTCAGTCTTCTTCAGGCTGAAGGGCCACAGGTCTCTCAGCATTTCCTTGTAAGAGAGATGCATGTTGTACATCTACAAAATACTTATTTCTGTGGCTTCTTCGAATTATTTCTATACTGTACATCCCACAATGAAAGTCATGTGAAGAAAAAGGCAGTAAAGATCAATACCAACCACCAGAGGGAGCAAGGCTTCAAGTATTAAGAGTAATATAAAAATAATTATTAATTAGTTCATTTTAAGGACTCAATAGGCCAGTAAGATCTTCAAGTTTGAAGTCCTGTATAAAATAAGCTGTAGAATGTTGTCTACTGTTTTTTATCCATCTTCTAACTTGTTTGAAGTGTATTTTTATTTTTAATTATTATTTTTTGATAAAAAGGAACATAATGTCTAAGCTTTACAGTGATGGGAAACACACTTTCTTATGTTGGGTAGGGTGAAGGAATTGAAAATATCTTTTTTTATCTGAATCCTGTAGTTTGAACTCCTAATTCTCCAATGTGTGAGGGAGGAACAGGATGCTGTTCACTATCCTTACAACCAGTTTGCTCCCAGAAATCTCTTCCTACTGGGGATATACATACTGAATGGTTGAAATACATTTTTAGCCTTGGCTAAATGGAATAAATTAAGCTTTTCAAGGTTATCACAGAATGTTAGGGGTTGGAACAGACCTTGAAAGATCATCTAGTCCAACCACCTGCTGGAGCAGGACTGCCTAGGGCAGGTCACACAGGAACACATCCAGGTGGGCTTTGAATGTCTCCAGTGAAGGAGACTCCACAGCCTCTCAGGGCAGCCTGTTCCAGTGCTTTGTCACCCTCATACTGAGGAAGGTTTTCCTTATTTTTATGTGGAACCTCCTATGCCACTTCAGTCCCTTCAGTCCCCCTGTGCTGGACTCTTTCAAGCAGTTCCCTGTTCTTGAACTGTGGGGCCCAGAACTGGACGCAGTAGTCCAGATGTGGCCTCACCAGGGCAGAGAAATACTCTTCAGGACCTACTAGCCACACCTCTTATAATACACCCCAGGATGCTATTGCTGGCACAAAGCAATGTGCACAAAGGCACATTGCTGGCTTATGGTCATCCTGTTGTCCACCAGGACTCCCAGGTCCTTTTGCCGAGAGCTGCTCACCAACAGATCAGCCCCCAGCCCTACACAGGGCTGTTCTTTCTCAGATACAAGATTCCACACTTGTCCTTGTATTTCAAAAGATATAAACTGTAGTTCAAAATTAGAATTTTTTTCCTTGAACTCCTTCTGATTTTTCTGCAACCTTTGGAAAATGGCCAGACTAATTGTATATAATCATTTGAGCCCACCCTGTGAACATTTTATACCACTCAGCTATTCACTTACTCCTACCTCCCTCTCATTGGCTTTGGAGGAGAAAATGCAGAAATAGGATTGAGAGTCAAGACCGAGGACAGGGACTGCTCCCTCATCAATTATAGTCATGGGCAAAGGATAGACACAATGTTGGGAAATAAAATCAACTTAATTGCAAAAACAATACCACCACCAGTTTACCTATTGAATCAGAGTAGGACAGTGAGAAACACAACAGGGTCTTAAGAACAGATATCACCCCTCCCCTCTTCCTGGACTCAGCTCTGGTGCCAGTTCTCTACCTCTTCTCCCACTGAGCAGCACAGGACAGGGAATGGGGGTTGAGATTGGTCTGTTTCTGATGCTACTTCTCAGGACTGAAAACTCCTCACAGTCCTCCCTTGTGGCAGTGTGGCATTTCTCCCACAAGAGACAGTCCTCCATAAACTTCTTCTACCAGTGTGGGTCTCCACTACAGGTGGCCATGCCGCCAGTGATGTATCACTCTAGTGTGGGCTTCCCTCAGCTATGACCTTCTTCAGGATCAGAACCTTGCTCCAGCATGGGGTCATCCATGGGCTGCAGAAGGGATTCTGCTCCCCCACTGATCTCTAAGTGCTGCAAAGGCTCAGCATGGTGTTTTACCACAGACTAAAGGAGAATGACTGCTCTGGTGTGCTTCCCCTCACTTCCTCGCTGATTTAAGTGTCCACTGGTTGTGGATCTCAGTCTCACTCCTTTCCCAAAAAAAGAGCTCCCAAAGAAGAAGAAATTCCCCAAGAGGTTTTCCCCTTTTGAGTGTGTGATCAAAAAGGTGCTGACTGTCTTAGCCCTGGCCAGAGGTGGGTTCATCCTGAAACTGGGGGCGCTACTTGAAGCTTCTTAAAGGAGCTGTGCCAGTGACTCCCTCCCCTCCTACCAAAACCTTACCAGGCACAAACCCAAGACATTATTGTACTTTAGCCCCTCAATGCTGTTCCATCATCTCCTTACTTCCATGAGAGATTTTCCTACTTGGAGATCTGAGAGATCTTTATTCTTTTAGCTATGCCAGGTTAAGAGTTTGTGTTTCACTGGTAATCTAAATTCTACCTAAATTCTTTATATTATTCCTGCCTTGCAGAATCTTGCCATATATTTAGTCTGTGGAGTTTTTTGTGTTTTGATATGACTTCTTATCTAGCAAGATTAGAATGTGTGTTGTTCAAACAAGGCTGATTTATCCAATGATAAACTGTCTTGTTATTTGCCACTTCTTTGTTGTTTGCTAGAAAAGTTACATTCTCTTCCAGGTCACTAAAGAAAAGACTATGACATTGTATAATTCAAAAGAAACATGTAATACACAATTACTTTTTCAAATATAATACTGAGTTTTAATGCTTCCTGTATCCCACAAAAATTATTGGGTTTTATGCTAGTTCTTGAAGCATTGTGAGGGTATGGTTTGAATGTTTTACAAATGGCTCAGTGTATTGTTGTGGTGAAGGCACATTCTACCCAGATACTAGATCTGTCCCCCAGCATGTGGATAGGTCTCCCCTCCTTTAGGAGGAGGACCATTACCAAGTATGGGCATAATTACAGCTTCACGCTTTCTATAGGCTGAAGCCAGTTGTCTATCGGAGTGCCCATTGGTCAAACCCAGCCTCGAGGAATCTATAAATATTACCCCTGTTGGTAAACAAGTTGCCTCCTCTTCACTTTGCCTCTGTACTTGCTCGGGAGAGCAGCTATTGAGCCACCGCCTCTGCCGTTGAGCTTGTTTTTAGCTTCTGTCATACATGCACGCATACTGAAGCCTCTGCATCGTGAGAAGCACTTTGATCGTGAGGATCAGCCCAGAGGAGGACCTTCGCTGAGCCCGAGAAGCCAGCGTCGCTATAGCCGGTCATATCTCCAGGGGAGCCCATCGTGCTATCGGAGGACTGGACCAGCCCCGAGGGTAAGATCTGCCCAGTTGTCGGGGAGAAGGGACTATCTCAAGCGTCGCGCTGTTCCTTTAAGCCCAGGAACGGAGAAGCCGCATTCTCTCTCTAAGACCGTTTGCCACGGGGCCGACCCCATAGCTATTGTCCGACCGGGAACCTCTGAGCCCGCCTATCGGCAATCGTCGCCTCGCCCTGCTGTGCGAGCCGACTCCCAGGGCCGACCCCACAGGCCGAATGCGACCAGGAACCAGTCCAGCGGCAGTAGCCAGCTGGACCCCCACCTTGCTACAAACAACAGCTACAGAGTATCTTCTACATGCTTTCCACCTACTAGCACTCAGTTCAAAGTCTCCGCGTGTGGCAGAGTCATCGCTGACGCACACATAGATTGCAGTATCGCTGTATATTAGCCAGAAGCCGCCCGCGTTCCACCGAGTCGCCATCTAGTGGCCAAGCGGCGGAACTGCACCCCTGGTTATATAAAACACAGAGATAGTCTGTAGATAGTTTAATTGTTCTAATCATAATACTAAGCCATTTATGGAATGTATTTCACGAACATGCACTAGAACATGTATATAAGTTGTTGATTCATTGGTTATTAATAATTTGATACTTAATAAAAATTCATATTTTCATAATTCATATTTCATATTCATAAATTTAATAACCTCTTCACAACAATAGTCAGCTGGAGTGTTTATTGCCTAGTCTTGAAATCTCATTTGAAACAAGATCTGTTTGAGCAAACTCTTTTTATATGTAAAACTGTGTTTAGTGACACTGTTTTGCTACACCTGAATTAATTCCTGACAGTAGCTAGTATCCCGTTTTCACTTTTAAAGGAAAGCTATGGCACAACATCTTAGCTTCATTGTTATGGAACTTCCAGATATTCCGAGACACTTCAAAAATAGCAATAATGGAATGAGCAGCTCATCCAGTTCCTTCGTTACTCTTTAGGTAATAACTGATTAAAAGGTTCAACAAAACCAAAACAAACTCCTCTCAACCCATCTGTAAATCAGTTTAATCTAACTTCCTTCCAAGATATTAATGGAATGGATATTAATGGAACGAGAAGCATTTTTTTGTTGCTATAAGATGTGATGACATAATCCCCCTTTTTCGTGAGGACAAAAGATACATTGAGGCAACCTTTTTTTCACGGTTCACAAATTTGCTCTCCTTATTCAGTATGAGGCCTATGCTATTAGTATTTTACCAGTCTCAAGTGTCTCTAAAGGGCTCTTTATTATCTTATTATGTATTGTTGTCAGCGTTATTTATTTATGGGTGGTGGTGAACTACGTTCAGTATACATATTGCTATAAAATTTATGATAAGACTTGGAACAGTCTGTAATGCAATCAGGAATGACTCTAGAAAATTTGTCATATATATTATGAAAAATTCCAGTGCATATTAATGCAATTGCCAGCATGAAGAAAGTAGGTTAGATAATTTTTGCATTGGAATACTATATGCAAAATAATGATGCAATATAATACTGCATTTTGGTTTTAAAGATAAACTGTTCAACTTCCTAAGTATATCACAGTGGTACTTAAAATTAGTAATCAATGTTAATAATAAAAATGTTTATGCAGATCTTTTATTGCTGTTAATTACTGGAAAGAAATGCCGATGCTTTGAAATCTTTTTTCCTTATATATTGAGTGTGACTGTTTTAAGGATGCCTTTTACAATTTTGGTTTGGGAAATGTAATTTTCTTAAAAGCAGGAGTGGATTAGTCACCTGTCCTGACTTGAGTGATGTTTTCTTTTTCAAGTGAATATAAAAGGAAAATCTTAATGATTGCTTGTTTTATTCTATGCTACCTTTGTAATGCTTTGTGATAAATAAAACTCGTCGTTGAAGTTATGTGGTAGAGCATCTCATAAGTGATTAAGATGCCTGAACAGTTTGTTGGTTTTGGAGTGGCTGCATAGCTGAAAACTTAAGCAACAAATATTGTTAAGGTCATCTTTGCAGGTTATTAAGTGTTGTATTTTATTTATTTATTTTGACAACTATAGAATCCAGTGCTTTTAATTAGATACTGAGGAGGAATTATTTACAGTTGTGGAACATATCAATAACATTCTGTTGCAGAGAAGTGTATCTAATTGTTAAGTACATATTTAACAGTATGACATATATCTATTCCTAGTAATTTTTGATTTATGTATTTTGGGGCACTATAATTTGTATTATTTTGTGCAAACTGCGGGCACTACTTTGGAGTCTGTTTACTGACGGGCATTAGGTGTTGATTGATCTTCCCATGTCAAAAGGAGTGCCTGGCTTCTCCAAATAACAAAATCAGTTTAGTTTCTGTAACTCTGACAAGTGCATTATGTAGGGGGTGATTGTGGAACACGAATCAAAACTCAGTTAATATGAAGGCCAGAAATTTGCAATCTTTTCTCCTGCTTTTGTACATAGCAATGAAGGTGAGGTAGTGGAGTATGTGGAGGAAAAGAAGTTTCTAAGTGCTTATGTAGCGACTTGGGAATTTCCTTCTTAAGAAATTGTAAGAAAGGAGGGTTGCCAGCCATGCTTGCCTTCACATGAACCTGTAAAACTTTACTTAGTATGGGCAAGTGTGCCTCAAAGTGAAGAGAAAGAGATGAGAGGTTTTCTGTTGCTGGCTACAGTAGATGTGAATACTTTGTCCTGATGGAGGAGTATAAAAACAGCAGGCATGCAGTAGGCTGGGAATTCCTGTCCTGCTGAGCCCACTGAGGGAACTGGTCTCTTCTGAAATTAATACATCTTTAGAAAAGTGTTAGATGATTCTTTTGTGTTTAATCAGCGTTAAACTGGTGTGTTTACAGTGGTGTGTCAGCCAATGGTGTCTGCTGCATGTTTGCACTAAGGCCTTTAGTGGTAATTGCTGTGTGAACACCTTATTGAATGCCTGTTTAAACCCATTTTCTGAATAAGATGGACTTTGTAAAACTATCCCAAGACATTGTTCCTCTGCACCCCAAAAATAAATACATTTTAGTTAGGGGAACCTGGTGCCTTCTTTGTAACATGCCTAGCTGGTATCCTGAGAACTGCCTTATCCCAAGTGTCATGTAAGGCCTTCCAGCTCCGCTCTGCAGTATTCTGCACCAGGAGTTTTCTTTCACCCAAGTGATAGGGTAGTCTCTACATCAAGGTTTTCTTTGTATCCCATGATTTTCCTCCTACTCTTGCAGACAACCCTGGGTGATTTAACCACGGTGCTAAATAATTTATCTCGGAGAATGCAGTGCTGCCAGCTATCACAGTAGCTAGTGGTTTTCTAAGATACAGCCCCTGCAATAGTGAAATTATGCAGAAATCTTGTTTTCAGTAAAATAAGGAAACAGGCTTGGCACAAAACTTGCATCATTCTTGTTATAACTGTGACAAAGTCCCTTAAATGTGACTCTATAGAAAAACAAAAAAAGGCAAATGGAAATTCTAAGTATGTAAAAGCAAACCGTGTAACACTTTTTAAGCTACAGCAAATGTTTTTCCATACCTGACCACCATTGCTTCCAAGAGCTTGAGTATGGCATTACAGAATGACAGTGTAAGATAGTACTAATTTTAGAAACACTTTTGTGTATTGCAGAGATGTGAGGGAAAAATGCTAGTCTACACAGAGATCTGGATGGAGAGTAGATTCTGCGATTCTGTGATCTTAGAGATGGCTTAGAGGGTGCTCCTGGAATTAGTAGTGAACAGGCTGATGACAACAGCCAGCACATGTGGTACTAAAAATGAGAAGTAAAGCAAAGCTGGAAGGGAAAAAAAAAAAAATCAAGGAAGCAAACCAGTTGAGCTGGGAGGCAGCTGGGGAATGTTGAAGACAGAAGCAAAGGAAGGTTGGGAGGAGGAAATGACTCAAAGTACCTGGAGGATTAGGTCACTGTTTCACTGTTTTGAATGGAAAAGTTACTCAAAGCCTTTCTGTATTCTTCTTTTGCCATCCTGTGTTTGCCAGTACCTTTCTCAAGAGAGACAGCGGCTAATGGAGGCAGGTGTCCCAGCTTTCTGTGATAAATGCCTAGTGTCTGGAGTGGTAGGTAACCAACGTGAAAATAGTTAAGTACATGTGCTGTCAGTTCTGAGATAGGCACGAAATTGTAGTAATGCCATAAGTGTGCTGTACTTTTAAATAGAACGGCAGTGGTCTTTCATGCTATTTCCAATACAGTAAAGGGTGCCAGCTCGTGGGCTGGGGCTATAGGCAGCTTAATCGCGGTCTGTTCCCTGACCCTTCTGGGTTTGCACGTCGGTGTTTCTGTGTGCGGGGCACTGCCTGCTCTTGCTGTGGCTCTGAGCCGGGCCAGACGCGGCGGCTGCGCGGGCCAGGCCTGCGGTGCTTGCACCTGGCGCCACCGGTGGAGGGGGGAAGCGGCAGCTGCCGGGGCCGTGGCACCCACTTCCTTCACCGCCAGGGGGAGTGGGGAGGCCAGGCTGCCCGCTGCTCTACCGGCGGGGGGGCGGCCGGGCGGGGAGCAGAGCAACGGCGGGCTCAGCTTGCAGCTCGACCCCTGCGCGGGCGCAAATGGTCGCTGCCGGGGCGGGACGGAGCCGAGCGGGGCGGGGCGGCGCCCGGCGGAGCAGCCGCACGGGTAAGTTGCTGTCGTTCGAGTTGCTATTATCGCCTCTCGCTTCCTCTCTTCTTCCTGTCCTCGGGAGTGAGTCTTTCTTGCTCCCGCTCCGCCTCCGCGCTGTCTCCTGAGAGCACTCGGGGGCTTCTGTCCTTTCCTCCTGCTCCTCTTCCTTGCATTCCACCCCCCGCCCTCCCCTTTTTCCTTGTAGGATGGCTCTGATTTTCTAGGGGTTCGAACGCAGGGAAATGGATATGTCGGACCCGAATTTTTGGACGGTCCTGTCCAACTTTACTTTGCCCCACCTGAGGAGTGGCTCCCGTCTCCGCCGGACGCAGAGGTAAGGCAGGCTGTGAGGGTGGCGGACTGGCGGTCTCTCGCCCACTGCCAGGTGAGCACGCTGGCGTGGGCCGCAAAACTTCCTGGGCCCGGCGGCCCCCGAAAGTCCCTCGGAGGGCGTCGGTACACGCGGCCTCCTGACACCTTCTGCTCCTAGCCGCGGGAGCCGTGCGACTCTCCTGGCTAGTCCAGTGGGGTTCACCAGTGGGGTTGGATTGTTGGTTTTAGTTAAAATCAAAAGTTGTGCATTACTGTGCTTCCTTCTGTACGATATTTCGTTTTCTCCTACCTTTCTTCCCGCACTCCCCTCCCCATCCCTCCCTTTCTTTCCCCCTGCTTAAAGACGCTTTCATCTTATTCTCAAATATTTAACCTTCTATCCGGAACAGACTTTATATGGTTAACCCAGGATAGCCTACTTTGTTCGGTGTTCTTAAAGAGACAGGTCTGTGTTACTACCTAGTTAGGCTAGCTGATGATTGCTAATACAAGGAATGGCTTTTTTATTTTTGTAGGTTTTCATTATTGTCAGAAAAAGGGAAACGTTTTGGGAAGTAGTAAACGCTGAGAGAAAGTAAAGGGTTGTGCCACCACAATGGAGAGAAGACTGGCAAGCTTTGGTATAATTTTTTTGTGCTACAGTATACTTTGCAGCAAGGTATATGCTTTTCACAAGGAGTAGCTAAAGTTTATGAAGTTTGTAACTTTGATCACTGGTACCCTGTGCGCCATTTAGAGACATACCGGTTGTAGTGTTAAATTATGGTTTTCTTCTGTCTGTGAAACGATTGTATTATTAGCTTATGTATTTTCTGTGGGAAACGTGTGTGAAATGTTTTTCCTGCTGTCTGAAAAGCTGGTGCAAAGCAAGCAGGATAGAGATTTAGCAGAGCTGTTTCTAAGTCCTAAGTATTTATGTACTCCAAGTTTTCTAAAGGAAAAATAGTTTATCTGTTGAATGGCAGAAAGTTAAATAAGAAAATCAACTGACATCAATGCAAAACTGGTCCTTCACTGTGTATGTCTTTATGTTTCTAACTTAGAGTAACTGTAAGAGTCAAGTTACCTGATAATTAATTATTATCCTCCTCTTTTAAATATGTTCTTACTCTTGCATAGCATCAGTGAAGTGTCCAGCAAAGCCTTGTGTATTTTTCTGTGGCAAATGGGTCTGTATTTATAGAGGGGAATGTGCTGGGACGTTTTCAAATCACCTCCACTTTTCTTACTTGGGTAGGTTTTCACCAATGTCAAGATGCTAAAATACCTTTTATAAAATGTATGGCTGCCCTATAGGTCAAGGGAGAGACTTAGATGGCTTCACAGAAGGCATGAAATACATGCATGGTACTTTGTATTTATTTATTAAAAACATTAGGATTCCTCTCCTGTCTTTCAAACACACTTGATACTGTACTGGCTTTATTGAAATATTTGAGTTTTTAAAGCATTGTTGGGCACTGTCTCGATGTAGGGCATGTACGGCATATCAATGAATAGTACAATGCATACTTCAGTTATGTTTTATGTATTACACGGATATTCAATATTTAATGCCCTCTCTCCAGCAAAATCGGAATGTCAAAGCATTGTGAAACCAAAAAGCTAGCAGTGGAGTTTCAAGGCTACTTATTTTTATTTGGTCCAGATGCCTTCCTTTCTCAAGCTGGTTATTTCATCTGGATGGAGACCTCATCATCTGTTGCATTGCTGTCTCCTGGGGAAGGGTGACAGGCCAGTTCTTCACCTCCCACCTTTAGGTGGACCTGTCCTCTGCACCCTTGTACTCTTAATTCATCTACTAATGTAAATAATAGATTGCAGAGTGATGAAACTGTCAGGAGAAATAAAAACAATATGGACAGTACAGACCCTCCTAGTTCTGCTGCAGGAAGGGGCTGTATTTCATCTGGTCTGCCTTCACAGACTCACACAGTTACTCAGCCATAGAGCTAACTTTGAGCTGAAAAGACTGGAAGGATAGCTGCTTACTTGCCACAGGAGGCCTTACCTTTCTAAAAGAAAGGGATAGTCATAGCTGCTTATGTTTTATATAGCTTTCTAGATATTTTAGAGGATCAAAGAATAGGCTAGAGTAGGCTTGAAGGAAGTCAAGTTCCTGTGATCTGAATCTCCTGACTGCTTAAGTGAAAGTCACCAGTCCGCTAATTTGAGCAGTTTTTTCCTTAGTAGTAAAACTGCCTATGAAACTGTTGCCCAGATAGCAGGAAACCTTGGTGCTTTATGAAAACTTTACAAAGCACTTTCATTGTTCATTCTGTCTGTATCCATATTTGTCTTTGGAACTCCCTATACAATGTGAAAGCATTAATTTTATTTATTTTCTTAATTATTGGGCATTTTTAAATGCCTCTTGGATATATTCCTTTCACCTGTTCAGTTGCTTTTATCTGTACTACCAGGATTCTTGTGGCCTGC
Organism: Picus viridis; assembly: GCA_033816785.1. Classification (NCBI taxonomy): domain Eukaryota; kingdom Metazoa; phylum Chordata; class Aves; order Piciformes; family Picidae; genus Picus; species Picus viridis. Next base: position 56,581,722 of record CM066606.1, read on the forward strand.
TAGGCCCTGCTTTCTGTGAGCATGGTCCTCCTTTCGTAACACTTGGGATAGTGAGAATTGTTTGATAATAGCAAAATTCTTTCTTTGTACAGATTTACTTCATGTAGGCATTTATTTAATTTTGCTGAGGTTCTTAGAAGTAAAGAATCAAAAGATAATCTGTTCTTCTTCAGGTTGCAATGTTGAGCCTGGCAGCCAAGTTACAAAATGGACATAAAATTTAGTTATGTTCTTCTTTGGCCAACTGAAGGTGCCTCTTTTCCTGACTTTCAAGTCTTGGAGTGGGATTTCGGGACTAGAGGGTGGAAAAATTCTCATCAATCATAAATTTGAGACATGTCATATTCAAAATATGGAGCCTGTAAATGACATTACACTGTGTGCAGTTACACAGCAGATTACACTGTGTGCTTTTACAGAAAAGAAACATGTATACCACCTTGTGGTGGGTTTTTTTCTTTTTCTGTTTTCACTTGTTTGTTGTTGGGGTTGTTTTTTTTCTGTTGCTATGGGTGTGTGGACCCTTTGTAATGCTAATTGCAGGTTCCTACCTGAAACGACAATTTAGGAGTGGGGAGAGTAGCAGGGAGTGGAAGGAAGGGTGGGAGGGAGGCAGCAAGCAGTGAGGGAGAGGAGAGGAATTGTCTTTGTGTATGTGTATATATTTATACAGATCAATGTGTGTGGACAGATGTGTGTACAAACCCTTTTTTTTTTTTTTAACATGGAAAAAATCACTAAATACCTTCTGCTTCATTCTAACACTTTCTTCTGTGTGTGATATTTTCTGTGTATCTTACAAAACAAAAAGAGACAGTGATTTTTAATTTTTTTTTTTTTTCTTTTTTGGTGGGTGTACCCACCCTTCTCTCTTGCTTCTTTTTGGTAGCTGCACTAAAGCAAATGTTACTATGATTGTTACTCCTTTGACTCAGTGTTGTTTTGTGGGCTTTTTTGCTTGTTTCTTTGTTTTTCCCCCAAAAGCATGGAATTGTGAAGGCTTGCCCAACTGCTTTTCAGCCAGAGTAGGCTCCAGGATGATTTGTGTAGAAATGTTGTTTATGGACAGCCACTGAAATGGTATTGAGACTTTCCTGATACCAGGGTTAAAATATTCCTCAATCATCAAGTAATAACTCATAAATTCTAACATTTCATAACTATTTTTGAAAGTTAAAAACAAAAATTCTAACTTTTATTAGGAACTTTAGATAATAGAGTTGTCAGGCGTTGTTGGAGCTTTATTTATACATATTTCCTGGAAAATACTGAGCAGACTTTTAAAAAAATCTCTTAGTTGATAGTTTGAGCAGATGCCATGGTTTTGAAGTTACACCATAAATTCTTACTTTTAGTTCTTGTATAGATCTTGGTTTTCCTTTGTAAACACAGCATTATGTGTAAGTATACTGTAAATGGGTTGTTTTATTTATATGGTATATTTATTTATTTTGTTTAAAATTGCCCTGTTGATAACATAAGAAAACTAAGCACACTTTTTAACAAAAGCAACTACAGAAATGAAGTATAATTGTATTGATGCCAGCTGAATCTATCTGTGCTCCAACTTGAATTATTTTACTTCTGTTACATAGCATTAAATATTAGTTTAAAAAGAGATCGCTTTTTTAATATATTCCTTTAGTATTGATGTATATTTTGGAGTGTAATGGTTTGAAGGTCTTTACCTCTTCCGTATTTTCAGCCCTTTTGACCTAAATTACTGCATGCAGGAGAGAGGGGGCTGTTATCCTAATAGACATTGGATTGGTTTAGATTGGGCACTGTTATCCTGAAACTGGGGGGAATAAGAAATGTCTCTGTGCATGCTACCTGCTTTCAAAACACATCATCATTTAAGGTGTTCTATTAGAAGTTAATCTGTTTGAACAATAATCCTCATGCTTTCTGTGCTGCACAGTGAAGTATTAATGTATCTTGGTAATTTTATTTCCCTTCGTTCACAGAAAAGGCTGTGTTAGGGAGGTAGTCTTACAGTCTCACTATCAAAGTGAATGTGTTGGTTTTATTCTGATTGGTTGCTTGTACAAAAAGTTTGGTCAGGAAATTAATGTATTTCAACTTCTGCTTACAATCCAAACATTGGCAATGATCATTTTTCTCCAAGGAACCGTTGTTCCTTAACCTCAGCCAGACTGGCAAGGATTTATCTGGTCATATTCCTGGATTTTGCTTAGTTTTTACTCTGCAAGAAAATCTTATTGTTAGAAATAAGTCAGGATCTTCAAGATTTGACTGTGCAAATCTTCCATAAAGCTGAAATAAGTGCAAAATAAAAAAAACTTAGAAAATTCTAGAACATGCTGAAAGAAGCTGTAATTTATTTACTTTCTTTCACCCTTGTGTTTAATGTCTGCTGTTACACAATAGGAGACAGTCTTTTTCTGTCTTATTCAGGAATTCAAAAAAGGACAGTAGTCCAAAGATTGCTTTATGATCTATAGTGGTTGGGACATCATGCAGAGATACAGTCCTCCCACTCTTAAGTTTGGTTATATTTGCTATTGATGTTCTACAGAGTTATTATAGTTACAATACAATACAATACACCAGGTTGGAAGAGACCTTCAAGATCATCGCGTCCAACCCATCAACAATCCAACCCACCCAACAACTAGACCATACAGCCAAGCACCCCATCAAGTCTTCTCCTGAACACCTCCAGTGAAGGTGACTCCACCACCTCCACGGGTAGCCGATTCCAATGGCCAATCACTCTCTCCGTGTAGAACTTCTTCCTAACATCCAGCAAAACCTGCCCTGGCGCAGCCTGAGACTGTGTCCTCTTGTTCTGGTGCTGGCTGCCTGGGAGAAGAGGCCAACCTCTGCCTGGCTACAACCTCCCTTCAGGTAGTTGTAGAGAGCAATAAGGTCACCCCTCAGTCTCCTCTTCTCCAGGCTAAGCAACCCCAGCTCCCTCAGCCTTTCCTCATAGGGCTTGTGTTCCAAACCCCTCACCAGCTTTGTTGCCCTTCTCTGGACACGTTCCAGCAAGTCAACATCCTTCCTAAACTGAGGGGCCCAGAACTGGACACAGTACTCAAGGTGCGGCCTAACCAGTGCAGTGTACAGAGGCACAATGACCTCCCTGCTCCTGCTGGCCACACTGTTCCTGATGCAAGCCAGGATGCCACTGGCCTTCCTGGCTGCCTGGGCACACTGCAGGCTCATGTTCAGCCTACAATCAACCAGCACCCCCAGGTCCCTCTCTGCCTGGCCACTCTCCAGCCACTCTGACCCCAGCCTGTAGCACTGCCTGGGGTTGTTGTGGCCAATGTGCAGAATCCGGCACTTGGATGTGTTAAATCTCATGCCATTGGACTCTGCCCATCTGTCCAGCCTGTCGAGGTCCCTCTGCAAAGCCTCTCTGCCCTCCAGCAAATCAACTGCTGCCCCCAGCTTGGTGTCATCTGCAAATTTACTGATGATGGACTCAATGCCCTCATCCAGATCATCAATAAAGATGTTGAAGAGCATGGGGCCCAGTACTGATCCCTGGGGCACACCACTAGTGACAGGCCGCCAGCTGGATGTGGTGCCATTCACCATTACTCTCTGGGCTCGGCCCTCCAGCCAGTTCCTAACCCAACGCAGTGTGATCCTGTCCAAGCCACGGGCTGCCAGCTTGGCCAGGAGTTTGCTGTGGGGAACGGTGTCAAAGGCCTTGCTGAGGTCCAGGTAGACCACATCCACAGGCCTCCCCACATCCACCAGGCGGGTCACCTGATTATAGAAGGAGATCAGGTTGGTCAGGCAGGACCTGCCCCTCCTAAATCCATGCTGGCTAGGCCTGAGCCCCTGGTCATCCTGTAAGTGCTGTGTGATCGCACTCGAGATGACCCGTTCCATAATCTTGCCTGGCACTGAGGTCAGGCTGACAGGCCTATAATTCCCTGGCTCATCCAACCGGCCCTTCTTGTGGATGGGCACCACGTTAGCCAGCTTCCAGTCTTCTGGGACCTCACCAGTGAGCCAGGACTGCTGAAAAATGATGGAAAGTGGCTTGGACAGCTCATCTGTCAGCAATCTCAGCACCCTAGGATGGATCCCATGTGGTCCCATGGCCTTGTGGGGGTCCAAGCGGCTCAGTAGATCTCTAACTTCCTCTTGGAGCAGTGGGAAACTATGCAGCTCTCTGGCTCCTTCTGCCAGCTCTGCAGGCCAGCTGTCTGGAAGACGTTCTGCCCTGCTAGTGAAGACTGAGGCAAAGAAGGTGTTAAGTACCTCTGCCTTTTCCTCATTCTTTGTTACAACGTTCCCCTCCGTGTCAACCAAGGAGTGGAGGTTGTCCTTGCCCTTCTTCTTGCTATTGATGTATTTATAGAAGGACTTTTTGTTGTCCTTCACAGCAGAGGCCAGTCTAAGTTCTAAATGGGCTTTTGCCTCCCTAATTTTCTTCCTGCACAACCTAGCAACATCCCTAAACATTCTGTAGGTTGCCTCCCCTTTCTTCCAAAGATGATACACCCTCTTTTTTTCCCTAAGTTCTATTCAAAGTTCATTGCCCATCCAGGCTGGCCGTCTGCCCCGGTGGCTCATCTTCCGGCACACCGGCACAGCCTGTTCTTGCACCTTCAGTAGTTCTTCCTTGAAGTAGGTCCAGCTCTCCTGGACCCCTTTGTTTTTAAGGGCTGATTCCCAAGGAACCTTCTGAATTAGTTCCTTGAGTAGCCTGAAGTCTGCCCTCCGGAAGTCTAGAGTGGAGGTCTTCTTGCTCCCCCTCTTGGCTTGGCTGCATACTGAAAACTCTATTATGTCGTGGTCACTGGTGCCTAAACACCCTCCGACCACCACATCACCCACCAGCCCTTCCCTGTTGGTGAAGAGGAGGTCAAGCATAGCCTTACCCCTGGTAGGCTCACGCAGCACCTGGGATAAGAAGCTGTCCTCCATGCACTCTAAGAACCTCCTAGACTGCCTCCTCTCTGCTGTGTTGAGATCCCAACAGATATCAGGCAGGTTGAAGTCACCCATGAGAATGAGGTCAGGTGATCTTGAGACAGCCTTAAGCTGCCTATAGAATGCCTCATCAACATCCTCCTCCTGGTTGGGTGGTCTATAACAGACGCCAACCAGGATGTCTGCCCTGTTGGTCTTGCTGTATTACAAGTTGAATGGTCCTTCTTAAATGCAATTTTTAAGCCTACAAAACCTTAGCTATGTACTCAAATTTCTGATACTGGTAACCTTGCGTACCTACTTGTGTGGCTGCACATAACAAGAACAGGCTTTCTTCTGGTAGTTCTTTGCCTAAGCTGGAAATAATGGGCTGATTAAGTGGATTTCAGGGTACATTCCCCATGAATTTGTTGTGCATTAGCCTGTGTGGCTTACTAAGAGGTAATGATTTGGTAGTTGTGAGACACAAAATACTGCAGCACTTCATATTAGAATATGAAGATATTGCTGACTGATGTAGGTTGAGTATTTTTAATGAAGCTTTTTAAATGTGTCACACTAGTAACAGTGTAAAACTTCAACATTGCAGGCACTGCTTCTCTGTATATTGCTGTATTATCTATAGGTTGTAGTCCTGGATCAGGATGTCACGTTGCATGTCATTAGAGCAATTGTTAGTAAAAAGTAGTTTTGTTGGAAGGAACACTGTGATGGCACTAGGACACTTGGGCTCTACTATATTTCCTGAACTGAGAAACCTCAGAAACTTCACTTATCTTTGATTCAGCCTTATTCAACAGATGTGCCATGTTCAGTGAGGGGTCCTGGATATTTCTCTTGGGAACATTTCACAGGATTTTTGCCTCTGCCTTTACAAATTCGCTAGCTGCAGTAATTGTGACATTTAAAAGATCCTGCGAAATATATAGCATTAATACATTGTTTCTGTGTGTAATATGCAGGTGTCATGTATTGGACAGTGGATTTCATCTGATGTGGGCTGGGGGGGTAGTCTACTGCATAACGCTGTGCCTCCTTGCTTTATTTTTCATGTGATGTAAATGTACACTGGTAGAGGCATTTAAAGAGATTATTCACTCAATATACTTTTATATCCATTTCTGAGACCACATGCTTCTTAGAATGAATGTTTCTGTCTTCTAGCCTATGTACTTGATATGCGATAGTATCAGTTAGATCCAATTCAGTGAAGTCTTCTACCTGAGTGGAACTGAGACAAAAAAAAATAAGCAACACTTCCAGTCCAGACTTAAATCTCATGGTAGGTCAGTTCTGTTGTTTTATTTGAAATGCTTAGACGAAACTGAATAGTAGTGAACTAGAAAACTCCTTTTGGCATCATTCCCAGTAGATATAAACATATGTCAGAAGTACTGTAAACCGGAACAATTCCCACAATTATATATCCAATAGAGACTTCAGAGCTACAAACCGTGTGTTAGCAATATTCCTGCCACTGACAGAGGAGTTCAAAAATAAGGGGGTCATGCCAGAATGAATATATTAGCTTTCTATTCTCTTTCTTTTGGTTAGCCGTGGTCTTCCCTAAATAATTGTTTTGGAGTAAGGAAACCATCATGCTCTATTGTTTTTGAAAGATTATAATTACTGTTGTATAATCTGTTCTTCTGGTGAAATACTGGCATGTTCAGTTGGTGATTAGAAAGTAAAAACTGCTACAATGTCCTTATCCCACTCGTTCTTTTTTTCTGCATATGCAGTAATTATGTAGATGTTCTAGGATGTAATAGCCTGCTTTTGAGATCTATCATTTGGTTTTAACCTAGGTTTAAAGCTGTGGATGAAAGAAAAAGTGTTAAAAAGCTACCCACTAGTGGATTTGTTTTTTCTTCTCTCGTAAAAATGTTGAAGATGATATCAAATGAGGTACTGCTTATTGGCAAGAAAATGCCTAGACAATCAGGATCAAAAGTGTCCATCTTTCCTTACTAGACTGGTTTAGAATATAGTCATTAGCATCTAAATAAAATTATGGGGAAATCAGGGGTGTATATAATCTTTTTTATAGATATGAAAAATTTATGTGAGTAGTTTTGAAAATGTGTTAATGGAGGATAGACAAAGGTAATTCCATGCAAAGTGTACTATTTAGTGAACAAATACCACTCCTAATGTTGCTTAATTTGGTGAAATAAATAGTGTGAAATGTTAAGCATTGATTTAAGTTTAATAGAACTCAGTCCTCTTAGTGCTTGATTAAAGTATTGTGTTGCAGAGTTTAAAAAAAGGTGATTACTGTTAAGGCAATGAGGTGGTTATCAAACAAACTCTTGTGTGTGACAGTAGGGGAATACATCAGTCTGAAGAATACTCCTATTTTTCTTGACTTCCATGAATGTAAACTCAGGTGTTGTAGAGGAAAGGTTATTAATATTTTTATTTTCATATATATGTATACTCCTGGACAAGTGGTAAATAAATAAACATGGCAGTTACACAGATGTTTGTATACACTAGCTGTAAAATAATACTTGCTGAGAAGCTGAATGAGATTGAATAAAGCACAAGTAAGAAAAACAAGTTTCTGATTGTTGAACTTGCCGCATAGTATGAAAGGTGTATCTAGGCATGAATAGGATGTTGTGAAATGCCTCTCCTTCTCTTAAGAACAGGAACAAAATAGCTCTGAAATATTTTTTTCTTAACAATTGTTTTTAGGGGGAAGGTAATTCTATGGCTGGCAGGTTTTTTTCTGGACCTCAATTTAAGAGGGCTGGTAAATTAAAAGCTACTTGTTATCTGTGACTGTTTTAAGTAACACTCAAGATATTTCATAACTGAAACAATAGTGGAGGATAGACTTTCATTTTTCTCCAGCTGTTTTCCTGCGTACATTTGGGAACACTGTGTAGTCAGTCTTCCCTCTCTGGACTGCACGGCCTCTGTCCTGTATGCGATTTGGCACTGGCTTCTGAACAGAATCCCTCTTCTCAGAAGAGATAGATTTGCACATGTGAAACAACTTGTAGTGCTGTTGAAAGATAAATATATATAATAGTTATTTGTTTTATTAGAACTGTTAATCAGAGATTAATTTCTGCCATTTAAATATGCGTTGAATATGACATTTTTATGCATCAGTTGTAAATCCTGATGTTGTTTTAGGGAAGATTGGTACACTAGTTTGAATTACTTAGCTGAGCTTCCTTTGATAAATCTGAGTATCATGAATCAGCTTCTGATTTAAATTCTTAAAATTCTCTTGGGCAGCTGGTATTACCACTTCTTGGATGAGCTACTGGAATTTTCTGGAAAAATATTCATACAGAAATCTCAAAAGTAGATAATAAAAGAAAGCTAGTCCTAGGAATACTGTATTTTGCAAGTGTGTACTTTAACCTTGAAACCTCCTCTCCTCACACCCAAACCAAACTAATGTAGTATGAGAACTTGGTGTGCCCTATGGACTCACAGAAGTCTCTGTAACGGAGAGGTGGGACCCTTTTCCAGCCAAGAGGTGGTGAACTTCTGGCTAAATGTCCCAGAAACAGTATCTCTTCCACTTTATATAGCTAAAAGAAAGTGAGGGTAGGTGACTCCAAAGGGAGTTTGGAGAGTGAATGGAAGATTAGATTATAAAGTTTTCCTTGAGGATTATAGAAAATGTAGTGCTGTGATTCAATGAGAGGACATGAAATGATTGAAAATGGAGCTTCCCTGATTCTTCTCTGGGCACAGTAATTTTTAACAGATGTCATATAGTTAAACAATATATAGCTTAGTATCAGTAGGCCTAGCAATCTAGAGCCAAATTCTGCCTTCATTTGTGGATGTTTCCAGTTGATGACAGTTAATGCTGACTAAGAGAAGGCAAAAATCTTTATCAGGATTTTTAACTGATAAATATATCTTTACAGATATAGTTAATCATGTGTAATAATCCAGTCCTTCATGAAATGGAAGTTAGATACTGATAATCAGAATAAATTAGACTTAAATTTCTGGCAACAGATTCCATGGTGTTTGCTAGAATTTAAGACACTTTTCATAATGTAAATCAACATATTCCCTTTTATTGAAACTAGGAGAATCCTTGAATGTTAAGTCACTTATCTGACAGTGGTGTTCAATGGGAAGTGATAATTCATATGCTTTATGGTAACACTGTTAAATCCCTCAGAGTTAACAAATAATGTAATTGTGTGCATTTGTTTTACAAATTTGTTTCTTTCAGTGAGTCCAGGCCTGTCAAGCCTTTTTTAAGCATGAGTGTATCACGAGAATTTCCAGAAGTGCTGTAATGGTAGAAGCAAAGGCAGTCAGACAAATCAAATATGACACTATGCAAAGGGGTGATTATGTCAGTTCACTGTACCATCAGGTCTCACCAGAAGATCTTCCTTTTGCTTGGACAAAGAAAATACGTAATTTGATGCGCGCTCTTTTCGGTGCGCGCTCTTTTCTTTCCTGTCTTACCTGGGGCTTGGTAATTTGGCTTCTTCCCTGACCCTTCTGCCATATTTTGAGGATTGAACTGTTGTGTTTGGAGGCATCTGCTTCCCATCTGTGACCTATGATGAATGAGAGAACATGAGTTCTGTTGAGAAATATTCCTTCTATCAAATTATTTCTTTCCTACTTGATTGTTTCACATATGGTGTTTTGTCCCGCCAAATAAAACATCGTCTTTTCCTAGGCTTTGGTTTCTGTTTGGTTTTGAAATTTATTACAACCAACAATGAGGCTTCTTTCTGTGTGATTTCAAATCTAAAAATCAAGTTTCTTCATATTTTTAATTAGGTGTCATCCTCAAATCTTATAACACCAAAATATTTGTGTGGTGGGCTTTTTTATTTGTTCCCTTCCCCCCACCCTTCCCCCCTCTTTCTGTAAAGGGTATATTTCAAAGATAATACAAAACATACAAGAGTGTATGAATATACTGGGTTATTTTGCTAAATATGCAGGTCAGACCTAAGGATTCACTATTATCTATAAATTAATACCTTTTAACCATCATATGTTTCCTTCTTCTGATTCATAAATTGTAAGGCCGCAAGAAACCAGTAGGATCTCTAGCAGTCTACAGGAAACAAGACAGTGTAGTAGTGTTAGAGATTCAGTAATTTGGCTTGCCCAGTCTAGGTAATGTGTTTGTTTACAGTCATTGGCAAGCTCAAGAAAATCTGAGAGGCCAGCTGCTGAGGCCAGCTTCTTCTGGTTCTTGCAAGTAGTTCCTTAAGTGAGCTGTGTTTTACCCTTGTTGATGCTATTGTCTCTCCCTTAACTAACACTATGAAAGGCTTCAGAAACACTGCGTTGGTCTTTTTATAAATATAAAAAAATGTTCTGTACATTCTTCAGGACTGTGACTGCCTAAATCCAGGTCAGGGGTCAACAGGTGGATATTAATAGAAGGAAAAGATCTGGAGAGTGGTTCAAAGGACTGTCTACTTTTTCTGCTTCAGTCAGTATAGAAGAATTAATTTTTCTTCCAAATATACTAAGGGAGCAATAACGCTGGGTTTTTTGAAAGGCACCTGTGCCAGGAAACTGTCCGGTGGGCCAGAAGCATGGTGTGGGTTTTCTCTGTGCTGGGAGTGCTTAGCCCAGGGCCCTTTGGGAATGTTTGACCTGTGTAAGGATATGCATGTGGAAAGTCATGTGATGCTTTTCTGTTGCATGCACCAGGCTGTCTGAAGAGTTGGGGCTGTGTGGGAGTTGTATGAAGAAACATGTCCTACTGAGGTGCTGTTTGAAGACTAGTGAAGTAGGAAGCCAAAGTGGTGGTGGTGTTCATTTAGCCTCTAGGAAATTATCCTTAGAGCTTCTCACAGATTTCATCCCCTAGGTAAATAGTTGGGTCATTCCAAAACACAGTATAGGAACGAGGTAAAGTCCATGCATTAGAGCCAGTCAGAAATCCAGGAGCTAGAACATCATAGAATTATAGAATCATAGAATCGGTCAGGGTTGGAAGGGACCACAAGGATCATCTAGTTCCAACCCCCCTGCCATGGGCAGGGACACCCCACACTAGATCAGGCTAGCCAGAGCCTCGTCCAGCCTGGTCTTAAACACCTCCAGGGACGGGGCCTCAACCACCTCCCTGGATAACCCATTCCGTGGCTTCACCACTCTCATGGTGAAGAACTTCTTCCTCACATCTAGCCTGAATCTCCCTATCTCCAGCTTCATTCCATTCCCCCTAGTCCTATCACTACCTGAGATCCTGAGAAGTCCCTCCCCAGCCTTCCTGTAGGCCCCCTTCAGATACTGGAAGGCCACAATGAGGTCACCTCAGAGCCTTCTCTTCTCCAGACTGAACAGCCCCAACTCCTTCAGTCTGTCCTCATAGGAGAGGTGCTCCAGCCCTCTGATCATCCTCGTGGCCCTTCTCTGGACACCTTCCAGCATGTCCACATCCTTCCTGTAATAGGGGCTCCAGAACTGGATGCAGTACTCCAGGTGGGGTCTCACCAGAGCTGAGTAGAGGGGGAGAAGCACCTCCCTTGACCTGCTGGTCACACTTCTCCTGATGCAGCCCAGGATCTCATTGGCTTTCTGGGCTGCAAGTGCACACTGAGAGCTCATGTTGAGCTTCTCGTCCACCAGCACCCCCAAGTCTCTCTCCTCAGGGCTGCTCTCCAGCCAGTCACTGCCCAGCCTGGATATGTGCCTGGGATTGCCTCGACCCACATGCAGGAGCCTGCACTTGGTCTTGTTGAAGCTCATGAGGTTGGCGTGTGCCCACCTCTCCAGCCTGTCCAGGTCCCTCTGGATGGCATCCCTTCCCTCCAGCGTGTCCGCTGCACCACACAGCTTGGTGTCATCAGCAAACTTGCTGAGGGTGCACTCGATGCCACTGTCCATGTCACCCACAAAGATGTTGAACAAGACAGGTCCCAGGACTGATCCCTGAGGGACTCCGCTTGTCACTGGCCTCCATTGGGACATGGACCTGTTGACAGCCACTCTTTGGGTGCGGCCATCAAAGCCAATTCTTTATCCATCTAGTGGTCCACCCATCAAACCCATGTGTCACCAGCTTGGAGACCATCATATGTGGCAAGAACATCATATGTGGCAAGAACACCCAGTGCGTACTAGAAATCCATTCCCTAATGGAAAGAGATGTTGCATTACTCTGTTGTGTTTAAAAAAAAAAAAAAAAAAAAAAAAAAAAAAAAAGTTGCTATTCTAATAACAAAGTTACTAGAGTTAGTTTCATTTTTGATGGAAAAGCTCATATGAAAAAACCACTTTTTAAAAATTATGGACATTGCTTATGTCAGAGGAGGGATTAGAATTTGAGGACTGGCTCAGTTTTCTGTGTTTAAGCAGTCACCTTTTTGGAGACACAGCAGCAATGCATGTAATGCCACTTGACCTAAGGAGGATGGAGACAGTTTTACAGAATCACAGAATGTCTTGAGTTGGAAGGGACCTTAAAAATCATCTAGCTGAAACCACCCTGCCCTGGGCAGGGACACCTCCCTCTGGATTAGGTTGCTCAAAGCCTCATCCAGCCTGGTTTTAACACTTCCAGAGGTGATGTGTCCACAACCTTTCTGGGCAACCTGTTTCAGTGTCACACCACCCTCATAGTAATGAACTTCTTCCTAATGTCACAACCATTCCCCCTTGCCCTTTACCCACATGCCCTTATAAGTAGTCTCTCTCCAGCTTTCCTGTAGGCCCCCTTCAGGTACTGGAAGGCTGCTATAAGGTAGCATGAAGCCTTCTCTTTTTCAGACTGGTAGAGGAGGTGCTCCAGACCTCTGGTCCCTGTGGCCCTCCTCTGGACCACCTCCAACAGGTCCATGTCCTTCTTGTTTTGGGGGCTTCAGAGGTAGATGTAGTACTCCAGGTAGGGTCTTATAAGACTAGAAGGGCATAGTCTTCTCCCTAGAGCTGCTGGCCCTGCACCTTTTGATGCAGCCCAAGATATGGTTGGTTTTTTGGGCTGCCAGCACACATTGCCAGCTCATGTCAAGTACCTTATCAACCACTAACCCCAAGTCCTTCCAGTTTTTGTACACATGTACAGATATTTCACCTCAATCACTTAGGCTGTCAAAAATACTGTTTTTCTTCTCTGTAAACTTTGTGATTTTACAAAACCACTTTTCTGATACAAAGATTCTGTAAACATGAAACTCTTAAAGCATGAGTGAATGACACCAGTAGACAATAGCCATCCGGAGGGCAAAGGCAGAAAACGGTATCAACATGACTGTTCAAGGTAAGAGAAGGCAAGTATAGGACTTCAAATACAGTAGAAGTCCAAGTAGTTAAAAGGTAGTTCTTTATAATTTGGAAGGAGTATTCTTACAATAAGTGTGCAGCATCAAATAGATTGTTTTAAAGGTACTTGGGTTTTAATTGTCTCTATTTTATGACAAGTCCCATTAATTTACTGACTTGCACATTTATTAGTCAATGGATTATTCTAAGTCCTGTCAAAACTGAGGGATACTGCTGCCTCATAGCAATCTAAGAGAGCAAGAGAAACTGATGTGAAGGTAAATTTGCTCCTGGCTCTTGTGACTTGGCTGTAGTTATGAGGGGAGTGAAGTAGATTTTGGGCCAGTCTTGCATGTTTGGTTGTTGTTTTTTTTTAAACCCTCTGACAGTGTTATCCACAAGGTATAAGACATTTTTCAAGCAAAAGCAAAAACTGCAGAAATGGTATATTTGCTAGTTTAATTTTTTTCCCCTGTTCCTTCACTTCTTCAGCCATACTTCTGCTATGATGCAGATAGAAACCTTAAATTAGCTAATGGGTTAATGAGCCAGATGAGTAGCGAGGTGATTGTTCTTCCTCATGGCCAAATATTGTAGCACACCCTTTTCCGTCACCTTGCTTCATCCACACCCTATTCTAACCTGTCGGAGATGTTTGTCTCATCTACATGTTGTGGCTGTGTTTTTGGACTCCCTAAGGTCTTTCCAGCAGAGGATGTCATTTGCTGTGTTCATCTCATGTCTTGAACAATGAGGGCTCACATCACTATTGCATATATAAGGAGTACTAATGCTGAATCAAGTGGTTTGGGGTTTGGTTGGTTGGTTTTTTTTCCTCCCTTTAGAATAGGAGATATGGAGTTTTCTTGTTTATGACAGATCTTCCCTATGATAGGTCTTTAGAAGCCTTGGAAAAAAAATCTGACCCACCTAGTATTCCCCTTTCTGCAAACTTACTTCATTGCAGCATAAAGGAGGAAGGTTACAATCTGACATTTTGGAATAACAACAACAAAATCCAGTCATTACTTAGTTTTAGATAAAGTCTAGAATAAGAACATCTAACCTAAATAGTCATATATTCCAAAGACCCTTTCAAGCAAAAAAGCACCATTGTATCTACATGTATCACAGTATTACTAAGGTTGGAAGAGACCTCGAAGATCATTGAGTCCAACCTGTAACCACAGACCTCGCGACTAGACCATGGCACCAAGTGCCACATCCAGTCATAGTTGTTTTGTTTTGTGGTTTTGGGTTGGTGGTGGTTGGTTGGTTTTTTTTGGCTGAAAGGAATATGACATAGCTGTAGGGACATACATTTACAATATTTACAATTTTCTGTTTTCATAGATCCTTCTAGAAGAAAAAAGATGTAGAAAATTAGAGCTGCTGATTATTTCTTCAACTATTTACTGCATTTTAATATTGGAATGGAAAATGTGCAACAGTGTTATGTACTTAGTGAGTTTAGTGGCTACCAAGATTTTCAAGCAAGTACCTAATATATACTATATGATTAATTTAAGTTGATTTGATTTGTTTGAAGCAAACTGCAAAGCACTTCATTGTAGCACTCTAAGACAGTACTTCTGTTTAAGGCCTATTGGATTTTTTTCCCCTTCCCTTCACCCAGGATACTGAATTTATAAAATGACAATATTGAACTATACTGAGTGGTTTTTTTTCCTGGTTTTACATGTATTTTGAGGGTGTGATTTAATTGCTTGAGTATGAAAATCTGACTTTTGATCTGCACTGTGGCTGCACACAACCTGTTTGCTTCAACAAAATCAGTGAACTTCTGAGCTTCTCTTTGCATACTTAATGGTGATAACCTTCCAAAGAGGTTATCAGTATTATTTACCTGCTTTTTATACTTTGCCTGTGATTTGGTAAGATTTTGATTTAACTGGATGATAATGTATTGTTAACTTCGTCAGTTTAACTTTGTTGTCAGTTCTCTTGAACAATAGGATTGTGTGTACTTAGTATGTAAGAGTTTAGTTAATTTGCCGAAGTTTTAGTAGCTGTATTCCATCTTGAGAAATACTGATTTTAAATGAAGCATAATCAGAGAAAGGCTTAAGGTAACCAGGGGTTTGCTTAGCACAAATACACTGTCAGAATGATTAAACTTTAATTACCTTGGTGGGATCTTGAAGAGCAGCCGAGGACTGAAGAAAACATGTTCAGATGACCTGGGTTTCTGACTGCTCAGTGGGGTTTTTTCACAAGTGCATGCTTGACTACCCCTATGTTTTACCAAAAGCCATGATCTCTAATGATCTCCTGTGGTTGGAAGCCCAGAATCATCTGCGAAAGAGCACTGTGCCCTGAAGCACCATACTGGGGTGTGTTCTTAGCTCTGACTCAGAGATCATCGTCATTTCCTGCAGCAGCTAGATAGCTTAATGCTGTGTAGCCTGAGAAGTTACAAAATCACAGACTGAGGTGGTATGTCTGCAGGCATTTGGGCTGTTGAAGTTGGGATTTGTAAAGGATATGATGTATATCTTTATATCACAATGCAGCATGATTCTTGTCTCTGTCACCAATGAATGACATGTTTCTGATTTTCTAGTAATAAAGCTTACTGGGAGAGATTAGTGAAAAGGAAGTTCAAGAGTTTTTCTCCAGAGAGACTGACTACTATTTTAAAGATATGGCTAATAAAACATACTGAACACTCAGAATTTAAAAGCAAAATAGTATTTTCTGGAATTATTACTATAGCTTGGCTTTGGAGCTCTAAGTAGATGATGTTTCAGCAGCTGACTGCTGAGCTGTAATATTAAACCTATGAGTATCAGTTATGTTTCAGTCCAGCTTCAGAAACTCTTTGAGTTTATCAGATTTTTGCAAAATGACTTCTCTCATGTCAAATGAGTGCAAAGCTGCTGCTCTTGTGTTTGAGTTTATTTGCGGGGGGGATAAAAAAAAAAAAAAAAATTGAGAGCAAATTATGCTATTTCTCTGAAGAATATGAAGAAGTAATCTTTATCAGTGAGTGAAGTCTCCACAATCATGTGGAATCCTTCTAATGGAAGGAATAGATAATGAGATTACATTGCTGTTTCAGAGAGCTATGGAAGGAAACATGAATTGCTGAATGCCAGTTTACCAATTAGTGTCTGAATGTGACTTTTTTTATTGATCACTTACAAAAATTTGTCATTACTTCTCTGTATCAGCTAAATTTATACTGGTCATAATGAGGCAAGAGACTGTACACCCTCATAACAAAGGTCAGAGCTCTGTAAGGCATCGTGAAATAGGTTGATAATCAGTCACTTTTTAATTTGCCACACACCCATATATACATCAAGGTAGTTGTCTCAGCATATTCTTCCTTACTGCTAAGAAGGTTATAAGATTACAGAATGCTGTGTCATAGTTCCTCTTGAATGTGGAGATGTGTTACATCCAAGAGGCAGTGTGTGGCAGTTGTTCCAAAGAAACTTTTCAGTGAAACTGAGTAGTCATGCATTAAAACTACAGAATTCTAAACTGTAGATTCAACTCTGTTCCCTTCATCCACGCTGCTTAAGATAACTGGTAATTTGCAAGACAGCTTTTCTGAGGTAATTCACTGGTTTGAATCTCAGAATAATGATGATGATGGTGTAACTGTGTGGCAGTACAGCTCACAGAAGTGTGTGGGCAGTCCTGGTTTTAGCTTGTGCTTGCAAGAATTAATTGCTAGCATAGTAGTATATCTCTTGGTTTGAGGAACATAATGTAATGTAGTGGTACTTCAACACACAGGTGAGGAAAGAAAGAGATTTGTTTATTATGTATTCCCATTGTAGTGTTTTAATGACAGTTCAAGTGTTTCTTAGGTCTAACTTGCAATTGTAGACATTAGTTATAATTCTTAACAGTTGTGATCCATGGAAGCAAGAATAGAGCAGAATCCAATACAGTATACCACACCAGGTTGGAAAAGACCTTTGAGATCATCAAGTCCAACCTATCTTGTAAGTACTTTGCCAATGTTTGAGGTAACAGCTTTTGTCTAAGTAACCAATCATAGACAGTGAAGAAGTAAAATCCCTTTTTGTAGGAGAGTTCCAGCTTTTCTCACTGACAACTTTTAACACAAAATATCCTTTCAGATTTATGATTTCCTCCACCATGTCTCTGCTATGCCAGATTTTTAACTGAAGTTTGAAATCCTATTTTTGCAGGATTATGAAGTAAATGTATTTTTTTCCCCCTATATAATACTAGAATTCTTGCAGGGATTGATATCTAAAGAATAGGACTGTGCATTGAACTGCTCTGTTCACCTTTGCTGGGTGATCCAAGCTAAGGTTCTTTCTTATTGCTGCTGCATAGTTCTTAATTGACTTTAATGTGAAGGTGTTCCTGAATGGAAGTTAATATTTATCCATTTTTAGATATTTAGGGTTCATGTTAAGTCTCTTAGTTGTCAAAATACAGAGTTCCAAGGAAATTGCCAAAACCCAAACAAACAACATACTCTACTCTCAAACATGGACAGCCTGGAGTTCTTGAGTCATTGTATGAGTCCAGAAGCTAGAACTTGAAGAATAAATTGCACGCATTGCATCACACAGTTATAACAGTTGACAACACATTCACTTTGGTTTCCTGTCTTCCAGTTTGCCTGCAATCCTGCTTGTATTGGGGCAGACACTTTTTTTAATAGTCAAGTTTTAATACAAGTGTACACCATCCTGTGTTGCCTAGTTTGACAGGCAGTGTTTCCTCTAGCATCTCAGGACTGCTAGATCTGGCACCTAAAGCTATTGATGCTATTGCATCATGAAGGTTGTACACTGTCAGAGCTGTGGACAGTAAGTTAGTTAACTAATGTGTTCAGTATTAAAGTGTTAAGGATGATTAGCACTGCCTTCTTGTTGTTGTTGTTGTTGTTGTCGTCGTCGTCGTCGTCTCTAGAGTGGATGCTGCTTTACTAGTAATTTTTTGTGGTACCTCATTCTTGACACACCAGGATGAATTAAACAAATCTTTGTGGTGAAATTATTCACAACATTAGCTCATAGTTATTTTACACTATAAATCATATCCTTGCACTCATTTTTTCCCCTTCTTTCTTCTGCACTGAGTCACTGGCATTTGCTTTCATGAATCTTCTGTGACCTACTTCTATGTGTGAGCAATTAGTGCATTACTTTGGTAGTAAAGTACTCCTTTCTTGGTATGGGTTTTTTTACAGGGCAAAGTATGGGCAAAATTTGTTTTCAGAAACTACTTTTATTCTTTGTTGTGTTTAAGATGGATTTCTATATTCTTGTGGGATACTGAATAATTTTATAGATCTAAGTCTTGTACAGAAAACTGTGCTAGGGAT
Organism: Picus viridis; assembly: GCA_033816785.1. NCBI lineage: Eukaryota > Metazoa > Chordata > Aves > Piciformes > Picidae > Picus > Picus viridis. Next base: position 56,600,212 of record CM066606.1, read on the forward strand.
AAAAGTTAATTTTAAATTGGCATTTTATCATGTTTGCTGGCTCTTCATGATAAACTAGGGTTTTATTGGCCACTGAAGGGATCAGGAGTACTGTAAATTATAAATGAAGCTTACTTGGACTTGAAAATTCCATATTTCTGTAAAACATTGCTCCAAGAATTAAGTCCTCATAAAGACAAAGTATGGATTGATTTTTGTGGATGCAATTAATTCCTGGAGGTACATTTAATTTCATTAGAACGCTACTTGGAGATTTCTAGTGTTGAATGTGTAGTGGTGTTTTTGCTAGGAAAATGCTACTCGTTTTCCCTCAATAGGTTTTCATTAGACATAGCCATGTGGATAAATTTAAGGTCAAATTGTATTGTAGCTGCACTGGGTCACCAGTTACAGGAAAGAGTTTGAAGTATACCATTGCAGAGAGGAAAAAATACCCTCTGCTTGCACGATATGTTGTCTTTTCTCAGAGCCTGCCTGAGAGGTTGATCATTTAAGTGACATAGCATGTCAGGGGAAGGAAACATTTGGTGGCATAATGTGGAAACTTTATCAGTACTTGGCACAGTCTAGGTAATTTTTCTGACCTCACTATCTGACTAATCTGGTCTCTTGAAATGTACACTACTGAAACTTTTAAAAATACTGCATCATACTATTTTTAACAGCATGAATGTGCATGTGTATGTAAGTGCCAGCTCTGTGGCACCAAACTGAAATGTGTGAATAATCTGATCTTTCCTGGCTTGTGTGATGCTTGATGATGAAGCATTTTTAAAAAAGAGAGAGCAAGTGGATGTCAGAAGCCTTGTGTTGTCATCCCTGCTGATGACTCTGCCCAGCAATGTTTGAATTGCTTCACTGAAGATTATTCAGATGTTTCCAATTACCTCACTGTGACTTTACAACAAAGCAGTGTGATCTGCATGGATAATGGATTGCCTCCTTCAGTAGGTGTACTACCTTTGTAGAGTGAAGGTTGCTCCCAGATCTGTTCTACTCACTGGGTTTTATACAGGGGTCATTATTTGAGGTATAGCTAGTCAGGTAATTTTGCTGATATAGTAACTTTGCTAGTATATGATCACAGTTGAAAAAAGAAAGTTCATGGTTTATTTTTATTTCCACCCTGAAAGATCCGAACCAGCAAAAGGCAACAGTTATGGCAGTTACACAGCTTGGTTTTCATCTGGAAAAAGAGTGATCAGACACACCTTTTTAAAAAATGTATACTGGTTATTTGTTGTTTTGCTGTTAAAGGGATGTAGCTGTCTTTAGCAGCTCAAAGGGCAAAAATACGCTTCATTTGCCAAAGCTCCATATGACTGGTGGAGGACTGCCACCTTGCTGGCTACATGTATGTATCCAGGGATCTCTTAGTGTTGTGACTATGGAGTGTGGAGTGTTTGGTCCCTTACATTGAGGACGATTTTGCAGACAGACAGTTCATAATAAACAAACAGTCTCTTCATGAAAGCCACTATAACTGGTATTAATTGATGCCCTCTTCAGCAGGCTCAACAAACACCAGCAGCTGAATGGGCACAATGAAAGCATTTATTTTTTTTTTTTTTCTTGGGAAAACAATGCTTCTAGATGCTTAATTATGATTTTAATTAAAAACTTTTGGTCAGCTGACAGTGGGGAGGGAAGGAGAACATGGGTCCCAGTAAAGAGAGGAGGCCTTTTGTTTGCAAACTGAATTTTTGAATGACAGATAGCGTGTACACGTTCAAATGTGGGACATTGATGGTGCTGCCAGAGGCCTTAGCGGAATAGACGTCGTTTTCAGGCTAGGTACCTCCTGCTTAATTTTTTCAAATTCAGGCTCCTAACCAGTAAAGGACATAGTTTTCAAACACCTGTATTTTGTCCTAAGTGGTGTGTTAATTTTTGGTTTAGAAGCATTTTCATTATTCCCCTAATTCCAGTGCATTAACTGCTTAAACACTACTGACTGCTTATGTCCAAGCAAAACATGGTACAGAATATAAACTGGAAGAGAGTAGATATATACTGGGTATTAGGAAGAAATTCTTTACAGTGAGGGTGTTGAGACACTTGAATATGTTGCCCAGGGAGGTCATGGATGCCCCCTTCCTAGAGGTGTTCAAAGTCAGGTTGACCAGTTTTGAGCAGCCTGGTCTAGCAGAAAGTGACCATGCCCATAGCAGAGGGGTTGGAAGTAGGTGATTTTTTTAAGGTCGCTTCCAACTCAAATCATTCTATGATTCTACAATTAATTGCAAAATGTGTGATACTTTAGTTACATAATACTACCTCTTGCCTTTTTTCAAAGTTCAACAATGAAAAGGAACAGGGTCATTTTACTCTTATTTGCATTAATTCCTTTGAAGAAAGGGTATGAACTTTTATTTCTTAGCTTAAAATTGGGCTTTTATTGCTGGCTCCCCTATATTGAAAAGGAAGGGAGAGAGATAAACTATTGCAGTTAATGCTGGACTGCTGTAGAATGCCTATTTTACCTGTTCATTTCTTGAGTCTGGTAGTCTTTGCTGAAGGTTTAAAGACCACACATTGAATTATCATGCACTCCATTTCAGTTTTGAGAGATTAAGAGCTACCAAATAGAGCTTTGGAGGAGAGAAACATCCCTCTCTCACTATTCTCTTGTATAAATACAAATGTTTACTATTTAATTATAGGAGAAGGGTGTCAGCTGTAAAGATATTTAAGGGGTTTAACCAGAAAACTACGAGATTATAAAGTGAAACTATGTGAAATTACTCCACTCAGCTTCCAGTTTCCTACCTTTGAATTATAGCATACCATTACACTTTGTCCTGATTATTAGGAAAAAATATGTGGAGGTGGGGTTAAAATTAAAAAGCTCAAAGCTGTCAAAAAATGTAAAATAATACATGGAAGACTATTTCTAGCAGCTTGTCTTTTAGTGGCTTTTCTCATGGGGAGAGGCTCTGCAGTACAATGCAAAGCAGATGGTCTCATAATGACAAAGGGCTCCAGTAATGAATAGTGCTTTGCTTTAAAAAGCCTCTGCTTCTTTTTACATGAAAGTATCTTTGGCAACATCAATTTTACAGGTGCAAACACATTGAGGTTGAAAGGAAATTGAAGTACAACTTCTGTAGTGACAAGCAGAGAAGACTAAATTCTGCTTTCCTTCTGCACAGTTGGAAATGGATTGGTCATTTCTGAGGTGTGTCTTAGAAGCATCTGCTGAGGCACAGTATTTTGTAGACTGGCCGCATGTGTAACTGCGTAATAATTTCCAGGGTGGTAGACTTCAACCCTTTGAGACTTTACACCATGCACTTGGCACCACAGTTGCACAGACACTGTGCACACTCTTTTGTTCAAGAGAAGCCCCCACTAAACTACTCTATGTGCAATTTGGAAAGTGCTTTCAGTGCTGTAAGAAGATCTGTCTGGCTTATCATCCTTGCCCAGTAAGTTCATTGTATATGGCAAATTATGAACAGGGGTGCTCGGAGATGCAATTCTTGGGAACAACCACCTGCAATGAAAAAGCAAAGAAAGCACAGAGATGGTATGCCCAAGTGGAAAACAGAGTGAAGGAAGGAGTACTGGAAGGAGCAGGACAGCAGGTGTAATTAACAAGTGGCTCAGAGGCTGGTGCCACCAACAGAATTTTTGTTTTTTTGATCTTGGGGAACTTTCTGTGGCACTGGGTCTGCTAGCAACAGGTGGAGTACATCCGTCCCAGAGGGGGACAAAGATCCTAGCACATGAGAACAGCCTATCCCACAGAAAGAAAAGGCTACTAGGGAGGGACTTGGCAGGTCTCATTGACAGGGCATTAAATTACATTTGAAGGGGGAAGGGGCTGAAACCAGTTTTCCCAGACAGGAGTCTGAGGGCGGTAAGCTGGAGTCAGGGGTGAAACCAGCAGCACAGCTGAAGTACATGTGCACTAATGCACACAGTATGGGTAACAAACAAGAGGAGCTGGAAGCCTTGTTACAGCAGGAAAGTTATGCTGTAGTTGCTATCACAGAAACATGGTGGGATGACTCACATGACTGGAGCACTGCAATTGATGGCCACAGGCTCTTCAGGAGAGACAGGCGACGGAGAAGGGGTGGAGGGGTGGCCCTGTATTTCAGGGAGGCTGTAGATGCCATGGAACGAGATATCAAGGATGATCAGGTTGAGTGCCTGTGGGTGAAAATTAGAGGGATGACCAACAAGGCTGACATTCTGGTTGGAGTCTGTTACAGACCACCCAACTGGGATGAAGAAGTTGATGAATTATTTTATAGGCAGCTAGAGGCTGTCTCAAGATTGCCAGACCTTGTTCTTATGGGAAGATTTTAACATGCCTGATACCTGCTGGGAGCTTAACTCAGGAGAGAGGAGGCAGTCTTGAAGGTTCTTAGAGTGTATGGAGGATAGCTCCTTATCCCAGCTGCTGTGTGAGCCTACCAGGGTAAGGCTTTGCTTGACATTCTTTTTACCAATAGAGAAGGGCTGGTGGGAGATGTGGTGGTTGGAGGCTGTCTGGGGTCCAGTGACCATGAGATAATTGAGTTTTCAATTTGCAGTCAAGCTAAGAGGGGCAAGCAACAAAACCTCCACTCTGGACTTCCAGAGGGCAGACTTCAGTTTACTCAAGGAACAGATTCAGAAGGTTCCTTGGGAAACAGCCCCTAAACATGAAGGGGTCCACGAGGGCTGGACCTACTTCAAGAACGTAATCTTGAAGGCACAGGAACAGGCTGTGCCAATGTGCCGAAAGATGAGCCACTGGGGCAGACAGCAGCCTGGATGGGCAATGAACTTCTGAGTGAATTAGGGGGAAAAAGAAGGTGTATCATATTTGGAAGGAAGGAGAGGTAACCCATGAAATGTTTCAGGATGTTGCTAGGTCAAGTAGGAAAAAATTTAGGAGAGGCAAAAGCCCATTTAGAGCTTAGACTGGCCACTGCTGTGAAGGACAACAAAAAATCCTTCTACAAATATATTAATGGCAAGAGGAGGGGCAAGGACAACCTCCACTCCTTAGTGGACATGGAGGGAAATACAGTAACAAAAGATGAGGAAAAGGCAGAGGTACTTAACACCTTCTTTGCCTCAATATTTAATAGCAGGATAGGTTGTCTTCTGGACAAGTGGCCTCCTGAGCTGGCAGATGGAGTCAGGGAGCAGTATAGTTCCCCTGTGATCCAGGAGGAAGTAGTTAGAGACCTGCTTAGCCGCTTGGATCGTCACAAGTCCATGGGACCGGATGGGATCCATCCTAGGGTGCTGAGAGAGCTGGCAGATGAGCTGGCCAAGCCGCTCTCCATGATTTTTCAACAGTTCTGGCTCACTGGAGCGGTCCCAGATGACTGGAAGCTGTCCAACGTGATGCACATCCACAAGAAGGGCTGGAAGGAGGCACCTGGGAGATCTAGGCCTGTCAGCCTGACCTGAGTGCCAGGCAAGATTATGGAAGAGGTCATCTTGAGTGCAATTGCACAGCACTTCCAGGATGGCCAAGGGATCAGGTCCAGCCAGCATGGATTTAGGAAGGGCAGGTCCTGCCTGACCAACCTGATCTCCTTCTATGATCAGGTGACCTGCCTGGTGGATGTGGGGCAGGCTGTGGATGTGGTCTACCTGGACTTCAGCAAGGCCTTTGTGACTGTCCCCCACAGCAAACTCCTGGCCAGTCTCTTGGCTCGTTGCTTGGACAGCAGCGCTCTGTGCTGGGTTAGGAATTGTCTGGAGGGCTGAGCCCAGAGAGTGGTGCTGAATGGTGCCACATCCAGCTGGCAGCCAGTCACTAAGTGGTGTCTCCCAAGGATCAGTGCTGGGCCCCATCCTGTTCAATATATTTATTGAGGTGAGGGGATTGAGTCCATCATCAGTAAATTTGCCGATGACACCATGCTAGGGGCAGGTGTTGATCTGTTAGAGGGTAGGAGAGTTCTGCAGAGGGACCTGGACAGATGGGCAGAATCCAACGGCATGAGATTTAACACATCCAAGTGCCGGGTTCTGCACATTGGCCACAACAACCCCATGCAGTGCTAGAGGCTGGTGTCAGAGTGGCTGGAGAGCGGACAGGCAGAAAGGGACCTGGGGGTACTGGTTGATGGTAGGCTGAACATGAGCCTGCAGTGTGCCCAAGCAGCCAAGAAGGGCAATGGCATCCTGGCCTGCATCAGGAACAGTGTGGCCAGTTGGAGCAGGGAAGTCATTGTGCCCCTGTACTCTGTTTTGGTTAGGCCACACCTTGAGTCCTGTGTCCAGTTCTGGGCCCCCTAATTCAAGAAAGATGTTGAGTTGCTGGAACGTGTCCAGAAAAGGCTAACAAAGGCTGGGAAGGTTTTGGAGCACAAGCCCTATGAGGAGAGGCTGAGGGAGCTGGGATTGCTTAGCCTGGAGAAGGCCCAGGGGAGACCTTATTGCAGTGTACAACTACCTGAAGGGAGATTGTAGCCAGGTGGGGGCTGGTCTCTTCTCCCAGGCAACCAGCACCAAGAAGACACAGTCTCAGGCTGCACCAAGAGGACACAGTCTCAGGCTACACCAAGGGAGGTTTAGGCTGGATGTTAGGAAGAAGTTCTTGACAGAAAGAGTCATTTGCCTTTGGAATGGGCTGCCCCGGGAGGTGGTGGGTTTGCCATCACTGGAGGTGTTTAGGAAGAGACTGGATGAGGCACTTGGTGCCATGGTTTAGTTGATTGGTGTTGTGTGATAGGGTGGACTTGATTTTGAAGATCTTTTCCAACCCAGTTTATTCTAGTCTAGTGTCGTCTGGGAGGAGTTGGACAGGGCTTCACTGTGGTAGATGAAAGGTCTTCCTGCAGTAGTTTGGTGTTATAATCTGGTTTGGAAACATTGTACTGTTTTCTCTTAATTCTGAACTACACTGGCCTTACAGCATGTGCTTGGCTCCCTTGCAGTGCTAAAATAGCCTGGGGAATTGGCTGTGGCTAGTCACACAATCACAAAATCAACCAGCGTGGAAAAGAACTCAGAGATCATCAAGTCCAACCTATCGCCTTATGCCTAACACCTCATGACAACTAAACCATGTGCTACACCTAATATTTTTTGGGCACCTCCAGGGATGGTGACTCCGCTACCTCTCTGAGCAGCCCATTCCACTAGCCAATTACTCTTTCTGTGAAGAACTTTCTCCATATCGCGAGTCTAAACTTTCCCTGGCGCAGCTTGAGACTGTGTCCTCTTGTTCTGTCACTGGCTCTCTGGGAGAAGAAACCAACCCCCAGCTATCTATAACCTCCTTTCAGGTAGCTGTAGAGAGCGATAAGGTCTCCCTTGAGCCTCTTCTTCTCCAGGCTAAACAACCCCAGCTCCCTCAGTCTCTCCTCATAGGGCTTGTGCTTGGGACCTCTCAGCAGCCTCATTGCCCTTCTCTGGACATGTTCAAGTATCTCAATGTCCTTAAATTGTGGAGCCCAGAACTGGACATCGTCCCTGTGTCTGAATGGATGTTGTTCAAAGGAAGTATGGCTGCAACAGGAAGTGTTAATTTACTGATTTTGTTTGTTGCCAGTAGTTGGGGTGCACTGTTCAGTTTTAAGTGTGGAGGAGGCTCCTGGTCTCTACCTTAATTTAGCTAGGGGTGGTAAGATGAGGAGGAGATCCTCGCTGCCACCTCCTTGCCTGAGTGACTTTTGGTGTTGTGAGCAGCAGGAGCAGCCGCAGGGCACCAGCCTAGCTCTCAACTATGGGCAGAGCCAGTGGCAAGCACTGCCTGTGCTACTCCCTAGCAGACAGCACTACAACCTCTAATGGAGTGGAGGCTCTGGACAGAGCCTCGCAGCTAGTGGCATCCAGCAGCCCTTACTCACTTCTCTCTGCCCCCTGCACTCACTCTCTCTCTCCCAAGCTCTGAGCAATGAGCAAGGAGACAGAATGACAAACATCCTGCAGAATGAGTCCTGTGTTTTAAATCTGCTGTCTCTGCTTGACAGCCATGTGATCTGGTAAATAGGGTATTTCCTGTCTAATGCAAATGGTTTCTGCAGAGTTACTTTTATAATAAATCTTTGCTTTATGTTTAAAGTTTTAAATACAGAATTGTATATATTTAAACAACTATTTGTGTGTATTTTATGTGTGTAAGTATGAATGTATACAAATGTGCTTATATACATACCTGTATGCATGTGCCAAATTTGGGAAGAATTTGTACATCCATGTAGTCTAGTAAAAATATATCAGAAAATAATGCTAGGTGATACTAAATGGGTATTAGTGTGAAACATTGAAAGGCTTTAAAAGAACAGAAAAGAAAACTCGTGACTGGTACTGATGGTGTATTTTATTCTCATTCAGATGGTTTACAGATTTCTCAGTGATTCTAGAACCTTGAAAATTTGCCTACTTTGGTACAGCAAATCTTTCTCAAAATGGTAAATCTTTGCTTCCTTACTCTTCAGACTTTCTTAGCGACAGGGTAGAACAGGACCACACCAAACAGCTCTGTGAATTGAGCCTGTGGATTTTGTTCATGTAACTCTATTTTTGTAGTATTTGGAGAGAAATAATCTTGGCTGATTGATGTTTTGTTTTGTTTTTTTTTTTTTTCTACCCCCTTCCTTTATAAAACAATCTATGTATGAAATCACCATTAACTGCCGGACATGCGATAGTTTCATTTTCGCGATCAGGACATGCTACATCAAGTACAAGCATAAAGGCTTCTTTTGTCAAAGGAGCTAAAGCACTGTGTGCCTTCCCTTCATTGCACCCGGTTCTTGTATTTGTTTGAGTTATCATCCCCACAGAACTTGCTGAATTTTAGGAGCTTAGAAATACTCAACAAACTGGTTTTGAATACAAAAGGCTTCTTTAAAAACAACCCCCCCCCCCCCCCCCGAAATCAAAACAAGATAAATTCCTGACTTTAAATGTTTTAATGGTTTTTAAGTTGCTGCTTTGTACACTGTTGACTCTTCAGTGTTGCTATTGGTTGATGAGGGGCGAGCAACTGATGTCGTTTACCTGGACTTGAGCAAAGCCTTCGACACTGTCCCACACCACCTCCTGGTCTCCAAGCTGGTGACACATGGGTTTGATGGATGGACCACTAGATGGATAAAGAACTGGCTTGATGGCCGCACCCAAAGAGTGGCTGTCAACGGGTCCATGTCCCAATGGAGGCCAGTGACAAGCGGAGTCCCTCAGGGATCAGTCCTGGGACCTGTCTTGTTCAACATCTTTGTGGGTGACATGGACAGTGGCATCGAGTGCACCCTCAGCAAGTTTGCTGATGACACCAAGCTGTGTGGTGCAGCGGACACGCTGGAGGGAAGGGATGCCATCCAGAGGGACCTGGAGAGGTGGGCACAAGCCAACCTCATGAGCTTCAACAAGACCAAGTGCAAGGTCCTGCATCTGGGTTGAGGCAATCCCAGGCACAAATCCAGGCTGGGCAGTGACTGGCTGGAGAGCAGCCCTGAGGAGAGAGACTTGGGGGTGCTGGTGGACGAGAAGCTCAACATGAGCTCTCAATGTGCACTTGCATCCTGGAAAGCCAATCAGATCCTGGGCTGCATCAGGAGAAGTGTGACCAGCAGGTCAAGGGAGGTGCTTCTCCCCCTCTACTCAGCTCTGGTGAGACCCCACCTGGAGTACTGCCTCCAGTTCTGGAGCCCCTATTACAGGAGGGATGTGGACGTGCTGGAGCGTGTCCAGAGAAGGGCCACGAGGATGATCAGAGGGCTGGAGCACCTCTCCTATGAGGACAGACTGAAGGAGTTGGGGCTGTTCAGTCTGGAGAAGAGAAGGCTCCGAGGTGACCTCATTGTGGCCTTCCAGTATCTGAAGGGGGCCTACAGGAAGGCTGAGGAGGGCCTTCTCAGGATCTCAGGTAGTGATAGGACTAGGGGGAACGGAATGAAGCTGGAAATGGGGAGATTCAGGCTAGATGTGAGGAAGAAGTTCTTCACCATGAGAGTGGTGAAGCCATGGAATGGGTTATCCAGGGAGGTGGTTGAGGCCCCGTCCCTGGAGGTGTTTAAGACCAGGCTGGACGAGGCTCTGGCCAGCGTGATCTAGTGTAGGGTGTCCCTGCCCATGGCAGGGGGGTTGGAACTAGATGATCCTTGTGGTCCCTTCCAACCCTGACTGATTCTATGATTCTATGATGGGTTGGGTGCGATGATCTTGAAGGTCTCTTCCAACCTGGTTTATTGTATTGTATTCATGGAAGATAATAAATAACCATGAAGTTGCAGGTTAGCTAACTTCATTACAAGTTAAATAAAACAGGAATATAACTTAAATTTAACTTTCTTCTGTAAACAAAGTGGCCATATCTGAGGTCATGCTAGCCATAGCATGTTCCACTTCAGGTTGTTTTCAGCCATGCAGTTCCAATACCAGAGAAATTATAGCCACCTTTTCTATCTTTAATGTCTTTATGGGACAGTTGGTCCTGCATAGTTAGTCTCTGTTGTGATAAACCTTTGCATTTTAGGTACAGTAATATTGATTTGTCTCCACTTATATTAGCAAAGAAATAATTTTGTTTTCAGCCTCTCTTTAAAAGTACATTCCTCCTATTTTATCTTTTACCTTCGGCTAAACTGCACTGTATTACACTGATACCAAAACTAAGAAACTAGTGCAGAGTAGTACTGGGCTCTGCATACTCTGGTGTACCATCATAACAGCTTAGAGTTAAAATCCATCTTCATTACAAATGTAAATACTAATAATAGAGGGTGTTTGCTGTAAATTGTTAAAGCAGATGCTAAATTCCACATGAGAAGTATGGCAGTTAGTCATTTCTGTCTGTATAGCCTTCTTTTCCTAGTTCATTGGGAAAATATACAGTAAAAGGCAATTAACCTTTACTGCCAGTACTTTTCTTACTTGTTAGCCCTCTTTCTGAGGAAGAAATTTCTGTTTCAGTGCATACACAGTTTTTGACATTTCTTAGTTACTGTATCAGGAAGCCTGCATTTAATATTTCAGCTTTGGATGAAGTACTACCTGTACTAGAAGAACTGGGTTTTTACTCAAACCTTTAATTCCATTTAGTGTTTCCAAGAGCTTGTGGAGGGTACCTCTGTTTCAATGGCCATAGAAGTACTTCTGTGCTTTGCTGGTTTCAGTCTCTTAAGTTTCCATCATCTCTGCCCGAATGGCCTTTGCCTGATCCATGAAGAATTGTGACTGTTCAAGAAGCAAAGTAATCAAGGTTCATGCAAGTGAACTTCAGCAGCTGTTGTTCAGCCACGCTTTGTGATTAACAAAGTTGAGCCCAAAACACTTTGTTTTATTGTGAGTACTTCTCATGGGAAGCATTGATCTTTTGTAGCAACTGGAGAAGTCACTCAGAGGTTAATGTGTGGGACCTGATTCTGGAGCTAGAATGAAGGAGGAAAGCCCCAGCCGTGGGACATGAGAATCAGGATAGGGAGGAGAGATGTGATTGAGCAGGAGGTAAGGCATAACCTGTCTGGAGGATTTGGAAACCAAATAGGAACTAATTGTTTTTATTTCAAGATATGGAGCAGTGTCAGTAGCACAGGGCACTGCTGTTGTGGAGCAGTGCTAGCTACTTCCAGATCAGTTGTCATCCAGGACTGCCACTTTAAGTTGTGAGCAACAGACTATAGTCCAGGAAGAATTTTCTGGCCCAGAGAAGATGACAAAGGGCAAAATATGTAAACTTGCTATTGAAGTTTTGTGTGCACCTCGAAGTTTAATCGTTGTTGAAGATGACTTTTTAAAAATTATTCCCCCACTCTTGGGGAAAAAAGGTTTCCTTTCTCTCTCTCCCCCCACCCCACCCCTTTTTTTTTTTTTTTTTTTTTTTTTTTTTTTTCTTTCTTCAGTGCTCTAAACACTGTGTTGTATCTGCTGCTTGGCTTGCAAGTCTCCTGTCTGTGCCATGCAACCTGATCACAACATGAAATCCAAGGCTTAGAGAATAGCGTTTTTGAATGTGTGGTGCTCTGTGGTTTACCAAGGTTTATGTTTCCCCATGTTCCCTCTAGACCGTTCCTGTGCTCCTGTAACGTCTTTGCAGACAAAGAGGTTTTCTTTCAGGTCTGCCTCTTATCTGTTAGTTTCTCTTGTCAGATTTGAATGGGTGAAGAATAGTTTCTTGAAGGTAATAAAAGGGGAAGGTTACTTGATGTGTTCAGATATCTAGGAAAAACTATTTTGTCTGCAGAATGTCTTTTATTTCTGAGATTCTTCTGTATATGGTAGAATGCTGTTTCAAGGCTAATATGGTTCAATAAGTAATTCTTTAATTCTTAAATGATGCTACCTTGCTTCCCATTTGTGGTTTTGTAGGAGCTGAGATCATCTGTGAGGGTTTTTTCATTCACAAAGAGCCTCTTCTATAATAGCATTATTCTGGAGGAGTTCTGTTTCACAAGTTGTGCAAGATGGATAACACAATTTCAAAGTCTTTGTGAAACAGAACTAAAAAAAACCCCAAAAATACAGCAAGAGCTCTAGGATAGATTTGTGTTTTCATGCAGTGATTCACATCTTGCCTTACTGTTAAGAAAAATAAAGGAGATGTCATATTTTGTATTTCTCAATACAACATTTAATTTGAATTGATAAACATAAATGCTCCAAGCAGCTGGAGCCATGTCTGAGCAAATAGGAAAGATTTTTACTTCTCTTTTTTTTTTTTTTTTTCCCTTCCCCAAAAGGAAGTTGGGGAAAGCTTGTCTTCATGTAAGATCTTGATATTGGAGGTAATGCCAGTATGTATCTCAGAAGTAATTCTTTAAAATTCTCCCCATCACCACCCCACTCCCCCCAAAAAACCCCAAACAAAACATCAAGGTAATTTGAATTAGATTTTTTTTGGTAGTGGTTTGTGAAAGGGGTTACACTAACTTCACCTGAAGAATGTGAAGTTTGAATTTTAATGTGAAAGTGAATACAAGAGAGCCATTACTTATGCAGGACATGCTGGCAAAAGTGATAGAACTCAATTTATATGGATAAGGGAAAATGATACTGATAACCCTGCACTGGGAATCATCTTTGCAGCAAACTCAGTGAAGGGTGCCTAGGACTTTCTGAAAGTAACGTTTGTTTTGCTGAGAACTTATCCAGGGATTAGATGCTTAAAATGTACTCCCTGCTTATGACAGAAGATGAGGTGAGGCTTGAGCCATACAAAACTGCTTTAAAGTCACATGATTTTAGCCCTAGCCGGCGCCACAGATGCTGTAGTGGTGCCATCGCATCATCATGGATAGATGCAGTCTGTGTCCTGTAACAAATAGCTAATGGGTGCTAAAAATTTGTACTGCATTCAGTTTTAGATTGGAGAACTGCAAAGGAGCAGTTATTAAAGCTTTGAAATACAAGGTTAGCAAGTAAAGTGAGGCTTGTCCTAGAATCATACCAGAAAACTTACTAAAAATAGTGGCATTACATGAAGCTAGAAGGAAGAATTTTGATTGTTCTTAGGTAAGAATTGTGTATGACTTTTCAGCTGGACAAAGTTTAGAGATGGGAGAAAACAATGCAACTTTGGAATTATTGTCTAATCAAATACAGAATATTTGCTCAAGTGTCATCATTTAATGAGTAGATGCAAGTGCTGAGCATGTTAAAAATAATTGTAGAAAGCTGGTCTTAATCCAGAGCTGTTCCTAAAAATACATGCATGTGATTTTATAATTTCAAAGTTCTCCCTGTTTATTCACTTCAAAAGTTGCAGCTCCTATATTTGGTAGGTTCTAACTTTTCCAGTGCTCCACACTGATCTTGCAATCATTTAATGCTTTCTATTCTTACATAGATCTCCAGTAATATGCACATACCCGTGAGTGAAGTCATTGTTTAATTGGTTAAATAATTAAGTGATATGGCAGTTCATTGTGCCAGTGAACTTTGCATTAAGCCATTAAACAGCTGGGACTGGCACTCTTGCTGCTTCACAAAACATTTTTCAAGAGAAGACTGATCATAGTGTTTGACTTTTTCAATATTGTAGGTGTCTCTTCTACTGCTTTCATACTCAGCATTGCCTTTGCCTTCATTTTTCTCATATTTGCCTTGTCTTCAGTATTGCTTTGGATTACTTTTGAATCTGTTTTACTTACCTGTTTATGCTACTTAACTTCATCCTTTCTTTTTTGTTTTATTCAACTTACCATACCATGACTAAACAATCTTGCTTTCTGGCTGTAAAGTAGAGATCATAATATTAGAAAATTAATCTGTGGAGACATCCTGAGCCTTTTGGGTTAATGAAATGCTTCTATGTAAGAATATGTCCTCTTTTGCAGCCTTGGTGTTTTTCTAAACTTCTACAGGAAAAAAATCTGATTGTTGTGCTGTAAACATATGCATACGTGCTGGAGTTTATTCATGGCTACAATCTCTTTGACTTGAAGATGCTGTTTTCCTTGTGCAAAATGTTTGCAATAGTGAGGATTTATGTTTATGAGAATATTCATGATAGCAGAAGATGCAACAAAGAAAAAACTTGTGCCAACAAATATTTTAAAACTTTATAATGTATTTAAGAAAAATATCTCCTTTCTTAAGTTTAATAGATGCATTAATTTACTATTTATCTCCCCTAATGATCTTGTTATATGGAAAATTAGTGTCTTTATAGTCAAAAAATGTAAGAGTAAAAAAATGCATTCATCTTCTTAGGCATCATCTGTTCCATTGACAAAAGGCACAGATGTGATATTTATCTCAATAATTAGATTTATAATTATTGTGTCATTCTCAGATTGATAAATCATTGCTCTTTGTGGCATGTGATTTGGAGCTACTGTTCATGCAATAGAAATCACTGAATGGTGATTCTAAGCTTGGAACTGTTTTTCACACCATGCTTGTGTATTTCTATATGTTGTAAAAACTGTGTGGCGAAGAAACTGTAGTCAGGAAAGAACATTTTTGTAAATGTGTCTGCAGGGGAATGCTAGTCTTCACACAGAACAGTAAACATGAAAGCCCAAAAAGTATCCGTGGTGCATTTCCTTTGGAAACTGCTGTCCTTGTCATTATCCAGTATGCTTGTCAACTTCCTGGACATGCCTACAAAAACAACAATAGCTCTGATTTTTAATAGGAAACTAGGGAGGTGAAGAAACAAAGTAGCAGAATCTCAATATGTTCATATGTGTTACACACTGTATTTCTGATGCTGATGTTGTCTTTCCTCTCTTTTTTTGCCCACAGTTGTAGAACAAGCAACAGGAAGAGTTTGATAGGCAATGGCCAGTCTGCAGCTCTGCCTCGGCCTCATTCACCGCTCTCAGCTCATGCAGGTGATTTTACATTTATGCTATTAATACTATTACTAAATTCTGAAAATGTCTGTATTTCAAAGGAAAACAGACAAATCCTCTATCCAGGTACTCTTCCTTCTACTGTTTAGAACAGCAAGAAGTTGCATATCTTTCCATCTGAACTTCTGTTATGTTTAGATCACAAATTGTTTATTGCAGTGAGAAGCAATCCAGAAATAGCTATCAAGGGTCATGTAGCTATTTTTTTCCCCCTGCTTTTCATTCTAATATTCTGTTGCATTTTGTCTTCTCTCCCTTTACTTTCTGGGCCTAGTTCAGTGTGAAGAGGATATAAAATATCTTGCACACATGCTAAAGGTAGTGGAGTCGGCGAGTAGGGTATTACATTCTATTCCTAGTGCTTTTGCTCCCTAGGATTTGTGATGTTAGGCATGTTGCTGGAAGTTTCTGTGCTTCACTGTACACAGCAATAAGCTGATGATCGTTTTGGTTTACTTCTAAATCACCTGAAGCACTTAAAGATTGAATGGAAGTCCATAAATATTTTATTAAAAATTGTCTTAATTATAAAAAGTAACATTTTTAGCAGATTAAAACACATTTCCTGAAAGATTTATTGACTATATTTTTGGGGAATTGGCTGTAATTGCACACCAAAATGAAAGCTCCACACCAATCCTTGTGTAGGCAATAACACTGAATGCTTTGAAGACCTGCTCTCAGGTAGATACTAAAGTAGAAGGTACAGAGTTTCAGCTGAAGTTTTTGGAGAAGATGGTGAGTTTGTAATAAGGCATCTCCAGTTTTCTTATGGAAGCAGCTTTATCAGAGAAAACATAGTGATGTTTTTCACTCTGAGCAGCAGGCCATAACAACCAAGAATACAGACAAAATGAAGACTTGTGAAGAGTTCAAGGCAGCAGAGAATTTAAAACAAGCAAACAAAGGGAAAAAAATGGTACAGAATAATTTAAAACTGAAAAATGGAAATTTGTAATGTTTGAAATCCCTCTCTGGATCCCCCAAATGCAGAAACAAGCATTTGGAACAGAGGATTGCTAGTCACCATAGAAAGAGACTTCAGCTGTGCTGTACTGACTTGACAAAATCAGTAGCAATGCTTGCTGTGAGAACTGGCATCTCTACTGCTATGCATGGAAACTGGTAGCTTAGACTAATGATGCCTAGCAGGCTTTGGATGTACGGAGTGATTGGCACACACTACCTGGGATCTGAATGTAGATCATGTATTTCAAAAGTGCTGAAGCATTCCTGTCTGACACTGGGCTTGTGCTTCATCTTGTTGCTTCATCTGTTTGAATCGATTTCTCAAACCATAAAAGGGAAATAATACTGCTGATGTCACAGCTGTTGACAGGTGGCTCTGAAGATGGAAAGCTGATATTAAAAGGATTAAAACAGGTTAAGTGCAAGCTTTTCTTTTCCTTAAACTCAGCAGTGTGATGTGTATTCTAAAACCCAGTGTGGAAATGCATCAACTTCTGCAGATATGCAGGATGCAGTAAATTCTCTTAATACTCATACGTTCTCCCAAGATATGTGTGCTGAACACTTCAGCAGCACTATGAAATCTTGTATATGTGGTAAAAATGTGCATGTGTTTGGCACTCTTTATTATTCATCTGTGTACAGTTACATGTAAATGGTCACACAAACATTGGTTCCTAGCTCAGCTGGCTGAAGTCCTTTTCAGGACTAAAAGCATGCTCAGAGTCACCCTTAACAGGGTTTCTGCTTTGTCTAGTGATCAGACATTGCCTGGAATTGACTTCCTATGCAGACTTGTTTCTATTTGTGTCTTGAATCACTGGCATCTTAATACACATACACACACAAAAAAAAAAAAAAGGTGGCAAATTCTGAGCCCAGTAAAGCCACAAAAGTTACACGTTCTCGTCTATGTACACAATAGTTCAGTGTGTCAAATGCATGTAAGTCTTTTTGATTTTTAGTAATGCTGTGTTTCTTTTGTTGTCAGAGCCACTGGGTCTTATCTGCACTGAGATCTGTACACTTAAATAGCAGCCCTACTCTCTGTGACAGCCTGTACTGGAGGCCTGATTTCTTGCTAAGTGCAGCAGAGAGATGTGTGCTCTATGGCCTTCTGGGTTTAATCCTTTTGGTAGTCCTTGGATGGGAGGGATTAGTCCAAGTCAGAGAAAGTTGCTTCACTCCATTGAGGGAACCTGGTATATTTCCAGTGCAGCTAGATAATTTTAAGTTTTTTTTGACTAGGTATGAAAAGTAGATGGAAATAGTGAGATTCTGCTTCAAAGGTCTCTCAATAGAAGTGTTTATTTTGCTGCCTGCACCAGACCTTCTGAATGTATTATAGTTCCAAGTTTCAGAGGGACTGGAGATGACCCTCTTTTAACACCTTCCCATCTTTTTTATTAGTGCTTTCTCTTGGAGGAGGAAACAATAGAAACAGAAGCGAAGGAAACATCCAGTCCTATGGGAGCTTTATGTGCAACAAACTATTAATACTTGCATTGGGAAAAGGTTTTGTCAATGGACTGTCTGTGGCTGAAGTGTGCATTTTTGGCAAGTGTGTTCTAGTATTATTATGCAAAATATGGAGATCATTGGAGGGATCATGCTCTATGAAAGCTTTTCATGCGGTTTCATGTTAGGAATCTTCCCAGGTGAGCATGGCTGCAAAGGATTAAGCTCAATGGATGCTAGCAGCTAATCTAATGTCATGCAGTGTTGCACAAGTATTTGCCACTGAGCTTTCAACGAAAAGGCTAATTCTTGGATCTGCTTTTAATTGGTTCTGAGTCTAACAAATGGTAGAGCTGAGAACTTGAGCCATTGAGGACTCCCTCAATCTGAACTCACCTTAGCAACATTTAGCAACTTCCCAGCAGACTTTTTGTGGGGTCATTCTTTGCCTGCCCTGTGCCGGCAGTGTGGTGGTTTAGGAATTTCCCACTACATTAACAAAAAGCACAGCTCACTCAGTCAGGAAGTAAATGGAAGCTATATTTACAAAGCAAAAACTACACTGTACAATGGAATGCAACAAATATGTACAAATATACAGTATTTACAATATTATACGGGTATTTACAATCAGAAAACAGCATGGAACCCCCCCCGACCTCCCTCTGGTGTCCCAAAAGGATCAGGAAAACTGCTCCGCTCTCCCCTAACCCCCTTTCCCTCTATAATTAGAAGAAAAGAGAAAGACATTAGGAGAACTGTTAGCTGAAAGCATCATTAGCATCTGTATCTGCAAAATCAGTAGCAATAAGATTCTCCCCAGCTGAGCAGAAACAGCCAAACCGCCAGAGAAGGAAAGGAATGAAGTGGAATGTGTGAGATTGCTAGGGTGCATCTCGCACATCTGGCCAGTGAAATTGGTTTAGAATAATCTTTTATTTTCCTTTTTACACCCAACAGTGAATTGTTTATATTTCTCCACTTTCTTTGCTCAAAATCTGCAGCTAACTTTTAAAGGCGTGGCCTAAAACTGCCACAAGCAGTCCTACTGACTGTAGAAGAGAAAGATAGTCGCAAATCCAGGCTGTCAACTTCTCTAGCTTCTTCACTTCTATTTCATCTTCCCAACATATTTATATGTGCATTGACAGTATTCTTTCCAGTCTTCTGTTTCTGTTGTGTCTGTCTTCATTGTCTTGCTTCACCCTTCAGAAAAAGCCTAACATGCTGCTTTGAGTGTTTGAAAAATAAAAGCACTAGTGAAGATCTGGGCTGTGTGAGTTCCATTTCATTATGCTCTAGTCCCTGTCTCTTACCTTCCCTATTTCTTGGTGACCTCAGGCAGTGCTTTAAAGATTCTTTGTAGTACTCTAGTAGGAAGATGAGCTGTTCTGAGCACAGTCAGATGATGTTCCTCTGCCAGCTGGCTAGATCCTGGCTCTAGAAGTCTGTCTCATGGCCCTTTTTCAAATGTGACTGGAACCATAAGCCTGGGACTTAATTTATATGCCTAGGCATAGTGATGTATATATAACAGCATTTTAAGCCAGGAATTACAATATTAAATGATTTCTGTTTGTATGCTGCAAGATTCTATTTTACTGTCTTTTCATGTCTTGGAAAGTTAACTGAACTTGGGCTTGACATGTCATGCTTGTGGGCTATGCAGTCTGGTATCAGTCTGAGTGTCATAGTTATGGTTATTAGTACAATTTATGCAATATTGTTAAAATTTATTGTTATGTATTAATATAAAAATAACTTTTTAACAGTATATATGTATGCAGATTCTAGTGTGCGATTGTGGATATATTCTCATAAACTGGTACAGTTTAACGTTACGAACCAAATTAGAAACATACAAAAGTTACTCAATGTGAACTGAAGTGCATGCAGTTTGCTGGTTGTCCACCAGGTGGTGATTTGACGAGATGCCTGGCTCCTGAATATAGCTGTGGAGTTAGTTATCAGGCACATACAATTTGAAAGGAACCTTTCAAAGAGACTTAAACCATTTTTCACTCATGAATTATGGCTTCGGGCATTTCTGGGAGCTGCTGCAGATAATCCACAGGTTACAATATCACACAGGCTAAAGCACAGGGATTTTAAACAGAACCAAAACTGAAGGCTCGTTGCTAATATGGTTGCTAAGCTGGTTGCTGCTGAGGCTCTGGGGGTGGTCCCTTCCGGACGTGGTGGAGGCAGCTTTCTCTTGTGGCTGCGGGGGTGCAGTGTGGGCTCCACAGGGGTGTGCTGGAGGCTGGTTCACCTGGAACAGGCTCTTGGGCAGTC
This sequence comes from Picus viridis, assembly GCA_033816785.1. Taxonomy (NCBI): domain Eukaryota; kingdom Metazoa; phylum Chordata; class Aves; order Piciformes; family Picidae; genus Picus; species Picus viridis. The sequence goes on from CM066606.1 coordinate 56,620,197, forward strand.
CCCTCGGCACTGCAGAGTTTACAGGACACTGTGGCTGTCTGAGACCTTCACAGGCAGTCCCGGCAGGGCACGGATGGTGCTCTGAATCACGCTGGCATGTTAGCTTTGGGGCGTGGAGTGATGGGCAGCTCCTCCCACGATTTAGCAGCTGACTGTGAAACAACTGGGCACAGTACCGGCTTTTGCAAGTGGCGCATGGAGAGCAGCTTTGGCTCACAGTTCTGCAGCTTTGTGCTAGCAGCAGACACTTAGAACTGCCAGAAGAGATTTGGGCAAGTCTCCCTGGCTGGTGAGGCTTAGCCAACAGGGCTTAGGACTTTCAGGGTGCTGTTAGGCAGCTTCTTCCTACTGGTGGGACTGGGGTATGATGCAAAGCTGGCTGTAGTTCAGTGTAGCTTATGCTTTTTGCTGGTTTCCGGCTAAACTGAGGCACAGCAGGTTTCCCAGGTAGCAGGTTTCTCTCCGGACTGCAGGCAAAGACAGAACATGTGCATGAGGGCAGAGCACATGCTGGATCAGAAGCAGAAGAGCAAAAGAGCTGGTTGTTTACAACTTGGGTAATATTTATAATTTGTTTGAGGCTTGGATTTAGCCAATAGTCAAATGCTTGGTTAACACCCATTAGCCAATAGCAAAGAATATGGCCAGAATATGCCTGTATTTGGAAGAAGCACAAGCACTGCACAAGCATCCCATAAGGTGGGCATGTGCTCTTGTTTACCCTAAAGAAGTCAGGTTGGGTTGTATAACCCAGCTTATGGACACCTGGCTCTTTGTTTACTCACCTCTGGTTGAGTACCCACTCCAGAAAGGAGGGGGAAAGGGGGCTTGAACAAAACATGTAGGGCCATGTTTTGGAAATATTTTGGGGCTTAATTCTGGGCATAGTCACCCTTTACCACACACAGATTCAAGGTGAGTAATAGGAAAGGAGATATGAGGCCACTTTCAAGGTTTATGTGTACTCTGATGTCACTTTGCTTTGGTTTTGGAAAGGAAGTGCCTGGAGGTTCCTTGTTGAGCACCACCTTCCTAAGTCAGTGAAACAGGAAGTGCTGTGGTTTGAGTAACTCAGATGGAAAAATGGACAGATTATTCATGACTGGTAGCTCATGTTTTTTAAAACCATTTTAGCTTCTGGCTTCATACTGTCACTGCTTTTCTGCCAGATCTGTTTCTCTTGGGGAGTACAGTAGTGGGATACAGTACCCTACTGTCAAAAGAGTACTCCATACATCTCTGGGGAGAGCCTCTATTGCTCTTAATAAAGATGCTTCTGTTAGATGCTCCTTTTTAGGCAGACTAGGTTCTTGTGCTTGTACCATAGTAGTTGTTATTGCTGGTCACTATCTCTTTATTGCAAACTATTCAAGATGAAGGAAATCCAGATTGTCAGGCTCTTTGGCACCCAGAACTGATCTCTATTAGTTAACATTTTGATAATCTTCAGTGTTATCCTGGGCCCTTCTTGTAGTACTAAAAAGAGTGTTCGTTTTGCTTGGGAATTCACTGTTGCAGGAATACCTGAAGTTGGTGTATTCATCCCTTTTGAGGACATCTTTGTATCTATGAACAACCTATTACCTTCTATGCTAGTTAGTGGCTTGTTGGAAGAGCAGGTAAAATATGTATTTAGTTTAACTTTACTTGCATCTCATACCTGAGTTTTATTTTAACCACTGGCTTAAGCTACCTGTTGAGTTTTTTTTCTCCCTCGCATCTGTGGAGCAAAAAGTGCTATGTATCCTCTATGTTAACTGAAGCAATGTGTCTGAAGGCATGCCATGAATCTTAAGGTGGGTCGCTCTTAATGCACTGTGTTAGCACTCATGCTGATACCTGTCGTGCTCAATAATGTTTTTGTCTCTGATATCTGTGGAGCAGCCATTTAGAGATGTGGCTGCACCTTTGGAAACAATGTGCTTTACTTGATCTCCTGCAAGCTCAGGTTACGACAGTTTTTCTTGTTTTGAATTAATGGAACATTGTTCCTACACAAGCATCTGTTGGTTATATTTACAGATGCAAGCTGAACTGCACAAACACTGCGTAATTGTGTAAAGCTTTCTAATTGTTACCTTTTTCGGTCATTCTCAGACTCATTTGTTAGTATGAGAGGGATAGACAAGTAAAACAGCACCACACTGACTGTACAGGATGCAAATAGTGCATGAGTATCACCTGTCAAGAGGTAGATTTATTTGTATGCTACAGTGACCATAAAGGCTGATAAGCTGTATTAAGGCATCAGAGCAGTAGATAGACCAAGGCTTAGCAGCACACAGAGACAAAAGCTCTGAAATGTAGCTTTAAAAATGGGGTAGGAAAAAGAGAATATATCAACATATATATAATATCTCTGTATCTCTCTACATTAATTACTAATCCAATGCATGTAATGCCCTTTTCCTCTGTGCAAGATACGTATCTACCTGTGAAGCTAAGGTGAAAAGTCAGAATGTGCTTTTCAGTTGAAGTATTCCACTATGCATAATATATATGTGAAAAGATCTTAAAAAAAATTCAAGAGTACCAGATTTCACTGACATAAAGTCTTTCTATTTCTTATGAAAATAGCAAACAAATCTATACCAGGTAATTTTGTTGGGTTCAAGCCTTCACGGTTACTAGTAACTGTCTTAGGTTAGTTGTTTGGACATCCTCTACCTTTAGTACCTGGGCTAGAAACCATTAAACATTCTGAGAGATTATTTTGCTTTTAGAATGAACTGTGGGTACATTCAGAACTGTAGGAAGCCCAGGGTTGCAGCATTAGTTTGGACAACATCTGGTGTCCTGGTCATGTGTTTTTTCAGCTGACTGCCTGCTGCTGCATAGGCAAGTTGTCTAGCTCCACTCAGCCTGCAAAGTGAATGATTGAAATATCAGCAAGTCAGGGCATTCAGGTGTCCCCATCTCAGCAGTCACAGGACCTTGTTCCTGTGGGTGGTACTAACCTCTAGGAATTAGTAATCATAGAATCACCTGGGTTGGAAGTGATCATCTTGGGGGCAATCACTGCTCATCTGAAGGCTGGCCAAGGGATCAGGCCCAACCAGCATGGATTTAGGAAGGGCAGGTCCTGCCTGACCAACCTGATCTCCTTCTATCAGCAGGTGACCTGCCTGGTGGATGTGGGGAAGGCTGTGGGTGTAGTCTACCTGGACTCCAGCAAGGCCTTTGATACCATCTTCCATAGCAAACTCCTGGCCAAGCTGTCAGCCTGTGGCTTGGACAGCAGCTGGTTTAGGAACTGTCTGGAGGGCTGAGCCCAGAGAGTGGTGGTGAATGGTGCCACATCCAGCTGGCAGCCAGTCACTAGTGGTGTCCCCCAGAGATCAGTGCTGGGCCCAATGCTCTTTAACATCTTTATTGATGATCTGGATGAGGGGATTGAGACAGTCATCAGTAAATTTGCAGACGACACCTAGTTGGGAGCAGATGTTGATCTGTTAGAGGGTAGCAGGGCTCTCCAGAGGGACCTCGAGAGGCTGGAGAGATGGGCAGAGGCCAACATGATGGCATTCAAGAAGTCCAAGTGCTGGGTGCTGCACTTTACAAGTGCCTGTAGCTCTGCATGGGGTTGTTGTGGCTGGAGAGCTGCCAAACAGAGAGGGACCTGGGGGTGCTGATTGACAGCTGCCTAGACATGAGCCTGCAGTGTGCCCAGGTGGCCAAGAAGGCAAATGGCATCCTGGCCTGCATTAGGAATAGTGTGGCCAGCAGGAGCAGGGAAGTCATTCTGCCCCTGTACTCTGCTTTGGTTAGGCCACACCTTGAGTCCTGTGTCCAGTTCTGGGCCCCTCAGTTTAAGAAGGACATCGAGACACTTGAACGTGTCCAGAGAAGGGCAACAAGGCTGGTGAGAGGCCTTGAGCACAAGCCCTATGAGGAGAGGCTGAGGGAGCTGGGATTGTTCAGCTTGGAGAAGAGGAGGCTTAGGAGAGACCTTATTGCTCTCTACAACTACCTGAAAGGTTCTTGTAGCCAGGAGGGTGTTGGTCTTTTCTCCCAGGCAACCAGCACCAGAACAAGGGGACACAGTCTCAGGCTGCGCCAGGGGAAGTTTAGGCTTGAGATGAGGAGAAAGTTCTTCACTGAGAGTGTTGTTCGCCATTGGAATGTGTTGCTCAGGGAGGTGCTGGGGTCACCATCCCTGGAGGTGTTCAAGGGGATTGGATTTGGCACTTGGTGCCATGGTTTAGTAGTCATGAGGTGTTGGGTGACAGGTTGGATTTGTTGATCTTCGAAGTCTCTTCCAACCTTATTGATTACGTGATTTTCTGGGCCATCTAGTCTAACCTCCATGCGGTGAGGTGGGACATCCTCAACTGGATCAGGTTGCCCAGATGCCTGTCAAGCCTCACCTTGAATATCTCCAGGGATGGGGCTTCAACCACCTCTCTGGGCACCCTGTTCCAGTGCTCCATGACCCTCATTGTATAGAACTTTTTCCTGACGTTCTGCTCTTCTCTAATTTAAAATCATTGCCCATCATCTTCTCACTGCAGGCCTTTGTGCACAGTCTCTCTCCAGCTTTCTTGTAGGCTCCTTCAGGTACTGGAGGGCTGCTGTTGTGTCTCAGAAGGCCCTTCTCCAGACTGAACAACCCCAGCTCCCTCAGCCTGCCCTTGTAGCAGAGGTACTCTGGTCATTTTCATGGCCCTCCTCTGGACCCACTCCATTGGGTCCATGTCCTTCCAGTATTGAGGGCTCCAGAGCTGGACGCAGTACTCTAGGTGCGGTCTTAGCAGAGTAAAGTGGCCATATCACCTCACTCCATCTGCTGGCCATATTTCTTTTGATGCAGCCCAGGATGTGATTGGCCTTCTGGGCTGCAAGCGCCCACTGTCTGCTAATGTCCAGCTTCTCATCTACCAGTACCCCCTGGTCGTTTTTCACAGGTCTGCTTTCTATAACCTCCTCCCTCAGCTAGTATTGATAGTGAGGGGCGTTCCAACCCTTGGAGGACACTGCATTTGGTCATATGTGGTGGTGTTTGTCTGATGTGGGAACAAGATCTGGCTGTTCAGAGCAATGCTGTAAATCTTACTTGTCTGTATTTTAATAAATGTTTCACATGGTGCCACTAAGACACCATGTGACAGTTAATAAGACAGTTGATAATAATTGCAAGATAAGTAGGAAATTGTTTAAAGAGGAGAAGATGGGGTTGTGCCAAAATAAGAAATATTACAGAATGGCTATTATCAGTAGAGTCCTCAGGTTTTGTTTTTGTGGACAAACCTTTTCAATAATCTTATAAGGGACTGGCATAAAATTACTATAGCTCATGTGAATTTGGAAGTAATCCACTGTGAAACAACATTGGGAAACTGTTGAAGTGACTGAATGTTCTCGAGAAGTGGAATAAAGAAATTACATAGCTACAGGCAGCGTTTTGTGCTGGAACATCAGTTGCAGAAATGTCTACTTCTAGGCTGTGGAGTCATCTCTTAAAAGGAATTTAGGGAAAGACCTGAGTGCATTTTCTTGATCAGATGATATGTTGAAGGAGCAGTCTAATATAGCCTTGAAAATGAATCTCCAAAGATGTAGAAAGGACTTTGGGAAGATTTCATACCACTGTACAATCTTCTGGTTAGATTTCGTCTGGAATACTTCATGTTTTTATGGTCATATATATTCAGATGGGATCATCTATGGAGAAAAGCTAATAGGATAGAATGTGAGAGCTCTTTGCTTAAGACTGAAAGAAGAGTAGAGACGCTGTGGCCAGCAGGATCAGGGAGGTGATTGTTCCTTTGTACTCAGCACTGGTGAAGCCATATCTCAAGTATTGTGTTCAGTTCTGGGCCCCTCACTATAGGAAGGATATTAAGGTGCTGGAGTGTGTCCAAAGAAGAGCAGTGAGGCTTATGAAGGGCCTGAAGCACATGAATTGTAAGGAGCATCTGAGGAAGCTGGGGTTGTTCAGTCTGGAGGAGTTGAGAGGAGAATTTACCACTCTACAGCTACCAGAAGGGAAGTTGGAGGAAGAAGGGAGCCAGCCTCTTATCCTTGGTGGCAAGTGACAGGGCTAGAGCAAATGGTTTCAAACTGTGCCAGGGTGGTTTAGGCTGGATATTAGGAAATATTTCTCCACCAAAAGGGTTATCAAACATTAGAATGGTCTGCCCAGGGCAGTGGTGGAGTCATCATCCCTGGAGGTGTTTAAGCAGCATGTGGACCTGGTACTTTGATAAATGGTGGACCCTTCAGTGATGTGTTGAAGATTGGACTGGATGATACAATACAATACACTAGGTTGAAAGAGACCAAGATCATCGCATCCAACCCACCTAAACAACTAAACCATGGCACCAAGCACCCCATCAAGTCTCCTCCTGAACACCTCCAATGACGATGACTCCACCACCTCCACGGGTAGCCGATTCCAATGGGCAATCAGAAGTATAGAACTTCTTCCTGACATCCAGCCTAAACCTGCCCTGGCACAGCCTGAGACTGTGTCCTCTTGTTCTGGTACTGGCTGCCTGGGAGAAGAGACCAACCCCCACCCGGCTACAACCTCTCTTCAGGTAGTTGTAGAGAGAATAAGGTCACCCCTGAGACTCCTGCTCTCCAGGCTAAGCAACCCCAGCTCCCTCAGCCTTTCCTCATAGGGCTTGTGTTCCAAACCCCTCACCAACTTCGTTGCCCTTCTCTGGACACGTTCCAGCAAGTCAACATCCTTCCTAAACTGAGGGGCCCAGAACTGGACACAGTACTCAAGGTGTGGCCTAACCAGTGCAGTGTACAGAGATCTTGAATATTCTTTCAAGAAATGCATTCTGTAATTCAGTATTACTCCACTGACTGAGCAACAGAAGACTGAAAAGCCTGTTTTGTCATCTAGATCAGTCAAAGGTGTTCTCTTCATCAAATGAGAAAAGAAATGCATGATACCCATATATACACAATAACATTAGGGTTTCTAAAGAATCATCTGCTAAGTATATCAGGTACAATGTGACCTTTCCTGTTAGATTCAATAAATTCATGAATGGGATTATATGATGCAGTTGCCTAAAGCAAAGAAGGTCTTACCTTCACTTGTTATCCTTATTCTATGGTTTTTTTCAGTCTTTTGTGTGCATCACACACAAAGTTAGTTTTCCTGAGTTTTTACTTCAATCCTGTGAATTTTGTCAAAGGTGGGTTGTGATGAGCGCTGGCATACAGTCGAAGCAAAGAAGCAGCTCTCATACGATATTTCAGTTATTCAGTCTCTCATAAAACATTTCTGTTATTCTGACTGTTTTCACATGTGGTAAATTTCATGCAGACAGAACTGACATTTAAATCCTGTTGAAACAGCACTGCTGGTATTTTGAGTAGTGGTCAGAATGTGCAAAGCATCCTGGCAAATTGATTTAAGAAGCATGCAGAGCTTCCCTTCTTTTACAGGGGAAAGTCATTTACTGGTCTGAGGCATAATTAATCCAGGTTTTGAAATAGCTTGAGCTCCTCACCTCTGTGTGCATCCCAGTGGAAGGCACCTGCAGAGGTATTTTAAATGATTCTGCTGGCCAGCTGTATGTTCTGCTGACTGGCCCTGTTAGTTATAGTATGAAAGCCAGAACTGTAACTGTTGGTGGGTGGTTTCTCTTTCACTTCGCACTGTGGATGCACCACCAGGTAAACAGGTACAGAGGAACGTATGACCCATGGGCATTTTGTTTGACAGTGGTGCTTGATGTACTGTGATTAATTTTAAGAGATCATGAAATAATGTCATCAAGAGTTCAAGCTGGATTTGTCTGTGATTTAGCAGGGATTTTGGATTGCAATTATCATGAATCTGTTATTCCCTCAGTACTAGCAAAAAGTCATTGCAGCTGAAACTCTAAGTTAGAGAGCTATTAAAAATACATTAATAATGTATAGTGATTGCAACATGCTCTTTCAAAAAAATTAAAACATGTTCCCTCTGTGTAAAAGACATAGGAGTTCTTGAAGCTGCTTGCAAAACAATCAGAATTTAATTAGTCTTGATCCTGTTAACAATAGCTGATCCTCTTAACAATAGCTGTGTCTCGTCAAGAAGTAGAGTATTGTTCTGGTACATTGATTGCCTATTCATTTTATTTCCCAGAGGATGCTGAAGTTAGTTACTTACCTAATGCCTGACCACCAGTTATGTTTACCTTACTGGGTCAGAAACATTGACAGTAATCAGAACAGCACAGAGATACCCCAGGACTGAAACATGAAACAGCCAGCAGATCCCAGAGAACAGTGGTATTTGACTAATAAGCAAGCACTGCACATGTGGACAGAGTTAAACTGGCATGGTTGGGGTTGGTTGGTTTGTTTGTTTTGTGTGTGGGTTTTTTTGTGTTTTGGTTTTGTTTTTTTAAGTCTCCCAGGTATTGACTGGCAGATGGATGGATGAAGGCCATAAGGGATAAAGCTCATATATAGCACTCTGCTTCTAACCTGTCTTTCTTTTCTGGAACAGCACAACTTAAGCCCACGAGTGCATTAGCTGTTTCTCAAGTCAGTTTGGGTCTGGATTTTCTTTCTCTGTTTCCAGGCTTGTATGAGTTTCTCAGTTTCTAGATAAACCTGCAGGATTTAGTAACTAGGTATTATGCATACAGTTTTACCAATTTTACTTTAAAAGCTCATTAGCTATTGGAAATAGTGGTTGCAAACTGGTTTTCCAAACAACAAGATCTCATGCTCTTCCTCAGTAAAACTTTGACTTCTTAAGTTTTGTCTGTGAGGAAGTGATCTTTGTTGATTCGGGTAAGGTAGTTTGAAGCATTGTCTCCTCAAATCCACTGCAAGATCTGTAAAATTAGTGTATCTTCCACCATTTTTTTCCCATCTGTGAAGTCTGCGAATGTCTTCTACCTGATGGACAGTTAGTTTTGTCCTTGTGTGTTATATATATATATCTGTGTAACTTCAAACTAGCTATCAGAGGAAAGGAATTTGTTTACAAACCCCCCTGTGCTGGTTTGTTAGATTATTTTCTGTCAAAAGCTGTTTGTCTTACTGCATTTTCTCCAGACTTTAAGGTAGCTTTTTTGCCATGTTTTCCTCTACATCTGTGACACATTCCAGATTACAGCTTTTTTCTGTGGTGTTTTTTTTTCCCCCCTTGTGCAGTAGCTAAAGTTGGTTTGTCTCTACAGTGCTACAATGTGGGGCTTATCTTTATTAACTAAGCTCTAGTAGCACCAAGGAAATCTAGTTAGCTGTTAAATTAAATGAACAGTTCACATGAGTATTTTGATGTTTGTAGTTCATGCAGGACAAGAATAAAATGTGTTGGTTGCCAAAGAAAGACTGAAATCTGTGCCATGTGTGGTGTCAGATTCCCCCTTCTTACAACTCCCACCTTTCTCATGCCACACCCTCCTGCAGTGAGAATTAAGCATAGCTCAAAAAACATCCTGCGTCTGCTTCTAACAAAAAAAAAAAAAAAAAGGGGGGTGGGTGTCCTTTACAATTAGTACCTAATTATTCTATGATTGGACTTTATTATACAGAATTAAAGTGATCTATTAAGAGCATCACTTTGATCAATGCATTATGAATTCCAAAACTTGAGTAGAAATCAAGGTTACTTGAAGTCCTTTGAAGGACTCACTATTGTGCTGGAATTTCCACATGCAGGTAGTAATTTTGTGTTCAAAAATTAAATGCTGATTCTGACTGGTGACATACAAAACTTGCTCTGTTGCTTGGTGTTGTGGTTTCATTTTTGTCCAAAAATAAATGCTACAACCAATACATTATTGTTCTGTATTTTTGTTGTAGTCAGTTCCTTGTTTAAGGAAAGCTTGACTTTTAGGAGTAAGCCAGTGCTACTTCAGATGAAATCCTTACAGTTTTTGATGGGGTTTCAAACATTTCCATTGCAGAGGCAAACAACAGATGTCCTTTATCTTGTCTACTCTCTACCTGAGCGCCTCCCAAGGTTTTGTTTTAATGAGTGTGTCTGTTTCTTTATCAGAACACTGTGTCTTGGACTCTAAAGTGATTAATTTGTTTTCTTCAGCTCCCACAGTTTGGCATTATGGGGGCTTCATTTTTTTTAAGGATTTGTAGAATGTTAGGGGCTGGAAGGGACCTCCAAAGATCATCTAGTCCAACCCCACTGCCAGAGGAGGATCACCTGGAGTAGATCGCACAGGACCTCATCCAGGCAGGTTTTGAATATGTCCAGAGAGGGAGACTCCACAGCTGCCCTGGGCAGCCTGTTCCAGTGTTCTGTTAATCATTTTTGAGGCCCTTTGATGGACTCTTTTCAGGCAGTTCCTGTCCTTCCTGAACTGAGTGGCCCAGAACTGAACACAATATTGCAGATGCAGCCTCACCAGGGCAGAATAGAGGGGGAGGAGACCCTTTCTTGACCTACTAACCACAACCCTTCTAACACACCCCAGAATGTCTTTGGACGCCATGGCCACAAGAACACATTGCTGGTTCGTTTTATTTCATCTCCAGATACACTCTTCTTTAGTTGGAGGTGCTGAGGATCAGAAGTGGTGGGAACCGCTCTTGGCAGGTGCCTTCTTTCTGCACTCCTGCTGGTCAGCAGGAGACCAGTGCCTTAATATGAAGAAATAACAGACTTCGAAGTTGCAACCTGTCAGCAATATGCAGTTGCTTCATTTCATCATAAAGGATGGTCACCATTCTGTGCCTTGGTCTAGCAGAACTAAAGTGGGGGCAAGTAAAGAGAGAAAAAGAGAGTAAGAGAGAAAAAATAATTCAGTGTGTTGTACCTGCTTGTTTGGAGCTAAACAAAAAAAAGGTAAAAAAAATCATAATAAAACTCCTTTGGAGATGCTTTAGAGACTGTATAAGGGCTCAATCATGCTGGTCATTACTTCTCTTTCACATGGTTTTTGTGATTAAAGAACCCCACCATTCTTCTAACGTCAAATACATTTTTTTTAAGCTTGTAATAACTTTTTTTCAAACTTTAATTCTCAAATTAATTTGACAGCTCTCAAACTGAAGGTCTAGAGGGTGTTCTATGAGCTATAAAATCCAATAAAAGTAACAAATGTAAGTTGAGTAAGATTTTATTTCAGGTTTGTTTTTTTTCTCAGAGACTAAGAAGTTGTTCTGAAATTAGCTTCTAAACTGCCTGAAAATGCCTGAATTAGTATGTCTGAATATTTTTACTGAAGTTTTGTTCCCCTGATGATATTTTTTTGTGTATCCTCCTCAGCAGGAAACAGTCCTCAAGATAGCCCTAGGAATTTTTCTCCCAGTGCCTCAGCCCACTTTTCTTTTGCACGAAGGTAAGAGGTTTTCTGTATTACGCAGCATGGATTTTGCATAGAGATGTGGTTGGACCCACATATTAGAAGATAATTGCAACTACATCTGTCAAGACCATAATTTAAGATAACAAGGCTTACCTCACTTATGCGAACTCTCCTAAACTTCGGTTCCAACCAGGTTGTGCTGGATGATTAATACAATGCAATCTTTGGGGGGGAGAGGGAAGTAATTTTTGAAAAATAACTTAATTGTAATACAACCAGCTCAGACACTCTTCACTTACCCACTGATAGATACATGGGGAAATTTTAAGCTACATTCTAAGGTTGTTTTCTTATTTTTTTGTCTTCAAAATGTAAGAAGTGCGTTGTTTGTAAGAGCACTATTAGCGAGGTCGTGAGTTCAGGACCTGATTTTTATTGGCAGCAGCAACTCCATACCTGTAATAGCTGACCTTGACCTGTCCAACTACCTGTATCACCGAGACAGCTCAGTCGTAGGAGGGGTGTGAGGGTTAATTAATATAGATGGGATCTTTGACATCTAAAGTGAATTTGAAGAGGTCTATGAAGTAAATTATTATTAAATAAGCCATAAGCAAAGTTGACAATGTGTTGTGGAGACTGCCTGCTCATGCCAGTGTGGTCCCCTATTACTTAACACCTTTCCAGCCTACTTCAAGTAATATATTAATTAACTCTAATCCTGGGAAAGTAGGCAGTTTATATTTAGACCCAAGAGTGTATTCACAGAAAAATAAATTGGAATGTGGTGGTTTTCTTGTATCATGAAGTATTGCCAGGCATGGAACTGTTATACTTGCAGTAAGACAACAGTTGCTGCTATTGTTTTACTTCATTTATTTTGTAAGTTCAATAAAGTAGCACACACAATCTGTCAGAAGTTAGTGCAAGGAAATTACTTAACTCCTTTTCAGAGTTGTGGAGTGGAGAAAACCTGACTTGTGAATTCCTTTAATATGAAACTAACTATTCTCTGGCAGTGGATTTTGTCCATCTTTCTTAATAGCTTATGATGTCACTTTCTAAATAATACTTTTGCATACTTCATTTGGATTTACTTTGTCTCAGTAGTATCTTCAGAATAAGGAAAGCTTTGTCTTCATGGATTAAGTTTGTGAGCATGTGTTTAGGAAAATTGATTAAATCTCAAAATAACATATAATAGAAAAAGCAGATGTGAAAGACCAAATGTTACTTAGAAATGCAGCGAGCAGGAAGTAGTTTTCCTTTCCCACCCATAATCAACAGAAAGTTTTTATCATTGTTTTCCAAAACCTTAAAATTCAGGAGGAAAAAGTGAGTTGTTTACTAGTGTTTTATTTGGATTTCTACCATTTTTAGAGCCCAGTAATGGTATCTCAATTCTTTAATCAAAGGAATGATAACACCGGAAGTTGCTGTGATTTCAAAATATTCCACTGTTTCAGTGGGATTCAGAAGACTTCCTTTGAAAATTTTCTACAGAAATTGATTTTGTTCTGCATTCATATTGAAAATGGTTTATGACATTAAGGTTAAAGCAGTGTTAATGTAAAATTTTAATACGAGTGTGGTATTTGTATTGTAATTGTCTTCATATAACCTGTAACAGGATGGGCATTGATAGCAAAATGACTTGTGGCTAGTGAGAGCAGTTTTCAGGATGCCTTTTCTGTTTTGCAAATTTACTGATGATACAAAGGAAGGGAAGAACAGCATGTGTGCATCTATGACAGAACAGGTTCAAGGAGCAGAGGTGAGGTGATATAGATATATTAATATTCATTTTCCATCCACTGCTCCCAGTCAGTGGGGTTACCAAAAAGTTAGGAAAGTATAAAGAGGGGAGAGAGTCAAAAGGAAATTGTTCAGAAGCATCCTGTGAGAAAGGAGGGCATCCCAGCTTAGCTATTTCTCATCAGCTGCTCATCAGCATTGGGATGGAGGCAGCCTTCCTGAAGTGCCTTGGCAGCAAGCAGGAGAGGCACCTTTCTCCACCCACTTAGCAGCCTCTGCTAAGCCACCTCTTAGTTCATAGGAGTCCAGCATCTACAAGCCCATAGGTAGGTGACAGATACTTAGTAGCTCAGTAACAAGGTACTTGGTCACTCAGTTGCAGAATATATGGGTCTCACCCATGTTTAAATGCCTTCCAAGTTCCTGTTCTTTTAACTGTGAATATATTTAGTTTGCACAACTGAGCCAAAATGAAGAGGAAAAATCCTTTTCAAATTGTTCATTCATCTGGATGCAGGTCATGCATAGCTGAGGGAAGAGGAGAAGGGAGGAGAATTAATAAATTAAAAACAAAATTAGGAAGGAGCAAGTTTTATCCAGAGTTCAGACTTTGATACAGTTAGCAGTCACTCTAGCACATATTCTTGTTATATTTTAGTGCTATGTATAGTAGTTTCTTTTCCTGTGCTGTATTGTATTCAAGCTGCTGGAGACTGGATGAGTAAATAGGAGGAGAAAATAAAGTGTTAGAAGGAATCTGAGTACCAAGCACTTCATTTACACAGTTTGAAGCATAGGGAGGGTGCATCAAGAACTTTAAGGTTCCTAATTTGACACAACCTAAATTCTCCTCTATGGAATTAGCTTTTTTATGTAAATTGGTCTTGTGTGTGATTTATTCTTTGGCAGACTTGATCTTTGTACTAGCTGTAAAAAAAAGAGCTTCTCCTTTCCCCCACTTTCATACTGTTTGTTAATAAAAACTTGTACTGCTTTGTTATTTATATATTCTTTTGCCTTTTTTATCGTATTTGATACAATTGTACTCCAGTCATGGGCACCGAAATGACAGGTAAATGTTACCTCCTCAAAAACCAAAACATGGCTTCCATAGCTGTGTTTTGGTTTGCCAGTTTGAATGCTCAAGTTCCACATTATGTGTAGTTTACCACAAGCAGTGAAAAACAGAGATTAGTTTTTGTTATGATTACTGGTTTATTCTAAGTGAGCATGAATTTTGAATAAAAACCGTCTTTTCCTGATTTGTGTGTCTGAAGGTTAACAAGTTTGTTTCCACCTAATCACTCTTAGTGGTTACTTGACATTAGCCTGCTAGTTTGCCTGATGTTTTTTGATAGCACCGTGCTTGTATTTCAAGCACACTGTGGTGGTTATTCTGTTCACCATTTCTTATTTCTTACAAATATTCATCTGATGGACTTGAGAGCTGTGAAGATAGTGTCATCCATTTCTATGTGTCTTAGCAAAACACCGTTTCTGTGGACCTGCTAATTCACTTTCTCGTTGTTTCGTTTCATAGACTTTCTTACCAGAAAAACATGGTAGTAAAGAAATTGTAAGCCTGTCATGCTTGCTGAATGCTTGTTTGTTGTGGTCCCCCTGTGAAAGTTTACTCTATTTAAAACCCTGTTTGTTTCATGCTTTCGGAATGAACTTTTACACAGTAATATTTCCACGTTTTTCTGTGTTAGGATACTTCAGTGTTCCTTTTACTAACCTTGGTTTCACAACAGGACTGATGGTCGCCGCTGGTCTTTGGCTTCTCTGCCTTCTTCTGGCTATGGTACAAATACCCCCAGTTCAACTGTTTCTGTAAGTATGCCCTTTACTGTACTGATAGATTTTTATTGCATGCCACATCTTCTCAAATTTAGCTTGCTTCTGTTGGGAGAAGGCAGTGTAGGTTTTGTTACTGTTCACAGACTTTGAATTAGTATGAGAAACAAAACTGCTTTACTTCACTGAAATACAAGAAAACTTTAGTCAATGTGTGCTTTACTTGGAGAAATTTTCTGGCAGTCCTTTGGGGCAATAGGAAGTGACACATGCTGCTTTATTTTAACCATATAGTAGTTAGGCATGGAGTCTGAAGTGACCCCTGATAACAAAGATAAACCAGTCTTTGATATGATTCATTCATCCTAGGTTGGAACTCTTACCTTAAGGGATGAATCATGCATTTGCCTTTTTTGTTCATCAGTAGTGATGTGTTAATACATGATAAGTTAGCTACTTAACATGTTAGATGTCTATAATTAGAACAGAGACTCCTTTGGGATACCCCATATAATGAATATGTCTAATTTGTTAGATTTTGCCTGTTACGAGACTCCTTTCGATGTTAACTTCTATCACTCCCCCTGCCACCGTGCATGTCCTGCCTGACTTGTGCTGTAAACCATGGGATCACATGAGATCCTGCTTCAATACTTGGGAGCTAAGTAGTATTTACCTGTGTTTTGACCTATCTTACATACTTCTGTACTGCAGAGGAGGTAGTGGGTCATGTTACCACCTTAAACTAAGCTGTTTGTCATAGTTGCACCTGGGAGACTGGGGAGATAATCTGGTTTAGAAACAGCAAATAGTAGGCATTTTGACAGTTGCATTGTATCTTCTGCTTGGTTCTTCTAGATCTAGCTGTGAGTCTTCAAAAATTTTGTCTTAGGTCTTATTTTTTACCTTTGGGCTTGTATGAGTAGTGAAAGTAGTGTTTTCTGAACAATAATATTACTAGACATCTGGTATCAAATGTAAAAAAACCTTTTCTTGTACAATTTAAGAATACTTTCTCTTCCCCCAAGTGTGTTCTGTTTCTCGTGCAAAATACTTGTTTCACAGCCTCTAGACTGATAGAGTGTGACCATTTTATGTTATGACCAACTCTTTTGTTCACAAGGGCTTCTGGAAAGTCAGGTCCTGCTGACTTCGGATGAGGTTGAGGGATTTTGTGTATCTTAAGGACAGCTCCTCAGCAGTATTGTTTCTTGATTTCTTCTTTCCTTCCTGTGTAGATCTTACTTTTGCCAAGCAAATCGCTTCGTTTCACAGTAATTCCCTGTCTACTTCCATTCTGCATGTTTGTATGCCTCTTGTTGGAACCAGATAAAATGTGCTGTGCTTTTCACTTAAAACATACTGATGTAAAGGTGGTTATGTCAGATTATAACTAATTGCCATAGCAACCCATCATTATTATATGGAACACACTTGTGGTAGAAAGGAAATGAAAACCTGTGTCAGAAATGTACCAAAACACAGTTTTAATATTCAGTCTTCACTTTTATGTTTTTCCTTTGATGTCCTCAATTTTAAAACAGTAATTCTAGTTCATACACTTCTTTGTCATTGACATTTACCAACTGCTGTGTGCATCCTGGAATATGCAGCAATATTACATCATTTGTTTTGCATTATTTGATAAACACAGCATTGTCATTTGTGTCTTAACTTTAGCAAGACTCTTGTTGAGTTCTCCCTTGACATTTCCTAACTACACAGTAGTACTAAAACCAGATGTCTTTCCTTAGGATTGAACAAACAGTTTCTGACTTGTGGAATGAAACCTTTCTAATAAGTAATGAGATTCTAATGAGGTTCAACAAGACCAAGTGCAAGGTCCTGCATCTGGGTCGAGGCAATCCCAGGCACAAATTCAGGCTGGGCAGTGACTGGTTGGAGAGCAGCCCTGAGGAGAGAGACTTGGGGGTGCTGGTGGACGAGCAGCTCAACATGAGCTCTGAGTGTGCTCTTGCAGCACGGAAAGCCAATCAGATCCTGGGCTGCATCAAGAGAATTGTGGCCAGCAGGTCAAGGGAGGTGATTCTCCCCTCTGCTCAGCTCTGCTGAGACCCCACCTGGAGTACTGCATCCAGTTCTGGAGCCCCTGTGACAAGAGGGATCTGGATGTGCTGGAAGGTGTCCAGAGAAGGGCCATGAGGATGATCAGAGGGCTGGAGCACCTCTCCTATGAGGACAGGCTGAAGGAGTTGGGGCTGTTCAGTCTGGAGAAGAGAAGGCTCTGAGGTGACCTCATTGTGGCCTTCCAGTATCTGAAGGGGGCCTACAGGAAGGCTGGGGAGGGACTTCTCAGGCTATCAGATAGTGATAGGACTAGGGGGAATGGAATGAAGCTGGGGATGGGGAGATTCAGGCTAGATGTGAGGAGGAAGTTCTTCACCGTGAGAGTGGTGAAGCCCTGGAATGGGTTGTCCAGGGAGGTGGTTGGGGCCCCGTCCCTGGAGGTGTTTAAGCCCAGGCTGGACGAGGCTCTGGCCAGCCTGATCTAGTGTAGGGTGTCCCTTCCCATGGCAGGGGGTTGGAACTAGATGATCCTTGTGGTCCCTTCCAACCCTGACTGATACTATGATACTATACTATGATACTAAGTAAGTTTGAATTTTTGTGAAGAAACCAGCAGAAGAGAATTCATGCTATATATTTCTTAAGTTTATCTTGGATTTTTTCCCTCCAAGACTCCACTATGGCTGATGAGCCCTGCAAAAGCACTGAGACAACCTCTGAATTTTAAATCTAGATACTATTCCATTGCTTCTTAATAAAGACGCTTTTCATTTTCTTCTTCTCCCCATTAGACAGTATATCCATAAAATGAAAACTGGAAGCATGCCCATCTAATTGGTTTCATGTACTTCTTCAAAATCTGAGGCAGTTAGCACTGTGCAACCTCCTCCTCCAGTCCTACAAATTCTTGGAGTGAGCAAGAGACCATTTCCTACACAATAGCCTAAGTGTACATGCAGAATGCTCCCTTTTTCAGCATTGGATAGATCAGGTTCACAAGAATCCAGGAATGTATCAACTGTAGACAAGGAACAGTTTTTACACATTGTAAGAGAACACAACTTCTGTCTTTGCAAACAACTGAAAGTCAAAGTAGGGACAGAATTGTCCATGGTAATCATGTTTGTACTCAGCTGAGTGCAGCTCACCATTTCTTGTTAGTCTGTTTTTTCTTGTTTAAATATTGAAAGTCAAGAGATTGATAGAATTACTGATTTCATGGAAGCTTGTGGTTTAGAAGTGGTTCAACTACTGTATGTACCTGTTCTCACAAAGCTAAAACTAAATTAAGGTAATTCCTGCTGAAATGATTCTGTTGAAAAGGAAGTCTTAGTGTGCTATATTCTAGCAAAGCTGGATGCCAGTTAGGAGATGCAGCTGAGATGATTGTGTGTCTTTTGGACAGCGTGCCTGTAAAAATGGCAGTTGCATATTTTTGCAAGTATATTCTTAGAAGTTTATTTGTATAGTGTAAGGAGATAAAGAAAGAGACAAGATTATGAGACAGGTCATCTTGAGTGCGATCACACAGCACTTCCAGGATGGCCAAGGGATCAGGCCCAGCCAGCATGTATTTAGGAAGGGCAGGTCCTACCTGACCAACCTGATCTCCTTCTATGATCAGGTGACCTGCCTGGTGGATCTGGGGAGGCCTGTGGATGTGGTCTACCTGGACTTCAGCAAGGCCTTTGACACTGCCCCCCACAGCAAACTCCTGGACAAGCTGCCAGCCCATGGGTTAGGAACTGGCTGGAGGCTGAGCCCAGAGAGCGGTGGTGAATGGTGCCACATCCTTGGGAATCAGCCCTCAAAAACAAAGGGGTCCAGGAGAGCTGGGCCTACTTCAAGGAAGTCTCCCAGCCATGGGCCTGGCTAGGCCCAAGGCCACAGGGGGTGGGCAGTCTCAGATCTGGCCAGCTGAGACTAGCCTAGCGGGGGGGGGGGGGGGGAGGGGAGGGGGAAGAAGGAGCCCTGGGGATGTGATATTTCTGGGTCTGCTTTGGGGTTTCTTTTGTCACTTCTGGGAAGGGAATTAGCAAGTCTCATTGACAGGGCTTTAAACTAGCTTCGAAGGGGGGAGGGTCGGAAACCAGTGCCCTCAGGCAGGAGTCTGGAGGTGATAAGCTAGACCTAGAGGTGAAACCAGCAGCCCAGCTGCAGTGCATGTACACTAATGCACGAAGCATGGGTAAGAAACAAGAGGAGCTGGAAGCCTTGTTGCAGCAAGAAAGTTATGATGTAGTTGCCATCACAGAGACGTGGTGGGACGACTCGCATGACTGGAGCGCTGCAATTGATGGCTACAGGCTCTTCAGGAGAGACAGGCAAGGAAGAAGGGGTGGAGGGGTGGCCCTGTACGTCAGGGAGGCACTGGATGCTGTTGAGATGGAGATCAGGGATGATAGGGTTGAGTGCTTGTGGGTGAGAATTAGAGGGAAGACCAACAGGGCAGACATCCTGGTTGGCGTCTGTTATAGACCACCCAACCAGGAGGAGGATGTCGATGAGGCATTCTATAGGCAGCTTAAGGCTGTCTCAAGATCACCTGACCTCATTCTCATGGGTGACTTCAACCTGCCTGGTATCTGTTGGGATCTCAACACAGCAGAGAGGAGGCAGTCTAGGAGGTTCTTAGAGTGCATGGAGGACAGCTTCTTATCCCAGGTGCTGCGTGAGCCTACCAGGGGTAAGGCTATGCTTGACCTCCTCTTCACCAACAGGGAAGGGCTGGTGGGTGATGTGGTGGTCGGAGGGTGTTTAGGCACCAGTGACCACGACATAATAGAGTTTTCAGTATGCAGCCAAGCCAAGAGGGGGAACAAGAAGACCTCCACTCTGGACTTCCGGAGGGCAGACTTCAGGCTACTCAAGGAACTAATTCAGAAGGTTCCTTGGGAATCAGCCCTTAAAAACAAAGGGGTCCAGGAGAGCTGGACCTACTTCAAGGAAGAACTATTGAAGGTGCAAGAACAGGCTGTGCCGGTGTGCCGGAAGATGAGCCACCGGGGCAGACGGCCAGCCTGGATGGGCAATGAACTTTTAATAGAACTTAGGGAAAAAAAGAGGGTGTATCATCTTTGGAAGAAAGGGGAGGCAACCTACAGAATGTTTAGGGATGTTGCTAGGTTGTGCAGGAAGAAAATTAGGGAGGCAAAAGCCCATTTAGAACTTAGACTGGCCTCTGCTGTGAAGGACAACAAAAAGTCCTTCTATAAATACATCAATAGCAAGAAGAAGGGCAAGGACAACCTCCACTCCTTGGTTGACACGGAGGGGAACGTTGTAACAAAGAATGAGGAAAAGGCAGAGGTACTTAACACCTTCTTTGCCTCAGTCTTCACTAGCAGGGCAGAACGTCTTCCAGACAGCTGGCCTGCAGAGCTGGCAGAAGGAGCCAGAGAGCTGCATAGTTTCCCACTGCTCCAAGAGGAAGTTAGAGATCTACTTGAGCCGCTTGGACCCCCACAAGGCCATGGGACCACATGGGATCCATCGTAGGGTGCTGAGATTGCTGACAGATGAGCTGTCCAAGCCACTTTCCATCATTTTTCAGCAGTCCTGGCTCACTGGAGAGGTCCCAGAAGATTGGAAGCTGGCCAGCGTGGTGCCCATCCACAAGAAGGGCTGGTTGGATGAGCCAGGGAATTATAGGCCTGTCAGCCTGACCTCAGTGCCAGGCAAGATTATGGAACGGGTCATCTCGAGTGCGATCACACAGCACTTACAGGATGACCAGGGGCTCAGGCCTAGCCAGCATGGATTTAGGAGGGGCAGGTCCTGCCTGACCAACCTGATCTCCTTCTATGATCAGGTGACCCGCCTGGTGGATGTGGGGAGGCCTGTGGATGTGGTCTACCTGGACCTCAGCAAGGCCTTTGACACAGTCCCCCACAGCAAACTCCTGGCCAAGCTGGCAGCCCATGGCTTGGACAGGAGCACACTGTGTTGGGTTAGGAACTGGCTGGAGGGCCGAGCCCAGAGAGTAATGGTGAATGGTGCCACATCCAGCTGGCAGCCTGTCACTAGTGGTGTGCCCCAGGGATCAGTACTGGGCCCCATGCTCTTCAACATCTTTATTGATGATCTGGATGAGGGCATTGAGTCCATCATCAGTAAATTTGCAGATGACACCAAGCTGGGGGCAGCAGTTGATTTGCTGGAGGGCAGAGAGGCTTTGCAGAGGGACCTCGACAGGCTGGACAGATGGGCAGAGTCCAATGGCATGAGATTGAACACATCCAAGTGCCGGATTCTGCACATTGGCCACAACAACCCCAGGCAGTGCTACAGGCTGGGGTCAGAGTGGCTGGAGAGTGGCCAGGCAGAGAGGGACCTGGGGGTACTGGTTGATTGTAGACTGAACATGAGCCTGCAGTGTGCCCAGGCAGCCAAGAAGGCCAATGGCATCCTGGCTTGCATCAGGAACAGTGTGGCCAGCAGGAGCAGGGAGGTCATTCTCCCCCTGTACACTGCACTGGTTAGGCCGCACCTTGAGTACTGTGTCCAGTTCTGGGCCCCTCAGTTTAGGAAGGATGTTGACTTGCTGGAACGTGTCCAGAGAAGGGCAACAAAGCTGGTGAGGGGTTTGGAACACAAGCCCTATGAGGAAAGGCTGAGGGAGCTGGGGTTGCTTAGCCTGGAGAAGAGGAGACTGAGGGGTGACCTTATTGCTCTCTACAACTACCTGAAGGGAGGTTGTAGCCAGGCAGAGGTTGGCCTCTTCTGCCAGGCAGCCAGCACCAGAACAAGAGGACACAGTCTCAGGCTGCGCCAGGGCAGGTTTAGGCTGGATGTTAGGAAGAAGTTCTACACGGAGAGAGTGATTGGCCATTGGAATCGGCTGCCCATGGAGGTGGTGGAGACACCTTCACTGGAGGTGTTCAGGAGAAGACTTGATGAAGACTTGAAGACTTGAAGAACTGGACACAGGACTCAAGGTGCGGCCTAACCAGTGCAGTGTACAGGGGCATAATGACTTCCCTGCTCCTGCTGGCTACACTGTTCCTGATGCAGGCCAGGATGCCATTGGCCTTCTTGGCCACCTGGGCACACTGCAGGCTCATGTTCAGCGTACTGTCAACCAGTAACCCCAGGTCCCTGGGGGTACATTGAGTCACAGAATGGTGGGAAGGGACCTCTGGAAATTAGTCCAACTCCCCTGCCAAAGCAGGAGTACAAAGGGCAAGAATGCATTCCTGTGTGCTTTGAAACTCTCTGGTGGAGACTTCACAGCCTCTCTGGGCAGCCTCAGTGCTCCATTGCCCTCAAATAAAGAAGTTTTTCCTCGAGTTGAGGTGGAGCTTCCTGTGTTGCAGTTTTGTCTGTTGCCTTTTTCCTGTCAGCAGGGCACCACTGAAAAGAGACTGGCCCCTTCTTGACACCCACCCTACAGTTATTTGTAAACACTTGTAAGATGCCCTCTCAGTCTTCTCCCAGGCTAAACATCCCCAGGTCTCTCAGCCTTTCCTTGTGAGAAAAAGGTCTCTTCCAACCTGGTTTATTCAATTCTATTCTAAAGAAAGATGCTCCAGCTTCTTAGTGAACCTTGTAGCCCTCCATTGGACTCTCTCTAGTATTTCCCTGGCCCTCTTGAACTGAGAAGCCCAGAACTGGGAACTGGACTCCAAGTGTGGTCTCACTGGGACAGTGTAGGGAGTGAGGAGAACCTCCCTGACCCTGCTGGCTGCATTCTTCTTGATGCCCCCAGGATACCATTGGCCGCCTTGGCCACAGAGGCACATTGCTGTGCCATACTTTACTGTCCACCAGGACTCCAAGGTGGTTCTCCGTAAAGCTACTGTCCAGCAGGTGAATTCCTAAGCCATACTGGTACAAGACTCTTCACTTAGCCTTGTTGAACATTAAGTTCCCCTTTGCCCAGCTCTCCAATCTGTCCTTTGTGCTAACCCCTGGGAAACACTGGTAGCTACAGATCTCCAGCTACAGTCTGAGCTGTTAGTCACAGCCCTCCCTTACTCTGTTTTTCAGCCACTTCTCAAATCACCTCACTGTCCACTCCTCTAACCCACATTTCCTAAGCTTACCTATGAGAATGTTATGGGAGACAGCGTCAAAAGTCAAGGCAGACAACATCTGCTGCTCTCCATGCTTCTCCCCATTCAGTTACAACATCATTGAAGGCAATCAGGCTAGTCAAACGTGATTTTCCCCTTGGTAAATCCATGCTGGCTACTCCTGATAGCCTTTTCTTCCATGTGCTTAAAGATACTTCCAGAATGAGCTGCTCCATCACCTCCCAGGGATGGAGTTGTGGCTGACTGATGTGGAGCTTTCTGGGTCTTCCTTGCCCTGTTTGAAGACTGGAGTGACACTGGCTTTCCTCCGTCCCTCGGGCACATCTCCTGTTTTCCATAGTCTTTCAATAATGATGGAGAGTGGTAGAGCAACAGTGTCAACCAGCTCTCTCAGCAGTTGTGTGTGTACCCCATCAAGGCCCATGGATTTGTGGGTGTTTAGTTTATCTAAATGATCTCTAACCCAGCCCTTTTCAACCAAGGGAGAGTCTTCCATTGTCCAGGCTTGCTTTTTTACTGCCATAGACTGGGATTCCTGAAGGCTGGTCCTATTAGTAAAGACTAAGGCAGTAACTGCCCTTTCAGCATCCTTTGTTACCAGAGCTCCCACCTCATGAACTGTGTATATATTCTTCACAAGGACATGAAATCCAGTCTGAGGGAAGTAGTTTCAGATTCTACCTCCAAACATTTAGCGTGGCATAGATAGCTAGCTGCACTTTGTAGAAGATAGTAAAACATGATGTACTGCTGTATGTAGTGCAGCTTTATAGATGCATTTTGCAAGGCTAGGTATTTTGATAGAACCTCAATTACATCCCTGTATCTTCCAATTTTGTACTAAGTGGATGGTTTGAGTGTAGTCGCTTTCGCTTGTCAGCCATAGAACCTGTTTTAATAAACGTATTAATTTCTTTTGCTTAATTTGGAATGTACAGGGTTTTGTAAGAGAATAGTTTATGCATCAATAATGTTTGAATAGAGTACATGAATCCATATTCATTATGTAGATTTACAGATAGTGTTGCGGCAATAAGTTGTATTCTGTGGTTATCATACTATTCCTACTCAATTTTTAGCAGACCCCATTTTAACTGTAGTCAGGTATTGGTGTGTATTACTGATATTAGATGTCCTCTTTACCCTAGAGGCGGTTCGAAATACTGAAATTCAGTAGCACTTTCTTCTTGGATTGAAGGAATGTTTTTTTCTTTATACTTAGCTCATGAAGTTGAGACTAATTTACTATTCTTTAAATTGATAGGTGCAGGAAACAGTAGCTACTATTTTTAAATTAAATGGCTTTATTTGTGAGCACTGAATACAATCTTGAAAATATCTTTTTTCACTCTAATAGAAGCTTGTGTTCTCTTCTCTTCTGGTCTCGTAGTCATCCTGCTCATCCCAAGAGAAACTACACCAGTTACCATACCAACCAACACCCGATGAATTACATTTTTTGTCTAAACATTTCTGTACAACTGAGAGTATTGCCAGTGATAACAGATGCAGAACCACGTCAATGCGCCCTCGATCCCGAAGCCTCAGGTGAGTTTGTCTGGAAATAGGGGTTGGGCCTAAATTCACATATTCTGAGGCATTGTTGTTTTGTACATTGGAGTTGTTGGCTGGTTTTGAAGTTGCCAAAGTATAGGGAAATATAGGGCACCCAAGGGTGAATCACAAATAGTTCTTTTGAATTCTTACTTCTGGTTTTGATCATGGTTCAGTGGTTATGTTGTAGGCTGGGTCTTAATGAAGGCAAGCAGCCATGTGAACTGTCTTGACGTGCTAGTCATGATTGCTCTGACTGTAGCACTGGTTCTCTTTCAGATTTCAGACTGTTCACAGAACTAAAGCTTTATTTGCAAAATTAATTTAATATTTATCTAGATCCTACAACTGTCTGGAAAGAAACATGGTAAAGAATGAAAGGGTGGGTCAGACACTCACTTTCTTCAACCAAGGTGAACTTCAGTTACTTGTTTCCCAAAGACGATGCTTCTGCATTTCATTTGCAGTGGCCATTTGCATGAGATGTGTTTTAACTCAGCTTAAGTTTTGAAAATGCAAATGAATGTATGGATAAGTTTCTAAGAGCTAGAAGGGGGAAAAAAACTTAATACTGTATTTCTAGTTATCATATCGATCGTTTCAAAAGCTTAAAAATAGATTCATAGGTATACAAGCCTTAAGGATTGAGCTTTTTACTGCAATATGTTGTAAGTCTGATTTTTCTTTCAAAATGTGTAGACAGTTGTAGCAACTGTAGTTGCTACCCATGTGAAATGTATTAGAAGGCTACAGATTGAAACTACTTTGTATTTATTGCAACATTTTAATCTTTTTTTTCCATTTTAACAATTAAAATTTCCATTTGAACACAATGTATATTGGTGGGGGGAGAAGAAAACAAGCCAAGAATTTTTAGTAAGAAGATCATGCTGCTGAAGAGGTACAATGAAATGACATACCTATCCTATCCTTGGTGAATTTGCCCACGTGGATATCCATGAAAGATTTTCCATATCAGTGAAAGGACTCACCATTGCTCTGTCTTGGGATAAATTTTAATGTTCATTTTTGCTGTTTCAGGAAGCCAAAAGCCAGTTCCTCTGCTTATGCAAGGAACACCCATGTACACATTATGATAAAATCACTTCTAGAGGATAGCGTCCCCTTTGTGGGGTCTTTTATACCAGATAGCATAGGCTAGTGTTACTAATGCAGGAAAGTAAGATGGAAATTTTTCAAAGTAATTTACAAAAGACTGTGTGGTTCATGATAGTAAAATAAGTTGTATAGGTTAGCCAAGGCCATGGGTACCTTTGTGTGTTGTTTTTCTGCAAGTCTTCCAATTCTCTTGGAAGCATAGTGCCCCAGCACTTATGGAACTCATCAATATGTATGGCATTATATGTTGGAAGTTGCTGCTGTTACCTGCTGGTCAGAGTGGAATTAAAGGTCATTTATTTTACTTATCTGCTTAAAAGAAGGAGAAAAAACAAAAGGGAAGAAAGAAGTAATTTTTACCTTTTTTTTTTTTTTTTTTTTTTTTTTTTTAAATAATTTACTTTGCTTCCAGCCCTGGACGTTCTTCTGCCTGCTGTGACAATGAAATAATTATGATGAACCATGTCTACAAAGAAAGATTCCCAAAGGTAATGAATTATATTTAAGTATAAATATCTGTATATGTATCGGGATCTAAATTGGTAGGCTACATAGGTTTTAAGGAAGTGGTGGTTTTGCTATGGGAAGTAATGATCCAGCTCTTATTACAAAGATAAAATCACAATAAATACAGTCCCTGCTGTGAACTGGATATGCATTTGATAAAGATGCTGAACTAGTTTTGTACTGAATCATGCTGGTAAATACACTCTGCTGATTGGAACTAACAGTATGTTGGATTTCAATAGGAGGTGTGTACTTGGCACAAATGTATACTGAATGAGGAAATAAATTTTTAAAAGTGTATCTTGCTGTCCAGTGCAGCATCTGCACATTTTTGCCTTTAATAGTGTTTAATCACTTTCCCAAGCACCCATAATATACTTATTCTAACTGTGAAGTTCAGCTCACAGTTGTGGTGATTTGACTATGAGACACAGAATGAGGACAAGTTGCTGACTTCTCCAGAGGTCTGAGACACAATTGAGTTCTTTGGTACAGGTGTGTGGCTTGAAACACTCTTGGTTGATTCTAGGATTTTGATGACATCTTGAAAAAAGGTAAGGTAAAGCTAATATTGCTGCTCAATAAGTCAGCAAATCGTGGCAAATCCTCTTCATATTTCTGTGAGGAAATATGAGAGAATTTATTTTAGGTACTTCTTCAAACAATCTGAAATGTGAGGACAGGCTGGGAGAATTGGGAGTGTTCAGTGTTGAAAAGAGAAAATGGTTCCAGGGAGACCTTAGAGAAACCTTCTGGTACTTGAGGGTGGCATACAGGAAAGAAGAAGAGATACTTTTTCTCAGGGAATTTAGTGAGAGGATGAAGAGTAATGGTTTCGAACTGAAAGAAGGTAGAGTTTAGATTAGATATTAGGAAGACGTTCTTTACTGTGAGGCTGATGAGCCACTGGAACAGGTTGCCTAAGCCAGTTGAGGATGTCTTCTCCCTGGAAGTGTTCAAGGTGAGTTTGGATGGGGCTTGGAGCAGCCTGATCTAGTGAAAGTTGTTCTGCCCATGGCAGAATGCCTGTAGCTAGATATCTTTTAAATTTACTTCTAACCCAAACTGTTCTGTGGTCTGCGTAGTAGAACAATGAAGCTGTTGCTTGTGGGAAATGTCAGCTGTCACTTTGCCTTTCAGTTTGCTTTCCTTTTTGCTTGTCTTTTAATGCAGATAGACTGTAGGTAATACAGAAATGCTGTGGAATCAGAAATAAGCTTTGAGGCTTTGAGTTTCATGTTGAGCTGATTTAACATATAGTGTATCTGTCTATAGGCCACAGCTCAGATGGAAGAGAAGCTGCAGGACATTATAACAAATCATTCTCCAGAGAATGTACTTCCCCTGGCAGATGGAGTGCTCAGTTTTACCCATCATCAGATCACAGAACTGGCTCGAGATTGTTTGGATAAATCCCACCAAGGCCTCATCACGTCACGATACTTTGTTGAATTACAGCAGAAGTTAGACAAATTGCTACAGGAGGTATGGGCTTGAAAAATGACTTAAGTATGTTTTTCTAAGACTTGCTTTGAAATAATCAAGACTGTTCACTCAAATAATTGTCAAAGTGGTATTCATAGTGGTTTTGTGTTCACTAAGACTGGACCACTACTAAGAGCATTAAAGCATCCTACTCACAAACAGCAACTTTTTGTCATGCAGTGCAAGTTATAAATCGCTTACAAAAGTGTGCGCATAAGCTCTGAATGAGGAGGCCATTTACTGTGGGTTAATGTGGAAACATACACACTCTCCTTTTAATCAACCCTGATAATTGCCTATGTTGAGAAAGCAGATAGCAACCTTCATCTTTCTATTAGGTAGAAGTTACTAAATTATTTAAATACTAATATTATTCATGTAAAAATTAAGCTGTTTAAAAACTGCATACTTTCTGACAATAAATGTTGAAACTTCAGAGAATAACCGGGTAAATGCATTAAGAACTTGAGACTTGACAAAATAAATGTGCTATGACATAAATCACTGCAGTTTATGAATGTGTCATTTTAAAAACTGAGTATAGCATGTAAAGTACTAATTTTTTAATGTGGAATTTGTGTTTTTGAACCAAATTTAATGTGATAGACCAGCAGATTTGATACTGACTTGAAATTTTCCAGCTGGGATATTAAGATACCATGACTCTTTTAATTTATGTCTTTTTTCTGCTTTCTTTTGAAGGCAGGCACAGGTTTTGCTTGATAGGTGGGGTTTTTTCCTATATTGCTTTTTTTATATCTTCCATTCAGTAAACAGGTCTTCTGCAACTGTGGAATGTTTTAGAATAGAATAGAATTACCAAGGTTGGAAGAGACCTTGAAGATCATCGAGTCCAACCTGTAACCACAACCTCACAACTAGACCATGGCACCAAGTGCCACATCCAGTCCCCTCCTGAACGCCTCCAGGGACGGAGACTCAACCACCTCCCCGGGCAGCCCATTCCAATGACGAATCACTCTCTCGGTGAAGAACTTTCTCCTCACCTTGAGCCTAAACTTCCCCTGGTGCAGCTTGAGACTGTGTCCCCTTGTTCTGGTGCTGGTTGCTAGGGAGAAGAGGCCAACCCCCTCCTGGCTACAACCACCCTTCAGGTAGTTGTAGAGAGCAATGAGGTCGCCCCTGAGCCTCCTCCTTTCCAGGCTAAACAGCCCCAGCTCCCTCAGCCTCTCCTCATAGGGCTTGTGCTCAAGGCCTTTCACCAGCCTTGTTCCCTTCCCTGGACACGTTCAAGTGTCTCAATGTCCTTCTTAAACTGAGGGGCCCAGAACTGGACACAGTACTTAAGGTGCGGCCCAACCAAAGCAGAGTACAGGGGCACAATGACCTCCCTGCTCCTGCTGGCCATACTATTCCTAATGCAGGCCAGGATGCGGTTGGCCCTCTTGGCTGCCTGGGCACACTGCTGGCTCATGTTCAGCTTCCCATCAACCAGCACCCCCAGGTCCCTCTCTGGCCGCTCTCCAGCCACTCTGACCCCAGCCTGTAGCATTGCATGGGGTTGCTGTGGCCAATGTGCAGAACCCGGCACTTGGATGTGTTAAATGTCATGCCGCTGGATTCTGCCCATCTGTCCAGCCTGTCCAGGTCCCTCTGCAGAACTCTCCTACCCTCTAACAGATCAACACCTGCCCCCAGCTTGGTGTCATCTGCATACTTGCTGATGATGAACTCCATACCCTCGTCCAGGTCATCAATAAATATATTGAACAGGATGGGGCCCAGCACTGATCCTTGGGAGACACCACTTAGTGACTGGCTGCCAGCTGGATGTGGCACCATTCACCACCAGTCTCTGGGCTCAGCCCTCCAGACAGTTCCTATCCCAGCACAGAGTGCTGCTGTCCAAGCCACTGGCTGCCAGCTTGTCCAGGAGTTTGCTGTGGGGTACAGTGTCAAAGGCCTTGCTGAAGTCCAGGTAGACCACATCCACAGCCTTCCCCACATCCACCAGGCAGGTCACCTGATGATAGAAGGAGATCAGGTTGGTCAGGCAGGACCTGCCCTTCCTAAATCCATACTGGCTGGACCTGATCCCTTGGCCATCCTGGAAGTGCTGTGTGATTGCACTCAAGATGACCTGTTCCATAATCTTGCCTGGCACTCAGGTCAGGCTGATAGGCCTGGAATTCCCTGGCTCCTCCTTCCAGCCCTTCTTGTGGATGGGCATCACGTTGGCCAGCTTCCAGTCATCTGGGACCTCTCCAGTGAGCCAGGATGATGGAGATGTGGCTTGGCCAGCTCATCTGCCAGGTCTCTCAGCACCCTAGGATGGATCCCATCCGGTCCCATGGACTTGTGACGATCCAAGCGGCTAAGCAGGTCTCTAACTACTTCCTCCTGGATCACAGGGGAACTATACTGCTCCCTGACTCCATCTGCCAGCTCAGGAGGCCACTTGTCCAGAAGACAACCTATCCTGCTATTAAATATTGAGGCAAAGAAGGTGTTAAGTACCTCTGCCTTTTCCTCATCTTTTGTTACTGTATTTCCCTCCATGTCCACTAAGGAGTGGAGGTTGTCCTTGCCCCTCCTCTTGCCATTAATATATTTGTAGAAGGATTTTTTGTTGTCCTTCACAGCAGTGGCCAGTCTAAGCTCTAAATGGGCTTTTGCCTCTCCTAAATTTTTTCCTACTTGACCTAGCAACATCCTGAAACATTTCATGGGTTACCTCTCCTTCCTTCCAAATATGATACACCTTCTTTTTCCCCCTAATTCACTCAGAAGTTCATTGCCCATCCAGGCTGCTGTCTGCCCCAGTGGCTCATCTTCCGGCACATTGGCACAGCCTGTTCCTGTGCCTTCAAGATTATTTTTCTTGAAGTAGGTCCAGCCCTCCAGGATGCCTTTGTTTTTAAGGGCTGTTTCCCAAGGTACCTTCTGAGTTAGTGCCCTAAGTAATCTGAAGTCTGCCCTCTGGAAGTCCAGAGTGGAGGTTTTGTTGCTGCCCCTCTTAGCTTGACTGCAAGTTGAAAACTCAATTATTTCATGGTCACTGGACCCCACACAGCCTCCAACCACCACATCTCCCACCAGACCTTCTCTATTGGTAAAAAGGTCAAGCACAGCCTTACCCTCTGTTAGGCTGACGTTGCAGCTGGGATAAGCAGCTATCCTCCAAGAATCTCTTAGACTGCCTCTTCTGTGTTAAGTTCCCAATTGATACCTGTCAGGTTAAAATTGCTCATAAGAACAAGGTCTGGTGATATTGTATAAGCAGCTAGAGGCTGACTCAAGAATTAATCAACATCTTCATCCTGGTTGGGTGGTCTATAATGTACTCCAACCAGGATGTCAGCCTTGTTTGCCTTCCCTCTAATTCTCACCCACAGGCACTCAACTTGATCATCCTTAATCTCTAGTTCCATGGCATCTAGAGCCTCCCTTATGTACAGGGTCACCCCTCCGTCCCTTCTCCCTCTCCTGTCTCTCTTGAAGAGCCTGTAGCCATCAATTACAGTGCTTCAGTCACGTGAGTCATCCCACCATGATTCTGTGATGGCAACTACATCATAACTTTCCTGCTGTAACAAGGCTTCCAGCTCCTCTTGTTTGTTACCCATAATGTGTGTGTTAGCGTGCATGCACTTCAGCTGTGCTGCTGGTTTTACCCCTGACTCCAGCTTACCATCCTCACTCTCCTGTCTGGGGGACTGGTTTCAGCTGAAAGAATAGCTGAAAGAAATTTGAAAGGCAGTTCAGACTGTTGTGCAACTGTTGCCAAACCTTCCAGAAGTCTTCTTCTGTATGTATTTTATAGCATTTTCCTCCCTTTGTTGTAATCTTTGTAGAACTCACCTATCGTTCTTTCCTTCAACATGTACCTTTATGTGGAGGCTCTCTGCATAGTTTTTCCATATATATGTCAATGTCATTTTAGTCTAATATGTGGCCATAGGAAATCAGCAGCAGTTTGGCATGGGTATTCACAGTATCACAGTACCACTAAGGATGGAAGGGACCTTGAAGATCATCAAGTCCAACCTGTCACCACAGACCCCACGACTAGACCATGGCACCAAGTGCCATGTCCAGTCCCCTTTGAACGCCTCCAGGGACGGCGACTCCTCCACCTCCCCGGGCAGCCCATTCCAATGACGAATCACTCTCTCGGTGAAGAACTTTCTCCTCACCTTGAGCCTAAACTTCCCCTGGTGCAGCTTGAGACTGTGTCCCCTAATTCCTTATGTTCATTAACATTTCTTCAATCGGGTTTCAATTCATTCTAAAATTGACTAATTGAGACACAGCTGTGTTTGTAGAGAGATTTGTGTTGTATTGGATCATGGCCCCTTTTTCAAGGGACTATGCATCACTGTGGGTTTTTTCAAAAGGAAGTAGATATTATGTCTATTGCAGGCATTTCTGTTGTTAACAGAGTTACAATTGTACAACTGGGATCACTTAAATTTGAATTGCAGCATTGCTCAAATTCTTGTTATTTCTCCTAGCATCAAGAAATTGACATGCTCTTTGTTTCAAGTACATGCTTCAACTCTCAAAGGTCTTGCAGATGCCTTCCCAAGTAGTGCATCAAATATGCTTTTTTCTATTATCACTCTCTTTTTATCTTTTAGGCTCAAGAGCGATCTGATAGTGAAGAAATGGCATTTGTTAGGCAGCTTGTCCGAAAAATTTTGATAGTTATTGCTCGTCCTGCTCGCTTACTGGAGTGCCTGGTAAGGTCATGCTTAGTATATTTTTCACTTCTTAGCATAGGAACATTTCTGGCTTAGTATTCAAGGTCTTTTACAACTGTTTTTTGAAAAGATATCAAACAGTGGCGTAGAACTTCATTGTTGGCGAGACCCTTTCTGCTTCTATTTTCAGGAACATGAAGCTGACAGGGACCTCCTACAGCTGTGTTTTGTTCCCTGCTGTTGCAAATACTGTGTTGTACAATTCTTTTTATCTACTGAAGAGGCTGCTCTTTGAATTTAATTGGGTTTTATTCCATTGTTTTGTTTGACTTCGCTATTCCTGGGGAAGACTGTTCTGGAATCACAATTGCTTGGTGGTTTTCCTGTTTTTCTTATAAGTTTCATAATTTTGTTTCACTCTAGAGCTATAAGCAGCTTGCAGTCAGGTCTGCAGTGTCTGGTTTGGGAGAAACAGGAGCAGAGGGATTAAGGTATCTGTATATACACATAGTTGGAGTTATATTGGGTATCAGAAGGAGCAGAAGAGTTAATTAAATTTATGCAGGACCACAGCACTGATACTGCTGGACTGGGAATAGCTTGTGCGAGACCTTGAGTGTGTTTCTGCTTATCCTGCCCATCTATGTGAGCTGGGATGGCTCAGGTGTGGGAAGTTGCTCCTGTGCACAGAGCAAATGTACTCCTGTTGTTAGTGGAGCTAATAAAGCTTTGCAGAACACTGTGTACTCAGGAGGACAGTGTAGGTGTCCAAATACCACGTAAGAGCCAGACGAAGTCCCAAGAGGCCTGGCAGGCAGCCTGAGCTGACTGTTGGGCCACTCTGCTTGCCAGTACTAGGATCACAATCCTGATGTTGCATACAGATATTTGAGGCTGGCAAAGCTTATGTGGGAGCTGTTAGCCTGCTGCTAGACTCAGATTGTCCCTGGAAGTGTCATAAATCCATTTGCATGGCACTGATCTAGCAAGGTTTTCCAACCTCATTTTAACTCTGTGCTGTGCCTTTTCATTTGTGGCACAGTTATCCACAACCTGGCTCATTCAGCTGTGAGCATTTTAGAATAGAATTAACCAGGTTGTAAAAGACCTTTGAGATCATCAAGTCCAACCTATTATCCAACACCATCTAATCAACTAAACCATGGCACCACACGCCAGATGCAGTCTCTTCCTAAACACCTCCAGTGATGGTGACTCTACCACCTCCCTGCGCAGCCCATTCCAATGGCCAATCACTCTCTATGAAGAACAACTTCTTAACATCTAGCCTAAACCTCCCCTGTCACAGCTTGAGACTGTGTCCTCTTGTTCTGGTGCTGGTTGCCTGGGAGAAGAGACCAACCCCCGCCTGTCTACAACCTCCTTTCAGGTAGTTGTAGACAGCAATAAGGTCTCCTCTGAGCCTTCTCTTCTCCAGGCTGAACAACCCCAGTTCCCTCAGCCTCTCCTCATAGGGCTTGTGTTCCAAACCCCCCACCAACTTTGTTGCCCTTCTCTGGACATGTTCCAGCAAGTCAACATCCTTCCTAAACTGAGGGGCCCAGAACCAGACACAAGACTCAAGGTGTGGCCTAACCAGTGCAGTGTATAGGGGCAGAATGACTTCCCTGCTCCTGCTGGCCACACTTCCTGATGCAGGCCAGGATGCCATTGGCCTTCTTGGCCCCCTGGGCACACTGCAGGCTTATGTTCAGCCTACTGTCAACCAGTACCCCCAGGTCCCTCTCTGCCTGGCTGCTCTCCAGCCACTCTGACCCCAGCCTGTAGCACTGCATGGGATTGTTGTGGCCAATGTGCAGAACCCAGCACTTGGATGTGTGAGAGCTGCCTCTCTTTTGTTTTGGAAACACCATGCCTCAAGTGTTCCCACTTGCAGTTAGTTCATGATTTGCAGTTCAGAAGTAATCTAAAATAAGATCTGTGCTCTGAATCAGCATGAAAGAGATATTTTTAAAGGAAAAGGCTATAGAGAACAGGATGTCTTAGAATGTTCTGTCTCTGCCATGGCACCCAAACTTGTATACTCTGAAGTGCTCATTCCATGCCTAGAGGGATCCTCTCTGTTGACAATATTCATATAATCTTTTTCAACCTCCTTGCACAGTTTCTCACATGATGCCTTGTTTTCCTTCTGGTCTGCATTCTCTCTCATCACACATCTGAAAATGTCCTTAAATGCATGATATGGGATGACAACCCACGCTTTCTTTGTGATGTGTTCTTTCCCTCCATGTTTGCTGACTCTTGCTCACTTAACCCCAATGGCATCATTATCCTTTGGCTTTTTAATTTGAGTTCTCTTCTGGTGACCCATTTGTCCATTAGTTCATTCTCCCTAAAAGTTCCATATTATAGCTAACTTGTCCAGATCTCCATTCACGTAGTTCCAGTTTTTACCCCTGGGGTTTTGTCCTAGGCTACTTGCTCTGCCTCATCGTGGTTCAGGCTGAGCTATTTTACATTCTATAACCCTTCCTTTGCTGGTCCTGCTGATGGAAGTGGAAGAAGAGTGTTGCAAGGCCAGAAGAATGCTGTCTTTTAGAGTACAGTAAACCAGGTTGGAAGAGACCTTCAAGATCATGTCCAACCCATCATCCAACACCATCTAATCAACAAACCATAGTATCACAGTATCACCAAGGTTGGAAGAGACCTCAAAGATCACCGAGTCCAACCTGTCACCACAGACCTCATGACTAGACCATGGCACCAAGCAGCCCATCAAGTCTCCTCATAAACAAATCCGGTGATGGTGACTCCACCACCTCCCTGCGCAGCCCATTCCAATGGCAAATCACTCTCTCTATGAACAACTTCTTCCTAACACCCAGCCTAAACCTCCCCTGTCACAGCTTGAGACTGTGTCCTCTTGTTCTGGTGCTGGTTGCCCGGGAGAAGAGACCAACCCCCACCTGGCTACAACCTCTCTTGAAGTAGTTGTAGACAGCAAGAAGGTCTCCCTGAGCCTCCTCTTCTCCAGGCTAAGCAACCCCAGCTCCCTCAGCCTCTCCTCATAGGGCTTGTGCTCCAAACCCCTCACCAGCTTTGTTGCCCTTCTCTGGACACGTTCCAGCAACTCAACATCCTTCCTAAACTGAGGGGCCCAGAATTGGACACAGAACTCAAGGTGTGGCCTAAACAGTGCGGAGTACAGGGGCACAATGACTTCCCTGCTCCTGCTGGCCACACTGTTCCTGATGCAGGCCAGGATGCCATTGGCCTTCTTGGCCCCCTGGGCACACTGCAGGCTCATGTTCAGCCTACTGTCAACCAGTACTCCCAGGTTCCTTTCTGCCTGGCCGCTCTCCAGCCACTCTGACCCGAGCCTGTAGCACTGCATGGGGTTGCTGTGGCCAGTGTGCAGAACCCGGCACTTGGATGTGTTCAATCTCATGCCCTTGGATTCTGCCCATCTCTCCAGCCTGTTGAGGTCCCTCTGCAAAGCCTCTCTACCCTCCAGCAGATCAACTCCTGCCCCCAGCTTGGTGTCATCTGCAAATTGACTGATGATGGACTCAATGCCCTCATCCAGATCATCAATAAAGATGTTGAAGAGCATGGGGCCCAGCACTGATCCCTGGGGCACACCACTAGTGACTGGCCGCCAGCTGTATGTGGCACCATTCACCACCACTCTCTGGGCTCGGCCCTCCAGACAGTTCCGATCCCAGCACAGATTGCTGCTTTCCAAACCACAGGCTGCCAGCTTGTCCAGGAGTTTGCTGTGGGGGACTGTGTCAAAGGCTTTGCTACATCCAAACTACATCCACAGGCCTCCTCACATGCACCAGGCGGGTCACCTGATCATAGAAGGAGAACAGGTTGGTGAGGCAGGACCTGCCCTTCCTAAATCCATACTGGCTGGACCTGATCCCTTGGCCATCCTGTAAGTGCTGTGTGATCGCACTCAAGATGATCTCTTCCATAATCTCGCCTGGCACTCAGGTCAGGCTGACAGGCCTGGAATTCCCTGGCTTCTCCTTCCAGCCCTTCTTGTGGATGGGCATCACGTTGGCCAGCTTCCAGTCTTCTGGGACCTCTTCAGTGAGCCAGGCCAGGCTCTTTGTTGAGAGTTTTAGAGCAGTGATTGCAGGGACAGCTAGCACAGCTTCCTTAAGGTGTTGTTCCCTCAGGTGGGATCTTTAGGTGATTCAAACAGGAACGTACAACTCTGCACCGTATGTTTCTATAGAGGCATGTAGCTTGAACAAATTCAAGCCTACTGCCTACTGTCACAAATACATTTGTCATGCAAGAATGTGTTAAGCCTACTCCATAAGCTTCACTGGAATTGTGTACTCTTACAGAAACAATGTTGTTTTTCTACAGCACCCTTATGGAAACTTTTGAATAATATTGGCTGATATTTTGAAATGTCTCTCAGACATAGGTACTGAATGGAGGAAAGTTCATTGTAGGAAATAAACCCAGTACATTTGTTGTGAGACAGGAGTGACATCAGTTTTCTGATGGTGATGTTAGCTCAGAATTTCATAGTATGTCAATTCCTGGTTTTATTTATTTGATAATCATGAATAAAGCTTTTGCAGTCCCATGTGTCAAGAGCCTTCATTTGTGTATGAAAAATAAAGTACAGAGTTCAAAGTAAAGGTCAGAAAATAAAGTTGTTGCTTCTAATTATAGAATAGAATAAATGAGGTCGGAAGAGACCTTCGAGATCATCACATCCAACCCCTCATCCAACACCACCTAATCAACTAAACCATGGCACCAAGCACCCCATCAAGTCTCCTCCTAAGCACACCCAGTGGTGGTGACTCCACCACCTCCCTGGGCAGCCAAGCCCTATGAGGAGAGGCTGAGGGAGCGAGCTGGGGTTGCTTAGACTGGAGAAGAGGAGGCACGGGGGGACCTTATTGCTGTCTACAACTACCTAAAGGGAGGTTGTAGTCAGGTGGGGGCTTATGCATGTGTGTGTGTATATGTGTATGTGTATTTAGAGAGATACATGAATACTCACATGTATTCTTATGATTAGAAGTATCTCTTTCAAAATTACTTTGACTTACTAGAAAGTGGAGGAGAAGCTGTGTATTTGCTACTCTAGCAGGTAGATAGGAATTATTGGCACATCATCCCATGGTTGTGTTCTTCAGTGCCAAGGAGTTATGTATGTGAGATACAGTTGTGGAAAGCATTTCAGGTGAGGAAAGTTTGGCTGAAGTAATTTTTAGTTACTTCATTTAGATTTTTAAGCTGTTCAGCAGCATCCTGAGACTGAGCTAAATGAGAGGGGTTTGTGGCAAGTCCTTAGGAGCAGGCTAGAGATAATGAAATATGTTTTGCATCAAATGAAAAATTGTTATTATTTCCACAAGACTGTAAATTCCAAAGGCGCTTTGTTTCAGCTGCACTGCTGCTTTTCCAGTAGCCACAGCAGTTTGAATGCTTTCAGCAGTTTGAATGCTTTCTTGGGGGTGCTGGTGGACGAGAAGCTCGACATGAGCTCTCAATGTGCGCTTGCAGCCCGGAAAGCCAATCGGATCCTGGGCTGCATCAGGAGAAGTGTGACCAGCAGGTCAAGGGAGGTGCTTCTCCCCCTCTACTCAGCTCTGGTGAGACCCCACCTGGAGTACTGCGTCCAGTTCTGGAGCCCATATTACAGGAGAGATGTGGACGTGCTGGAGCGTGTCCAGAGAAGGGCCACGAGGATGATCAGAGGGCTGGAGCACCTCTCCTATGAGGACAAACTGAAGGAGTTGGGGCTGTTCAGTCTGGAGAAGAGAAGGCTCCGAGGTGACCTCATTGTGGCTTTCCAGTATCTGAAGGGGGCCTACAGGAAGGCTGGGGAGGGACTTCTCAGGCTATCAGGTAGTGATAGGACTAGGGGGAATGGAATGAAGCTGGAAATGGGGAGATTCAGGCTAGATGTGAGGAAGAAGTTCTTTACCATGAGAGTGGTGAAGCCCTGGAATGGGTTGTCCAGGGAGGTGGTTGAGGCCCAGTCCCTGGAGGTGTTTAAGACCAGGCTGGACGAGGCTCTGGCCAGCGTGATCTAGTGTAGGGTGTCCCTGCCCATGGCAGGGGGGTTGGAACTAGATGATCCTTGTGGTCCCTTCCAACCCTGACTGATTCTGTGATTCTATGATTCTATGAAACTGAAACTTGATACCTAGTTTCTCAAGCTATCTTCCTAGTTAGGATGTTGAGTTCCGAGGTCCTGGGCAGTCTGAGGACCTAGGATAGGAGCAGGCAGATTAAACCCCCATGAAGTTACGGCAGACCACAGAACAACCTGCAGGATTGCTATCTAGCTCACCATTCTGCCTTGCTTCTAAAATTTTACAGAACTGACTGACTTTAATTTAGAAAACCTTGCTTCATGACATTTCAGCTTTTAGGATCGCTGGCTGGCACAAACATCTTGAAGAATGTAATGGCTATGTGAGACATGGTTTGTTATGAATTAATGTAGGTATAAGTGTCTGTTCAGAAAAATCGCAAACATTCTCATAGAATTCCTTGTTCCTGTCAATGCTTTCCTATTTTTATCATCTCATAAAGAAGTAAACTTAATGTATTTCCAGGGGACTTAAAGGATTTGCAGGAATTTGAGCTTCTGTTATTTGTTCCTTTTTTGGAGGCTTGCCGTTTACACATGGTATAAATTATACTTGCAATATAATTGGTTCCCAAAGGAGAATGTTTCATTACAGATTACGAACAACTGGATCAATGAAGTTCAAATGTTATTTTCAGCAACTTAAGATTTTTACAGTTCTAAAATTGGTGATTTATATTATTATTTCTCGGTTTGGTAATTACAGTGTATATATATTGGCTAAAAATACTTCGAAATTTCATTCGGAAGTAATGTTTTTACATAGTTTCTTTATTTCAGTAACAGAATTTTACATGCAAGTGGCTGCTGGGGAAAAGTCTTCTATATGTCAAATGCTATTACTCCTGATTATAGGTCATTTCTCTCTGAACATTATGGGAAGCTCTGAGGGCCAAGAACATGGTATTGTTATAAAGTAGTGTTCTGAAATAATGGTATGAAATGCCAGTGCATGGAATTCATTGCAGCATGTTACACTGTATAGGAATAATAACAAATACACTGCTAGCAGTGGAATAAAGAGGTATTGTTTTTAATAAGGGAAATGTGGAAATGTAAAATATTTGAAATAGAAGAAGCAAAGGAAGTTTTTATGTTGGGCTTTGAGGCTTCACTTACAGAATACAGAATTACAGGTTGGAAAAAGACCGTTGAGATCATGGAGTCCAACCTATTACCCAACACTAATCAACTAAACCATAGCACTAAGTGCCTCACCCAGTCTCTTTAGTTTGTACAAAGAGAATGATGGTGGCTATTTGTCTTCTAGGAATTTGATCCTGAAGAGTTCTATTATCTTTTGGAAGCAGCTGAAGGCCATGCTAAAGAGGGGCAAGGCATTAAAACAGACATCCCACGATATATTATTAGCCAGCTGGGCTTAAATAAAGATCCTCTGGAAGGTAAGTGTGTTTTCTGGTCCAGATATGGGCTTCACGATTCTTTCTTCTCAGTGTATTTAATTATTCTGATAATCTGCATGTATGTGAAAAGGGTCAAATCAAAGATGGGAGTAGAACAAGCATTCACTAACCCCCCACAGTATTTTCTGCTGTGAATAGCGTTCAGAAATGCTTTGTCAATGATGATTGTTGTCTGCAGCCTGGCAATGCAGCATGTGATTTCAGCTGTAGGTGAAATTTACTGGTATAATTGAATAGCAGCTGTTAACTAACTGTAGGTAAATGGAGCTGGATGGAGGTGTTATTTGCTTGTCAGTGCTACTAGACTCTTAGAGTCCTTGAGAAGAATCCCTCCCATTCATATTAAAACTGAAACATTTCTGGGTAATTTCTGTGTCCATATTGAAGACTTTCCTACAGAGAACTTGAGTTCTGATGAAAGTATTGGCAATGCAGAATACTTGTTTGTTTGATTCTTATTTTAAGCTAGTGTTGGGAAAATAATGTCTTTGGCCTCCTAACTCTTGTGTCCTGAGACCAGATTCTATCACTGGTGACAAACTGAAATTGATTCATCACATTCAGGGCTAGTCCTGCAATTTGGAAGAAATAGGCAAAAATGCTGTCAAGGAAAATGAGCCTAGCTAATGCCAAGAGCTACAATAAACCCAACCCTCCCCTGCCTTTTTTTTTTCCCTTAACCAGATCTCATGATGCAAGATCGCATTTCCTTAAATCAAAGGAGTAGTCACTGTGTGTTGAAAGAAAACTCCGTTGTGTTCAGCTGAGACCTAACTCAATTAGATGAGATATTGTTACACATGATATTCACAATACATTAACAGATTAAAAGAAAGTTACACCTTTTATTAGTCCACTTTCTGTCTTCATGGGATAACTTTCTATTCCAAATTTACTTTATCTGAGACATAGATTAAAGCAGCTCTGACAGATTTTGCTTGGATTCTGTTATGAATGGGCCACACAAGAAAATTTCGAAGTTTCTTGTGAGAGTTGTTTTATTGAAAAAAGGAAAAACAAGGGAAAGAAGCGACACGCCGGGCTGCAGAGACTCCCCTTCAGCACCTCCAGTCTTGGCCAAAAAGCCCCTTACAATTACCATCTTTTCTTTATATAGCTACATTATCTACATATGCATGCTTATGCTTAATAGAAGGCAGGGATATGATAA
The DNA here is from genome assembly GCA_033816785.1 of Picus viridis. Classification (NCBI taxonomy): domain Eukaryota; kingdom Metazoa; phylum Chordata; class Aves; order Piciformes; family Picidae; genus Picus; species Picus viridis. The sequence goes on from CM066606.1 coordinate 56,661,076, forward strand.
TGAGTTCTATCAAATTCCTGGGCTTCTTGAGCATACGTTTTCCTTGTGGTAAGGGTCTTTCGGGGGTCACAGATGAAGCAGGGGAGGTCTTTCTTCTGTATCCTTTGAAGAACCACATCTTCTCACACTGGCACAGCTGTTCAGGACTTAGATCACAGTATCACAGTATTACCAAGGTTGGAAGAGACCTCAAAGATCATCGAGTCCAACCTGTAACCACAAACCTCACAACTAGACCATGGCACCAAGTGCCACATCCAGTCCCCTCTTGAACACCTCCAGGGACGGCAACTCAACCACCTCCCGGGCAGCCCATTCCAATGATGAATCACTCTCTCGGTGAAGAACTTTCTCCTCACCTCGAGCCTAAACTTCCCCTGGTGCAGCTTGAGACTATGTCCCCTTGTTCTTGGTGCTGGTTGCTAGGGAGAAGAGGCCAACCCCTTCCTGGCTACAACCACCTCTCAGGTAGTTGTAGAGAGCAATGAGGCCACCCCTGAGCCTCCTCTTCTCCAGGCTAAACAACCCCAGCTCCCTCAGCCTCTCCTCATAGGGCTTGTGCTCAAGGCCTCTCACCAGCCTTGTTGCCCTTCTCTGGACACGTTCAAGTGTCTCGATGTCCTTCTTAAACTGAGGGGCCCAGAACTGGACACAGTACTCAAGGTGCGGCCTAACCAAAGCAGAGTACAGGGGCACAATGACCTCCCTGCTCCTGCTGGCCACACTATTCCTAATGCAGGCCAGGATGTGGTTGGCCTTCTTGGCCACCTGGGCACACTGCAGGCTCATGTTCAGGCAGCTGTCGATCAGCACCCCCAGGTCCCTTTCTGTTTGGCAGCTCTCCAGCCACTCCAACCCCAGCCTGTAGCTCTGCATGGGGTTGTTGTGGCCAAAGTGCAGCACCCAGCACTTGGACTTGTTGAATGCCATCCCATTGGACTCCGCCCATCTGTCCAGCTGATCGGGGTCCCTCTGCAGAGCCCTTCTACCCTTTTACCTAGATAAGGTAAACATTCTGCAGTCCTGAGAAAGCTGGCATTTACTTATCATCTCAGGCTCTCTTTCAAACCAAAACAGTCTGAACATTTACCCTCTGTTCTCAAGCCAATCATCCTTCCACCCTGAATATTGTATTTTGTAACACAAATCACAAACCACTATTGCATTTATAGCAGACCCACATTTTTTTTTTTTGTACCATTGATTTGTGTTATTGCTTCCAGATTTTTCAGCTTTTTCTTAATTAGATCATAATTGGATTCCTCTGTCCTAGTCACTTCCAAATCATAGCCATCTACTTGCAACTTATTAATACCAAATAATAGTTACAGAAATTGATATAGATCAGTGTTACAATTATTCCAACAAGCCAATTGACATTTGATAATCAAGAAGTTAAATTTTTGAACCCACAGGAAATATCCAATTACATACCTACAATACCTTACATTTATAATCACACACACCCTCAGCATATAAGAAATCTAAAGCTAACTCGTTTTGAGTGAATATTTGTTAAGCTTTTATCACATCTATGCTTACATTCATTATAATATAGCAGAAAATCATAGTGCAGCAGAAAAAACTTAACATTGCTTTTCTAAGTTTTAGTGGGCCTAATTACTAATTCAACCTGTTTACCATTACTAATGTTGGAAGAGAATTTATCCACACATGGGAACATGGTCTTTGATTTTGATTGGACTCCTTATACAAAAATATGGCTAGGATCAAGATTAGGCTCCATTAGTATATGCTAACTCTGCCTCCTTAGCCTACTAGGGTGCAACCAGCAGCCAGGTATGATGTCTTCTCAGCAGCAGTTATATTCTTCAGGAACCCTACAGATCCCTTTAAGATTTTAGATGTCAGTTGGAGTCTCTTTCCAGCAGTCAGAATAAAATACTCCTCAATTATAACAAATACCATTTCTTACAACATTTCTTACAACCATCTAAAACGTTTACAAATTACCCCTCCCCAATGACATCAAGTTCCAGGATGTTTTATACACAGAATGAAATGGGGGCGTTGCTCAATGTTTTCTTGCCATGCAGATTCGATGTCACACAATGTCAGATATTTCAAAAGGTGGGTTTGTCTCGTGAGCTCCAGAGCCTTCAGACTGAGGTGTTACATTTATTCGAGTACTTATCTGATCTGACAGCACTAAGTGCAGTCATGAAGGTACTTCAAACCATCTGCATAAGTAGCGTGGAGTTCGTGCTGAAGTTTTGCTTCCTCGCTGCAGTCAGTCAGGTTCAGAGGCACATTCCTAAAATGGTCCTTTTACTCGTGAAACATGTGTCCACCCTTTTTCTGCAGTACAGACAGCTGTATCTGTTGTTAACAAAATAAAAAAGATCCCTCCCAGAGGGAAATTAGTGACTCTCCTTTCTAAGTTTTTATTAGCACTTTATCTCCAGCTTTAATCTTATGTATCAGGAATCCCAAAGGTGGGATCTGAGACAAAATAGAAAGTTACTTTCTGGGCCTCCTCTGCTAATAGTGCTGTTGCTACTTGTTATAGATGACTCCAGGTAAAAGTTTCTGGTAACAATTTTATTGGCAATAAAAGACCATAAAAAGGCAATAAAAGCAAGCAAAGCAGTGGGCTGGGCTTGTGAGGGTACAAAACTTCACCCCCACAGCACTTTTACAATAGCTTTCATCTTATATAACTACATCATCTACATAAACGAACTTATGCTAAATAGAAGGCAGGCATATGATAAGGAGTTTTCAGAATAGGTGATCAAATCCCTGTTCCCATGCACTCTGTGTGGTAAGGGTCAATGTATCCAATTCCATGCATGCTCAGTTGTCCAGGCTTCTTACCTAAAGAAAACAAATTCCTAGTTCTGGATAGAACTGGGCATTTACCTTAATACAGCTTCACCTTAGCCTTGGTGTCTCCAATTAACCAGACACAGTCTCTGTTTAAGTCTGTAAAATATGCAGCTTTCCTTTTGTCCTCAAAACAGGCTCTTGCAAGCTTCTGACCCTTAATCATAGTGCACTCTGAATTTTATACTTTTAACACAAATCACTTGTATATTCATCACAATCCCCCATTTTCTTTTTGCCACCATTGGTTTGTGTTACAATTTCCAAATCTTTTAGAACGTCCTTAATTAGATCATGATTAGGTTCCTCTGTTCTGATCACCTTCAGATCATAACCATCTACTTGTAACTCATTGACATGAGTAATTTTACTTAAAGGTCTTATTATTTTAAACCAACAATTACAAAGAATTATACAGGTGAATATTACAATTATTCCACCGACTATTGCAAACAAATGTTTAAGCCAATTTATATTCAGTAACCAGAAAGTTAATTTATCCCATATTTTTTTTAAACCCACAAGAAGTATCATCCAAAGAAATCTGATGTAATATTCGATCGTGGTCTACAATCACCTGTAAATCTGTCTCCACCTGTTTATTCAGATTACCATAACTACAACTTACATTTATGACTACACATACTCCCCCTTTCTTAACATGTAAGAAATCCAAAGCTAACCTATTCTGAGTAGATATTTTCGAGGGACTATTGACTTCAAGCTGTTGAGCTGTTATTGCATCTATGCTTGCATTCATCATAATTTCAACTGTGGCAGAAAAATTTACCAGTGCTTTTTCAAGTTCACCAACCCCAAGCCAAGGTAGAAACCACCTAGCAAAACTACAAAACTTGCTATGCCTGGTTACTAGCAGATTTGCTCTCCTCTTGGTTCTTCTTGCAAAGCTCCTGAGTAATCCTTGTGGGTGATTTACTATAAAGATATGAGGATAGACCGGTCCTATAGCACATCTTCCTTGCCATCCTAAGGGTAATACCGTAATACCTTATAAGCATTTTTACCACGTATCCAGTATCATCCTGACCTAATAGGTATCGGCCATCCCTTAGGTATGTGTCCTTCCTTTCTGGTCTGATGAAGGTTCTACATATTTGCTTCTCCATAGCTAATAAATTGTGAACACTTTGAATACTGCCCTATAAAAATTACATTTCCTCATCCAGGCTCAGTCCTATTTCCCCCTTTATTCCTGCCTATAGTTGTCTCCCAACATCGCTGGATGCAAGGTACTGGCATATTGTGGTGAAGAGGTTATTTAATGTATGAAATATGAATTATGAAAATATTGTTATTATTAATTGTAAAAATTAACTGATGAATCACTGATTTATATACATGTTGAGTGCATGTTCGTGAAATACATTCCGTAAGTGGCTTAGTATTATAATTAGAACTCAGTTGAACTATTTACAGAATTATTTCTATATTTATATAATGAAGGGTGCAGTTTCGCCGCTTGGGGACGCTCACTCGATGGGACGCGGGCAACTTCTAGCTATATACAGCTCTATTACAATGTTTCTGTGTGTCAGAGATTACTCTGCTGGACATGGATACTTTGAACTGAGAGCTAGTGGGTGGAAAGCACGTGGAAGATAACTCTGTAGCTGTTGTTTGTGGCAAGGTGGAGTTCCGGCAGACTACTGTCGCTGGACTGGTTCCTAGGCTGGTCTGGATGGCGGTGCTGGATGGCTGTCTCCTCTCTCCGCAGCAGTGGAGAGGAAATGGAACCTGGGCTCAGCTGGTAAGCAGGTTCCCTTCAGGACTCGGATGGCTCCCTCCAGACGATAGGGAGCGGTTCTGGTCGCGTCAGCCCATGGGGCCGGTAAGGCTGGTAGGGCTGGTCCGGGATGGCTGGGGCAACGGTTCCTGATAGGCGGGCTCAGAGGTTTCCGATCGGGCACGGCAGCAGGCAGGGCTGTGGGGTCGGAGGTTTCCGATCGGGCACGGTAGCAGGCGGGGTGGACCCAGCGCGGGGCTGGCCCGCCTGTGATGGGCTCTGGGGCAGGCGTGGAGCGGCCCAGGGGAACGAGCACGGCTACGTAAGCGGTGACTTTCCATTTACTTGGATTAAAGGAGCAGCAGGACTCTCAGAGCGGTCCCGGCTTTGGAGGAGTGTAGGCACAAACGGTGCTCTGGATCTTCCCTGAGGTTTACAGGGCTCCTCTCCCATGACAGCGGGGACTAGGCAGATGTGTGGACTACCGATTTCGGTCCAGTCCCTGCTCCCCGGCAACTGGGCAGATGTTACCCTTGGAAGATCCAGTCCTCGGAAGGCACGGTGGGCTCTCCCGGTCGGTGTGACTGGCTGTGACAATGCTGGGCTTCTTGGGCTCAGCAAAGGTTCTCCCTCTGGAGATAGTTCTCAGGGCTGCTTCTCGCATTGCAGAGGCTTTCAGTTTGCATGCGTGTATGAGAGAGAAGCTAACAACAATGGGCTTAATGGCAGAAGCTAAGGTACAAGTGTTGTGCCTTGGCTTTTGTCTGCCTCATGGAGGAGGGGGAACTTGTCCACATGTTGGGACAAGATTCAATATCTGGGCATAACATGCCTTCACCACACATATACATCCAAGGGTTCTTCACATTGTAATTTCCACCTTAACTGAGATTGAGGAATCTCCATATAATCTTTAAGTTCGTTGTTTTGGAATACTTTTTGTATTTCTGTTACATTAGGAAAAGCTGTCCCTATCAAAGGAAGCCCATGGGCTGAATTTTTAGGTAGCCAGGAACAAATCCAACAGTAAAAGGACACTCCCTGCCCACTGCAGGCTTGAACCCATGATCCTGAGATTAAGGGTCTCATGCTCTACTTACTGAGCTAAGTAACAATTCAGAGCATACTAAAGATGCCAGACAAATTGGGAAACTTTATATAAATAGTGTTTTCTGTGTCATCCTGGAAAAGATCAAGAAGTAGCTTAATTCTCATCAAGGTCAAGATGTGTCTGATGGATTTGGAAAGCTGTTCATCTGGCCTAGACAATTCATTAACTCTTTAATGACTGAGTATGCAAGGTTTATTTTGAAGTCTGGGTTGAGGGTTTAGTATAATTTGCCTTGGTTTTACTGATTGACTCAGGCTTCTTGGATAGAAGTGTTTCTCAGCACTAGCCAAATTTAATAATATCTTTGAAGTTTTATGAATGGTTTATTGTGAGAGAGGTCTAGAAACAAATGCTGTATATAAATAAGGGATACTATTTTCTCAGACTAAGTATTTTTTTTTATGTGAGTGTGTTTCATCTAGGACACGTAGTTAAATTTCATAAGTGGGATATTAATGGATATAACATAAACTTTGAAGCACTCCAGGATAATTGAATTTTTTTATTTATTTTCCCTGAGGGAAAAAATGGGTTATATGGGCTGATATTGAGGGGAGTATGATACATGAATTACTGATCTTTGGTTCAATTGGCAGTTTGGCCAGTTGAATTAATTTATCTATCCTTTCAAATGTTAACGTGTATACAGATTTGTGATCAAATAATTCAGGCCTTCTGATTTGTGCTTGTGCTTTCCCACCTCCCTGCAAAAAGTGATACTTACAAGCAGAATAAATCACTGTGTGGTGACTTCTTAAATGATAACATTTTCTGTTTCAATTTATGCCTCTATATACAAGGACATTTTCTAAACAAAAGTATTAAAAGAATGGTGCTATAGGTTTATGCGCTGGAATTCTTTACAAGGAGAATTATTTTGAAGTAATATATTCTTAGTTACGAAAAGAAAAATTACTTGAAGATTATCCTCCTGAGAGACCTTTAAATACTTTGTGTGGGAAAATAGAAAATAATTTGTAAAAATTTAAATAGCAGGAGAACCAAATCTTTCAAAACAAACAACAGTCACCTCAGTAATACCACTTATCCTGAAACTCAGCACTGTTTTCTACTAAGCTGTTAAATTATGTCTGCGGTGTTCATAAATGTTCATGCTATGGATTTTACTTTCTCTGCAGAAAAAGAACAAACTACTTTTTTAGGCTTTTCTCTACTTACCACCTTTTTTCACAGCCATGGCTGTAGTGTCCTTTCTTTGAGTGAAACGATGCATGCATTACTTGGAGAAAATGGTAGATAAATTCATACTGTACTGAAAGCAATATCCTAACAGATTCATTACTTAGGATAGACTGGTGGCTGCATTTCTGAAGAGTTCCCCAGGGAGAAATTTTTCCCCATGATTTTTAAATTACCATTTTTACTGTTTTGAATCATGAGCCTTCAGAAATGGTTTAAATCACTGAAAGAAAAAGGGCAGATGCTTAATGGTATTTAGATAAGTTTTAAAAACCACTTCAGGCATTGCAAAATGGTTCCATAGCTGCCTCTTTTGGAAGCTGACTCTTGGTTCCATTCCATTATACCTACCTCTTGCAAATAACATTTATTTCTTTGATAATAGTTATTCTGTGAAGTTCTGGGTTTAAAATTACTCATTTCAATTTGCTATTTATAAAAATAATTTCAGTTGAGAAGGCTGCCAAAGTGTATTGTTTTCTCTTGTTTCATCCTCACCTGTACCATAAAGGTTTCATCAACACTTCTTTTATAAAACCCTCATGTTCACAAAACTGACTCTTGCCAGGGAAATCTACTCCAGTTTTGAGTTGGTCAGTATAATTTTAGCTTAAAATCTGGGGGGCGTTACTGTTTTAGGTTTGTTTTTTAATAGGATTTGTTTGTGCTCACTGGAGTTAGCTTTCACTGTTTATTGACTTCAGAGTTTCTAGAATGTTTAGAATGTAACAATTTAAAGATCTTGTTTTTTTTCAAAGTGACATCTTCATTACTTCATATTCTTATTCTTTACAAACATTGTGTGTTGGATAGTGATTACAAATGAGCGTTACTCCATAAATCTTTAGCTGTTACAATAGAAAATTTTCTCTATTGTTGTTTTGCTCTTAATGACTAAAGCAAATGTTATGCAGAATTTTACTTCTAATAGTCACTTATTATATAGAAAAATCCAGTTTAGATATTCCCTTATTTTTCAAATTAATAAATTCAGGTAACAGTCCTGAGATGATAATGAATCTCTCAAATTTCAGGTGATCTTATCTCTGACCTCCAGCACATAATTATGTTAAAATGTGCATATTGGGCTGTGTAACATATATAATTAACTGTGTGTATGATTGAAGTAATACCAAGCTTCCCAGGGTGTTTTAGCTACCATCTGCTTAGCCTGTATTATCCAAATGATTTCTTAGTTACTGGGTCCCTGAAGAACAGGGTAGGCTTAAGAGCTCTGCAACATAGGTTGTCTCTGGCAGGAAACAACCAAGTCAAGGTGCAGAGTCCTGAACTCATAGTTTCCCAGAGAAATTACCTATTCTACTGACTCTGTAGCTGATAAACTTCCAAGAAAATTACTTTTATCATATTGTGCTAGGTGTATCAGCATTTCTGTGTAGAAGATGGAAATCATTTGGATTCCATGCTGGTATGAACTAGAAGCTTTCTCCTCCCTGAGGGAGCCCAAGAAGACTGGGGCCTGTATTTAACCCCTCCAGGGCTAAGATCCTCAGGAGTTTTAGCAGATTAGTATTGTCTTTCCCTTAATGCTTAGATTACACACAGATCACTAAATTCTCATGTCTCAGCAGCGATAAGAGTATGGTTCTTCATTGTTTCATGGTTGCTTGTATTCTTCAGTGGAAGATTATGTAGGCATTGTATAGCAGATACTCATTTTCTAGGTAAGATTTTTTTTTTAATATATGCTTGGAGGTACCCTATAAGTTATTCAGCAAGTACTGTAGATATGACAGCACATTCAGATAATTCAGAAAAGTATCACTGGTCAGGTTTTCAGTACTTCATTTAGTTTTGTATTTGCTTTAGTTTAATGCTAAGTTTATAATCTTTGTTTTCAGAAATAGCTCAGCTAGCTAACTGTGATAGTGGGACAGCAGAAACTCTGGAAGTGGATGAATCAGTAAATGTAAGTTTTCAAATTACTTTGCTGCTTTTGGTGAATCTGCACAAGGGAAAATGTGTTATACTCCTGTCAGCCTTGCTGCATTTTATTTCCTCCTGCTATGTGTAAACAGATTGAACAGAATGGTGGTTAGTCCTCAGACTAATGCCATAGTGCTTAGCAGACAGAAGGGTCATAACAAAATTTACAACAAAATATTCTACCTATGTTCCTAGGTGTTGCAGTATCCTCAGCTTCTGTAATGCTAACATTCATCATGTTAAAATTGTTTTACCACAAAATCCACCTCTACTTCCTTCATTTCTGTTTAATGAATATATTTTTCATTTAGAAGGGCTTTTAGCCATTTCATTTAAAAATGTAGTATTTTTAAACATCTGATTTACACAGACAACTAATGCTTCAATTGAGAGACTCTTAACTGGTCCAATGAGGAAACAAGGAAGAAATAAAGAAGTTAGCACATAGCCTGGACTAATAAAAATAGTTTGCAGTCTGGAAGACTCTGCATTGTTTTTTTTAATATGTGTTTTAAAAAAATACTTGAAAACAGTAATGGGTATCTTAGAGTAATAATTTGTCAGATGCTTGTTCGTGTTGGCATAAGAAAAATGAGTTGGAGGAGTTTGTTCTGAATACTGTGGGCTTAAATGGTTCAAGTTGTTATTTTTAGAAGTTGGTTCTTACACCTTGGATTTGACTCAACAGATGTGAGTTTTAAAAAATAAGTATCTATTTTTAGTGCAAGTGGATAGAAAAAGCAGGTGCAGTTTTTGGGGGATGCATAGGTAATTCATTTATGTTTCATGGCTATTTATAAATGTTAGTAGAGTTTCAAATACAGGCGTCAGTGTATATGTTAACTGGTTCTGATAGGCTACGGAAAAGAAATCATCCTCTGGTATGTCCTAATATTCAGAAATAATTTCTGGCTTTCTGGCAAAACGTCACCTACAAAGGCTTCCTGAGTTGTGACATGAAGTGAGGTTCTTACTCTACTTCTTTTGTTCATTTGCATTTGTGTTTGGTGAAAGGATACTGACAAACTGGAGAAAAGACAGAGAATGCATAGAATACTTAATGGAAGTGCTTAGAAGAATCTAAGGTGCAAACTGTCTTAGCATTAGCTAAGAAATTGCAACTGTAAAGTTCCTTGTGTTGTGCAAATGTTGAAAAAGAAGCAAGAAGGATGACACAGTGTAATAAAAGTAAACAGGGAAGGTGATGAAATTGGTAAAGGAAAAAGGCAGGGTGACTATATTGAAATGTTTCCTCAAAGGGTAGCTGTGGAGTACACATATGAAGTGACATAGCTTCAAGTACAGGGCCATTCAGAATCATCACAAATACACAGTTAGAGACCTGTACTGGCAGACATGGGCTAATTTCTTTTTAGCAAGCATTTAATTTAAAATATTCCAACCAGGTCTACTTTAAAGCTTAACTGCTACCAAATAGCCTGAATTGTAGAACTTCTTGGAGACTTGGAAAATTACTTTAAGAGGGTGTTCTGGATTTGGGAAACTGAATTTGGAGTCCTGTATCCTCATCATCACCTCTGCACCTGAATTCTTATTCACTCTTCTAGATTCTAGTCTTCAAGATTAATTACCAATTAAAGCTAGAAAAAAAGTTCTGCAGGACAACTCCATTTTGAGAGTGTTTGGGCATACAACTAAGTGAAAGTGACCTTTGTTACAGTAAAATTGGTGTATATTTATCTTTCATATTTTTCTCTTATTATTTTGTGTCTCTTCTCATAGTCTATCCTAAGTTGCATCAGAGTCTATCCTAATGTCACTTCAAAATGTTCAAAAGTTTGCATGAATAAATGAGAGCTCATCTACTTCTTGTTACTACGAGTCTGAACTATAGTCTGTACTAAAAAGGGAAAGCAATGTCCAACAAACACCTAGTGGGGTTCAGAGAGGTCCTTAACTCTGGATTGGAATTGCCAGCAGCTTTCAAGCTTGTCTACTGTAATCTTTGCATGTAGATAAGTGAACAGATAGCCTCAGTGTAACTGTTTTGTGACAAAACAGTTTTGCTTCAGGAGACCCTTTGGTCCTTCTCTGTGCTATCTGTGTGATAAGCTGGCCAAAGCTTTTAGCTGCTGCATCAGGGTGTGACAGCCTGGTGATAGCTGGGTTTTGTTTGGCTTTTTGTTTTTCCTTGTTATATAAATAAGTGCTGTACTGACTTCATTCTTGCTTTTCTTTTACTTTGAAGAGCTCAAATACATCACTGAAGCTGAAGAGGAAACCTCGGGAAAGTGATTTTGAAACAATTAAACTGATTAGTAATGGAGCGTATGGGTGAGTAATCCATGAATGTAACAGCTCTTTTGCATTTTATTTTCACTAAACTTCCCGTAGTTTCTTATTGCAGGGATGTTTATGTGAGGGAATTTGTTTGCACTGCAATGTTTGTCATATTGCTTTCCTGTTTTGTTGCTAACATTTAAAGGTCACAAGAAAAACTTTTTTTGAAAGCCTGCTAGGCATTAATGAATTACTATGTGCTATACTAAATTAAAATACATGCTATAACATGACAAAGTTTTTTCAAAAGTAGGAATCATGTAATGCCAAAGATAAAATCCAAATAAATCACAAGGCAGAATCCAAGCCACCTTTATCATACTGGAAACAGCTTTGTGAAACAGAATGAAACTGAATCTGTAGGGGGACAGATTGTTAAAAATTAGCTGTTGCTTGACCTAAAAATATTGAGATATAAACAAATTTCCTTAAGTAATGCAGATCTATTTCATTACTTCTCCATGGACACTCTTTTATCCTTGAATTTTAATGAGTTAGCTCTTAAGGAATTCCTGCTACTTGGTTAGTTCCTGAGAACTTGGAAAATGATATGAGTCATCTAGAAATATTGTAGTAGACCAAGAGAAAATTGTTAGCTTATGCCTTAAGTGACCATGAAATGTTTTTTAGAGGTACTGTGCAGGAATTATGTCATAGCAGGCAGAAGACTCTCTTCTGTAACGTTTTCTGATCAGCACTTCATTTGGCTCCTTCTCGGTACTGAAATGTATCAAGTCAGGAACTGTTGGTCTATGTAACCTGCAGGACCAAGAGGGGTGTGTTGGCTCAAAAAAGAGGTTTTTCTATCTTGAGGTGAAGAGCCCATTGCCAAATGCAGTAATAACCTGAGCTAAGTAAAGGAGAGTGTTGTGCTGCTGTCTTGCACAGACCCTGTTAGTTTGACTGTAATCTGTGCTGCTTCTGCTTGAAGTAGGAAGCATTGGTGACCTGGTGGGACTTGGCAGTCTTTGAAGAGACCTTGATTGTAGAAGAGAGGGCACCTGCAATCTACCTGCTGGAGTTCTGCATGTTGTTTTAGTGGCCTGAGGCTGATAGGTACAGTAATAGATTTATTTAGTTAGTTAAAGGTTACTCTCGAGTTCTGGGACAGGAGGCATTTAGTACTGTCTGATACTCTTGGTCATGATAGTTTGTGTGGAAGCTGCTGCTTGTGTCCAGACTTGCTTGCACAGCTCAGCAAAAGGTCTGAAGGAAATAGCGTATTTTGTATTAAAGTTGTGTAAATATCCATGAACAGCTTCTCACTAGTCAGCCTCTGCAATTCGTTTTCTCAGAACTGCTTCCTAGGCAGCCTCATTACTTACTGTATGCCTCCTAATTGCCCCAGGACTTCAAAAGTCTTACTTCCAGCAGTTAGCTGCTGCAGCCCTGCTTAGCTGCATCTCTTTCCCTTGGCAGATGCTTAGTCCCCTCCACTTCTCCTTTCAACTGCTACTGAATTTTCTCTTGGTTTTGCTGCATGAGGGTAAGAATAACCATGTGGGGTAGGACCGCATCAGAGAAAATGGTGTCTGAGTCACTACACCTGCCCAGCCTCCCAGCAGTTATAGAATGCTGAGGGATGGCGAGAGAAGGGGGCATCTGCAGAAGAGGGTGTACTGCAACTAGCAGTGTTGAAGGTATTACAATCAGAATGAGCCTTGACAAAGCATTTAGAAATACACATTGGAGACAATTGTCTGTTTGAAACTGGAGGCAAGTAAAGAGTGAAAAAGAGTGAAAAGCCATGGCTTTCTATGGCACATACAATGTAGGCATGTTAAGATTTTTGTTTGGGTGTTGTTGTTTAGTTTGTTTTTCTAACAGAAAAACCAACACTTGTAAAACACCTTTTAAAGTGGCAATAAAATGCATATTAATGTCATAAAAATTGGATTGTATGCTGATAAATTTATGAGAAAAATAGAGCTGGTAGAGGGTCAACAGCTTGTACTGTATCTGGATTCTGCATAAATCATTGTTGTCTTTAGCAAATGTTAAAACAAGGCAAGGCTGACAGGTTGTACTGTGGTAATATTAGAAGTGGAAATAGACAATCTTATCAGTTCAGTAGAGTGCTCTTACTTTCATCTTAAAGCAAACAATAACAAAGTAGATTTTGTTGGTTTGGATTTTAAGTGTTTACTTAAAAGAAAAATCAAGACAAAAAAAATAAAGGTCTGAGCCCTTAAAAATTAATGTAGAGAGAAAGAACTGTGAGACAACTGTTTAAAACTATTTCCTCACTTTTAAATGTAACTTTAACACCTAGTCACTTTCCCCCATTTACTGTAAGTTGGGGCAGCTTATACTCCTAAATTCTCCACTTTTTCAAAACTATCCATGTGCTTGAAAGTCTCCTGTGTGGTATGTCAGATGAGTGGGATGGATCATAGTATCAATAGACTATTTTTTAGAAGTGTTTTCTGTTGGCACCAATATGATTAATCATTAATTTGCTCAGAGGTTAGTCAAGTTTAAAAGGAAACACATTATGATAACATTAATGCACTTCAACCTATCTGTGAAGCAGCTTATAAGAAAGCAGTATCATCTGTTCTGTCTGTGAATACAAAGCAATAAACTTCTTCATAGTTATTTACGAGTATAAGCAGCTGAAATAAAAGTTCTTGTTATGCTACAAAGGTTATTTTTCCCTTACATGTTTTTCCAAGCCATTAGTTTTTGGAAATAACCTAAATGTGTAAATCTGCTCATGCTTAATTGATTTATTCTCCTCCCACCCCCTCTCCCCCCCAGAAAAATCACAAAACAACAACGAGATGTGAAACAGTGGGCATATTTTGTGCTTTGACTTAATGAAATTTCAGTATGCTGTTGTAATATTTTCTTTATTTTGAGGCTATAACGGAGGGCTTAATTCTGAACCAACTGTGAAAAAAAGTATCTTCTGTCTTTGATTTTGTTGTGGTGTTTTTGCTTTCATTAGTGAAATTGAAAGCTTTGACTGCTTGACGGGGTAATTGTGGGTCTTGGCATGGTGTTGCAGAGATTTGTCAGATATGTTAAACTTGATGAGTTTAAGTATAAGCTATTAGTTTTGTGAAGGTTTGAGTAAATATCTTAGCAGTTCCCTCTTTAATTGGTTGGAGAAACTAATGTGTAGTGCAATTAAATAACTGTGCAGTAGATGGGGTATATCAGGCTTTTGGGAATGGCTAGGAATATAGTTAAACAAGCTGCAAATCAGTAAGCATGTAGGATGCTGGCCAAGTCATTAATGGTTTCACAAGCTGTCTTCCCTGACTTTATTCAGCTAGTCAAAACTCTCATACTTGTCAAATTTTAAACTTTTACTCCATTCACAGCAACATTTTTTCCATTTTCCAGCTTGTAAGAGGTAGCAAGTAATAGTAGTCAATCTCTTGTAGTTGGCATCAGCCTTAATTCCTCAACCAGCTCATCAAAATAAAATTTTCATTTGATAACATGCAAGTGATGTTGGTTCAGTTTCTCTTCACTGATGTATACCTGTATCTCCGTAATGCAAATACATGATGCCACTTCTGTACCTGCTTTTAATGCTTCCTCTTCTACAGAGATGGTAATGTCAATATGTACATGATGCTAATGCTCTTGCTTGATGAATTTTAAAACTTGGAGTGTTAGCTTGAGCAGAAAGTTACCCAGCTGCAGAATAACACCCTACTAACCAGGTTAATTCATTATTGGCTTGGCAGCCACCAGCAGGAGTGAAAAGGGATAGAGGAAGATGTGGCTTTGTAGGTTCACTGAAACAGTACCAGCTCTGAATGGACTACAGGTCTAATAAGCTGTATTCCTTTCCTTTTCTCATTACCCCTGGGTATGACTGGTCTTTACAGAATAAGAGGCTTTGATTCCTAGAAACCCATAGCTTTAAAGAGGAGTTTAGAAAGTACAGGATGGCAATTTCTATGCTAGGGATCTTGTATTTACCATTCATTATGGACTTACTCAAAACTATGAACTTTGAACTTATGCACTTCATTGCCCTCAAGTGAGCCTCCCTTTGCAGTGCAGCGCAGGCTGAGCAACTTACTTTTTATGTACATTATGTGCGGATCTAATATTGGCAGCTGATGCAGTCCTCTTGGTGTTGGGACGAAGGTTGTTATTCTGTTAAAGGGCTTGAATTCTGTTCCTGAGTGTGCAGCATGCTGCAAATGTGTGAGGAACTCAGTTTCTCAAGTGTTTCATTTGCAAATGCAGAATGGTTTACTCTTAGGAGTTCTGAAGAGCAGCTTCATTCTTTTGCATTTATGTTTACTGTCTGCCATAAAGACAAGGCTTTAATGTTGGATATGAAGAAGAAGTTTTATTAGTCAAAATCTGGGGCATGTTGGAGCAAGTAAGGCAAACACCAGTTGTGAGAGAAGCATCATCGCTGTAGAGTTCTCTTCTTCAGGTGGACAGCTTTTCACTTACTTCTAGGCAGAATAGGATACATCTAAAATACTGATGAAAGGAGGCTATGTGTGTCGTCTCAGGGCTTTAAAGACCTACACTGCGCTGCATCTTTGTTAGGAGTGTTGCAGTGCTTTAGGCAGCATTTACCCCTGGCCCCCCATGTCAGGTTATGGGTGTTGCCTAGCTAGGAGGTGGTGCTGTGCTGCTTGTAAATTCTGATCTGTAAATTTTACCATACTGCCATTTTATGAACCACAGCCTCACACGTGGCTCCTCTTCACTAGAGGCAGCAGCAGACATGATTCCAGGATAGGAGAGAATTTATCAGTCTCTTCTCAGGAAATTGTGAAAATGAAATGTAGCTCCTGGTGAGGAGCTATAGTTTTTTAAGTACAGTACTTGTATTCACACAGGGAGTTCAAGGTTCTTTGACAAATTAAATAGGGTCAAAGCAACATGACTTCATTGATGTCATGTGCCTGAATGTAGACTAGATTATAAAGTGACTCTGAAAGTTAAAGTTACTGAAGAGCAGTAAACTAGGCCTGAAGCTTGTAGGTAAATAGGAAAAAAAAATAAAAACAAAAAAACAACAACCAAACAACAGAAATCTTGCTTGTACGAGTGGAATAGTAGATTGCATAATATTTCAGTTGGAGCAATTTGAGCAACCCAGTTTTAGTGCCTTTTTTTTTGGCTGTCTTAACGTGTGCACAGTGTTTTATATTTGTGCATAGCTAAAGATATTTTAGAGATCATTTTCCAAACTCAGATTTATGCTGGAATTGGAATAAGGGAATATTTGGACAATGCAAAGTTAATTAATTTTTTGTTTCTCTTGAAAAGTGAACTTACCTTGTGACGGTGAAATACAGCATCAGTAAAATACATAGTTCTTGTGTACCTGTTGAGATCCATACAGTGAAATCAGAGAATGTTTCTGAGATCTCTTTTTACCCTGTTAGGTAAAAAGTTGGGCAATACAGAAAGATTCTTAGTTTGAAACTGCAGGAGGCTGCAACACTTTTCTACAATGCCAAAATTGTGGCTTTGTAGGCAGATAGGGCATACCACTGTCACTGAATGGACTGACAGGGCAGTCTGGATCTTCTTTATACATTGGTTTTGTGTAAGAGAAATCCTCAAATTTACAATTGTCATTATAATATATTGAAAGTTGTGAACAGCATTTAATGATCAAGACCAAGAAAGCAGAAGTGAAATACTGTACTGTCTCTTACAAGCACATACAAAACAAATATATATTTCCATGTGGTGCTCCAGCTTGAAGCATTCTGGAAAAAAAAAGAAGAGAGATAGATGCAGAAAAGTGGCACTTTGAGAAGGGGGAAAAAGAGGTGCAAGTTTAGTGATGATAGCTGTAAGTTGACAGCTTGCAGAAGAGTGAACAGAAAGTAGAAGTCCATCACAATCTACACAATAAGCTGTTACAGGTTGCAAGTCAGGGTAACTGATCAGAGGATGTGAAAGCTGCCTGGTGGAAAATGATCTGGGGTGCTGATTGACAGCCAGCTGAATATGATGCAGCATTGTGCTCAGGTGGCCAAGGTCAACAGTGTTCTGGTGTGTATCAGGAATAGTGTAGCCAGCAGGAGTAAGGAAGTGATTGTCCCCCTATACTTGGCTCTGGTGAGGATGTGAAGACTACAAGAAAGGCCTTGAGGTGCTGGAGGATGTCCAAAGAGTTTTGAAGCTGCTTGTGGTGGAGTAGGAAGGTTCCCCCACACACACAAAAAGAATTCCACAGCTAACTCAGCCGGTGAAGCAGATGAAAGCTGTATTTTACAAGCAGATATGGAATGCAATGAATATGTACAAAAATATACAATATTTACAATATATACAGAAATATGCAGGAAACCTTTCCCCAAACCCTTGCGGCCAGGGGGTTCGGCCTTTCCCTCCCTTCTCCCTCCCTACCTCCCCTTTTTCCCAAAAGGGTTAGAGAGAGAGAGAAAGGAAGGTAATTAAAAGGGTGAAAACTTGTTAAAGCTCAAAGCGGATGCAAAAGTTAGTTTTTCTCTTATCTGGTTAGCAAGAATCGTAGAGAGAAACGAGCCAGCTCACAGTACAGGGGGAAGAAGAAGACGACAACTGCCCCCCCGACTGAAAGACTAAACAAGAACCTACAGCCGGGTTCCACCAATGAAATTGGATTAGCATATCGTTGTTTTTCATTCATATACCAAAACATTCGGCCAGAGTGTTCAGAAAGTGTCTCTTTCTTAAAGGCACAGCCTAAACCGGTCACACTGCTGAAGGAGCTAGAGAACAGGTCTCATGAGGAACGGCTGAAGGAACTGGAGGTGTTTATTGTAGAGGCTGAAGGGAAGCGTAACTCTCCACACCTACCTCAAAGGAGGTAGTTTCAGTATCTTCTTGTAAGCAACAAGTGACAGATCAAGAGTCAGTCTGAAGTTGGTCTAGGGAAAGTTTAGATTGGATATTAGGTTAAAAAAATTTTCCCTGAAAGAGTTGAAGTGCTCTAACAAGCATCCAGGGAAGTGGTGGAATCACCATCCTTGGGGTTATTTTAGAGATAAAATGTGGTGCTTAGGTCTAGAGAAGGACTTGGCAGTATTTGGGACTTTATAATCTTAAAGGTCTTTTCCAACCCAAATGATTCTATGAGGATCATTTAAAAACACTTAATGTGACATAGTGTATGCATGTGTAAATGTGGAAGAGATAACTGTGTTGCAGTATCGTGTGAGTTCAGTACACTTGAACTAATTTCTTTTTATTATTGGAGTAATTGCAGACAACTGAATTCTAGTTGAAATGTACAGTTAACTGCCTGTCACTGTAAGACTGAAGAAGGCAATTTAGAGAGCTGGAGAAACAGCCAGCATGCCTGAGATACTTACAGGGCTAGATAGTCCCTAGGACTTACTGTTTCTTATTACAATACAATACAATACAATACACCAGGTTGGAAGAGACCTTCAAGATCATCGCGTCCAACCCATCAAACAATCCAACCCACCCAACAACTAGACCATACAGCCAAGCACCCCATCAAGTCTTCTCCTGAACACCTCCTGTGAAGGTGACTCCACCACCTCCACGGGTAGCCGATTCCAATGGGCAATCACTCTCTCCGTGTAGAACTTCTTCCTAACATCCAGCCTAAACCTGCCCTGGCGCAGCCTGAGACTGTGTCCTCTTGTTCTGGTGCTGGCTGCCTGGGAGAAGAGACCAACCTCTGCCTGGCTACAACCTCCCTTCAGGTAGTTGTAGAGAGCAATAAGGTCACCCCTCAGTCTCCTCTTCTCCAGGCTAAGCAACCCCAGCTCCCTCAGCCTTTCCTCATAGGGCTTGTGTTCCAAACCCCTCACCAGCTTTGTTGCCCTTCTCTGGACACGTTCCAGCAAGTCAACATCCTTCCTAAACTGAGGGGCCCAGAACTGGACACAGTACTCAAGGTGCGGCCTAACCAGTGCAGTGTACAGGGGCACAATGACCTCCCTGCTCCTGCTGGCCACACTGTTCCTGATGCAAGCCAGGATGCCATTAGCCTTCTTGGCTGCCTGGGCACACTGCAGGCTCATGTTCAGCCTACAATCAACCAGTACCCCCAGGTCCCTCTCTGCCTGGCCACTCTCCAGCCACTCTGACCCCAGCCTGTAGCACTGCCTGGGGTTGTTGTGGCCAATGTGCAGAATCCGGCACTTGGATGTGTTAAATCTCATGCCATTGGACTCTGCCCATCTGTCCAGCCTGTCGAGGTCCCTCTGCAAAGCCTCTCTGCCCTCCAGCAAACCAACTGCTGCCCCCAGCTTGGTGTCATCTGCAAATTTACTGATGATGGACTTATTGATAGTAATGGCCATACAGAGCCACATGATCCAGAGGAAGGGATTTATTAAGATGCCTGTCCTGCTTTGCATTAAACCAGAACAAATTATGTTCAGTGATTTTACTTTTCAGCTGTCTCTTCTAAGTAACTGTACTTTCTGAAGTTAATGGCATGTGTTCACAGACAGTGTCTGCTTCTAGCAGACCGTGTTTATAGTTAAGTACCAAAGGTTTGACTTTGGGCCAAGGTCAGTGCTACATTGGAGGCGCAGAGTAAAAGGCCTCTCCTGCAGGGAGGACCAGACAGTTTAGGTGGCCTTAAACTGACCAGTGAGGTCTTCAACCCCATATACATCATATTTGGTATAAAGCTAAGGGATCGAGCAGGTCATCTTCTTCCTCTTCACTCCTTTTTCTAATGGCCAGCATCTGGGGAAGACTTGGTCTGTTCTGTGTTCAGTATCCATCCATGAGTTTCTGAATCTAGTTCACATATGCTGCTGAGTCCAGTCTGGTACTTCTGCCATAGCATCAGTGGTGACAGTGAATAATTACTATTGCTGGGGTGGGTTTGATAGTGGTTTTGTATGTATTCATCCTATTATTTTCATTAAAGTAGTTTTCGTTTTCTTTTCCCTTTCTCTTTTCATTGGCAAGGGAGAGGGATTGTTAGAGGGTGTCTGTCATTTTAGTGGCTGGCCCAACCCCAACCCTTGACAATACCCTAAATAAATGGTCTGGCTAATACCTGCATTTCAAGAGTTCATATTGGCACACTGTCCAAATTAAAGCTCTGGGAAAGTTCTGCTGAGTACTTAGGCAGTCCTCAGTTCACTCATGTAACTTTATTTTTTTTTTTTTTAAGGACTGCAACTTCAGGCACCTGTAGGGCTCATTTTTCTGCATGCCATGAGTGCATGAGGGAACTAAAACAGGGAGAGGGAAAGATTAAATTAAGGGACATTAAGAAGCTAAAACTGATTGACAGGAGATAGCAACAAAATCAAGAGGAAAATGAATGTAAGAGAAGAATTATAGTAAAGGGCTGGAGAGGGAAGATTGTGTGAGGGAAGCGGCAGTAAGAAGTGCAGGGGTCTGAAGGTATGAAGCCAACTGGGAGGAGTACTGATGCTGAGTAAGTAATTTTTTTGGTCCAGTTTGGGAGGGGCAGAAGGGAATGAGGCTCAGTAGAATGCATGAATGCACGTCGGAGTTTGTCTTGGGTTTTACCCACCTACTTGTGGTGTCTTCTACTTGCCCCACACTCAGACAAGAACAAGGGATTAGTGAAAGCTTTTGGAATCAGTAAGAAAAACATTGTTGTCTAGAAAAAGTTTTCACTCACAAAGGAAAGCAGAAGCTTTTTTGCCTTTTTTCCTTCACTGTCTGTAAGTTTGGTAGCTGTGGGAAAATCTGCATAGAAATAGTAAGGAAATAATTCCATTTTCTGTTTAAATAAATAATTGTATGCTAATAATTTGTTCTCATGGGGACAACAGACTGTAAAAAATAAGTGAGTCCCATTTTTCTCTTCTTCTGTTTTTTCCTCTTAGACCTTTCTTTCCATAAACCCTCATTACTGTGATAATTATATAGTGGAAATGCTATAAGCATTAAATGCTACAAAGCATATTTCAATCAAGGCAGACATTTTCAGGATTTGCCTCAAGGGATTTTGAGAAATTGAACAGTCATGTCTTGTGTCAGTTATTCATGGCAGAGTGATTCCTTCTCCTGAGTCTCTAAAGAGAGAAGCATTACCAATGTGAGGATTGCCTTCATTTTGCTTCCCTTGCTGCCTTGACCTATCTAAACAGTACTACAAGAAACTTTGTACCTAGTAGTCCAGTGGAAATTCTTTATGGCAAGATACATCTTACTTTTATAGTATGATGTGATTAATGTGCTGATCTTTATTTTGGATTACCTGCTGTTGACCTGCTGCTGATATGGATCAATGCAGATGGCAGGGACTGAACAAGAACAGAAGTTTTTGCACTTGGCAATAAGGGAGCCACTCCATCAAGCAGCTTCTGAGAAACTTCTGTGGAAAACCCGTGACGTGTTTTAAAATCCCATGGGCAGAATCTGAGTCACAATTACCTGACAGCACACTTAGAGTACAAGCACTTCTTGGAGTGATTTAAAGCATTGTGCCGTGGCTGGGTTTTGATGAAGTGTTCAAGATATGCCTGAGCTGAGAGCATTTGCTATATCTGCTGGGGGGACATCTGATCTAGCTGTTGTTTGCTTCAGGGGACAGTGGAGTCACTTGGTTTGTGTACAAATTTGTGTTGACTGAGGCACACTTGGTTATGAAACAGATTTTTATCTGTTCTGTAATGTGAAAGATAAGTCAACCACATTAGATTAAAAACAAGTCCTTCATATAATACAGTTTTCAAAAAATACTTGTTACCCAAAAAAAGTGCCTTAAGGCATATTTTTAATATTTATTCAGAATTTTAAAACATGTTTCTCTCCCATTTGATCTTCTTCAGTGCTGTTTATTTTGTGAGACACAAAGAAACCAGACAAAGGTTTGCTATGAAGAAAATTAATAAGCAGAATCTCATCCTCCGAAACCAGATCCAGCAGGCCTTTGTTGAGCGTGATATCCTGACATTTGCAGAAAATCCATTTGTTGTCAGCATGTATTGTTCCTTTGAAACAAGACGTCATTTATGCATGGTCATGGAATATGTTGAAGGTAAAACGTTTGGTTTGTTTTGCAAAGGAAGGGGAGAGTTTTCTTACACCAAGAAAGAAAAATAAACTGACGTGATACTTGCATTAGAAAGGCCTTCTGTGTGTACTCTGGCAATACAGATTTAGGATCTGACTCCAACAGCAAGGCAGATTTTTTTCCCCAATCATTATCTCCCTGTGAGAGCATGTAAAACACTTCATACTGCAGCTATAATGGGAAGTAACTGGGTTTTGGGTAAGTTCCTCACAGATTGTTGTTATAAGTGTCTTATCATTTATATTTCATGGTGAAATGCTGTTTGGTTTTTGGGAGTCCAAATATTCATAAGCACATATTGGGTATTAGGTACTGTAATGAGGAAAGGGGGAACAGGAAGCAATTTGAAAGGTGCTGGTGCTGGAGAACAATGAACGGAGACAGTGCAAGATAAGATACCCATGCTATGGTTATGTGGGCTTTTTTCACATGTCCCCCCACTTTGCACCTTCATGCTACTTTCCTAGTACAGTAGCTGTTGTGGTTACATATTCAATTCAATCAACTAATTGGAAAATAACTATGACTATGGTTTCTGCAGCATGTATGGATCATACTGATATGCTTCTGAATGTAGCATTATCTGGAACATGCGTCCTTTTTCCACAGGTGGAGACTGTGCAACCTTGATGAAGAATATGGGTCCCTTACCTGTAGATATGGCAAGGATGTACTTTGCAGAGACTGTTCTGGCCTTGGAATACCTTCATAATTATGGAATTGTTCACAGGGATTTGAAACCAGACAAGTATGTACACAGCATATAACCAAAGGAGAGTGGACTTTGAAATTGTTAGATAAATAGGGAAGGTGTAAGTTTGGTTTGAATGTTTTTGAATTTATGTGCATTCACAATTTCTCCTCAGGATTTTATTTTTCATTACCTGCAATTACAGGAAAAGCATTATTTTCCTAAAGAGTTCTTTATGGTAGAAGAGGCTATCAGAATAGCTAAAAAACCACTTCAGTCAGAAGTGGGAGGGAAATGCATTTTGATTATGAAGGAAAAAAGATCTTTCAAAGCATGCTTAAAACATTATTTAATAAAAAGGTATCATCAACTCGCATGTATGAAAACAAGATTGACCAGATTAGGAAAACTTGCTTGCATGAATTTAGGGGTTAGGTTTTTTTCAATATGCAGAAATACAATATTCCTCTTGTACATGTAAACAACATTAAAACAAGTAGCTGTAGTTGAAGATATGGCTGCTGCAGCTTCATTAATGCTTTTCCTGTTTTACATTTAAAAAGACATAAAACTTAAAAACTCATGTCTGTTGAGTGACAGTACCTTCACAGCATGATACCACAAGCCAGTGTAGTATTAGTTACTAATTAACTTAGTACCTGAGTTTCTTTCAAGTGATGACCCAGCTTGTTGCAGAAAAGAAAATTTCTTGCCTCACTTCAAAAGTGACATTCTTTCTGTTCGGGGTCTTTCATATGATGACTGTTTCTTTCTCTTCAAAGCATTCATCACTCAACAGTTGCATGGTCCTGTAAGATCTTATGCAATTGCATATTAAAAGTTTGTTTACATCTGATAATAATAGAAACAAATGCAAAACTGTCACATTTTTAACCTGTTTGTTTTGTACCTGGTTTTATTACTTTTTAAGATGTCTTTACGTTTTGCAGTGCTAATGAGATATTTTTATCCAAATATAATAGCAGTAATAATAAGCACATAATGGTGAATTACAACACAGTAACTTCAGATCATTTTGATTTCAGTTTGCTGGTAACGTCCATGGGCCATATAAAACTTACAGACTTTGGCCTGTCAAAGGTGGGGCTAATGAGTTTGACTACCAATTTGTATGAGGGTCATATTGAGAAGGATGCCAGAGAATTCCTTGACAAACAAGTAAGACATGCCTTTTTCATCTCTCCATTCAGTGTTCAAATGAAGTGAAGTTTTGGCAGCAGAATGTGCTGCAATGCTGTATGAACTGTTACTTCTGCATTGTTGTTCCAATTGTGTGTGGCAGTTAATTTTAGTGATGCCCTGCTGATTATTCAAGGCTTTTTTCTTTCTGCGTTAGGATCTATTAGTAAGATGAACAACCTAATTGTGCTCAAGTGAAACAGAGAAAGACAAATGGAAAGCTGTTTTTATAAGGAATTCAGAAGTCTCAGTAGAGCACTTTGTGGAGCTCATGATGCATTGTACAACCAAGGGTGCTAAAAATCCTTGCTATGGCCCATTTCCATTCAAGCATGCCTCATTACCATTGCTCACAATCTGCTCACTGTAGAAGTTACTTAAGATAAAACTATCACAACTTTCATGTAAAGATATGTTTAAGTTAAATAAAGTATTTGCCATAATGGACTCCCATGTATAAAACACTGTGTCCTTTGAAAGACATTTTTTTACATTTCAAGAGTTATAAATGATGTGACATATCACAGGGTTGATTTACTGTTATGCTTATTTTCTTCCTTTAGGTCTGTGGGACACCAGAATACATAGCTCCTGAAGTGATACTGAGACAAGGTTATGGGAAGCCAGTGGACTGGTGGGCTATGGGAATTATCCTTTATGAATTTCTTGTTGGATGTGTGCCATTCTTTGGAGACACACCAGAAGAACTGTTTGGACAAGTAATCAGTGGTGAGGATCATTACAAAATAAACCCCAAATTTTTTAGCTTGCTGTGAAACATTTCAGTTTCTGCTAATAGTGAAGATATTTAGAACTTTGTTGATAAACTAGTTTTTCAAGCTAGTTTTGCTGAAAACCACCATAATTATAGTACTGTAGTGCACAACTTGCTGTCAAAGCGGTAAGAATAAATTTGGATTAAAAGCTGAATAATATTTAAGCTTCACTGTTAGAGAAGCAGTATTTGTAGACAAATAGTGCTACCATGGCACAATGATTTCAGTGATTAGTAAAGAAATTATACAAGGGAATAAACAGTTAAAATAAATTCGCATAAATGGGAAAATGCCTTGAGGTACGATGAAGAAATTAACAAAGATGCAATAAAACTGTAAAACAAATGTCTCCCAAATGATAATGTGAAAGAGAAGGAAAGAAATGCAGTTCACAGATCGTTAATGATTGCATTGGTGATTGTTATAGTTAATGTTATTGCTGAAGCAGCTGTTCTTCTTCCATTTAAAATTCAATAACCTTTTAGATCTTAACCCGCAAGCTGACCCTAAGGATTATGTAGCTTGTGGCAAAACTGAATGATAATTAAACAGAATTGTCTACTATCCTACCTGTGGTTTCCATAAACTTCCCAGATGCATAGATGTAGAGGGCCTCTTATTTATGCCAAAAGTTTAACAGAATGGCACCTCTGTTACTATTTCCCAGTATGTTTTATGATCTGCTTAAACAGTCCAGCAGCTAACATTCAAACAAACAAAAAAAAGCCAAGCCTGCAAAAGAAAAACAATGGAAACAAAACACACCTGGTTTCTTATTCTGAGAAAACAACAAATCCCCATTCGTACTGAAGGAGACACTCTTGTCATCATTTCTGAAGTCGAAAACCAGACTCGGTTTTAAACTAATGAAATGGATTTGTGAGTTGTCTCTAGTGTATGACAACGTCCTAGCTGTTCATGGATTTCTAACCATGTTGTTTTCTGATGTGATATGCCAAGGCTTAAATGGCAACTAGAATCAACTGTTTAATTAACACAAGCAGCAAATACTGGCTTTGTTCTGGATGCCTCACAGCTGCCGTGCATATTTATGTGTTATTTTCCAAATCACGTTTAAACTTCAGTGGAAGCTACAGGCAGACACATAGAAATAACTCAAGTTTTTATTGCATTTCCAGACACAGGCACATGTGTGTTTATGCTTTCTGACTTGGAAAAGATGAGGAAATAGTCTAATGACAAAATTTGCACTTCAGACTATGTTTTCACATGTGACATTTATTACATTTTTTGTAGCTGATACTAACAAAAATAACTATCTATTTGAATGTGTCCATTTATGTTCCAGAGATTATCTATAGACGTGTACTCTTGTAAACATGATCTATTCCCACTCACTCTCCAAGACTGTTGGTCATCTTTGTTTCTTATTTTGGTACTGAGTTGTTAGTTTCTGCTATTTTACTTAATGAAATAATTCATAATTATTTTGCTTAAGGAAATAATTCATAATATCTGCAGAACTCTTGTTGGATAAGTTTCCTGTGCTAAATATATGGTGCCCTTGTATTCATCTGAGTCAGCAGAATGAGGTTGGTTTCCTCTGAAGTATGAGACACTTGGAAAAAAACCTCCATTGAGAGGTGTCTCTTATGAGGACAGTCCAATACCATGGCTGATAGTGGTGGAAGTAATGACTCCAGTGAGTATACTGTCATTAAAGCATGATTACAGTGTGAACAGTGACTGCTGGATCAGGTCACAGTGTCTATCTTAAAAGCAGATTGTATGGAACAGAATTAAATTTAACCCATCATTTTGGGCAGGGAGGAAGAAGGGACAGCATACAAATTGTGCTTGCATTTTTCAATAGTTTTCCAAGCCAATCATTCCTGTGTTCTCTTGCTAAATACTGTTTGGTGTTAAGTGATAGTTTTGATGGGGAAAAAAGGGAACATGATATGTTTATGGAGTCTGTATAAAGAGTATAAAAATTTGAAGTAGTTGATACTCAACAGAGCAGCTTGAAAAAGTTGCTTTAACTCTTAACTTCACTGCTGGTTTATTCTGAGAACTTGAACACAGTTTCTGCTGAATATTGGGATCAGACGTCAGTAATAACAACTTCCTCTTTTACTAGATGAAATCAACTGGCCTGAAAAGGATGAAGCACCACCTCCAGACGCCCAGGATCTGATTACCTTGCTGCTCAGGCAGAATCCTTTGGAAAGACTGGGAACAGGTTAGGAGGCACTATTTTAAATTGTTAGTGTGCTGGAAATAGTTCCTATATTCAGCATTGGGAGCTCTTCTTTACGTGTTTGTTTTGCCTGGGAAACATCTGTCAAGGCAAGTAACATGGCAGCATGCTATTACAGCAGAAGTATTTTATTTTACAGATTCAGATCAGTAATATAAGCCTAACAAGATGATGATGGGGATATTTTTGGAGTTTAAATGTGGTCATTTGTGTTTAGTTTTCTCTTAATTTGGTAATTTAACCAATAGTGTTTCAAAGATCAAGTTAACTGTTGGACCAGGTTCCTTCTTGAATACAATGTTAAATAGCTAAACACAGAAACGGAGAATGAGAATCAATACACAACTGATGCTTCGGTTTTCAAAAGTATCTTAGCCTCAAAAATTCGTTCTTCCAGGCCCTAGGGTGGGTGGTGAATACTCAAACTAATTTGAATTTGACATTCTGTAGTGAAATGTCTTGTCATTCTCATGCAACAAGCACTACTGCCTTGCATTAAAGAAGATAAAATCAAAAGTGTGAATGTTAAGGAGTGTCCAGGGTTCATCTGGGAGGGCACAGCTAATGGGTATTCAATACCATGCTGACATCATGCCTCCTGTATAAGGGAAGGGCTAGCTGGGGCAAAGGAGGATGGCGCTTGGAGTTTGGACTGTGACGTGAGATGCTTCCTGTTTCTGGGGCACTCTCTTTGCTGCTTCTGCTTCAGGGTTTTGCGCTCTCTCTCATCATTGCTTAACCTCACTGCTTTCTCTTGCCCAAAAAATTGGCTGTTTTTGTATTATTCCATTAAACTCTCCTTATCTCAACCCACAGGCTTTGTTTATTCTTTTGCTCCCAGTCCTCTTTCCAGTATAACCCGGAGTGTGGTGTGGGGGAGTTTAGTGTGAGCAGCTGGGTTAGAACTCAGCAGCCAGCTGAGTTAAAAACGTAACAGTCATTTTATGGTGCCCAGTGTGGAGTCTGAAGGGGCTGAGATAATGAGAAAATTCAACTAAATGTTATTAAAATTTTGTATACTTCTCCCCCCTTAGTATGTTCACCATGTTGATGCACTTGATTTCCTGGTTATGTTACATAAATCCTCATGTACTCCATGCTCCCTGTGGTGAGGTTTATCAAGGAAGTAAATGGGTATCGACGAGAACATAGGCTGCTGCTGCAGTCGTTCAGTGCTGTGCTCTTTAAAGAGAAAAACCTGACGTGTGGCATTCATAGAATCATACAACTGTTGAGTTTGGATGAGACCTTTGAGACCGTATCAACACCCCCAGGTCCCTGTCCACCAAGCAGCTCTCCAGCCACTCTCCCTCCGGCCTGTAATGTTGCATGGGTTTGTGACCCAAATGCAGCACTCAATGCTTGACCTTATTGAGTCTCATATGTTGGCCTTGGACTATATATCCAGTTTGTCCAGATCTCTCTGCAGAGCTTTCCAGGTGTCTGACAGATTGACATGCCCACCCGACTTCATGATGTCTGCAGCATCAACAGCCTTTTCATTATCCATCAGGCAGGTCATCTTGTCATAGAAAGAGATCAGATTGGTCAAACAAGACTTCCCCTTCATAAACCCCCATTGCCTGGGTCCCACTGTCTTCTTGTCCCATGTGTGATATCCTCATGATGATCTGCTTCATGACCTTTTCTGGAACTGAGGTCAGACTGACAGGCCTGTAGTTTCCCAGGTCCTCCTTCTTGCCCATCATGTAGATGGGCATCACATTTGCTAACCTGCAGTCCACCAGGACCTCATCAGTTATCCAGGACTGCTGAAAAAATATATGGAGACTGGCTTGGTGATGTCTTCTGCCATCTTCTTCAGGACCCATGGACCTGTGAACACCTAAATGATGCAGTAGAAACTCTTTCTGCTTGGAGAATAGGGGTCTCATTCCCTTCCTCTTCCTTGTCTACCAGCACTGGCTGGCTACCCAGAGAACAACTACTCTTTCTGCTAAAGACTGAGGAAAGGAAGGCATTGAATGCCTCAGCTTTTTCCTCATCCTTTGTCACTATGTTTCCTCCTGTGTCCATTAAAGACTGCGGGATTCTCCTTCACTCTCCTTCTGCCATTGATGTATTTACAGAAACATTTTTAATATCTTTCAGCAGTAGGCAGATTAAATTTGAGCTAGGTTTCAGCCCTTCTAATTTTCTTCCTGCAGTGTCTCACCACATATTTATAGTCCATCTGAATGGCCTGTCCCCTCTTTCAAAGTCTATAAACTTTCCTCTTGTTCCTGAGCTCCAAAGTTCTCTATTCAACCATGCGGGTCTCCTTGCTCACTGGCTCATCTTTCGGGACCTGAGCATGGCCTGTTCCTCTGCGTTTAAGTTTTCCTTCTTAGAGAGTTCCTTGCCTCCTTTGCCCTACAGGATGTCTTGGCAGAAGTCTGTCAGTCTCCTGAACAGGCCAAATCTGCCCAATGGAAGTCCAAGGTGGCTGTTCTTCCAAGCCCTGCTCCTTACTTCCCTGAGAACTAAAAACTCTATCATTTTGTGGTTACCATTCCCAAGACATCTTGCAACCATTACATCCCCCACAAGTCCTTCCCTATTACCAAGCAACAGGTCCAGGAAGGCTCCTTTGCTATTTGTCTCCTTCATCAGCTGTATTAGGAAGTTATCTCCAACACACTCAAGGAACCTGTGGTTCCCTCTCCGCAGTTTTGTATTCCAAGCAGACATCAGAGAAGGTGAAATCCGCCACCAGAGCAAGAGGTAGCAATTGTGAAGCCTCTCACAGCTGCTTTCAGGATGCTTCATCATCCTGATTGGGTGGTCTGTAATAGACTCCACCATCGTATCTGCTTTATTTGCCTTCCCCTTGATTTTTATTCATAGATATTCAATCTTATCTCCACCATCACTAAGCATTAGACATTGATCTTCTTCCCAGGCATCAAGGGCAACCCCACCACCTCTCCTTCCTTGCCTATCCCTTCTGAAGAGTTAGCATTCCCAAGATCCTTTTCCCCTTTGTATACCCTTCCCTACCTGTTGCCAGCAGGTCCAGTTTCTTGTAATCCATGGTCAAAGAATCCAAAGTCCTGCCAGTGATGCCACTCACAAAGACAGACACTGGTTTGCTGGCTCTTCCACTTTCTACTTTCATCATTCCCTGTGACTGGGTGAGTGGAGGAGAGCATAACTTGTGCTCTTGATCTCTTCAGCAGTTGCTACAAGTTTCTGAAGTCCCTTGTTATTGCCCTAGAGCTTCCCATAGGTACCTCATCACTTCTCAGCCAAAAGGTCATTAGTGAGTGGTAATCAGTTTACCACAGTAGGAAGCCTCTTTTTAACATCCATGACCCAGGCTCCAGGGAGACAGTAAACTTCCCTGAAAAGCAGGTCTGGTTGGCATAATGGCCCTTCCACACCCTTTCAAAGTGAGTCACCTTATGACTGACCCAGCTTTTTTTTCCTAGGAGCAGTCAGCTTGTGTGGGCAAAGGAAACCACTGTACGTTTATAAAGTAGAGGTTATTTGTAGCAGCATTTATTTGGGAATTTGGTAGTGAAGAACATTGCACGTTCCCCAGTTAGTGACTGCCATCGCACCAGGCAAAGCACTGTGTAAACACAGCAGGCAAGGTCTCCTACATGAAAGAAGTTTGAATGTAAAGATATAGTCTTAGTGAATACTGTATGCCTTGAATATAAATACACTGGAGTTACTAAGGAGAACAAGTAGCAGACTGAGTCAACATGAGAGTGTTTGGAAAACTGCTGGCGAAACGGAGTCCAGCGATGGGATTGTACTGCTTATTTTTAGAAGGAATATAAAAAGGAGCATTAAGAATCAGTTCATTACTGGCCTTTCCACAGACGCGCAGGGAGAACGTGAGTAAAACCAGACCCCAAGTACTATTGATGTCATCCCAAATGACAGGTCTTCCTTTTGGGACATGATGACATGACTGAGATGAGTGAACTTCATGACCCTTGCTCCCTGAGTGTCTGGGATCTGTGTGAACAGCGTTTGGACTTCACTGTAGTTGATAGTCTGGAGTAAGCAACATCCAGCAAAGTTTCTTGTTCTCCTTTGACTCATGTTGGACAAGTTAGACATGAGGGAGGTGTCATGTCCCAGTCAGTTTCTTTGAATACTGCTTGCTTCATCTGCAAAGGGCACCACTGACAAAGGAAAAATGAAGAGCCACAACCAGTTCCGTTCCTTTGTTTTAAGTATACTCCTTCCAGGCATTGTCATTTCATTACCAGAATGTTTTTTCCTGGTAAACAGTGTCTATTTGAGTCTCTGACCACTATGAGAGGCTGCATTAGAAGTAGATTGCAAATTCTGCCTATTTTGCTGCAGCTGGTTAAGAAAATGAATTGGCTTAGCTGCTAATGGTCAGTGCTGCTGCATGGAGCGTCTGTGCTGCGCTTTTATGGGCTCATTGCATTCAGCTGTTTGTGGTCTCTGGAGAGGTGATAGTCTGAAGAAGGAAATGGGACAGCCGTTTCTTTGAAGCACAGAGGGGTGTTCAGAAATAGTAACAAAGTTGTTTGGGTTTTTTTAAAGTGTCAGAACCAACTCACAGAAATGGAGTCTGCAGTGTGACAGGTCCCAATCAGAGCACTAGAAAACAGCTGAGTTTATCACAGGCTGCACGATGCAGTTAAATGACAGCACTATCTATTTAATACATGTTAGATAGCTGCATAACACTTCATGAAAATTGTAATTACTTATTAGCTGAGGAGACCTTGAGTGGCATAGTCATAATCCAGCTGAAGGGAGATGGATGCTGTACTTGTATTGAAGAAGAAAAGAAAAAAGATCTCTCTGTTGAAATGTATGAATTACAAGAATTACACAGTTTTGATGTAATATCCCATTACTGTGCTCTGAGAAAAGTCTACTTCTTGGCTAGTGAGATTTTCTTTTCAGAAGATTTGGCTATTAGGAGTTTTTCCCTGGTGCAGTCAGAAATCTTGACACTGACTTGGAGACTAGTCCTGGAGACTTCACACTTTTTCTATGGCTTTCTCCTGTCTTCACTTTGGCATAGGGAAGTTTAAATGATGTATTAACATGGTGGGTTAACCTTGGCTGCTCAATATCTGCCCACCAAACTACCTCTGCCGCTCCCCACCCTCAACATGGCAAGGATAAAAATGTAATGAAAGATCTGTGGGTCAGAATAAGGACAATGAGTGCACTTGGCAGTTACCACTTAGGGCAAAACAAGACTCAACTCAGGGAAATTTATTGTTGCCTGGGCAGCAAGGGAATCTCTGCTGACACATGAAGCACCTCCTTCCCCCTTCTTAACTGACCTTCATGTCTCTACAAGTTCTTTCCCCCACCTACATTCATTCCTCTCTCCCAGATGCTTCTGTGGCGTGTTTTTTTTTACCCTTTTCTGGATATACTCATTACTATCGTGTCAGCTGCATGTTAGCCAGAAACATCAGATATAGCAGTAGTCATAGAAATATAAATACATGCACTAGATGAGTAAGTCCAAGTTAGAAAGCAATGAAGAATGATTATCAGAAGTTGCTCAGCATAAATACCATTGCTGAACAGGAACTCCTTCTTTTTATAGCAGTAGTAATATCCAGAAAAACAAAAATCTTTAAAAGAGGAAGATGATAAAGCAGTGGCACCACTGTTAAAGAAATGGTAGCAACAAATGGGGACAGGAAGGTGCTCTAACAGGTTTAGGAGATTCTAGTGAAAATGGATGGTAGATGTTCCTGTCTACACTGATGACTATACCTTTGTGTAATAGTAAGCCTTTTTTGATGAGGGGTTTAGTTGAACTTAGATTTGGTTTTCTTAGTGTTTTTCTCTGGCTCCCTCAGGTGGTGCATATGAAGTAAAGCAGCACAAGTTCTTCAGGAGTCTTGACTGGAATAGTCTGCTAAGGCAGAAAGCAGAATTTATTCCACAGCTGGAGTCTGAAGACGACACAAGTTATTTTGACAGTAGGTGCTTGATGGCATTAAAAAAAATGTGATCAGCAGCTTGTCTAAATAATCATTGCCTTTAAATTTCTTTATTGCTTTGAAAATCTCCACTATCAGAACCACTGGCAGCTTGCAGTTTCACTGGTGGTTTAACATTTCAGCATAAATTATCTTAAGAGTAAAACTGCCATTTCAGGTAACCTAAAGCTTGATACCCATTCTTCCTGGTAAGTCAAAATACTTTTGTTTCCCTCATCTGTAGCTCGTTCTGAGAAATACCACCATATGGAAACTGAGGAAGAAGATGATACCAATGATGAAGATTTTAATTTGGAGATAAGACAGTTTTCCTCATGCTCACACAGATTTTCCAAAGTAAGAATTTCTGTCATGTTAGTATGTGCTGTGTGCTTAATAATTTTGTTCACATAGACTTTTTTTAAGAGTTTGGAGATGTTAGATATGAAAGAGATGTATTAAGAAGAAATGTCAGCTGAAATTGAGCAAGAATGAAATTAATGCCATTCTACAGAAAACATTTTTCCTTGAATCCTTAAGAAGGTTTGGTGTTTTCTGTAGAGAACTCATAATAGCGTAAGAGAAGGTTTAGGGAACTGTACTCTTACATTAGTTTTGTTGTATGTAGTTTGCACATTGCTCCAGACATGTCATGGGTATCTTTGAGATGATGACATAGCAAAGATTACAGTACTAACCTATAATAGTTGTTAATGAAATAACATTGGACTGAAGGGAGAAAGCAAAGCAGTGGTTAGCATTTGACCTGGTGAGATGGGGATTTGCAGGGAGTGATTTGAATGCTGTGAGTTGAAGGTAAAATTGACTATCCAGAGAGTAGTGTATTTTAGTACTTGAGAACTAATTACTGCCGGACAAGGGAAGCCAGTAGAAGCAGAGTGGAATACTGAGGAAATACTATGGAGTATGAATCATCAGGAAATAATGGAAGTGGAATGCTGAATGAGCATGGGTTTAGTCTTAACATAGTATCCAGCAGTGAGTGTCAAAATATTTCTATTTGAAAATTTTGTTTTGCCTAATTTAGAAACTGTTTAAAGGTATTTGGAAACTCTATGTCTGTATCTTGTTTTTCCTGGATCATGCTTTAAGGAGCTGATGGCTTTTATGGTAGCTCTGGAGGACTGAATATATATTGTATCTGTGATAGCATGGAAGAGCAGAGATAGGAACTGTAAATACAGTTATCCACACTCTGTGTAAAATCCTTATTTTGACTTGGTGGTATTGTTTCCAATTTACATACTGGACAAGAGGCAGTAGGCACCAAATGAAACACAAAGTTCAGTCTGGGGACAAAACTTCACTTCTTTTACTGTGAGGGTGATTGAGCAGTGGCACAGGTTGTCCAGAGAGGTTGTGAATTTTCTATCCTTGGAGGTCTACATGGACATGGTCTTGAGTAGCCAGCTATGGGTGACCCTGGTTATGCAGAGGTATTGGACAAACTGCAGACCTGCAGAGATTCCTTCCAAACTCATTCCATGACTCCATGAACTTCTATCTTTTGAAAGCTCTGTAGCACAGTAATAGTTCCGTTTGTTCATGCTGCATCATTGCATCTCTCTCTGTGCCTTTCAGACTGTAGAATATACAGCTGGCAATTTCTGTGTGCTTTTTGTCAGATAAGCAAACAATAGACTTCCAGTGATCAGATTTTTTTCTTCCTAAATCCTTTAGGCAAGTAATTATTCTTAACTTCAAAGTAAATGCAGATTAGTTTTTCTACTTTCCCGGAGTAGATATAGTTAGGGCTTTTATACCTTAATTGGCTTTATAATTTTGAATTAATGCAAGATGTGCATTAATCCTGTGACGTAAAGACCCTAAGGCTGAAATCGTTTTTCTGCTTATCTTTTTATATCAAATATGTCAGTGATGATTTGGGGCTTCATGTGTTTCTGGTTTTGTTTGTAATAGGTTTTTAGTAGCATAGATCGAGTCACTCAGACACAGGGTGAAGAAAAGGAAGATGCAGGAGACAAAACAAAAAGTGTAACATTACCTTCTATGGAATCTTTAAGCTGGAGTTCAGAATTTTCTGAAATGTAAGTAAAAAGAGGTGCTGGAAGTGGCACATGTCCTGCTTGGCAGGTAGCAAGCCTTCTTCTCTCAATGACTGCGTGAGGGTTTGCTTTTTTCTTTTTAATGCAGACCACAAGTATCTACATCCATCTCCTCTGACACTGAACGTAGCAGGCAGCGATGCCGTTCGGGTTTGCTTCCTAAGTTGGCCATATCAGCAGAAGGAGAACAGGATGATTCCATAAGCTTAGTAGAACCCCGGGAAGAACGGGAAAAGCCTGTGTTTGTGAGCGAGGAAATAGTGCAAGATGAACCTGAAGTAACCACTCCAGCAAGTACAATCAGCAGTTCCACGTTGTCAGGTAATTTGCAATGGGTCTCTTATTAATGACATGAGAGACAGTTTTGAATCGTCTTCACAATGTCATTTATGGATTTAGACATCCTGGATTTCAGAAAAGCTATCCCAAGAAGGGTCTGGTTTGGGCTCTGGATCAAGCTATTAAAATCTCTTGACAGTGTGTATGGGAAAGTTTTCAACATTTTTGGAAAGGCCATCATTTGGTATGGTCCTGCTGATGCTGAAAGGCTGCCAAGCAAGTGAATAAAACAATGTCTTCACTGTAGAGCCTTTGCAGGATTCTTCCATGAAGAAAAGGCGTCTTAGATCCCCTGAGCTTGTAAAGCACTGTTTTTATATCTTCTTCTAACAGTCTGAGCTGCACCATTATGTGTTTTTAATTAAGACATTAAGATGTCTTTTCAGAATTGCCAGGGTTGTCTTTAACTTGCAGAAGTGATGTTTGTCATTAGGAATCTGGTAGGGAGTGTTGTAGACCATTCCCTTCGCAATTTGTGCCCCTCTCCCAAGTCAATTACTTACATGTATTTCACTGACACCCAGGGCCCTGGTTTCTCACGTATTTTGTGCTTTCAGAGCACAGTTTTGTATAACTGTATCACAGTATAACCAAGGTTGGAAGAGACCCCAAGGATCATCAAGTCCAACCTGTCCCAACAGACCTCACAACTAGACCACGGCACCAAGTGCCATGTCCAATCTCCCCTTGAACACCTCCAGGGACGGCGACTCCACCACCTCCCCGGGCAGCCCATTCCAATGACGAATGACTTGCTCAGTGAAGAACTTCTTCCTCACCTCGAGCCTAAACCTCCCCTGGCACAGCTTGAGACTGTGTCCCCTTGTTCTGGTGCTGCTTGCCTGGGAGAAGAGACCAACCCCCTCCTGTCCACAACCACCCTTCAGGTAGTTGTAGAGAGCAATGAGGTCACCCCTGATCCTTCTCTTCTCCAGGCTAAACAATCCCAGCTCCCTCAGCCTCTCCTCATAGGGCTTGTGCTCAAGGCCTCTCACCAGCCTTGTTGCCCTTCTCTGGACACGTTCAAGTGTCTCTATGTTCTTCTTAAACTGAGGGGCCCAGAACTGGACACAGTACTCAAGGTGTGGCCTAACCAGTGCTGAGTACAGGGGCAGGTTGACTTCCATGCTCCTGCTGGCCACGCTATTCCCGATCCAGGCCAGGATGCCATTGGCCCTCTTGGCCACCTGGGCACACTGCTGGCTCATGTTTAGCCAGGTGTCAATCAGCACCCCCAGGTCCCTCTCTGTTTGGCAGCTCTCCAGCCACTCTGACCCCAGCCTGTAGCTCTGCATGGGGTTGCCGTGGCCAAAGTGCAGCACCCGGCACTTGGACTTGTTAAATGCCATGCCATTAGACTGTGCCCATCTGTCCAGTCGGTCGAGGTCCCTCTGCAGAGCCTTTCTACCCTCTAACTGACTAACATCTATTCCCAACTTGGTGTCATCTGCAAACTTGCTGATGACTGACTCAACCCCCTCATCCATATCATCAATGAAGATGTTAAAGAGGATGGGGCCCAGCACTGATCCCTGGGGGACGCCACTGGTGACTTTCCGCCAGCTGGATGTGGCACCATTCACCACCACTCTCTGGGCCCGGCCCTCCAGCCAGTTCCTAACCCAGCGCAGAGTGTTGCTGTCCAAACCACAAGCTGACAACTTAGCCAGCAGTTTACTGTGGGGAACGGTGTCAAAGGCCTTGCTGAAGTCCAGGTAGACTACATCCACACGCCTCCCCACGTCCACCAGACAGGTCACCTGATGATAGAAGGAGATCAGGTTGGAGAGGCAGGACCTGTCCTTCCTAAATCCATGTTGGCTGGACCTGAGCCCTTGGCCATCCTGCAGGTGTGCAGTTATTGCCTCCAGGATAATCTGTTCCATCACTTTCCCTGGCACTGAGGTCAGGCTGACTGGCCTGTAGTTTCCGGGTTCCTCCATCCATCCCTTCTTGTGGATGGGGACCACATTGGCCAGTTTCCAGTCATCTGGGACCTCTCCAGTGAGCCAGGACTGGAGGAAAATGATGGAGAGCGGCTTGGCCAGCTCACCTGCCAGCTCTCTCAGCACCCTAGGATGGATCCCATCCGGTCCCATGGACTTGTGAGTGTCCAAGTGGCTCAGCAGGTCCCGAACTAATTCCTCATGGATTTCTGGGGCATTACACTGCTCCCCAACCCTACTACCCAGCTCAGGAGGCCACTCATCCTGGACTCCTACCTTGCTGTTAAACATTGAGGCAAAGAAGGCGTTCAGGACCTCAGCCTTTTCCTCATCTTCGGTCACCGTGTTCCCCTCCAGGTCCAGTAAGGAGTGGAGATTCTTCTTGCCCTTCTTTTTAGCGTTGATATATTTGTAAGGGGGGGGACCATGTGGCTAAGTTGGTAGCACATAAGACTCTTACTGGGAAGGTCGTGAGTTCAAGCCTGCAGTGGGCAGGAGAGTTCTCTCTGGGCAGCAATGTCCTCCCTCCTCAAGAGGGGATTGGACTTGGTGCCATGTTCTAGTCATGGGGTCTGTGGTGACAGGTTGGACTGGATGATCCTCGAGGTCTCTTCCAACCTTGGTGATACTGTGATACTGTGATACTGTAAAATTGCTTTTTATTTTCTTTCACAGAGGTGGCCAGTTTCAGTTCCAACTGGGCCTTTGCCTCTCTAATTTTATTCCTACGTAATCTAACCACTTCCTTGAACATACCTCGAGAAGCCTTCCCCTCCTTCCAAAGGTGATACAGCCTCTTTTTTTCCCTTAGTTCCTCCAGGAGCTGCTTGCTCATCCAGGCCGGTCGCCTTCCCCGCCGGCTCATCTTTCGGCACATGGAAACTGCCAGTTCCTGTGCCTTCAAGAGCTCCTGTTTGAAGTAGGTCCAACCCTCCTGGACCCCTTGGTTCATGAGGGTTGGTACCCAGGGAACTTTATAAATAAGTTTCTTAAAGAGGCTGAAGTTTGCCCTCCGGAAGTCCAAGGTGAAGGTTCTGTTGGTGCTCCTCCCTATCTCCCTGCATATTGAAAACCCCACTATCTCGTGGTCACTGCACCCTAGGCAGCCTCCCACGGTCACATCTCCCACCAGCCCTTCCCTATTGGAGAGCAGCAGGTCAAGCAGAGCCTGTCCCCTGGTAGGCTCACTTAACAGCTGCGTCAGGAAGCAGTCCTCTATTCACTCCAGGAATCTTCTGGACTGCCTTCTCTCTGCTGAATTAAGTTCCCAGCAGATATCTGGCAGGTTGAAGTCACCCACGAGGACAAGATCTGATGATCTTGAAACAGCCTCCAGTTGTTTGTAGAATAATTCATCAACCTCCTCATCCTGGTTCGGTGGTCTATAACAGACTCCAATCAGGATGTCAGATTTGTTGGGCTGCCCTCTGATTTTAACCCACAGGCTCTCAATTCCCTCATCTTCCACCTCAAGTTCAGAGGCAGAAAGTGTCTCCCTAATATACAAAGCCACCCCTCCTCCTCTTCTACCTCGCCTATCCCTCCTAAAGAGCCTGTAACCCCCCCCAGTGTAGCACTCCAAACGTGCCTGTTGTCCCACCATGTTTCTGAGATGGCAACTATATCATAGTTGCCCTGGTGGATTAGGACCTCCAGCTCATCTTGCTTATTGCCCAGGCTGCGTGCATTGGTGTACATGCACTGCAGCTGGGCTCCCGACCTCTCAGTTGACCCTACCTTGTGCTCTACTCTTACCTCTGCAGAGGGACCGATGTCTTCACCCACCCCTTTCAGACCTAGTTTAAAGCCCTCCTAATGAGCCCTGCCAACTCTAGTGCTAGGACTCTCTTGCCCCTTCTAGATAAATGTACCCCATCAGAACCCAGCAGGTCAGGTGCCATAAAAGTTGCCCCATGATCAAAGAAACCAAAGTTCCTCCGCTGGCACCATTCCCTGAGCCACTTGTTGATGGTGTGGGTTCTCCCGTTCCTCTCAGTGTACTCCCCTGCCACTGAGGGAACTGAGCAGAACACCACTTGCGCGCCTGCCCCATCAATCAACTGTCCAAGGGCCCGGAACTCCTTCTTAATTGCCCTGGTGCCCTTCTTGTCGATCTCATCACTCCCAGCCTGTATCACCAGTAGAGGGTAATAGTCAGAGGGACTAATGAGCTTGGGGATTCCCCTTGCAATGTCTGCAGGAAGACTTGATACATACTACAAGATCTAAGCCTGTATCAGCAGTGTGCACATGCAGGTTCTAGATAACTTCTCTACACATTTACCTTTTGTAGCTCACTGAGTTTTCTGAAGATCCCCCTTTCTGTTTGCATACCCCTTATTTCTCTTATAATCTGCTTTTTACTCCTCCTTCTTCCTTCCCATTTCTGAGAAAATTGATTTCCTCAGGGTCATCCAGCTGAAAGACCATTTCCGATCCCTTCTCTTTTTCAAAAGCTTGGTTGTGCTGTAGCCCAAGTCTTGCATACTATCTCTAGCCCATGTTATGTTGTAGGCACAAATACAGTAATAACAGTGATAACTCAAAGTATCTGATGCTCTTCTACCATTTATAATTACACAAGAGTTATTTCAGTTTTCTGTGGTCCATTATCAACAGGATTGTCAGTGAATGTAAAGGAATACTAGGAATTACTGCTGTGTTTTTAAGCAGGTGAACTACCCTTGGTGCACATTTCATATGGTCAGGCATCTTTGAATTTTTGAAGAAATATCGTGTGGGTTGTTCATGTGGCACAAGGCCTGTATGTATGGTTGTTTTTCTCATTGGTTAAAACATTGTCCCAACTCCATTCCATGCTGTGGATCTTCATTATTTATGATAGAATAGTACCAATGTGGTTGTAATGTTGAGTTTATTGGCGCCAGGTATCTTTCTCCTCTGTGATAGAAAACCATCCACAAAATAAAATCAAAATATGACAAAAATAGAATTACATGCAATGTTCTAATGATGCTGGAAAAGTTTTTAAGCTGATTGCAGCCTACACAGGATTGAAGCCTTTCATTTACTTTAGGACTTTGCATGAAAATTAAATGTATGAGTAAATGCTCCAAGGTGAGTGTTGAATATTGATAGACCAGTTTTCTTAGGCTTTTGTCTCTTTAGCCAGTGACCACAAAAATCTGTTGCTTCAGTTAATTCGGTTGATGTTTATGCATTCTGTAAGTCTGGAAGAATTTCTTGTATTTTCCTGTTGTTCTATGAACTTGCTAACTGAAAGAAAAAGTCTTGTATCACAAGTGTACCATTTCCCCTCCCGGACCCTCAATGTGTTTTTTCCTTCTTTGCACAGTTGGCAGTTTTTCAGAACACTTAGACCAAGTAAATGGGAGAAGTGAGACTATGGATGGCACAGATAACTCCTCAAAGCCACCCAGTGAAGTTGCATCACAAATGGCTCGTCAGCGATTAGAAAGCACAGAGAAAAAGAAGATCTCTGGAAAAGTCACAAAGTCCCTTTCTGCAAGTGCTTTGTCTCTCATGATCCCAGGAGGTAGAGATAAATCTTTTTGTTTGAAATGTTATGATTTATGCATGCTTGATGTTTTATGATGTAAGTGCAAGGCTTTGAAAAGTCCAGAGTGGATTCTTTGTCACACTTTTCTATTTCTCTTGTTCAGATGTGTTAACAGATGGTGCAGTCCTCGTCACTGAGTTACAGTGGTCACATTACAGCTGAGGGACCTTCTGTGACAAATGAAAATGCATTTTAGTGGTGACTACTTCATGTTTAACTGTATGCAGGCATCAGTCCTTTGCCCATCCTACAGTAGGGATGTAACTTCATTTTTAAGTAGCTCACTATGTACAGCTCCAGGAATAGCTGTTTGTTACAGCATCACATTAAGCTTGACTAGTTCTCTCCCATCTCCCATAAGGAAATGTAATAAACCGGTGACCAGATACTTTGAGAAGTATCACAAAAGTAGAAAATAGCATGCAGGCTGCAGTTTGTTCTACACTGACTTAAGTGGAATTCCTGAAATTTGAAGCCAGAAATACTGTTATAAATGGAAATATAAGCACTGAGTGTTCTCAGATGGGGCTTTACTTTTTAATGGTTCAGCATCAAATTCTAAATACTGTAAACTTTGAGGGATTTTTTCCATAAATGGGATTGCATGCTGGGCATATGCTGCTTTTAGACCCTAGGTATAGTATTTTTGTGTGTGCTGGTCTGATAAAATAACCCTGAGCTTGTTTGATATGTTCAGAGGTGGTTTTGATAGTAACCTCAGCATGTTGCTTTGAGTCCTGAAGCTAGTGCAGAATTGTAGAGTGTTGAAGAGTTGTTTCTCTCTGTCCTTTTTAGACTTCTCATTTGGAAGTGGGTGGAGCACTTGGTGGATAAGGAATTGGCTAGATGGACACACTCAAAAAGTTGTGGTCAACAGCTTGATATCCATGTGGAGACCAGTGACAAGAAGTGTCCCTTAGGGATCAGTATTGGGAGTGATGCTCTTTAACATCTTTGTCAGCAGTATAGGTGGTGGTATTTAATGCACCCTCAGCAAGTTTGCCAACAGCTCCAAGCAGTGTGGTAAACATGCTGGAGGGAACAGATGCCACCCAGAAGGACCTTAACCTCGAGAATTAACAATGCCAAGTCTAAGGTATTGAACATGGTACAGTCCCAAGTGCAAATACAGGTGGGATGATGAGTGGATTGAGATTAGCCCCGCAAAGAAGGACTTGGGGTTTGGTGGATGAAAGACTTGCTATGAGCGAGCAGCATGCACTTACAGTACAGAAAGCCAATTGTATCCTGGGTTGCATCAGAAGTGTGGCCAGCGGGACAAGGGAGGCTATTCTATGCCCTGCTCTGATGTCACGCTAGATGGAGTACGGTGCTCAGCTCTGGAGTAATAAAAAAAGATATGGCACTGCTTGAGTGAGTCCAGAGGGCTTGAAGAGGAAGCTGAAGTACATCCACTCTGAGGTCAGACTGAGAGAACTGGCATTCTTCAGTTCAAAGAGAAGGGGTCTAGGCACACCTTACAGTGTCCCTCCAGGACTGACAGGAAAGAAGGGGAAGGACTTTGCAAGGGAATGTAGTGATAGGAACGAGGGGGAATCGTTTCAAGATGAAAGAGGGTAGATTTAGATTAGACATTAGGAAGAAATTCTTTGCTGTCAGGATGATGAGGCACTAGAACAGCTTGCCCAGGGAAGTTGTGGATGCCCCAGCCCTGAAAGAGTTCAAGGTCAGTTTGGATGGGGCTTTGTGGAACCTGATCTAGTGGAGTTGTACATGTCCATGGCAGAAGGGTTAGAACTATGTGATCTTTATGGTTCCTTCCAACCCAAACCACTTTATTGTTTACCTGTCTTTGGGTTGAAAGGAAGTGTCCTGTGCCCTCTTTGGTGAGGAGGGTTGGTGAGAAAACATTGTGCTGATGAGGAGAAAGACCTGTATGATCCCTGTTACTACAGGAATTTCTGATTTAATTGGTGCTTTCTACCTTCTTTGCAGTTTAAAGAACAGTATAGGGTTCTTATGCAGTACCTGTCATTACAGCTGCTAATCACGACACGTCAAGAGGAAAACGTTGATCCTAAGTTAAAGAGGTGTATTTGCCCTTCTTTGAATGGGAACAAGTATGTGACAATGAGAAGCATTTCTGTAGTGCTCTCCAAACATGAACAATCTCTCTCATGAACTACATGAGAAGGGACAATGACCTGTAGTGTTGTCACTGAAACTGCAAGTGGCTTGCAAACACTCCGGCCTTGTTCCTTGTTTAGCCACCTTCTTCTAACTAGTATTTCTCTCCCAAATGTCATGTGATTCTGGTGTCCCCCTGTAACAGCACCATGGTTGTGGTTTTTCGCTGGTAGAGGGCCTGTAGTGCTATCACAGGAGCAATATATATACACAGGTAATTGCACAACCATGTAACACTCAGGAGTTATTCATCAGTTTGTATTCTGGTAGCTCTTTCATAGATGTTGAGTAAGAATCACTAAGTGCAGAGATGATACAGGCTGAGTATCTGTGCTTAGTAAAGTACAGTTTTCTTATAGTTTCATCTTGGCACCATTTCTGCAAAATCCTAACTTCACTTTGCCTACATTAAAAAATGTTGTCATTATATTTATAGCAAGCAAAATCTTATTTTAGCTGTACGTAACACTGTCAAATAATCCTACTGTATCCATGCTTATCCTTAAACTACAGCAGCAGATGGCTAGTGTTCCTAACCTAAAGTCATGTAGCTGAGAGTCACAGGACATGTCCCACATGCAGCAGAGTCTGGGAAATCTGGGCCAGGGGGTAACAGTGACGGTCCCCTTGGAGTTAGGCTGTTCTATGGGATTTCAGCATTAGCCCAGCGATACCAATCTCTGGGAGCCTCTGGTGACTCACATCCAGGGAGTAGCACCTCTGCTGTCAAAGCATATTTGTGCTTGCATGACATGGCTTGGCAAGGACACCAAACCTGGTATCTCTCTGGCCTGCATTACTTTGCAGAGCTGTCACTCTTTTACAATCTCCAAAGTGTGTTTTGTGGTGCTGCAGTTGTGTTTGCCTTTGCACAAGTATGAGAACATAGTGCTTTCAAAACAATGGAGCAAAACGAAGCAGCAATTGGTGTTGCAATAAATTCTTGCATGATGTAGCAGGATGTAGAAATGGAGGCTTGGTACAAGCGTTAAGTTACTGTTCTATGTAACAACTAGGAACTGTAGTTTAACTGCAGTAGTCTTTATCTGTATCTCTATGTAACTGAAAGCTAAAAAATCCTCGTGCTTTGTTTAGCGCTGCTGGATGATTTTGAGGATAGTAACCACAATAACATCTGACACCAAAGTCTGAATTTTATATTTTTTTGTAAGTATTGGGAAGAGGAGTGAGAATCATTCTTTTAAAGTGAGCAATGAGTGTATTTCCTGACAAAAAGGAAAAATCAATCTGCATCTAAAAAGTTAAACTTTGCATTAAAAAATACAGTTTATACTACTAGGAAATAAATTTAGTTCTAAGATCACTAAGATGGCCACTGACTGAAGAGAAGAGAGTGCATATGCAAAGACAGTTACATATTTTTACACAAAGGTGTTCATAACATCGAGCAGATCCCGGTTCTGTATCTGTATTTATATGTGCTCAGAATGTACTCTAATAGGCAGATTATTTTTCTTCCAGATGTGTTTGGTGTTTCTCCTTTGGGAAGTCCTATGTCTCCCCATTCTCTGTCATCTGATCCATCATCCTCCCGAGATTC
The DNA here is from genome assembly GCA_033816785.1 of Picus viridis. Lineage (NCBI taxonomy): Eukaryota > Metazoa > Chordata > Aves > Piciformes > Picidae > Picus > Picus viridis. The sequence continues at coordinate 56,705,653 of CM066606.1, forward strand.
ATCTCCCAGCCGTGACTCATCAATCACTGCTGCAAGTCCTCACCAACCAATAGTAATTCACAGTTCAGGAAAAAAGTATGGCTTCACCATCCGAGCCATCAGGGTTTATGTGGGTGACAGCGATATCTACACTGTGGACCATATTGTTTGGGTAAGATCATAGGGTTTTGGTTATTTACAGCCACAGTACCTGTAGTATTTTTGTGTATAAATCATGATGTCATGACAGACAATTTTCTTAAAATGAAATTCATTCCTGTTCACAAGAGCAGTGTTGGTTGACTCTAGGGACAGCACAAGCCACCTTTGGCAGAAGTTTCACATTCACATGCAGTGTGATACTCTGCATGAGTCACTTCCTTTTGGCAAGCTTGGCAATTGTGAACAGCCATGTCTAAATTCAGAGTAGTTTAGCAAACCAAAGGCTGGTGCAGCCTTCACAGTATCACAGTATCACCAGGGTTGGAAGATACCTCAAAGATCATCGAGTCCAACCTGTCACCACAGACCTCATGACTAGACCATGGCACCAAGTGCCACGTCCAATCCCCCTTGAACACCTCCAGGGATGGCGACTCCACCACCTCCCTGGGCAGCCCATTCCAAGGACGAATGACTCTCTCCGTGAAGAACTTCCTCCTCACCTCGAGCCTAAGCCTTTCTTTGAGGGCAGGGGCTGAAAAATAGGAGCTTGTAAACAGAAATTGTTGAAATATACACGTAGGTGATTCATGGTAGACAACAGTATTTTACTAGACAGAAGTGAGTTGATTGTAAACAGTGTTTTTTTGTGTAGAAATGCACAACTCATTTGGAATTGTGAATAACGTCTAAGGAATTTGTCACAGGAAAAGGACTGGCCTGTCTTGATAAATAATGAATTTTTCATCCCTTGGTCAGTACTAGTTTCAGCAAGACGGGCTAAAGGGAAAGACAGCAGTTCTTGCATTCCATTGGTTATCAAACTTCTTAATTTTAAAATAATTATGTAAATATATATGTATTTGCATCTATTTTATAATTGAAGTTCATAACAAATTATATATATTATATGTGCATGAAGATTGTGTATGTGTGTATAAACTCAAATATATCAATTACCTTGAAATAATTTTGCACATTTTATTACAAATATGTCAAAAACTTTGAAGTTTTGTACGGCACTTTGTTTTAAATATGCATTTGTAGGTTTTGCAGTGGCAATGCTACTGATGCAGTTGTGTATTGCTTATTTCTCATTCATGTTTATTTCCCAGACCTATTAATCCATCAAGAACATTGAGTCTGGAGAATCAAGTACATTTTATTGATAATGGTATAAGTAAAACCAATTTTTTCTTGCCACTGGTGTAGCACCGTGTCAGTGGAATGAAGGGAGGAAAATGGTACAGCACAGTAGTAGTGCAATATTTTTATTTTATCTTTTCCCAAAATACTGCAGGTTTGTTGTTTGGGCTTAGCTCTGTAAGGACTGTAGGCTTCAGTAGTCATTGCATGACAAGTTTTCAAAGGCTCATTTTAAAATATAATTAATTATTTAATCCATCTTCAAAATAATCTGCAAGTCAGTTTGGTTTGGTACTTCATCACCTTTGTGCTACGCCATTCCTTCTTATAGGCAGCCTGGTGAGCTCGAACCAAATTAAAACAATCCTTAACTCTATGGTAAAGTAAGACAGTTAAACAGGAATTCACATTGTGTGTATTCTCTGATTTCCAGAATGTGGAAGAAGGAGGTGCTGCTTATCAAGCAGGTTTAAAAGCTGGAGACCTGATTACTCATATCAACGGAGAGCCAGTGCATGGTCTTGTTCATACAGAAGTCATTGAGTTGTTGTTAAAGGTACATTTGGGGCAACTGGGATATAAAAGCTCTTTCTCTTTTTACCAAGGATTAAGAGATTGTTTGTTCTCTTCAGAGATTAGTTACCAGATTTTGTCATTGCTCAAGTACAAACTCCAAGATGCTATTGCACAGATCTGGAGAAAGGTCAATGGCTTCATGTATCCTCCTATGATTTTTGTGTCAATGCAGTAAACTGGCACCGTTGCTGAGGTAGCCAAAGTACATTTGAGGCACTGACACAAACAGAAGTCTCTGTCTCTGAAAAAAATTAACATTTTCAAGCTCTTTCTCAGATTTCCCTACCTTCATAAGGTAATTCAGGCTTTTGGTGATAATGCTACCTCGTTTTCTCCTTTTAGGATTAAATCAGCAGGGAAAAGTGGAAACAATATGAAATCTATTCTTGTCTACCATACAGGAACTTGCCTTTTATAATCTTAAGGACCAAGAAGCTGTTTGTCCTGTATGTAGCCAGGCATGTCCCATAGAGCTGCTTTGCTTAACAAAGTTCTGGTCCTGCAGTTGGATTTCTATCAATTTTTTCTGTTCTGGAGTTTTCTGAGGTCAATTCTATTAGAAAATTACATGTTTTCTTTAAAAAGAAATGAAAAAAACAACAGCTTTTTTTAACAAACTGTAGTGATTTGTTTTTACTGTAGCTAATCATATTGCAGTTTTCATGTAATCCTTATAGCACAGTCTAGCATAGGTCCAAATTATTTTAGACAGCTCTATATTGGCTTATGTTATAAATTGTTAATAATAAATTTACATGCAGAGCTTTGCCTGTCAAAGGAAGTTGTCAGTGCTCAGCGACAGCTATACTTGATCAATGTTTCTGTCACAATGTTTCTGTAGAATCTTTTATCTCAACAGTTGCAGTCTTAGTCAAACCTTGCTCTCCTTCTGTCTGGCTACAATTAGAAATTCTCTTTGTCCCAAAGCTGGAGAGGAGGTAGCTTAGGAAACGTAGCAGAGTATGGTAATTTTCCAGGTCTGGCAGTGTCTGCATAGGGCTGCTTACACTGCCAGCTCTTCTTACTCTGGTGCTGGAGCTCTGCATTGCTGCATTTGCATTTGTCATGTAGCTTCAATGTAAGGCAAAGTTGCTTTGTATTACTCACACCTTAAGGTTCCTCCTCCATTTTGGCAGAGCGGTAACAAAGTCTCAGTAACAACAACCCCTTTTGAGAACACTTCTATCAAGACAGGCCCTGCCAGGCGAAACGGCTGCAGGAGCCGAATGGTCAGGCGCAGTAAGAAAGCAAAGAAGAAAGAGAGTTTAGAGAGGTGAGTAATCTGTTTGTTTCATGGCAGACAGATTTCCTTGTGTGTGTGTGTACCTAGCAATTAATTTAAAATATGAAGCTAGTACAATTCTCTGTCTTGTTTTCTACATCTTTTTCTGATGTAATATTTCTCCCAGTTACTGGAAAATGAGTGGATTGTCTAAATTTCACACTCTGCACCGTGGCTTGCTTTTGTATACCATTTAGATCTAGTATTTGCTTTTCTGAGGGTAATGGGAGGGGTAAGCAATGTCATCTAGTGACGATCATGTCTTCTGTGCATCTTAACATCCGATTAATCCTTTGCTTTTCTGACACTAGGAGACGATCTCTCTTTAAAAAGCTGGCCAAGCAACCCTCTCCTCTTCTTCACACCAGCAGAAGTTTCTCTTGCCTGAACCGGTCACTTTCATCAGGGGAGAGCTTGCCTGGGTCTCCAACCCACAGCCTGTCTCCTCGATCACCTACCCCAAGCTATCGCTCTACTCCTGATTTTCCATCTGGTGAGTGCGAAGATGTGGAGGGCAGAGGAAAAGGAATTGAAGTGTATTCTGCTTCTTGTGAGCCCCTCAGATCTGTGAAACTACACTAAGAGCTATGCTATGCTCTAACAAGCGTAGTCATTGAACAGCTGGTTTCTGTCTGGAAAAGGAAAGAGAGTACTAAAAATCAAATGTGCTTTCATTCTAGAGAAGCACCTAGAAGGGGGAACTGTCTGCTAGGCTTGTCACAGACTTTAAGTCCAAGACCAATGGCTATAAGTTGAAAAAAAAACAATCCACATTTGTAGTAGAAGGTACAATCTCACTGTAGGAGAGGGTGATCGATGAAAGAACAAAACTGAGGTAAAAGTTGCTACATAATAGAACTACCATGGGCACTCAGGAATGCAGGTTTATTGCTGAAAAGGTTAGTTAAGTTCTGAAATGTTCATCCTTCTGGCCCCTGAAAGCCTTCCCCTTTTTCCTCTTTTACTTCTGTCACTATTTCTGTGTGTATGGGCAGTTACTGTACAGTCCCTTGGAAAAGGTAAATTATTTGAAAGCCCTCAATCACTGATTTGAAGTGGCAGAAAGCATTAGCTGTTCTCTTTAAACAAAAGGAAGTGCTAACATAAAAGGGATGAAGGAACAGAGTGAGAAAGGGAGAAATATCAATGTAATTGCAGTGAGGGGGTGGTTTGCAGCCCTCATTCAGAACCTTTCAAATTTTCGAACATTGTGGCAGCAGATGACCCACAAACCTTTTGGACTGATGGAAGTTCTGTGTCTCACTGAGCCTTTGGACAAGTATCAGAAAAGTCAATTGAATATTTTTTTTTTTAATTTTTTTTTTTTTCTCCAGGTACTAACTCTTCCCAGAGTAGCTCCCCTAGTTCAAGTGCTCCCAATTCTCCAGCTGGTTCAGGACACATAAGACCCAGCACTCTCCATGGCTTGGGTCCAAAGCTTGGTGGGCAAAGATACAGATCAGGAAGGCGCAAATCAGCTGGCAGCATTCCTCTCTCTCCTCTTGCACGGACACCTTCTCCAACACCCCAGCCAACATCTCCTCAGCGATCTCCATCACCATTACTAGGATATTCAATTGGAAATACAAAAATTGCTCAATCTTTTCCTAGCAAAATGCACTCCCCTCCAACTATTGTAAGGCATATTGTTAGGCCAAAGAGTGCCGAGCCTCCAAGATCTCCACTGCTAAAGAGAGTCCAGTCTGAAGAGAAACTTGCACCCTCTTACGGCAGTGATAAGAAACACTTATGTTCACGAAAACACAGTCTGGAAGTGACCCAGGAGGAAGTGAAGAGAGAATTACCTCAAAGGGAGCTAATTCTTCAGAGCTTGGAGGAGAAGGTATGTGATGTGCCATCCCTCACACGAGTCAGGCCTGCAGAGCAGGGCTGCTTGAAACGACCTATCTCCCGAAAATTAGGTAGGCAAGAATCCATTGATGAGCTAGACAGAGAGAAGTTGAAGGTCAAGATAGTTATGAAAAAGCAAGATTTTGCTGAAAAAACAAGTGCTGTTATATATGAACCTAGCAGTGAACCGGAAAATCCTGATACCTTAAGACTGGAAGAAAGAGATAAAACAGCATTCCAGAAGGTATTAGAAAGATTAAATCAGTTTGAAATAAAAACTGTTGCTTTGGAGGGCCAGTCAGCTGGCATACTCAAAGATACCATTCAAAAGAATGCAAACTTGAGATCAAGTGATGGTGTTGCTTTAGATGCACAGATGGGGTGTCATGGGCTTCCTCCTAGTGAACTCAGTCACATTTCTTATGACTTCAAAAGAATTTCCCCTCCAAGTACACTGCAAGATATGTTACCTCAGTCCTCTGACAGGATGCCAAATGGAAAGGGAGAAAACACTGATAAAAATGTATCAGCAAAAGAGTTTGCCAAATTTGAAAGATTAGATGGCAAGCTTGCAAATATTGATTATCTTAGGAAGAAAATGTCCATTGAAGAAAAAGATGACAGTGTCTGTCCAGTGCTAAAACCCAAACTGACAACAAATGTTCATGAATGCCTTCAGCTTAATACAGGCAGACCCTTAAATGTACAGCAGGACTCCCCTGCAGTTGCTGATGGTAGAGCATTTATTGGCAGTGCACACGCTGCTCAGGTTAACTCGGTTTCTTTTGTTCCTCTGAAGACCTTGAATAGCCGAACCGACATGAGTGTGGAAAAATCAGCCCTGATTTCCACTGAGGCTTCTGTCAGAAAAAGCCCATCAGAATATAAACTTGATGGGAGATCAGTTTCCTGTTTAAAGCCAATAGAAGGCACACTAGACATTGCATTACTTTCTGGGCCACAGGCTCCAAAGACTGAACTTTCTCTGTGTGTGCTGCCGGAGGGACAGAGCACCAGCAGTGATGGGGAATCTCCTAAACACCCAGTACCACAAGGGGTGGAGGGAAGGCAGAACTCGCCTGTCAGAAAGAGCAGTTTTTAAGCTATTCAAAATCTGGCAAAGTCAATGCATCAGAGACTCAGGTTCTGCAAACAAGCAAGAGTTCTCCAAATCCAGCAGTCATCTCTGTGGCTGCAGAAGTAGTGACAGAGAAAAAGATTTCTAGTCCAGCCACTAAAGGCAGTATTTCTGTTATCAAAGATGGTCAGAAGAAAGACACTTCCCCTTCAAAACAGAAGGACAATTCAATGGATATGAAGTCTTGTGTTATTCAATGTCAGTGTGTTAAAACTAGTCAAACGTATTCCAAACTTTCTACTATCCAAAGCAGTCCTGAAAAAGCTTCAGAGAAAGAGAAGCAAATACAAAAGGAGTTGCCTGCCAAACAGCCAGTAACCCAGAGAAGTTGCGAGCCTATCCCTGCAAAGGTGGAGGTGATCAGGGAGTCATCTCTGAAGGTATCTGCCGCAGATATCTTGATAACAAGCTACTCCAAAAGCAATGAAAAAAAATGTGCTGATTTGGCCATTCCCTCTCAGATGCAAGGAAAAACTCAGGCAGCTGGCCCCAAAGCACAACCTAAAGATGGCAGAGAATCAGTGAAACAACTAGGCAAAGACAGCAGCAATGTTGCTGGTAGTTTTGTGGAAAGAGACATAACCAAGAAGAATGTTCTCAGTGAGTCTAAGAAAGTTACCACAGAATCAAAGAGTGAAGCTCTTCCACCTAGACAACCCATGCAACCATCAAGAGACTGTGATCCTAAAAATGAGAAGTCTGCATTGGTTTCCTCTGTGCGGAAGGGCAATCCCAAAGATATAGGAAATAAAGATCAGAAACAGGTTGTTGACATAAGGCTTCAAAGTACTGGGCAAGAGCAGTTCAGCCAAGTTCCTCGGCAGCAGCTTAATGCTTCAGCCTCCCCTGCTGTGGGAGACATTTCAAACAGGAACCAGGCTGTAGATGTTCATGTAGAAGTTCAAGAACACATGGAACCTGCTGCTACCTGTGTAGAAAGCAACAGTAACAAACACAGGCCAGCCTCTGATACAAGTTCCTCAAAGTCTAAATACATGGATAAACAGATATTGTCACAAAAAAGTTGCACTGCAACTGCAAAAGAAAAAGAAACTACTATTCAGGTGTCTACTAGCTCTTTGAAAGATGGGAAGCATGCCAATAAAAAAGTGCTGGATCCCCCTTCTTCTGTGTCAGACTCTTTGAGAAAAATGAGCAATGAACATGTGCAGTCCAAAAGGCCTGTGAGTTTAGAGCAGGGTTCAGTAGCCACCCTCCAAATGAGCAGCATTGCTCCTGACACCAAATCCAAATTCTCTGCTGTTGTCCTGGCACCAGCAGGCCCAGAAAGTTGTAAGCAGATGCAGAGGCAAGAACCATCAGGTTTGGGGGACACTGCTGATCAAAAGCAACTTCACCTCAGTGAAAAACAAATCACAACTGCAAAGTTTTCCACTGTGAAAGACTGTCTCTTGCTGAGCAGGGAGACAGACAAGAATCCTAGTAACGAGATGGTCTCTGCAGACAAAAGACCTGAAGGAAAAATATGCACTGACGCACTTTATGTTCAGCTTGACAGCAGGAAAGTAGAGCCTACCCTTTGCCTTGCAAACTGCAATGCCAGAGGAAAGGGAGCAGAAAAAGCAATTGCAAGTAGCAAAAGCTCCCAAGACTCAAAAGGGAAAGGACAAATTAATCAAAAACAGCCAGAGGAGGCAAACAAGCAGGCTGCAATAAAACATTTGTCAGCTGCCAGCAGGCAGGGTTCTTGCCGTGTGGCTGCAACCCCCACAAAGCCACTGACTTGTTCAGCCAATTTCTCTGAATGTAGACAAGAAATACCTGTTTTGTCTTCAGCGAAGAGTGATGCTTCTTCAGCAAAAGTTAAAGCAGGCTCATCTGAGCTTCCTGCAACCTGTAAGGAACTAAATAAGAAAAGCACCAATTCTTCAGGGAGCAGTAAGGCAGAAATGAGTAAAAGTGTTTCACTGGTGGCCTTGCACAGCACTGCTGTTGCAGCAGAAGCCTGCCACCCTGCTTCAAGCCTTAGAGGGAAACTTGGAAATCAAGACAAGTCAATTTTTGTTAACACTGTGGAAGTAAAGGGAAAAGATGCCGTTCAGGCTCAACAGTCTGCTTCAAGAAAACAGAATGTAAGTAAAGATTTATCTAGGCCAGCAACCACACCTGACCGCCCTAACGCACTTTCTGATGACAAAGACTCAGCTCGGCACCGACAAGGAAAAGAAGCTTCACGGAGCAGTCCTCACAAAAAATCCTGTTAACTGTAAGACCTGGCAGGTGTGAGTTTCAGACTACCATTGGACTGCCTTTAAAACCAGCACTGTGTCGTGTCTTTGTGCAGCACATCTTTCATGTCACTAAAGAGAATAGAGGGGATATGTAGATAGGACTTTTTTTTTCTTTCAAAATGCCTTCCCAATTGTAACCGGTAAAACTGTTAACATAGAGTATTTGTACAAACATACCTTTGCAGCTGACAGCTGTTGAAGAAAATATTTCCTCTGTAAATACTCTGTTTGGGGTTTGAATGTAGCATATATACTTTGCTGCTGATTGCATTGTTTACTCTCCCCTTTTTTAAGATAGTTGCTTTGCCTCTTATTTGCCATACTCGAATCTGAAACAATTACAAAAACTCAGACCTGGCATGAAAATGCACAAGTATTGGTCTGACTGGAAAACAAAAACAGGCTGCAGTTTTGCTTACTACAAATTCTATGTAGGGATTGAAACAAAAATAATTCTAGTACAGAATAAATATGGTGATTTATTGTGAGTTTTTATATCTATTTTTGATCCAGTTTTTTAGTACTGTACCTGACTGACTCCTTCAGCGGATCTAACACTAGACCCAACTGCATCTCCCTACTGCATAAAGCCTGTTTCCAAGAGTAGGTATCATTAAGGCTATGGGAGGACCACTTGGTTTTCAAGGTGTTCCAGCAAAGAGTCATGTTGTATGGTGGTTCTTTACTTGTCTGTTGGGAGCGTATTCTGTGACCCTCACCAGACAAGGCTGAAACTATGAAGCACACACCATGTGCTTAGTTTTTGCTGCAGTTCTCTCTTGAATTCCTTGAGCTTTTTTAAATTCAAGACCTTACAGTGTGAGGCACAAGTATAAGCACATGACTTGCAGTACTACTGGTATGTTCATCCCTGTTTTGTAATAAATTTAGAGAACATGTGTTACCATGGCACATAGACCTGCATAATTAGTGTCTTACCACTCTTGGCTTTTTCCTGTTTTACAAGTAAGGTAAAAAGGGTGGGGGGGATATAGTTTCAGTATCATCAAAAAAGTTCAGGACATCCAATACCTTTAATGCATAGCTGGGGCCTTACGTTGTACTCTTTACTTGCTGTTTTTAGCAAGTAATTCTAGGTTTTACATTCGTTTCTAAATGCATTGAGTAGCTCCATACATTCCATAAATCAATTTTTTTATTTGTATGCAAAAAAAAAAAAAAGTACTGTAATTAAGAAAGAAGCATTTTATAACAAAGGAAGCTGTTGGAGCTATCTGGTGCTAGAATGTGATTGTCTTTTTTACTTTTGCTAGGCCTTATTTAAGTTTTATATGCGTGGGACATACAGATGGTTATTCTAGCATTGAGGTATTTAGTTAATTTTGAAGGATGTAAGGTAAAATTTGAAGCATACAGAAGCACTACAAAAATACCCTGACGGATGTGGAGGTTTTTGATGATTAGGATCATTAAAATGTTGGGTTTGCTTATTTCTGTTACATGTGCCCATACTAGAGCTAGGCCCCCCTACCTGTTTCACCAGGGCTTATGGATTGTCTTTCTGTCTCAAAGTCTAGGAAATGGTTCATAGAAGCACAGCGTAATCTTGACTTGGAGGTTTGTATGAAAACCAACAGTGTGCAGAATTAATTTCCCTCTGAAGAGAACTTTAATAGTACACCAATTAGTTGAGTTGGATTACAGCAAACCTGTCATGGAAAGATACTACTAGAAACAAATCCTTTGAATTTTTCATGTGGCACTACAACATTCATTCTGCCTTTGCATTCACAGAGGAGCTAGTGAGCAGCAAATACTAATTTTTGAGCAGTTCAAAAGATAAAATGGTCTCAACATTTACAGTTCACCTGTGCTTGGCTGTTACTACAAATAAACGCTAATGCACTTCAAGTAACATTTCTGTCTGGGAGGTATTTCCTAGTTTACAGTCTTCTGCATTTTTTCAGCTGCCCTCTTGTTTCCTTTAAAGCACATATAGCTATTTGTTTACAGTATACCTGATGTATATTTTGTATAGTTCCTTATCACTTCTGGCAAATAAGTTCTTCGCATTTTGGAAGTGTAACAGTGCTTAAGCTTGTGTTTATGTAGTTACTGTTTGTTGGTGTTTACCTTATCTGTAATCTTAGCAGTGATCTGTTAGAGATCCTGCTGCCTGTGTTCTACTTGTTCAGTCTTTATGTGGTTGTAGACCTGATGTGTTCTTTTGTAGTCTTCCTGCTGTAGATTCCTCAGCTTAAAAGAAAAAACAAAAGGGGAAAAAATTTGTTAGGGTCTGTGCAATAAAGTGTTTGCAGTCTTATTTTCTCTAAGAAACTCCTTATGGATGTCATAATTGTTGTATATTGAACATGATTATTTATACTTATGCAGTTGAGTAACACTGAAATAAAAATTCAGCATGAAACTGTTGTGTCAGCTTTTTTCTTTGAACTGCTTTCATGCCTGTAAAAACCCATCTCTGTTCTGCTTCGAGACAGGCAGCTGTTTCTTTTCTGTTGGCTTTCTTTTTTTCTTTTTGTGGTGGTGAGAGAAAGTTCAGTTCTCCCCGCACACAAAGAAACCACAGCTAACTCAGTTGGAGAAGCAGAAATGGATTAAAGCTATATTTACAAGCAGGATGAGATGCAGTGAATATATACACAATATACAGTATTTACAATATATACGGAAATATACAGCAAAGAACGTAACACAGAAGTCTTGCCCTCCTCCAAGGAGGGTCCCCCCCAAAATCCCCCTTCCCCCCTTTTTTTCCCAAAAAGGGTTAGAGAGAGAAAAGGTAATTATTAAGGCGGAAATTCTGTTAGCTCAAAGCGTATGCTAGAATTAGTTTATCTGGTTAGTTGAAAGGTCAGCACCTGCCAGCACAGACAGAAGACAGCTGTTCAGAGAGACTGAGACAGACAGACTGAACTGACTGAGATTCAGACTGAACTAAAGCTAAAATTTAAAGTTGCCTTCTACCACTCTACCAATGAAATTCATTTAGAATATCTTTGTTTTCATTCTTATACCAAAACATTTAGCCAGAGTGTTGTCGTAACTGTCCCTTTCTTAAAGGCATAGCCTAAAATGGTCACACTTTTGGGGGCCAGTTCAGTGCACCTGCTAAGGCACATGCTGGCCAATGATTTTGCATGAGGAAATGCAGTTTAGTCTGGAGATGGAGATCTGCATAGCTGACTATCTCATCTCAGGTAGTGGCTGGAATCCCTGCTCTGCTCTTGAGTAGGTAGCCACAAGGTGGTGATGATGGGTGGACCACTTGTCATGACTGGTAGCTAACAATGGCAGGAGGAGCAAGAGGAAGGATTATTGCTCCTTCCCTGATTTTCCATTTTCCACTTCTTGCAAATGAGTGACACCTATTAAAATACAAGCATCTTTACTTTTCCAGTAGCTGCTCAGCAGAGGGATTAGTTTTGTTCACATATTACTATTGCCTTGTTTTCTTCTACCTCTCTACAAAACCAGGTGGAGTGGTGTTGCAGCATTACTTCTCTTGGTATGCTATTTGAAACCAACAGGTGAGAGGAAGCTGCAGATCACCTCCAACCTTTCTCATAGTCTGCAAAATTAGTGCACTGATAGGCATACGATGAGTTGAGGAGAGCAGGATCCAACCGCTAAGAAAATAGTCCGAGAATTGACTGTATCTAGATGCTCTGCCCAGAAATCTGCATGCCCAGAGTGAGCCTTCAGTCTTCAGGGCCAGAGGAAAGGGGTGGACCAACCGGTTTATGTTAAGGAAGCAGGTTACGTTAAGGAGAGAAAGGTTGACTGTTTTATACCTGGTATGGCCTGTCATCCTCACACCATTGTAAGAAGAAACACCAACTGACCTGGGATGGAAATACTGTCATGTAGGAGAAGGGTGGGTTTGGATAGCTTTAGAAGGTTATGTTTAGTGTTTGATTCAGAAAAGAATGTAAGCATCTTGTGACTGAGGAGAGAAATTGGGCAGGATTTGGTTGGATGTGTTAAAATACAGTTTTATTATTTTAGCCCCTTGTATGCCTTAATTACATGCATGCCAGTAGAAAAAAAACCAAGATGTGACACATGTGCCTTCTGATAGACTATATAATCTTGCTGTATAATGTAATAAACATCTTTGCCTGCTTACATTTTGTCCTGGAAGCTGTGCTCAGGGTGGTCAAACACCTATATAGCTGATCCCTGACAACAATGCTATATTGCAACACTGTCATCATCTGAAACAGAAACAAACTCCTTTCTCCAACACTGAACTTGCTCTTTGTTATGCTCCTGTAAAACTCATGTTTTCCTCTTATGTAATTTACAAGACTTGGTAGGGATATAAATCTTGGAGGTAGTTCAGATGGTAGCTCAGAAAAAAATCACAAGACAGAAGTTACTAGAGGGTGTATATATGTGTCTCTCATTTATGGCTTAGGTTAGAAACAGTTTTTGGTTTCCATTGTCTGTATCTGTGGCATAAGTGTTTGATTACCACTGACCTGTTCAATCTCCCTGACATTGCCAATGATGGATTTGAATGAACTGAGGTTAGGAAGCAATGCTAGAGGTTGTGGTTCAAGCTGGAAAGAGTTGGGAGTATCAGGCAAGAGGAGAGATGCTGAAGAATACAAGACAGTAACAATGTCGCTACGTTCTAGCACAAAACAAATCCTTTAAAATGCAAATGTATGCTAGATGGGGGGCAAGAGCATGTCAGGAGAGATTCACTGGGCAAGAATGTCATCAGCTGCTAGGGGAGAAGAATTGCCATTGTATGGCTGGATGAGGAGGTATGGTGTGAGTGAGTGGTGGGGAGAGGATCTTGCCTGCTCTTATTCCAGGTACAGAGAAACCTAGTGAATGAGGAAACCTTTTCAGAAGTGCAACGCCAATATCCTAATTTTTTCTTTAAGTCAATGGATTCAGAAACTGAACTCTTTGATCATCCTGATCAGAGTAAAATCCTCTTTCAAAATTCGTTTGGCATCTGACTGATAGTATCTCTTTTGAGCACAGCTGGGGAAGGAAGAACTTGGCTCTGCCTTTGGGTTTCTCCAGTTGAAATAAAAGTAAGTGCTTATCAGTTTCTGAGATGTGACTTGTCAGCTTGATTTCTTCTCTGTGTAAATACTAGTAAGAAATTCTGTTTTGCAGTTGTGTTGTACCATGACTTCAATTGATACTGACATCTGTAGCCCAGGAGCCAAGATGATGGTGAGTTGAGTCTTGTCAGGCACCATTCACCTCAGTCGATGCCTTTGTTCTTTTTGTGTGCCAGCTCCTCAGATGTTTGTGGGGGGAAAAAAAAAACCAAACAAACTTATTTTATTTATATTCTTGCTAAGTAATCCCAGAGGAATAAATCTTTGGATTTTGAAACGTTTCGGTATACCATGTGGGCACTTCAGTGCATTATAGCCACGTACAAGTTTTCTTTCATAATAATCAGTCCCTGTGTTTAGAACTTGTGTTTCCTGAAACATACCATGTGTGCTGCTCCATCGTGCTGCTTATGTGGTATCCTGTGCATGGCATTTTGAAGGTAAGTGATAAAGCAGGGATAAAACTGTAAGGCAAATCAAAGAGAATATTTGTGACATCTAAAGACATCAAAAATAAGCTGTGCAGAGGGAAAAGGAAAATGTACTTAATACTCTGTGTGGGAATATGTATTGCACAGGAACACATTCACCATTTTGCCTTCTTGGCTGTCTTTTGAGTTTTAACCAACTGAAGCCTCCATATGAGTCTACACTATGACACTAGGTAGCATTGCAGAAACTGGTGATGTTTAAATATTCTGAAGAGGCATTTCAGAAGGCACTGGTTCAGCATGCAGTTTTTCCTTCAAGCTGCTGGTATTTGTAGATCTCCTACAGTTACTGCCTGACAACTGCAGCAACTAATTTTGCACCTTGCCAAGCTATGAGCTGTAATATTCCCTTTCAACTATTTGTCACTTTCCTGACCCCAAAAATTTGAGGGAAACAATGGAAAAATCATGTCTCTCTCAGGTGGTGCACACACTGGCACTCATGTTGGATTATTAGATAATGTAGTTGGAGGTTGCCCGTTTAATGAATTAGATTTGCAGAGGCAGGGGACTATATTCCCTGAACTGCTGTCTGACTTCAGAAACATTCTTCCCTGCCTTGCTGACAAGGACAAAGGAGGGAGTCCTTGCCTCAGGCAGTGTGTTTTGCTTGGTGGTATTTTTCTTCCCTAAACCAGTGCTTGCAGAAGGGCTTGTCTGATGCAAACAGCTTGTGCAGCTTTGGTGTTCTGCAACTAGGTAGGTGGAGTGCAGCACCTGCTGGTAGGATGAAGAGGAGGTCTCTGTGGAGAACATATCAGAACCCTCATGAACAGAGAATAAAGCAGTATGGAGAGTTGTGAGGAGAAACAACATCTTCATACCCCAAATCTGGGAGTGTCCATGGGCAACAAGAATAAATATCAGACCTGTCTCCTTGCATGCCCTTGGGCAGCACATAGCTACAAAGGCAGGAAGAGAAGCTGCAGCGTGAGGTAGGTAGCATATGTGATGTGAAAGCATCTGAAAGCTGCAAGATTCCATATTCATAGTATCATAGTATCAGTCAGGGTTGGAAGGGACCACAAGGATCATCTAGTTCCAACCCCCCTGCCATGGCCAGGGACACCCCACACTAGATCAGGCTGGCCAGAGCCTCATCCAGCCTGGGCTTAAACACCTCCAGGGATGGGGCCTCAACCACCTCCCTGGGTAACCCATTCCAGGGCTTCACCACTCTCATGGTGAAGAACTTCCTCCTCACATCTAGCCTGAATCTCCCCACCTCCAGCTTCATTCCATTCGCCCTAGTCCTATCACTACCTGATAGCCTGAGAAGTCCCTCCCCAGCCTTCTTGTAGACCCCCTTCAGATCCTGGAAGGCCACAATGAGGTCACCTGGGAGCCTTCTCTTCTCTAGACTTAACAGCCCCAACTCCTTCAGTCTGTTGTGCTAGTCCGATCTGCTAACAGATTGTAAAAGAAACTTTTCAAATAAAAGAAGTATTTCCTTACTTGAGAAGACCAAGCAGGACTTCTTGTTAGCAGTATCTTCAGAAATGATCAAAACCTCTCCAGTCCAGCAGGGATCTTTGAGATCACAGCTAAGTAACATCTCCCAGAGGAAAATGTCAAGGAAATGCGTTTGGGGCAGGAGCTGAAATTGAATGTGGAGTCCCACGTGGGAAGTACAGCTTCCAGCAAAGCACATTGCAGAGCCTTGTGGGGGAGGGTGAAATTACATGTAATGCCTTCTCTGCTGAGGAGACAGAAGGATCATACCTTTATGAAGGTTGCCTGCCTTGTACAGGTCAGGGTTAGCCTGTTAAATTGCTCAGTGGTAACACAGAGTAAGGACATCAAGTTGCCATCAGATCTGCACAAACTCTCTTGCCAGTGGCTTTTTCCAGACATAATGCCCTGGGTTAGGAACTGGCTTCAGGGTCAAGTCCAGAGAGTGGTGGTGAATGGTGTCACATCCAGCTGGCAGCCAGTCACTACTGGTGTCTCCCAAGGATCAGTGCTGGGCCCCATCCTGCTCAATATCTTTACTGATGATCTGGATGAGGGGATTGAGTCCATCATCAGTAAGTTTGCAGGTGACACCAAGTTGGGAGCATGTATCGATCTATTAGAGGGTAGGAGAGCTCTGCAGAGGGACCTTGAGAGGCTGGACAGATGGGCAGAGTCCAACAGCATGAGATTTAACACATCTAAGTGCCAGGTTCTAGACACTGGGCACAACACCCCCATGCAGAGCTACAGGCTGGGGTCAGAGTGGCTGGAGATGTGGTGAAGGCACATTATGCCCAAATATTGAATCTTGTCCCAGCATGAGGACAAGTTTCCCCCTTCAGGAGGAAGACAAAAGCCAAGGCATTAGCACACCAGCACACCCCCAGCATATGCAGTGCTCATGCAAATACCAAGTATGGGCATAATTCTAGCTTCACACTTTCTATAGGCTGAAGCCAGTTGTTTGCAAGAGTGCCCATTGGTCAAACCCAGCCTCGAGGAACCTAAGTGTCACCCCAGTTGGTAAACAAGTTGACCCCTCTTTCACTTTGCCACTCCACTTGCTTGAGAGGACAACGCTAGAGCTATAGCCTCCCATTGAGCTCATTATTAGCTTCACTCATACATGCATGCATACTGAAAGCCTCTGCATCTTGAGAAGGAACCCTGAGAGTTATCTCCAGAGGGAGGACCTTTGCTGAGCCCAAGAAGCCCTGCGTCACCACATCCAGTGGCACCAGCAGGAAGAGCCCACCGTGCCTTCCGAGGACTGGACCCCGAGGTTAAGATCTGCCCAGTTGCCGGGGAGAAGGGACTGGACCGAGACCGAGGCTGCATATCTGCCTAGTCCCCACTATCACAGGACAGGAGCCACCACCTGTGCCACTCTGCGCCCTGTAAACCTCAGGGAAGATCCATAGCACGGTTCGTGCCTATATTGCACCATACCTGAGACTGCACTGAGAGTCCCGCTGTCCCTTTAAGCCAAGTAAATGGGAAGTCGCTGCTACGCAGCTGTGCTTCTTCCCTGGGCCCGTTCCATGCCAGCCCCGGAGCCCATCGCAGCTGGGTCCACCCCGCCTGCTGCTGTGTCTGTTCGGATACCTCTGAGCCCACCTATCGGGAACCGTCGCCCCGCCCAGCTGTGCAAGCTGACTCCGAGGGCCGACCCTATTTCCAGACCAGCCCTACCGGCCCCACGGGTGACCCCGACCAGGACTGATTCCTATTGTCTGGAGGGAATTGGCTGAGTCCTGATGGGAACCTGCTTCCGCGCTAAGACGAGGTTCTATTGTTCCTCTCCACTGCTTCGGAGAGAGGAGACAGCTGCCCAGCGCTGCTATCCAGATGAGCCTAGGAACCAGTCCAGCAACAGTAGTCTGCCGGAACTCCACCTTGCGACAACCAACAGCTACAAAGCATCTTCACATGCTTTTGATCCACTAACTCTCAGTTCAAATGATCTGCGTCTAGCAGAGTAATCTCTGATGCATAGAAACATTGTGATGGTGCTGTGTATAGCTAGAATCCGCCCGCGTCCCATCGAGTCACCATCTTGTGGCCAAGTGGTGGAACTGTACCCTTTGTTGTATAAATGTAGAAATAATTCTGTAGATAGTTCAACTGAGTTCTAATCACAAGACTAAGCCACTTATGAGTGTATTTCATGAGTACTTATGAGTACTTATGAGTATTTCATGAACGTGCACCAGAACATGTATATAAATTAGTGATTCATTGGTTATTAATAATTTTAATAATTAATAAAAATTAATATTTTCATAATTCAGATTACATATTAATAAATTTAATAACCTCTTCATCACAGGAGAGCAGCCAGGCAGAATGGAACGTGGGGGTGACGGTTGATAGTAGGCTGAACATGAGCCAGCAGTGTGCCCAGGTGGCCAAGAAAGCCAACAGCACCCTAGCCTGGATCAGGAATAGAGTGGCCAGCAGGAGCAGGGAAGTCATTGTGCCCCTGCACTCAGCACTGGTTAGGCCACACCTTGAGTGCTGTGTCCAGTTCTGGGCCCCCCCTGTAGAAGAACGATGTTGAGATGCTTGAATGTGTCCAGAGAAGGGCAATGAAGCTGGTGCAGGGTCTGGAGCACAAGCCTTGTGAGGAGCAGCTGAGGGAGCTGGGATTGCTTAGCCTGGAAAAGAGGAGACTCAGGGGAGACCTTATTGCTGTCTACAACTACCTGAAGGAAGGTTGTAGCCAGGTGGGGGTTGGTCTCTTCTCTCAGGTAACCACCAGCAGAAGAGGAGGACACAGTCTCTAGCTGCACCAGGGGAAGTTTAGGCTGGATCTTAGGAAGAAGTTCTTCACAGGAAGAGTGATTGCTCATTGGAATGTGCTGCCCAGGGAGGTGGTGGAGTCACTGTCCCTGGAATTATTTTCACAAAAAGGACTGGATGTATTTGATTGAATGGTGTTAGTAATAGGTTGCACTTTCTTTTCCAGCCTGGTTGATTCTGTGAGAAAGGGATTTGATTGTTTACTGAAAGTCAGTCAGTCTGGTTTTGGATGGTTTTTTCCTTTGTTTGGTAGTGGTGGTTGTTTTTTTCCCTGCCTAGCTGTTACACATCCAGTTGAAAGACTCTGACTTCACTCCAGGAATACATGCCACAAGCAATGTGAAGAAGCCCCTTTGGTACCAGGATCACCTGTGGGATGAGGTTGCTTCTCCCCATCATGCCACCTGCTTTGCAATCTCTAGTTTTCTCTCCTGGGCGGCTACTGGAGCAGTCCACTCTAGGCTGGCACAGGAAGGTCTCATAGTTGGCACTGGGTTTTGTTTTCCCAGTACAAGCGAGCATTGTGCCAAGAACCCTCAGATAGCTGGCCGAATCTACAAGTTTTATGGTTAAAGCTGAAATTGTTGCTAATTCTTGCTTGCTATGGAGTCTGGTAAATGGTACATGAGCAGGGCACGAGATGGGCAGATGGTTGGAGATGTTATAGGGATCAGAAATATGGTCATGAAATTGGAGAGATAATGCTTGGCTGTTTCTGTCAGTCCTGCAGGAGTGGGTCTTGTGTGGTTGTGAATGTAGTCCCTGTTCTTCACAGAATTGTTTTTTTTTCTTCTTAGTAGAGCAGGGAACGCTAATGCTAGCTCTTAAACAACGTCATTTTTTCAGGGCATTGGACAGAGGATGAACATTCAGTTGATTTGGATTGGTGTGGGTTAGTTTTTCCCCTCAGAGTGGTGTTTTGGTTTGTTGGGTTTTTTTGTTTGGTTTTCATAGAATCAATAAGGTTGGAAAAGACCTCAAAGATCATCAAGTCCAACCTGTCACCCAAGACCTCATGACTACTAAACAATGGCACCGAGCACCATGTCCAGTCCCCTCTTGAACACCTCCAGGGATGGTGACTCCACCATCTCCCTGCCCATTCCAATGGCTAATGACTCTCTCTGTGAAGAACTTTATCCTCACCTTGAGCCTCAGGTGAAGAGACCAACACCCTCCTGGCTACAACCACCCTTCAGGTAGCTGCAGACAGCAATGAGGTCTCCCCTGAGCCTCCTCTTCTCCAGGCTAAACAACCCCAGCTCCCTTAGCCTCTCCTTGTAGGGCTACTGCTCGAGGCCTCTCCCCAGCTTCATTGCCCTTCTCTGGACATGTTCAAGTGTCTCAATGTCCTTCCTAAACTGAGGGGCTCAGAGCTGGACACAGTACTCAAGGTGTGGCCTAACCAGTGCTGAGTACAGGGGCAGAATGACTTCCCTGCTCCTGCTGGCCACACTATTCCTGATCCAGGCTAGGGTGCTGTTGGCTTTCTTGGCCACCTGGGCACACTGCTGGCTCCTGTTCAGCCTACTATCAGCCAGTACCCCACGTTCCTTTCTGCCTGGCTTCTCTCCAGCCACTCCGACCCCAGCCTGTAGCTCTGCATGGGGATGCTGTGGCCAAAGTGCAGCACCTAGCACTTGGACTTGTTGAATGTCATCATGTTGGACTGTGCCCATCTGTCCAGCTAGTCAAGGTCACTCTGGAAAGCCCATCTACCCTCTAACTGATTGACATCTACTCCCAACTTCGTGTCATCTGCAAATTTACTGATGATGGACTCAATCCCCTCATCAATAAAAATATTGAACAGGATAGGGCCCAGCACTGATCCCTGGGGAACACCACAAGTGACTGGCTGCCAGCTGGATGTGGCACCATTCACCACCACTCTCTGGGCTCAGCCCTCCAGATAGTTCCTAACCCAGCACAGAGTGCTCCTGTCCAAGCCATGAGCTGACAGCTTAGCCAGCAGTTTGCTGTGGGGGACAGTGTCAAAGGCCTTGCTGAAATCCAGGTAGACTACATCCACAGCCTTTCCCACATCCACCAGGCGGGTCACCTGATCATAGAAGGAGATCAAGTTGGTGAGGCAGGACCTGCCCTTCCTAAATCCATGCTGGCTCGGCCTGATCTCTTGGCCATCCTTAAGTGAGCAGTGATTGCCCCCAAGATGATATCCATCATTTTCCCTGGCACTGAGGTCAGGCTGACAGGCCTGTAGTTTCCGGGTTCCTTCATCCGACCCTTCTTGTGGACGGGGATCACATTGGCCAGTTTCCAGTCATCTGGGACCTCTCCAGTGAGCCAGGACTGGAGGCAAATGATGGAGAGTGGCTTGGCCAGCTCACCTGCCAGCTCTCTCAGCATCGTAGCAAGGATCCGGTCCCACAGATTTGTGCGTATCCAAGTGGCTTAGCAAGTCCCAAACTAATGGATTTCAGGGGCACTATACTGCTCCCTGACCCCCTCAACCAGTTCAGGAGGCCAGTTATCCTGGAGTCCTCCTGCCTCACTGTTGAAAATTGAGGCAAAGAAGGTATTTAGAACCTCAGTCTTTTCCTCATCTTTAGTTACTATGTTCTCCTCCAGGTCCAATAAATAGTGGAGGTTCTTCTTGTGCCTCTTTTTAGCATTAATATATTATAAAATTGCTTTTTATTATCTTTCACAGGAGTGGCCAGCTTAAGTTCTAACCGGGCTTTTTTTCTCTGACATGATCTAACAACAACCTTAAATGTATCTCAAGTTGCCTCCCCTTTTTCCAAAGGCAATACATCCTCTTTTTTTCCCCTTAATTCCTTCAAGAGATGCTTGCCCATCCAGGCTGGTCGCCTTCCCCAACAGCTCATCTTTCTGCATGTGGGAACTGCCAGTTCCTGTGCCTTCAAGAGCTCCAGTTTGAAGTAGGTCCAACTGTCCTGGACCCCCTTTGTTCTTAAGGGCCTTTTTTTTGTTTTGTTTTGTAAGAGAACAAGGCTTGCATTTTCATCCTTGGATCTTCCCTTTACAGGTACATTAGCTGTTACAGCTGGGGTGACAGGATTAGAATCCAGTTGAACTGGGATTTCTCTGTAAGAGAATTTCTTCGTAGTCATATTCAAGGCTCAGATCATAGTTTATTTTTCCAGTTCTCAATTTATCTATTCTTTTTCCCCCTCTAAAGTTTACAGTACAAGTGGAAAGAGTATTACAAAAGCTAAGAAAATACAGGTCACAGATAAAACCAATAAGTTGCCTTTCATCTTAATACAATTTCTGTAGATATTTTCAATTTTTCCATCATAAACTTGTATCTGTTGGTAGTTTCACTTGTAATAGTGAGCACCCCAGATGAAGATGGCACCTCAGGATAACAACAGCCAGGTCTGCTGCAAAGATTCCTGCTGTGTTGAACCCACAGAAGAATGAGATGATGACTGGCTGAGCCCCAGCAAGCAGTTTGGTTTCAAAGCATCTTGTTCCTTGGGAGTCTTCTCTTTTATCCAGATTCTCTGTGTAGCAGGTGACTAAACCGCTTTATGAGCAGATGCACTCCCAGAGGGTTGTAACTTAAATTGATTACAAAGTGACCAGTTAGGGATGCTACCTTGACACCTGATAAAATACAGGTCCTGTTGTGGGTGAAACTGAGATAGATGTTCTTAAGGTTTGGAAATGCATCTGTGCTCAATACAGTTTGTTGTGGCTCAGACCAACATGCTGTAACTTTGTGAGGCTGTGGAATGCTTGGTTGCCTATTGCTGTCAGTTCACAGGGTGATAAAATTAGCACCTCTAAATTGAATAGCTGTTTGAACAGGTTCTTTGGCATGATCCCCGACTCAAAGTTATTTTGACTAAGGTCCAAATGCATGAGATTTTCTAGACCTTGCAATAGATGCTGAATGCTAGTATTAATGTGGCAGGAGGAAACATTAAGCATTTGCAAAAGATGCATATTTCAGCAAGGACCCTGGGAAGTGCTGACTTAAGAGGAGTGACAGCTACATCCAGTAGCTCTAGGTTAGCACTGTTCTTAATGAGCACATCTTGGAGGTGGAGCTTTATGCTGTGGCTGAGCTTCAGGTATTGAAGTCTGCTCAAACCTGTCAGTGCTTCCTCACAGCAGTCAAAGCTTTCAGTGTGGCTTTTGACTGAACCAAGATGTTGAAGCTTTGCTGGTTTCTCTAAACAGCCAGAGTCCACCTTCAGGAACCATGCCTTCCCCTTGAGGTGGAGGTGGGCAAGAGCGGGGAGGCAGCAGAGCTGATGTCATGATGTTCAAAGGAGTTTGCATTGAGATCTAACTCTGCTAGAGAGTTCATGCCACTTATACTGGGGAGCAATGCACTGATGTGGGTTTGAGTTAGGTCTTTCAGAGCCTGGTCAAGCACTGACATGCATCTATGTTTAAGTATTTTGAAGTGCTGTAGCTGCAGGTAGAGATCCTTGACAGAGATATTACAGAGGCCTTGTAAAATATTTGCTCTTATGCGGGGCTCCTTTTCCAGACCATGAGATGTTCACACTAGGCGAAGGGCTAGGAAGGGCTAGGGCTGTGGAGTTCTGTATATCTGCCAGGACCCCAAGGATGTCAGCACAGCCCCCAAAACCCAAAGTGTAGAAATGGGACTGGAAAGCCCCAGGTTCAATGTATATAATGTCATTGTCTTTGAAGATGAGAGTTATATTGCTGGTCTTCTCAGAATGCAGACATCTGCTGTGATTTTACTTCTGTTGTTCATTTGAAAGCTGAGGGATTTGAGGCATTGAGTAGGAAAATAGGAGGTGGTTGCTGCCCAAGATGAGAGTACCCAAGCTGTCCAGATCTGTCCCTGGAATAAAGGACATACTATTTAGTCCTGTCTGCATTAAGATAAGCGATTCAGGGATCATGGGCCAGTGACAGCTGTGTTAGTAAGATGAGCAGCACAATTGTCTTCAGATGCTTGTTACTGTCAAAGGCACTGTCATACACGCAATTGATCTGATATCTTGAGAAAGCAACAGAAACCAGCACCAGGGGCCTGTCTCACAAAATTCTCCTGGTATACATATAACCTAAACTGTTCTTCTTGTCTGTAAAAACTCAGTTGCTTTCACCAGGAAAAAAACATGTCTTTTCCTGTGACACTTCTCTGGAACTTCTAGGCTCATATTTAAATACATGGTCCTGGTGAGAAGAAAAACCTGCCCTGAAATAGTGGATGTGAGGAGGAGTTCATGGAATTCAGGAAGTCATGAAGCTTAATAAAATTAAAATATCTTTTTCAATAGAAACACATGGGCATTTCCAGTGATCAAAACTGTCTTTCTTTGGGTTTTAAGGACCAATATCTTTATAGAAAAGTGAATGTGGTGGGTTAACGCCCTTTTCTGAAAACAAAAGAACAAAGCAGGGTGGAGGGCTTGCAGGTACTTTGCCCTCCCTGCAGGGCATTTTCCCCCTGGGAAGTTGAGTCTGTTCCACTCACCCCTCCCTGCCCAGCTAGGGTATAAAAGCAGGGCATTGCAGCTATTAGCTCTCCTTTTGGCTCCTGTCTCCCCTGGATGAGAGCTACTGCAGCTGCTTTCCTGCTCCTCTGCCATGTGGTCGGGCCTGATCCTTCTCCCTGCTGCCTCTGTGCCTCTTCAGAGAGACTGGTCTTGTATTATTCTTTTTTTGTCCCCCTCCCATCCATCCTTGTTCCTTGCCCTTGTGAACCTTTCCTGTTATTGTTATATATATATTGTTTAAAGAAAACTCTTTACCTCTCTACTTCCAAGCCGACTCCAAATTATTGTTTGGTGGATCTGCTCCTTCCTTTTTTTCCCTCTCTGTTGGGAGGGAGGAGGGGGGAATGGGGGAGAGATTCTCAGCCTTGTCCCCATCTGAGCTCTTAAATCCCAGTTAAGGCTTAAACCATCACAGTGAATTTAAAAAAATATCCTAGAGTTGACTGTACTACTGTCTTAGCGGCAGTGACACCTGGAAAATACGTAATTTCACCCCTGTCCCACAAATTATTGTTGTTGGAGGAGAAGTCTAGGTATTGTCCAAGCAGGTAAGTCTATGTTTAGCAATATACTTCACCAGCTGTGTGCAAATTCTACTGCTGCTTCCCTGTGAAGGCAGGGAGATGATGTTTTGGTACGTTCCAGAATCCTCTGGCTCTGGCAGAGGGTTTCACCAATGTGATGTTGCAGAAGTGAAGATCCTCATTCCATACCTTGTTGAGTCTAAGCAGAGAAGAGACCTTAAGTCAGAGAAGGATGACTTCTGAAGGGAAGTGAGCACATGGAGGCTGAAGTTGAAATTCTGTGTTGTGACAAGTAGTTTTTCAGAAATCACCCTTAGTCCTAAACAAAAGCTATAGCATTTGTCTATCTGTGACAAATAACTGCAAGAGGTACTTACTGTGATTATAAATAGGAAACTATGTTACTTTAAAAAAACCAAAACTAACTAATAAATAAACAAACAAACAAAACACCAGGGAAAAAAAAAACTGAACAAACAAAACTCACAGAATTTTAAATTATTTAACCATACAGCAATCTCTAGGAAGCCTCAGCACAGACTGAGGTGTTGTGGAATGTGTTTTTAAAACAAGCATCTTGAATCTCTCTAGTACTGGTGTGAAGTCTGTCTGATCTGTAGCACTTCCTTATAAAAGTTTATCACTTACATCTTCTGGATTAATTATTGATCCCTAAGGAAGAATCCTCATCTGGTAGTTTAAAATTCTGAATTTTGCAAGTCTTTTAACAAAGCTTACAAATAAAAAATAGGTCTGGGAATGTTTCTAGAAAGGACATGTCCAAATTAACTGGATCTGAAGTGCAGTTACATACTGCAGCAAAAGGATGGCAGGAAGATCTATCTCAGGGTAGACAAAGATCATATCTAATAGGCAGTCTTTAAAATTTCCATGAAGGCCTTCCAGTTTAACTGAAAATAAACGTATTGTATATAGAAGCTGATACTATGGATACTAGGGAAATTCATTACATGTGCCTGACATGCCTTTTTGCCTGGTGATTGAATGAAAGTCAGCCAGAGACTATGGGACTACGCCAGGCAGGGAAGCACTGCATCAAAACAGCCTGCTGTGCTATTCAAGGCAGTAGACATGCTCAGAACTTTGCCCTTGTCCAAGCTGCCAAGCTGCCATGGGGAATGCAGATACAACCAGGACAGTGCCAACCTACTCCTTGGGCAGCACTGCTCCCAGAGCAAAAGAGGATGGCCTGTGCTGGACGGTCACAGGGCCAGCACAGGAGAGACAGCTGCCAGGAAGCTCAGAGTTGTTCTGCTTGTGGGGAAGTAAACATGTGTACCACACAGTTGGCCAATCTGACAGTTTTAATTAGGTTCAAATCTATTTTGTTAGCTGGAAGTAAGACAGTACAGGTACCAGTGGTCTGTCCATGATGAGCATGGGACAGTAGAGGCATGTGCCCTGTGGGGTGGGAGCACATTGCCTGCCAGGGTTTTGTTGAGGTGCACATGGGTGAACCCTGGGGAACAGTGCATGGCATTGGGGGTCTTTCTGTTCATGTGGTACTGTGAGTGTTTGAACCAAACCATGTCTCCATCAGTATGTAGTTTAGGAGAGGTAGGTGTCCTGGTTGGGCCTAACCAGGCCCAAACAGGTTTCACTAAGAGCCCCTAAGAGGTAGAGGGAGGTAAACAAAAGAAAACAAGTACATAGATTTGTCCAGACTTGCCAGCAGCATAAAGTCAACAAACCCATTTGGCAGGTAACCTGACCACTCACTGCTATGCTGATGCTCAGAAGGTAATTGGCTAAATTTCAAATCACATTTCTGCCAGCGGTCTGTTTGGTTTCAAAAGGCAATTAAGTAGAGGTTTTTTTTGTAAACGCTGCCCTTTTTCCTCTTGGCTCCTGCCTGTCTGTTGGCCTGCTGGTTGTGTGCTGCTGGCCCCATCCCCCTCCAGCGATCACCACGTTGTTGCAGTTTTACTTTTGGTTTGGACAGCGTGCTTCATTCCTATTTTATTTGTCCTTGGCTTTACAAAATTATATCAAGAACATGATTTTTGGATTATAAAATTTCCTGACTGCTGCTCTCAACACCACGTCTTGGATTGACCAGTATTTTCCAAACTGAATATTGCTTTCGTAAGTGATCCTGATTGTTGACTTTATAAAAGCATATTGGGTATTTATTTTTTTTTTTCTTTCTGCCTTTGCTCCATCAGGGAGCAAAGGAGGCCCACCTTGCTACTGAGTCAGGGATTGCAGCTCCTCACTCTCTCTCTAACTTTGAATTTGGTATTAGGTGTGCAGTTACTTTTGCCGAATCCTTCCTTTCCCTAAATTGTTCCTACTATTATTATTACTAACATTTTATGTAGGTAATTCCCCACTGGGTACATGTGGTGGTTTGGGCTGGGTGCCCTCTGCTATGTGGTGTACTTCCTGTGTCCAGAAGTCCAGCCCAGAGGGTGGACACAGGAAACCAGGTATCTCCTACCACAATACCCTGCACCGCTATAAAATCCAGCACAGGGTCTGGCACTTCTTCTTTCTTCCCCTCGCTGGCACCTGGTAACTGGTGGAGATATCTCCCGGCCTTGGGCCTGGCTAGGCCCAAGGCCAGGGGATGGGTGGTCTCAGGCCTGGCCAGCCGAGACTAGCCTAAGGGGGGTGTGGGGGGTGTGTGTGAAGAACGAGCTCTGGGGTCTTGGACCCACCCTCAGGTGGGGATGGGATGTTTCTGGGTCTGCTTTGGGGTTTCTTTTGTCACTGTTTCTGGTTCTCTGTGCACATTCACTCTTTTCTATTTAAACTTCCATCACTTTTGCAATCTGTTTGTCAGAGTCATTATTTCTGCCCGTGGTGGGGAGGGGGCTGCCTCAACCTCGAGGTTGAGGCAGCCCAAGGTTGAGGCACCTTGCTCGAGGTGAGGAGAAAGTTCTTCACCGAGAGAGTGATTCATCATTGGAATGGGCTGCCTGGGGAGGTGGTTGGGTCGCCGTCCCTGGAGGCGTTAAGGAGGGGACTGGATGTGGCACTTGGTGCCATGGTCTAGTCGTGAGGCTTGTGGTTACAGGTTGGACTCGATGATCTTCGAGGTCTCTTCCAACCTTGGTAATACTGTAATAACCCACTACAGTACACAAACCTGAATGAACTGTAAACAAGTTGTGACCGGTTTAGGCTGTGCCTTTAAGAAAGAGACACTTTCTGAACACTCTGGGCGAATATTTTGATATTAGAATGAAAACAATGATATGCTAATCCAATTTCATTGGTGGGACCCGGCTGTAAATTTTTGTTTAGTCTTTCAGTCGGGGGAGTCAGTCAGTCAGTCATCTTCTTCTTCCCCCTGTGCTGTGAGCTGGCTCGTTTCTCTCTACAATTCTTGCTAACCAGATAAGAGAAAACTAACTTTTGCATCCGCTTTGAGCTTTAACAAGTTTTCACCCTTTTAATTACCTTCCTTTCTCTCTCTCTCTAACCCTTTTGGGAAAAAGGGGGAGGTAGGGAGGGAGAAGGGAGGAAAAGGCCGAACCCCCTGGCCGCAGGGGGTTGGGGAAAGGTTTCCTGTATTACATACATTGCTGTATACTTCTGTATATACTGTAAATACTGTATATTTTTGTACATATTCATTGCATTCCATATCTGCTTGTAAAATACAGCTTTCATCTGCATCTCCGGCTGAGTTAGCTGTGGAATTCTTTTGTGTGTGGGGGAACCTTCCTACTCCACCACACAAGTTTATTGATGTTTGGCGTGGGATTTCAAGTTAATAAAGTTATTCATATTTTTATTAATTGTTCTGCTTATCAAACATTAATAACCATATAATCATCACAGTAGGTGGGCATTGACAGTGTGAGGAACAAACTCACTGCTGAACTTTACAACCAGTTTATTATAAAATAAAGGCAAAACAGCGCTGGGCACATAGCAGGTTTGCTAGAGACGCATCATAACAACACAAGTTGAACTTATATAGACGTCTGTAATAGGTTGGGGCAGCCCCCTCCCAAACACGGGCAGAAATAACGACTCAGACAAACAGATTGCAAAAGTGATGGAAAGTTTAAACAGAAAAGAGTGAATGTGTACAGAGAGCCAAAAGTGCAATAATAATACAATAATACAATACACCAGGTTGGAAGAGACCTTCAAGATCATCGCGTCCAACCCATCAAACAATGCAACCCACCCAGCAACTAGACCATACAGCCAAGCACCCCATCAAGTCTTCTCCTGAACACCTCCAGTGAAGGTGACTCCACCACCTCCACGGGTAGCCGATTCCAATGGCCAATCACTCTCTCCGTGTAGAACTTCTTCCTAACATCCAGCAAAACCTGCCCTGGCGCAGCCTGAGACTGTGTCCTCTTGTTCTGGTGCTGGATGCCTGGGAGAAGAGGCCAACCTCTGCCTGGCTACAACCTCCCTTCAGGTAGTTGTAGAGAGCAATAAGGTCACCCCTCAGTCTCCTCTTCTCCAGGCTAAGCAACCCCAGCTCCCTCAGCCTTTCCTCATAGGGCTTGTGTTCCAAACCCCTCACCAGCTTTGTTGCCCTTCTCTGGACACGTTCCAGCAACTCAACATCCTTCCTAAACTGAGGGGCCCAGAACTGGACACAGTACTCAAGGTGTGGCCTAACCAGTGCAGTGTACAGGGGCACAATGACCTCCCTGCTCCTGCTGGCCACACTGTTCCTGATGCAAGCCAGGATGCCATTGGCCTTCTTGGCTGCCTGGGCACACTGCAGGCTCATGTTCAGCCTACAAACAACCAGTACCCCCAGGTCCCTCTCTGCCTGGCTGCTCTCCAGCCACTCTGACCCCAGCCTATAGCACTGCCTGGGGTTGTTGTGGCCAATGTGCAGAACCCGGCACTTGGATGTGTTAAATCTCATGCCATTGGACTCTGCCCATCTGTCCAGCCTGTCGAGGTCCCTCTGCAAAGCCTCTCTGCCCTCCAGCAAATCAACTGCTGCCCCCAGCTTGGTGTCATCTGCAAATTTACTGATGATGGACTCAATGCCCTCATCCAGATCATCAATAAAGATGTTGAAGAGCATGGGGCCCAGTACTGATCCCTGGGGCACACCACTAGTGACAGGCCGCCAGCTGGATGTGGTGCCATTCACCATTACTCTCTGGGCTCGGCCCTCCAGCCAGCTCCTAACCCAACGCAGTGTGCTCCTGTCCAAGCCACGGGCTGCCAGCTTGGCCAGGAGTTTGCTGTGGGGAACGGTGTCAAAGGCCTTGCTGAGGTCCAGGTAGACCACATCCACAGGCCTCCCCACATCCACCAGGCGGGTCACCTGATCATAGAAGGAGATCAGGTTGGTCAGGCAGGACCTGCCCCTCCTAAATCCATGCTGGCTAGGCCTGAGCCCCTGGTCATCCTGTAAGTGCTGTGTGATCGCACTCGAGATGAGCCGTTCCATAATCTTGCCTGGCACTGAGGTCAGGCTGACAGGCCTATAATTCCCTGGCTCATCCAACCGGCCCTTCTTGTGGATGGGCACCACGTTAGCCAGCTTCCAGTCTTCTGGGACCTGTCCAGTGAGCCAGGACTGCTGAAAAATGATGGAAAGTGGCTTGGACAGCTCATCTGTCAGCAATCTCAGCACCCTAGGATGGATCCCATGTGGTCCCATGGCCTTGTGGGGGTCCAAGCGGCTCAGTAGATCTCTAACTTCCTCTTGGAGCAGTGGGAAACTATGCAGCTCTCTGGCTCCTTCTGCCAGCTCTCCAGGCCAGCTGTCTGGAAGACGTTCTGCCCTGCTAGTGAAGACTGAGGCAAAGAAGGTGTTAAGTACCTCTGCCTTTTCCTCATTCTTTGTTACAACGTTCCCCTCCGTGTCAACCAAGGAGTGGAGGTTGTCCTTGCCCTTCTTCTTGCTATTGATGTATTTATAGAAGGACTTTTTGTTGTCCTTCACAGCAGAGGCCAGTCTAAGTTCTAAATGGGCTTTTGCCTCCCTAATTTTCTTCCTGCACAACCTAGCAACATCCCTAAACATTCTGTAGGTTGCCTCCCCTTTCTTCCAAAGATGATACACCCTCTTTTTTCCCTAAGTTCTATTCAAAGTTCATTGCCCATCCAGGCTGGCCGTCTGCCCCGGTGGCTCATCTTCCGGCACACCGGCACAGCCTGTTCTTGCACCTTCAATAGTTCTTCCTTGAAGTAGGTCCAGCTCTCCTGGACCCCTTTGTTTTTAAGGGCTGATTCCCAAGGAACCTTCTGAATTAGTTCCTTGAGTAGCCTGAAGTCTGCCCTCCAGAAGTCCAGAGTGGAGGTCTTCTTGCTCCCCCTCTTGGCTTGGCTGCATACTGAAAACTCTATTATGTCGTGGTCACTGGTGCCTAAACACCCTCCGACCACCACATCACCCACCAGCCCTTCCCTGTTGGTGAAGAGGAGGTCAAGCATAGCCTTACCCCTGGTAGGCTGACGCAGCACCTGGGATAAGAAGCTGTCCTCCATGCACTCTAAGAACCTCCTAGACTGCCTCCTCTCTGCTGTGTTGAGATCCCAACAGATATCAGGCAGGTTGAAGTCACCCATGAGAATGAGGTCAGGCGATCTTGAGACAGCCTTAAGCTGCCTATAGAATGCCTCATCGACATCCTCCTCCTGGTTGGGTGGTCTATAACAGACGCCAACCAGGATGTCTGCCCTGTTGGTCTTCCCTCTAATTCTTACCCACAAGCACTCAACCCTATCATCCCTGATCTCAATGGCATCAAGAGCCTCCCTGATGTACAGGGCCACCCCTCCACCCCTTCTTCCTTGCCTGTCTCTCCTGAAGAGCCTGTAACCGTCAATTGCAGCGCTCCAGTCATGCGAGTCGTCCCACCACGTCTCTGTGATGGCAACTACATCATAACTTTCTTGCTGCAACAAGGCTTCCAGCTCCTCTTGTTTCTTACCCATGCTTCGTGCATTAGTGTACATGCACTGCAGCTGGGCTGCTGGTTTCACCTCTAGGTCTAGCTTATCACCTCCAGACTCCTGCCTGAGGGCACTGGTTTCCGACCCTCCCCCCTTCGAAGCTAGTTTAAAGCCCTGTCAATGAGACTTGCTAATTCCCTTCCCAGAAGTGACAAAAGAAACCCCAAAGCAGACCCAGAAATATCACATCCCCAGGGCTCCTTCTTCCCCCTCCCCTCCCCCCCCGCCCCCCCGCTAAGCTAGTCTCAGCTGGCCAGATCTGAAACTGCCCACCCCCCTGTGGCCTTGGGCCTAGCCAGGCCCATGGCTGGGAGACATCTCCCCAGTTACCTGGTGACAGCGGGAGAAGAAAGAGGAAGTGCCAGACCCCGCACTGGATCTTATAATAGTGCAGAGAATTTTGGTATGAAACACCTAATTTCCTGTGTCCACCCACTGGGCTGGACTTCTGGACACAGGAAACACCCCCGTAGCAGAGGGCACCCAGCCCAAACTGCTACAACATCAAACATACATATTCATATTACCACAGCACACTCCCACCCCTCTCCATCAGGGCTGGGACAAAACCTGCACTTTTGACCTGACCAGTCTTCAGACATGTTGGCACCTCACCTTTCTCCCCACACAATACAGACCACGACCAACCAATCGGCCCAACGATCGAACCCCACAGTCCCCAGCAATTCCCCTTGCAAAAGCTAAATATTAAAAACAATTTCTCACAACAGCACTCAGTAGCCTAACTGGAAGGGAAAGATAAGCAGTGTTTATTGCAAGACACAAACAGTGAAAACTTTCTCCTCTAAGTACAAGCCCTGTAAGCAGAGGGTGACAGGGAACATCAGAAGAATGCCATGGCTCCACAGTGGACAGCAGGACCGCAGAGATAAGAGGAAGTGGAAAGGGATGGTCACAACACTATGCACCATGTGGGTAGGGTGTGAGGCTCTTCTGTTGTCCTGATCAGCTCTGCCCTGGTGTGATTTTTCCTGGCTGGAGCTCAGTGCTGGGCAGATGGCACCAGTGGCAGCACCAGCAAGGAGAGATGAATCATTGCTGTGTATGACTGAGGCTTCCATGTGCAGGTGCTTGGCACAACCTAGGGGACAGAAAGCCAGATCAGTACCTGGGGTGACACACCATGTACAGGGTCTCGGGTCTAGCCTAGGTGCACCAAAACAATACATTGCCAATTACTATAGTGAAGACAAAACATGGAGAAGCTTTCCATAGTGATTAACAAAGAACCGCCTGTGGAGCTGACTAGCTGGGACGTGCAGTTTAGGCTGTTAAAAATTATTTATCCTTCACTATCAGTGAGAGCAGTGCCTATGTTCTACCAATCACATAAAACAGTAAGTAAGCTCTCTCTGTACAGAACAGGGCATGAAATGGCTCTCACAGGTATGAGGAACGAGCTCACAGCTAAATTTTAAATACAGTTTATTATAACATAAAGGCAAAACACCACTGGGCACATAGCGGATTCACTAGAGGTGTGCCATGACAACACGAGCTGAGCTTATATAGATGTCAAACATGCATATTCATAAATTCCTCCACAAATCCCTTTACATTTCCCAAGCATGCTCCCACCCCCTCATTCCCAGTCCTGCCTGTTGCTGGCTGTGGTCAGGGCTGGGACTAAGGTTTGCACTCTTGACCCAGCCAGTCTTCAGACATCTTGATGCCTCAATCTCCCTCCATTTCTCTCCCAATACACATCCTACACAACACAGACTACAACCAGCCAATCAGCTTAAGGATCAATTCCTAAAGACCTCGGCAACACCAGCACCCACCGGCACCCACATTCCCCTTGTGAAAGCCAAATATAACAACTTCTCACACAGGGAACTGAAGAGCAACTATACATGGGGGAATCCAACCATACAACTCTGAGCACTTGGATATTTGTACATTTAATCAGTGAGAACTTTGCTGCTGCCCCCAGATGTGTGCTGCCTAGAACTAGGTTTCCATCTGCTGCTTCCCTGAATCAAAATTCTTGCCTATTTTTTTCTTTATAGAATCATAGAATCAATAAGGTTGGAAAAGACCTCAAAGCTCATCAAGTCCAACCTGTCATGGTATTAGTATGTGCTTTATGTAGTATGTATGTACTAAAGCATAGTATCTGCTTTAGATACAGTCAAGTGATTGTACACACATACTTTCATGGAGCAGAAAAGAGTTTTTAAAAAAACACCTCCACTAAGTACAGCGTAGTTCAGTGTTGTCCTGAATGGACAAAAAAAAGCCTCAAAATGGCTCTGAACCAGACTATGAGGCAGAAGCTAGGAGATCTGCTTCTTCAGGCTTGCCTGGACATGTTTCAGAGCCAGGATGAGCCAGGTGGGTGTGCTTTTGGCCACAGTTGGAAAGAAGGCTTTCTATAGGTTGCAATATCAGGGTTTTATCCCTAGATCTGTGTTGCTGCTGGCCATTATTGTCTCGGGAAACCTATAAATATCAGCCCGAAGGGCCAGAGCTTTGTCTTGCCATTGTCCATGCTCTGGAAGGAACCACAAGCTTCGCTTGGAAGCTGAACTGTGTTTCAGTTTACCCATACAAGACAGCAAAGACCCCTCGCTATTCTCAGCGTTGTAAATCCCAGAGGACAGATACTTGTCTTGCCAGGCCGAGAGGCGAAACCCCAGAGGAGCCGAGTCCCGGGACAGTTTTGTTTGATTGGAGCAAGGAGCGAGCGCTGCTGCAAAAGGATTACAGCTGAGGAACCTCCTCTCTACAAAGCTTTTAGCTACAAACCCTTTGGGAGCAAATCCTGTCTCAGCAATAAGCTGCAGCCCGCAACAGAAAGTGAAACTCTGCTCCTGCAGCTTCCATGTGGTCAGCGCCATTTTGGTTTGCCTAGATCTTAACATGTGTGACGAGATATTTGGATCAGTGAGTAATTACAATACCTGATTTTTTTATAATCATCTATTGCAGGTCTGTTGCCCTGGGGAATTCTGGGGTTCCCCTCCCCCCGTTGTGGGCAACTGCCGGCTTCATTGCCGAGGTTTCTTTTCTTTACAGTTTAAAGTGCTGTTTGTTGTTTCTGGATTTTTGTGCATGTTGTTTAAATTGTTATTTGTTCCTGCTGGTGAGGTATCTGTTCCACAACCGAAACCCCTCGAACCTGTAAATAGGTTTCCTTTAATATTTTTTGTGGGATTTTTTGTGATTAATAAAATTATGAATATTTCGATTAATCGCTCCGCTTAAACAATACAATACAATACAATAAAATAAACCAGGTTGGAAGACCCCTTCAAGATCCAACCCATCAAACAACTAGATCATGTCACCAAGCACCCCATCGAGTCTCCTCCTGAACACCTCCAATGACGGTGACCCCAGCGCCTCCCCAGGCAGCCCATTCCAATGGGGAATCAATCCCTCTGTATAGAACTTCCTCATAATGTCCAGTCTAAACCTCCCCTGGCACAGCTTGAGACTGTGTCCTCTTGTTCTGGTGCTGGATGCCTGGGAGAAGAGACCAACCTCTGCCTGTCTACAACCTCCCTTCAGGTAGTTGTAGACAGCAATAAGGTCACCCCTCTTCTCCAGGCTAAGCAACCCCAGCTCCCTCAGCCTCTCTTCATAGGGCTTGTGTTCCAAACCCCTCACCAACTTCGCTGCCCTTCTCTGGACATGTTCCAGCAACTCAACATCCTTCCTAAACTCAGGGGCCCAGAACTGGACACAGGACTCGAGGTGTGGCCTAACCAGTGCAGTGTACAGGGGCAGAATGACCTCCCTGCTCCTGCTGGCCACACTGTTCCTGATGCAGGCCAGGATGCCATTGGCCCTCTTGGCTGCCTGGGCACACTGCAGGCTCATGTTCAGCCTCCCATCAACCAGTACCCCCAGGTCCCTCTCTGCCTGGCTGCTCTCCAGCCACTCTGACCCCAGCCTGTAGCACTGCATGGGGTTGTTGTGGCAATATGTAGAACCTGGCACTTGGATGTGTTCAATCTCATGCCATTGGACTCTGCCCATCTGTCCAGCCTGTCAAGGTCTCTCTGCAAAGCCTCTCTTCCCTCAAGCAGATCAACTCCTGCCCCCAGCTTGGTGTCGTCCGCAAATTTACTGATGATGGACTCAGTGCCCTCATCCAGATCATCAATAAAGATGTTGAAGAGCATGGGGCCCAGCACTGATCCCTGGGGCACACCACTAGTGACAGGCCGCCAGCTGGATGTGGCACCATTCACCACCACTCTCTGGGTTCGACCCTCCAGCCAGTTCCTAACCCAACACAGTGTGCTCCTGTCCAAGCCATGGGCTGACAGCTTGGCCAGGAGTTTGCTGTGGGGGACTGTGTCAGAGGCCTTGCTGAGGTCCAGGTAGACCACATCCACAGGCCTCCCCACATCCACCAGGTGGGTCACCTGCTCATTGAAGGAGATCAGATTGGTGAGGCAGGACCTGCCCCTCCTAAATCCATGCTGGCTAGGCCTGAGCCCCTGGCCATCCTGTAAATGCTGTGTGATTGCACTCAAGATGACCTGTTCCATAATCTTGCCTGGCACTGAGGTCAGGCTGACAGGCCTGGAATACCCCGGTTCCTCCTTCCAGCCTTTCTTACAGATGGGCACCACGTTGGCCAGCTTCCAGTCTTCTGGGACCTCTCCAGTGAGCCAGGACTGCTGAAAAATGATGGAGAGTGGCTTGGCCAGCTCATCCGCCAGCTCCCTCAGCACCCTACGATGGATCCCATCCTGTCCCATGGACTTGTGGGGGTCCAAGCGGCTGAGAAGATCTCTAACTGTCCCATCCTGGAACAGAGGAAAACTGCTGCTCCTGGCTCCTTCTGCCAGCTCTGCAGGCCAGCTGTCTGGAAGACGTTCTGTCCTGCTAGTAAAAATTGAGGCAAAGAAGGTGTTAAGTACCTCTGCCTTTTCCTCATCCTTTGTTACAACATTCCCCTCCATGCCCACCAAGGAGTGGAGCTTCTCCTTGCCCTTCCTCTTGCTATTAATATATTTATAGAAGGACTTTTTGTTGTCCTTCACAGCAGAGGCCAGTCTGAGCTCCCAATGTGCTTTTGCCTCCCTAATTTTCTTCCTACAAGACCTAGCAACATCCCTAAACACTCCATGGGTTGCCTCCCCTTTCTTCCAAAGATGATGCACCCTCTCTTTTTCCCTTAGTTCTATTAAAAGTTCATTACCCATCCAGGCTGGCCGTCTGCCCCGGCAGCTCATCTTCCGGCACACTGGCACAGCCTGTTCCTGCGCCTTCAAGAGTTCTTTCTTGAAGTAGATCCAGCCCTCCTGGACCCCTTTATTTTTAAGGGCTGTTTCCCAAGGAACCTTCTGAGTTAGTTCCTTGAGTAGCCTGAAGTCTGTCCTCCAGAAGTCCAGAGTGGAGGTCTTCTTGTTCCCCCTCTTAGCTTGGCTGAATACCGAAAACTCAATTATCTCGTGGTCACTGGTGCCTAAACACCCTCCGACCACCACATCACCCACCAGCCCTTCCCTGTTGGTGAAGAGGAGGTCAAGCTGAGCCTCACCCCTGGTAGGCTCACGCAGCACCTGGGATAAGAAGCTGTCCTCCATGCACTCTAAGAACCTCTTAGATTGCCTCCTCTCTGCTATGTTGTGATCCCAGCAGATATCCCAGCAGGTTGAAGTCCCATGAGAACAAGGTCAGGTGATCTTGAGACAGCCTTAAGCTGCCTATAGAATGCCTCATCAACATCCTCCTCCTGGTTGGGTGGTCTATAACAGACTCCAAGCAGGATGTCTGCCCTGCTGGTCTTCCCTCTAATTCTCACCCACAAGCACTCAACCCGATCATCCCTGATCTCAATGGCATCAAGAGCCTCCCTGATGTACAGGGCCACC
Source organism: Picus viridis (assembly GCA_033816785.1). Lineage (NCBI taxonomy): Eukaryota > Metazoa > Chordata > Aves > Piciformes > Picidae > Picus > Picus viridis. Next base: position 56,742,633 of record CM066606.1, read on the forward strand.
CCTCCACCCCTTCTTCCTTGCCTGTCTCTCCTGAAGAGCCTGTAGCCATCAATTGCAGCGCTCCAGTCATGCGAGTCGTCCCACCACGTCTCCGTGATGGCAACTACATCATATCTTTCCTGCTGCAACAAGGCTTCCAGCTCCTCTTGTTTGTTGCCCATACTTTGTGCATTGGTGTACATGCACTTCAGCCGGCCTGCTGGTTTTGCCCCTGACTCCAGCTTACCACCCTCAGACTCCTGTCTGGGGGAACTGGTTTCAGCCCCTTCCCCCTTCAAAGCTAGTTTAAAGCCCTGTCAATGAGACCTGCTAATTCCCTTCCCAGAATCTTTTTACCTTTGGGGGACAGGCCATTCTCGTGTACTGTGACCTTTCCCCTCCTCTGGGACAGATGTACTCCCTCTGTTACCAGCTGACCTGGTGCAGTAGAAAGTTTTTCAAGATTGAAAAACCCAAAATTCTTCTGACTGCACCAACCTCTAAGCCACTTGTTGACTACAGCTGGTGACCTGTTGCTTCTTGTATTCCCTCCTGCAACTAAGGGTATAGACAAAAAAATTATTTGTGCCCCTGAGTCCTCCACTAGATCCCCCAGGGCCTTGAGGTCATTCTTGATAGCCCTGGGAGTTCTGGTTGCAACATCGTCATTCCCTAACTGCATAACTATTAAGGGATAGTAGTCAGAGGGCTGCACCAGACTAGGCAGCCTTCTGGTAACATCACCAACCTGAGCTCCTGGGCGGCAACAAAGTTCCCTGTGAGCAGGGTCTGGCCGACATATGGGGCCCTCTGTTCCCCTCAGTAGGGAATCACCAATAACAATCACCCTCCTTTTTTTTTAAGGGAGCAAGTCTTGATGCCAGGGGAAGGCTGTTTAACCCCAGGCTGACTCACTCCAGGCTGACTCACCCCAGGCTGACCCTCCCTAAGCTGACCCACCCCAGGCCGACCCACCCCAGGCTGACCCTCCCCAGGCTGACCCACCCCAGGCTGACTCACCCCAGGCCGACCCACCCTAGGCTGACGACCCTCCCCAGGCTGACCCACCCTAGGCTGACTCACCCCAGGCCGACCCACCCCAGGCCGACTCACCCCAGGCCGACTCACCGCAGGCTGACTCACCCTGGTCTGACTCACCCTGGGCTGACTCACCCTGGGCTGTTTTGCCTCATGGGAAACTCCAGATGGTGTGTCCTCCAGCATCACAATCACCTCCCCCTCGACCTCCAGTGCCCCATATTTGTTCTCCAAGGGCAGTGGGGGAGGTGAAGGGAGGCAAGGAGGTTTTAATTTGTGTCTTTTGAGAGGAACCTTCGTCCATTCCCCTCTGCTTTTTGGATAACCAGCCTCTGCTGGGGGAGCCTGCAGAGCCTGGTTACTCAAGTTGGTCTCCCTTCTACAATCCCTGACATCTCTAAGTCTAGTCACCTCATCTTTCAATCTGGCCACCAGGTTAAGCAGATAGTCGATCTGCTCACATCTGATGCAGGAGTTGTCCCCACTACCCTGCATCTCAACTGCAAGGCTCCAGCACTCTCTGCAGCCATAAGCCTGGACACCCACCTCTTGCTTGTGACACTTGCCTACCTGCTTGTATTCCCCCTCAGTCTGAGTCGAGACCGATGTTTTGAAAGAGCGGTTGCGGCGCGTCACCACCATGGTGCCCTGCCCGCGGGACCTGCTGGACAGAATTTAGAACAAGTGCGGCGGCGCGTGCCGAGCGAGAGATCCCCGCTGGAGCAGGGGCTGCGCGAGCCGCCGATGGCTTTTAAACCAGCCGCCGGCAGTGACGCGGGAGCCCGAGCGATCCCAAGCAGCAAGCACGTGGAGAAACGGCCTTGCCGAATCTAGCTGAGTGCTGAGAGCCTGGGGTGCCCTGCCATCCCCCGTAGGTTGAAAAGGAAGCAGCTAGTGTTCCCGAGGGTGCCGGTTGCGGTGTGCTCCCGAGCAAGATTCCCGCTGGAACATTAATTTATCCTTTTATAGACCAAAACAAGTGTGAAATAAGAATCACAGAGAAAAGGGCAGGTGAGACTGCAGTCAAGGGGAATTTAATAGAATGTGAAGTTCGAGTTGAACAGAATTCACTATATTGCTTATGAAAGTCATAGCATCATAGTATCAGTCAGGGTTGGAAGGGACCACAAAGATCATCTAATTCCAGCCCCCCTGCCATGGGCAGGGACACCCTACACTAGATCACGCTGGCCAGAGCCTCATCCAGCCTGGGCTTAAACACCTCCAGGGACGGGGCCCCAGCCACCTCCCTGAACAACCCATTCCATGGCTTCACCACTCTCATGGTGAAGAACTTCTTCCTCACATCTAGCCTGAATCTCCCCACCTCCAGCTTCATTCCATTCCCCCTAGTCCTATCACTACCTGAGATCCTGAGAAGTCCCTCCCCAGCCTTCTTGTAGGTCCCCTTGAGATCCTGGAAGGCCACAATGAGGTCACCTCGGAGCCTTCTCTTCTCCAGACTGAACAGCCCCAACTCTTTCAGTCTGTCCTCACAGGAGAGGTGCTCCAGCCCTCTGATCATCCTTGTGGCCCTTCTCTGGACACGTTCCAGCACCTCCATATCCCTCTTGTAATAGGGGCTCCAGAACTGGACACAGTACTCCAGGTGGGGTCTCATCAGAGTTGAGTAGAGGGGAAGAATCACCTCCATTGACCTGCTGGCCACACTTCTCTTGATGCAGCCCAGGATCTGATTGGCTTTCTGGGCTGCAAGTGCACATTGAGAGCTCCTGTTGAGCTTCTCGTCCACCAGCACCCCCAAGTCTCTCTCCTCAGGGCTGCTCTCCAGCCAGTCACTGCCCAGCCTGGATTTGTGCCTGGGATTGCCTCAACCCAGATGCAGGACCTTGCACTTGGTCTTGTTGATGCTCATGAGGTTGGCTTGTGCCCACCTCTCCAGCCTGTCCAGGTCCCTCTGGATGGCATCCCTTCCCTCCAGCGTGTCTGCTGCACCACACAGCTTGGTGTCATCAGCAAACTTGCTGAGGGTGCACTCGATGCCACTGTCCATGTCACCCACAGAGATGTTGAACAAGACAGGTCCCAGGACTGATCCCTGAGGGACTCTGCTTGTCACTGGCCTCCCCTGGGACATGGACCCATTGACAGCCACAAGTCATAGGAAATGCATCCATTTTTGTAGCAATTTGGGCCAGGTGCCCCCTGCTGTGTTCACATGAGAAACACCTCCTGTGTCCCAAAGGAGTCCAGCCCACTGGGTGGACAGAGGAAGCGAGGTATTTCATCCCATAATACCCTATAAGATCTCAGCGCAGGCCCTGGCACTTCCTCTTTGTGGTGGAGTAGGAAGGTTCCCCCCCACACACAAAAGAATTCCACAGCTAACTCAGCCGGAGAAGCAGATGAAAGCTGTATTTTACAAGCAGATATGGAATGCAGTGAATATGTACAAAAATATACAATATTTACAATATATACAGAAATATACAGCAATGTATGTAATACAGGAAACCTTTCCCCAACCCCCCCCCCTTTTGGCCAGGGGGGTTCGGCCTGTCCCTCCCTTCTCCCTCCCTACCTCCCCTTTTTTTCCCAAAAGGGTTAGATAGAGAGAGAAAGGAAGGTAATTAAAAGGGGAAAACTTTGTTAAAGCTCAAAGCGAATGCAAAAAGTTAGTTTTCTTATCTGGTTAGAGAGGAATCGTAGAGAGAAACGAGCCAGCTCACAGCACAGGGGGAAGAAGAAAAAACGACTGCCTGACTGACTCCCCGACTGAAAGACTAAACAAAAAAAACTACAACTGGGTCCCGCCAATGAAATTGAATTAGCATATCATTGTTTTCATTCTAATATCAAAATATTCGCCCAGAGTGTTCAGAAAGTGTCCCTTTCTTAAAGGCACAGCCTAAACCGGTCACAATCCACCCCTGCTAAACAATTTCATTGGCTGTTCATACTGTCCATCCAATCCAAAACAACATCCACAGTTTGTAAGTAAAGTTCATAGTCCATTCCGGCTATCCTCAGGTGTAGATGATTGAGAAGTCCAAGAAAGAAGAAAAATGGAAAAACAGTTTGTCTCTTCGCAGACGAAGCGAAGAAAAGGGAAACAGGGAAAAAGGGAAACAGGGATCCTCAGTTGACTCAGGGCTCTCAGGGTTCTCAGGGTTCGTGCACCGTGGATTCCTCATGGATTCTTCCTTTGGGCGCGATGTAGCTGTACAACACTCTGAAATTAAACTCTTTCAGCTAAAGTTAAGTTTCTTTGTGGAATACACTGAATTTCACCATTCTCTTGCATTACCCAATAAGTGTGACCCGGACCTTCAGCTGAAACCACCCCTCAGACAGGTTTAGCCTCTCCTGAGGGAGAAAATACCCAAACAGTTTTACCTAACAGATTCTTTTCTTTAACAACTGGAACTCTATCACCTTCTACTTTCTGTAGCAGATCTGAGTGTGCAGGTCCAGCTCGGTTCACTGAACCTCTACTATTTACCAGCCAGGTTGCTTGTGCTAAATATTTTTCCCAGTTTTTTAAAGATCCACCCCCCATGGCTTTAAGAGTGGTCTTCAACAAACCGTTGTAGCGTTCAATCTTCCCTGCAGCTGGTGCATAGTAGGGGATGTGGAATATCCACTCGATGCCGTGCTCTTTGGCCCAACTCTTTACAAGGTTGTTTTTGAAGTGAGTTCCGTTGTCTGACTCAATCCTCTCTGGAGTTCCGTGTCTCCACAGGATTTGTCTCTCCAGACCGAGAATGGTGTTGCGCGCAGTTGCATGTGGAACTGGATAAGTTTCCAACCATCCAGTGTTCGCCTCTACCATAGTAAGCACATACTGTTTACCAGAACGAGAACGTGGTAGAGTGATGTAGTCAACTTGCCAAGCTTCACCATACTTGTACTTGGACCATCTGTCACCATACCATAAGGGCTTAAGTCGTTTTGCCTGCTTAATAGCAGCACAAATGTCACAGTCATGGATGACTTGTGTGATAGCATCCATGGAAATGTCTATGGATCTGTCACGTGCCCACTGGTAGGTTGCATCTCTGCCTTGATGTCCTGACGAATCGTGAGCCCACCGATCTAAGAATATCTCACCTCGGTGTTTCCAGTCGAGATCAAGATCAGAGTCCATGTCTACTGGAGAAACTCTTGCAGCTAGATCTGCCTGATGGTTGTGTTGCTGTTCCTCAGTAGCTTTGCTCTTAGGAATGTGAGCATCAATGTGTCTCACCTTCACTGGAATTCTCTCAATTCGATCAGCAATGTCCATGGTAGCATACCATTTGGCCTCTTTGGATTCCAGCTCATATTGGAGTTCCATCATGTCTGGTACTGCTGCACTCATAGGTGGAGTTACTTCATTCAGGGCTCGATAGTCGACTGTTAGACGCCAGTCTCCATTCGGTTTTCGCACAGGCCACACTGGACTGTTGAAAGGTGAATGAGTTTTGCTGATGACTTTCTGACTCTCCAACTGACGAATCAGATTCTGAATGGGCAACAAAGAGTCACGGTTGGTTCTGTATTGTCTGTGATGCACAGTCTGAGAAGCAACCGGCAATTTAATGTCCTGAATCTTGTGTTGTCCCACAACTGCAGATTCATCAGAAAGCTCAGGTCTAACAGACAGCTTCAGCTTTTGTCCATCAGTTTCTACAGATGCTACTCCAAAAGCCCATTTGTAACCTCTAGGGTCTCTGAAACGCCCTTCTCTCAGAAAATCAATTCCCAGAATACAAGGTGCGTCAGGTCCGGTCACAACTGTATGCTTTCTCCACTGTTTACCAGTTAAACTTATATCAACCTCCACCTTAGTTAACTCTTGAGATCCACCAGTGACTCCCAGAATAGTTATAGCTTCTGATCCCTGATAATTTGATGGCATTATGGTGCACTGAGCCCCTGTGTCAACCAAGGCCCTGTACTTCTGAAATTGTGAAGTGCCAGGCCACTGGATGTACACATCCCAATAGATTCTGTTATCTCTGTTACCCCTCTCCTCCCCCTGGCGGGAGGCAGGGCACCCCTAGTTATGGGGAACATGCCCACATGTGCAATGAGCACATGGTGCAGTGTTAGAACTGGAGCCACTGTTGGAGCTATTAGAGTTGTCCTGGGGAACTGTAGAAGTAACAGCTACCCTTCTGGTATTGCTACCTCGGGTTCTGCCACTTTGCAGTTCCCTCAGTCTCCTGAAAAGATTAGCAGTTGGTTGACCATCCCATCTGTTCATGTTCTCACCAAACTGATCACGCAGAGTTATCCAAATACTCGCACGTGATTGCCTTGGTGGTCTGTTTTGGTTGGACCTGTTTTGGAATGACCTGTTTTGGAATGACCTGTTTTGGAATGACATCCTTGGGGGACGTCTATTCCTCACAGAGGAAACCTGTATCCATCTGGAGGAAGAATTGGAATTATCTCTTTGTGCCAATTGGGAGAATGTATTTTTAAATTCATCCTTCAGCTCTTTCATGCAATTCTTTATTTCACCAGACAGAGTTTCAATGGCTGAAACCAAAGAAACACGTGTCATGCTATCCTCCAATTGTCTCATCTGATCAGTGAATTGGCCAACCGTAGGAGAAGCACCACCATAATTTCTTGCCACAATTCTGCTTGCCAGAATATTTGCATAATTAGGAGGAGCAAGTTTGATGAGCTTCTTAGCAAGACCAGTTCCTACAGGAATTTCATCAGGATTCAGAGTCTCATGGTTACCATAGAGTACCTCTCTAACAGCAAATTCTCTCAGACGCTTGATTCCCTCATCTATGGTAGTCCAGGGTTTAGCATTCCATGGAAGATCATCTCGGGAAGGATATCTCATGAGAGTTGCCATTAAAAGGCGTATCCACAGAGTAACCTTACCGAGAGTCCTGCCTAGATGTCTATCTATTCCATTATCCTTTGAGAGAGTTCCTAGTTGAGCTGCTGACTTGTCTCCAACTACCAGAGCTGGAGCACCTGTATCATAGCATCTACCAAGCCAAGCTAGGATTGGCTCCTTATCTGCTCTGATGTAATCTTTACGCACATTCCTCAATTCTTCCCTGGGTGACGAACAGCTTTCAATGTCATCTGACTCCTCCTCTTCTGCCTCATCTTCCTGAAGTTCTTGTCCCAATAATCTTACTGTCACTCTCCTAAGAATCTGCTTAAGGTCAGGAGTACCACCTTTGGTTGTTCTGCTATCAGCAATTTGCCCTGCATCTCCATCCAGTGATGATCTCAATAACTCAGCTATATCTTTAAGACAAACCTTTTCCTCCATCTCAGCAGGGTCTCTTTGAGCAGAAGTTCCCTCACCAGGATCCTGCTGCTCTTCCCCATCAGCATCTGGATCAGCTTTGCCCTTTTTTCCTCTCGTAGTTAAAACAGCTACCTGCTTAACTGGAGCTGTGTTTGGATTTACAGCTGGCTTAATAGAAGCTGACAGGTTTTGAGACGAATCAGCTGCTACTTCCGGTCCTGCCGAAGAAGAAGGAGGAAATGGCTTTGCCCCATTAATGGCTGCCGAGGGCGTGGAAGCCATGTTAGGAGCTGCCGCTGCCGCTGGCTGATTGCCAGAGCCACCAACAGCACCGTTCAGAGCAGCCTTTCCAATGGACTTTTTAGCCTTGTCGTTAACTGATACAGATTCTGCATTTTCCTCATCACTAGATACCTCTGGGGTAGAGTTAGAGCTGCGCTTTCTGCGTTTCGATCTACGCTTAATTACAAAGCACGCTTTCGACACTTTTTCTCCCGATAGAGAGCATATAACAAGTACGCAATCACCATCACCAGCAGCAGATTTAAACACATCACATAAATCACCTTTGGATCCCAGCCGTCACTTAAAACAACCTTTTCGCCTACCGGGATCTTAAACTCCTTTATCTCTATGGGCAGAGTGCTGGAGGTCACATTCCCATATCTGTTAAGCCAGAAGAATCCCAGGCACCGGTCGTAAAGAAGCTGAATCTTATACTTAAACCATAAATACAATCTATACATCAAGTATCTGCCTAAGCGATCGAAAATCATTCCCATGAAGTACTTGTAGACCAGTACCGAACAAACTGAAAAGACCAAACGCTCTAAAAGCCAAAACACTTTCATGTTTGCAACTCCGGCTCGAGCAGGCAATAAATCAAGCAACCTTTTAGCCCAGCTTCTGGACAGCAATTATCCACAAGCCCCACGTTGGGCGCCAATTAAAAATATGTGGTGGAGTAGGAAGGTTCCCCCCACACACAAAAGAATTCCACAGCTAACTCAGCCGGAGAAGCAGATGAAAGCTGTATTTTACAAGCAGATATGGAATGCAGTGAATATGTACAAAAATATACAATATTTACAATATATACAGAAATATACAGCAATGTATGTAATACAGGAAACCTTTCCCCAACCCCCCCCTTTGGCCAGGGGGTTCGGCCTGTCCCTCCCTTCTCCTCCCTACCTCCCCTTTTTTTCCCAAAAGGGTTAGATAGAGAGAGAAAGGAAGGTAATTAAAAGGGGAAAACTTTGTTAAAGCTCAAAGCGAATGCAAAAAGTTAGTTTTCTTATCTGGTTAGAGAGGAATCGTAGAGAGAAACGAGCCAGCTCACAGCACAGGGGAAGAAGAAAAACGACTGCCTGACTGACTCCCTGACTGAAAGACTAAACAAAAAAAACTACAACTGGGTCCCGCCAATGAAATTGAATTAGCATATCATTGTTTTCATTCTAATATCAAAATATTCGCCCAGAGTGTTCAGAAAGTGTCCCTTTCTTAAAGGCACAGCCTAAACCGGTCACACTCTTTCTTTCCCTCGCTGCCACCTGGTAACTGGGGGGAGGTGTCTCCCAGCCTCTTGGGCCTGGCTAGGCCCAAGGCCGGGGGGTGAAGGGCAATCTCAGATTTGGCCAGCTGAGACTAGCCTAGCAATGGAGAAGGTGTGGGGGGAAGAAATAGCCCTGGGGGTTTTGGGTGTACCCTCAGGTGGAGATGGGATAGTTCTGGGTGTGCTTTGGATCTCTTTTGTCACTATGCTTCTGGTTCTCTGTAAACATTCACTGCTTTCCCATTTAAACTTTCCAATTTTTTTTGCAATCCATTTGTTTGAGTCTCATTTTTGCCCGTGGTGGGGAGGGGGTTGGCCTCAAACCATCACAATATTGCTGCAAAAATTATTGTAATGCTGAAAAGTGCTTCTTGTTAGAATGAGTATAGCTCACAAGCAGTAGTTCAGTCTGAAAATGAATTCTTTTCCACTTGTATTTAGATTGCAGGTAACCCATAACCCATTTTTCTGATGGGGGATAATATGCCTAACCATCTCTAGGTTGGGCACGTGTGTGGCAGCTGGAAGCAGGAGGGGATCCTGTGCCAATAGGACATGGATGCCCTGTCTGCTGCTGTGGATGCTGCTAATAGCTGGCTCTAGCCAGAGAGAGTTGCCTGTTTGTTTTCCTTCCTTTAATGGCTGAGTCATTAGCTTGACGACTTTGTTTTCAGGCAGGCTTAAGCGGCACTCTTTCTTCACTAGCTAGTAGATAAAGTCATGGAGAAAACATACTGGCCTTGGCAAACACACCCCAGCACGGTGAGGAGAGGGTGGACTGACAAAAACGAAGCTGATCTAGCCCAGGAAACTCATGAGTGAAACTTCAAGCAATCAAGATGCCATCCGGAGAGTATCAGACTCAAGACTTGGGAATATGGGGATATCTGGGTTTCTCTGTGCCAAGAACAGGCACAAAATCAATAGCCTTGGCTCTGAAACAGCATATGAAGGCCACAGCTGTACTGACAGCTGTCAAGATGGCAGAAAGAAAATCTAAAATACAATGCAGAGTTCACTCCTTTTTGCATCCTCACCTAAACTTCTGTAGTGGGCTACCTGGAATGGTGGACATGGAGAGATCACAGCACCGGTGCTCTGTAGCTGTATTGGTCTGCTGCTAGGATGCTTTTGTGCTGATCTGATTTCTTTGGATTTTTTCCTCCTCCATAATTTATAAAATACAGAAGAAAATGCCTTGTCTGAATGACAAGCTAAGAAGCTCACTCTGCATCCCACTGACAGCCTTGCCTCTTTCCCAGCCAGCTCTGTGATTGCTGGAAATTCCTCTCTCACTGCAGCTAATTGCAAGAAGTTCAGGGAAGATTGTTTAGGATGTTTGATCTTTGATTATTTGCCATTTTCGATGCTAATGCTTAAAGGCTAAAGCTTTGTATGTCCTTGTCATTCCTCCTGTACTTTCCTGACATACAGCAGCTTGGCTTGGACTCATACCCTGTGTCTTCTTTCTGTCAGGCTATGAGCACTGGTGAAATGGATGGTTTCTCAGACCACCTGTACCAGAAACCTCCAGTTTAAGACGAATGTGTTGTTTTGTAAGAGAAGTCCTCTGAATCAGGAAGGGATATCAATGAAAGCTAATCCTACCTCTTCATGCATTGTAGTGAAGCATATTATTATGTGTCACGGAATTTATGTGTGGTGTAATGGAGCAGAAATTACTCCAGAGATTTGTTTTTTTCTGGTGGTGGTGGGAGGAGGGGTGGGGTGGGGTGCAGGGAGCGGGGGAGAGGGGAGGTGGGTGTGGTGGGTTGAAGTTTCCCCTCAGCAGTAACAAGAACAGAACAACCCAGAAGCAAATGAAGCTGTATTTACAAGCAAAAGCTACATTCTACAATGGAATGCAATGAATATGTACAAAATACACAGTATTTGCAACATTATACAGATAGTTACAATTAGCAAACAACATGAAAACTTCCCTGGTCAAGAGACCAGAAAAGCTGTTCCACTGCCCCCCCACCCCCTGTCCCAAGAGAGATAGGAACGGAGACAGAAGCAGTGGGTTAGACTTAGCCAAGGTCAGCCAAAGCATGTTATTTCTCCCAAGTTGTAATAAGTAAAGGGATGAATTATTTGTTAACCATATAAATGATCAATGACAGAGTCGTGATCAAGTCAGACAATGCCACTCGATAAGAACATGTAACATCCTGTTTTGAACAGTATGTACTTAGTTTTAAGCTTGTTAGGCAGAAATCTACAGAAGTTGGGCAGCTGGGTCGACCCCCACTGAGCCTGCCAGAAACCAGGTTAAGATAAGGAAGACTATCAACATCCTCACAAGAAACTCGGGACCGGGATGCCGATCCTTATCAGGGACTCACACCGGCACAGCCAGAAGAGTGCATTCTATGCATGGGGAATTGGCTGTGACGGTTGCGACATACCTCCACCTTAAAAGAAGAGAGTGGATCCGTATTCGGTGCGTGCTGTTGTGGAGCAGGAGACTCCCAGCCGCCCAGCGCTGCTTTTGCTTATTTTACCCGCAATAAAATTTCTTATACTTAAAACTCTCGATTGGCGTGGAGAGTGCTTTTAACACAAGTGAAGCAAAATAGCTGGAGATCAGAAGAGAAGAAGGGAAGAATTGTTATGGTACAGATGAAGAAGAGGAGGCTCAGGGCTCAGGGGAGACCTTATTGCTGTCTACAGCTACCTGAAGGGGATGGGTCTCTTCTCCCAGGCAACTAGCACCAGAACAAGAGGACACAGTCTCAAGCTGTGCCAGGGGAAGTTTAGGCTGGGGGTGAGGAGAAAGTTCTTCACAGAAAGAGTTGTTAGGCATTGGAATGGGATGCCCAGGGAGGTGGTGGAGTCAACATCCCTGGATGTGTTTAAAAGCGGATTGGACGTGGCACTTGGTGCCATGGTCTAGTAGTCATGAGGTGTTGGGTGTCAGGTTGGACTTGATTATCTTTGAGGTTTTTTCCAGCCTTGTTGATTCTATGATTCCTCTTATTCCACATATTTACCTAATGAATTTGTTTAGAATAATCTTTTGTTTTCCTTTTTACACCCAGTAGTGATTTATTTATATTTTTCTACTTTTCTGCTCAAAATCTGCAGCTAAATTTAAAAGGCATAGCCTAAAACCACCACAGTGGGTGGTATGGGGCATTTGTTTTAAGGAAAAAAGTAATTTTATGATGCAAACAATGAATTCCAGGGCTTGCCTCAATTTTGGCTAAAGAACTAATTCAAACGTTGGTACTGGGTGATTGAAGTTCCTCTCATTTTCCAAGAGCACAAGCAATTGCTGAGCTTAGTAAAAATGACTAATGATTAGAGATGTCTGAATTATTCATAACTTGTACCTATCTGATAAACTTGACTCTTTATGCTTGCAGGGCAGAATATGGAGGTGTAAGAATTTATGACAGTAGTGAGCATAAGGGAGTTCAAGTGCTGGCAGGAGGCTTTGTTATGGGCACCCATTGTGGGCCAGGGCTCAGGAATTCAGCAGCCAGGGTTGTTGCAGGCCGATTCACCTCCCACTTTAAACAAGGATTGCTCATTTTCTGCACCTTTTGTTTGCTGTTCCCAAGTGATGGATGGATCCTTTCTTCAGACCTGCATTCACAGAGACTGTCAGACTTCAGGGATTGCTGGGAGAATCCTCTCAAAAGTGGTTTTTCTTCTGCTAATAGTTATAATCCACTACTTCTGTGCTTCACTGAAACTCTTCCTGCTCCCGTGGTAGCAGTTTGCGTTAGCACGGTGGTGCTTGTCACTGAGCACTCATGAGATGATGAACACTGCTAGGGACTGAGTACATTATTCCCTCTGCACTGCCCTCCAGTGTCATGCCACCCCACACACAAGTCACTCTTCCCTACAATCAAAAAATCCTGTGGAGAAGGTTGCAAAATCCCCCAGAAGATCTCCATTTTAAACTAATTTCTGGGCTAGACAGGAGGAGTGGCGCGCAAGACTCACTAAAATGTGAATCACCCATGGTGTGTGCCCACAGGCACTCTTCTTCCACTTAAAAACCACCAGAGACTGGTGTTGGTCATAGTGGGGGGCACAGTGATGAAGTTCTGCTGTGTTCCTCAGCCCAGTCAAGTGACATGAATGTTGGAATTGTGAAACTCTGGCATGATGCTGAAGTCATGGGTTGCCAGTTCCCACCCCCACTGCCAATGGTATGTCCCATGTCTGAGTAGGATCCAGGGTCCTGCTGAAGGTTCTTTACCTGGTCAGGAACATGGCTAGCCAGGCTGTGGGAAAAATCTGTCTGCTGTCAAATCTGCTTGCCTAGCCCTTTGCCCGGCCCAGCCCTTGTGTTGGGAAAGGGTCCTGTCAGAACACTGAGTGCAGCACCTCACAAAAATACTCACCTCTGAGGAGTGCCGCAGATCAGGTGAACCTGGGAAATTGCTCCTTTTCCAGGGCTGCCTAGGAAAAAAAATTGTGAGTAAATGGGAATCAATCTAAGACATTAAAATGAAAAAGTGCTGTGAGTTGTGTGTATCTACAAAACAAATTCCTGCACCCTCAAAATTCCTGTGAGATGTTACTCCTTCTTTATTTAAGAGACAAATCATGCCAATGTCTGGGTCCTACAGAGCTCTATGGAAGAAAGGACTGGTAACCCAGCACATCAGGGCTGCCACAATACCTGTCTACATAAGATTAAATAATTTTCATTCATTTCCTTCACGAGTGGATTTCAAGATTTTTGTTTCTTGTTGTTTTCTTTGGTGACACAAAATAGGGATAGGAATCAGATAATTGCAGTACACACTGGATGTTAAGAACCCATACTAGGGCTTGCTTTGAGGCATTAGGATCTGGGCACTGACCATTCTTCCACTGTGGTTGCTGGTGCCTTAAGAGGAAGCACAGCAGCTGGGGAGGACTGGGATCAGTTGCCCTGCCCTGCTTTGCCACGAACTCCTATTTTGCATTTGGAAAAACTGCACATGCTTTGGTGCAGGTTCTGTGGTCTCAGACTGCATTCCAAGGAAAACCTAAAAACAAGTGATGCAACAAGAGTATAAATTACCTACATGGAGAAAAAGCTGCCATAAAGATATCAGATTTTACTAGTCTACATGTGAAACCCTTCTGGTTCATTCTGCAGCATTTGATCTTTCTGAATCCCTAAAAATGGGCAGGAGACAGAAGCCAGATGTGCTCTTCAGCCCCTACTCTCCATGCATGTATGCAATGTCCTTCTGCCTGCCTTGGGGGGTGGTGGGGATGCAAGGGGAGCTGGAGGACTGTGCCTGCAATGCCTTCCCCAGCTGGGCTCCAACCTAACCCATGCATTTTTGGGCAGCTAAGCTGCAGTATCCCCTTGCCCTGGGGATTCCTCTTCTTTTCCTTTTTGCCTCTTCCCTCTCCTCTTCTCCCTCCCCTTCCCCCTCTCCTTTTTCTTCTGCAGCTTCTTGGTGGAGGACCAAACTGCCAGCTTCTGTCCTCTGGCACTGATGATTAAGGTTAATGCTGAGGCACATCACAGCTTCAATCAGAAATGTTCATGACTTGAGCAAATGACCTGCACAGTTGGCAACCTAGATGTCCCTTGAAAAAAGGAAGTGTGTGACCAGGGACATGACGTGAGTATTGCATATAGAAACATCCCAAACAAAATGAGTGCTCTGCTGTCCACCTCTCACAGGCTCAGAGATTGCATCAGGTTGGAAGGGACCCTCAAAGCAGGGACACCTCCAACTAGATCAGACTGACCAGAGCCACATCAAGTCTGATCTTGAATGTCTTCAGGGATGGGGCCTCAACCACATCCCTGGGAAACTGGTTCCAGTATTTTACCACTCTCATTGTAAAGAACTTCCTTATGTCGAGCCTAAACCTAACCTGCTCCAGTTTCAAACCATTCTAGCCCTACTAGTCCTTCTAAACAGTCCTCCCCCAGCCTTCCTATAGGTCCCCTTCAGATATTGAAAAGTAGTTATCTCCACTGAGGCAAGCTGTATGAGCGCAGCTTTCAAAAGGACTTATGGTGAAGGTACTCAGCCAGGGCACTGCTGCCACAGCAGGTCCTGAAATCCTTGGCTTCAGAGGAGCATCAATGCTATGTTTTTAGTAGGCAGGATGAAAAAGTTGATGATCACAGATTGCTAGAGACCAGGGGAGCCCCAGGTTTCCTGGTCTCCATGACTGCGTCCTGTGCCCTGCCTGCCAGGAGGGGAACTGGGCTGTCCATGGTTGGGGTGTGTGAAGCTGTATAAAGTCCTACCAAATGTAAAATCAATATAGTCAGGACAAAGGCTCCAAGTGGGAAGGAAATTGATGACAGGAATTAGTAACTGATTAATAGCTGATGTCTCATGCATCTGTTTCATCTGTATGTGTTATCTTCCATTTCTGTGTAACCACTGTTGTTCTGTTACCCTCCTTGAATAGCTTGTGACTTTTGAATAATTCAGATGTTTTCAGCATCTCTGTGCTGGAGTCCCCTATTACTCTGTGACACAACTGCAAGATATTTCCCTGTCTTAAAAATGAAGCCCTTTTTCTCTGCTAACCAGGAAAAACACCCAATACTCTTGCTCCCTGTTGTGGGTTAAGGACTAGCCTAGCTGTCCTACCACAGAGAGGTTCTCCAGCAGTTCCAGAGGGGGTGCAGGAAATTGTAATCTTTTGTTATTTCATCCCATCATGCCTGCATCTACCCCTCTATATAAATAGATATTATTGTCTTTTCTGCCCTTTTCCTCTCTCTCTCTTTCTCTCTTCTCCCAGATGGAGTTTGTTTGGTATACTGGGGGAGGGTTTTCAGCCTTGAGTGGCCTGATTTGCTGGATGCTGGAGAAAAGATAACTTCTTCTGTGTCTTCAGGCCCAGAGGCATGCACGGGAGTGGTGGTGATGGTGTAGAGAGGAGTGGGGGAAACTATAATGCCAAGTAACATGATGAGTAAGAAGCCATTCCTCCTTTCTCCTAACTACATAATCTGAAAAACTGAGCTGTGCAAGACTTGCACACTAAATTTTAGACTGGTGAGAGTGAAATCTCACGGCATGTGTAAGTCCAGCTTGATTAGCAAGCAAAATATTAAAAGCCTCTTGAGAGTCCTTTCCTCAGTGGATCTTGTTACACCCAAGCAAAAGCAGTTTGGGGTGGCTTTGGGGAAAAGGATCTTCCTATCCTGTGCATGGAGAGGCTGGATTGATCCCTGGGTGTCACATTCTTCTTGGACTGGGTTTGCTTCAGCTGGCTGCAGACATTAACTTTGCAATGGGAGAAAAACAGGCACAAATAAAGAAAAAGAGCCAAACTGAGGAAGATAGTGTTATTTCAGACTATTTAAAGACTTCTGGCACAGAGACTTTGAAATAACAAAAGAGCATCTTAAACCAAAATCCTGTTGCTAAGCAACATTAATTGCTGTGCATAGAGTTCCAATAAGGGAGGAGAGAAACCTTTCCCCCATTTTCAAGTAAGAAATGCTGGTGAGGAGCACCTATGACCCAAGGGGATGGCTCCATCCAAGGGGGTTGGAAGTTTCCTGGCACTATACTGGCTAGGAGCATCTTTCCATGACCCTTTGGTGTGAGGTAGCCCCTGTGTCTCTGCACAGCTTTGACTGCTTCCTCAAGTGTCTTTCCTCTTTCTCCTCAATTCACATTAACAAATTCTAAACTGCTCACTTTGCACTGGTGGTCTTTACCTGAAGAGCATCCATGCAGCTCTGCCAAGTAATACCCTGTTACTTATGACTGATTGTGTGTGAGGCAACCTAACATGCTTCACAGCGTACAAAGACTGTTGGTGCTGCAGCCCCAGTTACCTCTGCTGTGTTGGTTTACTGCTCATTCAGCTCTGGTGGCTGTTAGATGAGTCTATCATGTCCAGCTCATGGAGACAAAAGTATTTTCAAAGCAGTGTTCTTTGCAAGCTCATGAATTGTAGTTTTTCATTCTTCTTTTTCTGATACAAGCTGCACTTCCTGGGGACACAGACACATATCCCTGTAAGTCTGCAGTGCACCATGAGATAAATATTTTCCTTAGAACACGGAAAAGTGGGTCTTGAAGAAACACAAGGGGCCAGGTGCAGGCCATTTTAATGAACAGAGAGGCAGTTCCTGAAGTGATGCTGCCATAACAGAAATAACAGCATTTTTCAATATGTTTGAGTGGTTAGTGTGCCCTGGCCAGTGTTTGCCTGTTGAAATTACTTGGGAAATTACTGTTTGGAGGAGGATGGTGGGGTGAACAATGGCAGAATGTCAAATCCCTGTCATCCAGATGAGATTTGTAAAATTCACCTCATCTATTATCCCCTTGTGTCTTCTGGTTTTCAGCTGCCCAAGCATTATGAACAGCAATGTGCAGTTTCCTAACTGACCTAGCCCTGCATTATCCAGTGTAGAGGAGTCATACCCAGCACTGCAGAGTGAGGAGCAGCCCAAGGAGGTTCTTGCCCAGAGGAAAGGAGGACAGAGGGAAGAGAAAGGAGTTGGAGTTTGTAACACAGTCAGTGGGCCATCCACAGCCAGAATAAAACCTGACCAGATACTCTGGAGAGTCTTTCTTTAACCATGACTGCATTTGGAGTTTCAGTTAACAGCATTTTCCATGGGCTTTCTTTTACAGCTCACATTTCTAGGCCATCATCAGCCCAGACTTCATCATGACCAGTGATTATGGGGTCTCTACCGTGCACACTGTGGTGCCTTTCTTTTTGCATTGCTTGGGAGGGAGCTCCAGGTCTTGTGTTCATATGCTGAGTGGGTGCTCTTTGCCATGGCACTTTGGGATACCCTGAGCATAGGAAGGCAATGCAGAGAGTAGCTAATCTTCTCAGTGTTATTTATGTGTTCATGCATAGTGCAGGTGAGTGCAGTTTCACTGGAGGAGATTGTTGCATCCAATGTATGCTGGTAGCTTATGGACATCTTGTGCAATTCATGGGATATTTATTATATCTCTTCAGCCTGAAAGATTTTGTATTTTCATAGATAATTGCAAGTGGAGGTAGCAGTGCAAAACTAAAATGACACATCCTAGATCCTGAAATCCAATTCTTGTCTCCCCTGTCCTCCAGGACATGAATTAAAAAACTTGCAAGATAAATTCTCTTATCAAATGAAACTCAAAGTCTGGATGAACAGGAGAATAAATTCACCAGTACATTAAGAAAGAGGAAGTTATTATTATTTTAATATGTAACCTCATGGATTTAATGATGCATACTTGCTTTTTATTGGAAACTCTTTCAAAGACAGGCATGTGTTTGAGCTCTGCAGTAGAGATGTTCCCTCTGATCTACAAGTAAATGCACCAGGGTATACACACTTCTGGACCAAGGTGCAAAACAAGAAGAGAATCTTGATGACAGAGGCAAGAAAGAAATGCTGAGCAAGGTGCAGATGAAGCTGTAAATGAACCAATGGAGGCAAGGAGTCTCTTTTGGAGATGATCTGGACCTCTGTGTATTCCACTTGAAGCCACCACACAGCTCCAAAATGTCCCTTCATCTCTAAGCATGATCATGCAGTAGCTGTGTAAATATTGCAGTTATATGTCAAATATCAGACAGAATATACCATTTCTGTTGGCTGTGCATAAAGATATATTTCTGTTTTGTTTTGTTGGGGTTTTTTTATTTGGTTGTTTATTTGGGGGGGGGTGGTGGTTGTGTTTTGTTTTGGTTGGGTGGTTTTTTTTTTTTTTCTTTCCTTTTCCTTTTCCTTTTCCTTTTCCTTTTCCTTTTCCTTTTCCTTTTCCTTTTCCTTTTCCTTTTCCTTTTCCTTTTCCTTTTCCTTTTCCTTTTCCTTTTCCTTTTCCTTTTCCTTTTCCTTTTCCTTTTCCTTTTCCTTTTCCTTTTCCTTTTCCTTTTCCTTTTCCTTTTCCTTTTCCTTTTCCTTTTCCTTTTCCTTTTCTTCTTTTTCTTTTGTACCTGAAGCTCAGAGTGAAATTCTGGGAGGAATGGGACTAGATAGGAATCAAAGCCACTGCTGGCCCATGAAGCCAAGGAGCATGTTGATAACATTTTTCGGCAGCTTTTTTCACAGGTTGGTCATTATTTGCCCCTGCTTCTGCTGCTGATTTCCACGAGATGGAGCTATTCTAACATGGCTGTGACAGCAGCCCCTGTAGAACAGCTGAGTATTTTATTTCCATGACAATATTTCTGAAGTATGTAGGCTTTTATGAAAAATCATCATCCAGAAATCTCCAGCAGAAACTGCTGGAGCTTGATGTGCTTTTTGTCAGGCTGTGTTATCAAAAGGCTCCTTTCAAAAATCACTCCCATGGGATGTAGATGTGTGCCAAGCACCTTTGCCCTGATCTAGAGCAGCCTTGTCCTGAGCTGGGGCAGCTGGTAGAGTGTACATCCAGCCTCACCTCTCCAGAGGGTTTATTTTGCCATGGCTAAGGAAAACTCCAATGCCCCATTTCTCTGAGAGCCACCCTGGACATGGCCATGGAAGTGGCTTTGTGATACCCAATGATCCTTGTCCATAGCCCCTGTCTGCACACCTCAGCCTTTTGGGGCAGCTGCCTGGTTTTGTGAGTTGTGTTGACCTTCTTATGTAACATTTCTGTCCTATTTAGTTTAATTTTTTAATCCAATGTTACCTGTTTCCATGCACTGCCTTCTCCCCACTGCAGCACTTGCTTGTTCTCTCTGCTTGTTACTGCTATCGGCACCATTTGCCACTGTCACAACACAGATGTATGTTTGCAAGCCTCGTGGCATGACCTGGTCTTTGACTGGATCAAGCCCATGTAGCCTAACTCTTCCTGCTACTGTCCTTTGGGTATGTTTTACCCCTGCATCCCCTACAAACAGCAGCATCTCCGGGAGAGACTTCTATCTGGGGACCTTTTCTACAAGAGTTATCAAAATTAGGGCCAGGTTTAGATGCAACACTTCAAATGCTTGCAAAGAGCATATCCTCAAAATCTTCTTGCTTGCTGCCTGTGTTGCAAATTGTTTAGGGCTGCACTGGCACTGGCACATGAAACCAACGTTCTTGTCTTGCACACAGGAGATAAGTGGTATCTCCATGAGAAGGTGTCGCTGTCAACACATGCTGCCCCTGAGCATACAGCCATGCATGGAGCTGGTGGGCAGAAAGTTTCCCTCTTGAGCAAGTGGCCAGTACTGGGGGCTGGTTCTGTTCTGCCGCAGCAGACAGCCAGCTGCTGCTTCTCAGCCACATGGAGTCTGAAATCTTTGCTGCTGTGAGACCCAGCTAAATGGAAACCACAGCAAAATAAATAAGGGTCAGCTACATAGGGCAAGGGCTGCCGTTGCCAGATCTGGTAACACAGCACCTGTTCAAACTCCCATGTGAAGTCTTCATTGGAGTGTAAATGTGGTTTGTGGCTGGGTTTTGGGGGTTTGCTGTTTGTTTCTTTTTTCCAGTGTGATTTAACATTTCTCCTTCCCTACCCCTAAGCCCATACTTTGCCATGGAGTGAGCCTTGGAGGAAACATAACACTTGCTTTTCAAGACCAGGACAGAGACAGCATCAGCATAATTTTGGATTCTGATATATTTTCTACCATCCTCTAATATGAGGAGTGTAACCAGGAAGCCCCAGGGAACTGGCAGCTATCAGGCAACTCCTCTGCAGAGGAGCACCTTGCTGTGGTTTCACTGGATGAAGTATGCTTGTTGTTCTGCCCCTCCATCTCCAGCCTACCTACGCCTTGAAATTATTCTGCTTGGGCCAATTCATTGCCACTATCCCACTTGCCCTTTCATGAAGTCATTAAAATCCTCCAAGGCAGCTTATTTAAATAGAGCAGCTTTAAAGGCCTAGGTTTCTTCAGAATGTGGGTCTATTAGTGCATGTAGTTACTGTGCATTTGTTTGCTCTTGACATGTTGGCTTACGTGCCTCAGGTTATTGGGTGGCTGTGTGTGTGCACAAACTTGCCTTGTGCATACCCAAATAAAAATGGGCATTTGATATTGTCCAGCCTGTGGGTGTTCAGGGGTGTAATTCTCAGGGAAGGCAAAATATCAATAGCCCCTTATGGATTCCACAGACATCCAACTGGTTCAGGTCTCAAAGCTTCTAACTCACTACCTCTGGAAGGGCCACCCAGATGGAGCAAGGGAGGAGTGGGGAGGGAGGGAGCAGGCTGATTACAGAATCACAGAATCACAGAAACTTTCAGGTTGCAAAGGACCCTCAGGATCACCAAGTCCAACCAATAATCCTCTCTACAAGATTCACCCCTAAACCATATCCCCAAGCACCACATCCAACCTGTAAACACATCCAGGGTTGGTGACTCAACCACATCCCTAGGCAGCACATTCCAATGCCTGACCACTCTTGCCATGAAAATTTTTTTCCTACTGTCCAGTCTAAACCTACCCAGTCGTAGCTTGGGGCCATTCCCTCTTGTTCTGTTACTAATTACCTGTGAGAAGGGACCAGCACCAGCCTCTTCACAATGTCATTTCAGGTAGTTGTACACAGCAATGAGGTGGTAAGCTCGAGTCAGGGTGAAATCAGCAGCCCAGCTGAAGTGCATGTACACTAATGCACACAGCATGGGTAACAAACAAGAGGGGCTGGAAGCCTTGTTGCAGCAGGGAAGTTATGATGTAGTTGCCATCACAGAGACATGGTGGGATGACTCACATGACTGGAGCACTGCAGTTGATGGCTACAGGCTTTTCAGGAGAGACAGGCAAGGGAGAAGGGATGGAGGGGTGGCCCTGTACATCACAGAGGCTCTAGATATCATGGAACTAGAGATCAAGGATGAACAGGTTGGGTGCCTGTGGATGAAAATTAGAGGGATGACCAACAAGTCTGACATCCTGCTTGGAGTCTGTTATAGACCACCCAACCAGGTTGAAGAGGTTGATGAATTATTCTGTAGGCAGCTCGAGGCTGTCTCAAGATAGCCAGACCTTGTTCTTATGGGTGATCCCATGTTCTTATATGTGACCCCATGGCCACAACAACCCCATGCAGTGTTACAGTCTGAGGTTGGAGTGGCTGGAGAGCTGCCAGGCAGAGAGGGACCTGGGGGTGCTGGTTGATGGGAGGCTGAACATGAGCATGCAGTGTGCCCAGGCAGCCAAGAGGGCCAATGGCATCCTGGCCTGCATCAGGAACAGTGTGGCCAGCAGGAGCAGGGAGGTCATTGTGCCCCTGTACACTGCACTGGTTAGGCCACACCTTGAGTACTGTGTCCAGTTCTGGGCCCCTCAATTTAAGAAGGACATCGAGACACTTGAACGTGCCCAGAGAAGGGCAACAAGGCTGGTGAGAGGCCTTGAACACAAGCCCTATGAGGAGAGGCTGCGGGAGCTGGGGTTGTTTAGCCTGGAGAAGAGGAGACTCAGGGGAGACATTATTGCTGTCTGCAGCTACCTGAAGGGTGATTGGAGCCAAGTGGGGGTTGGTCTCTTTTCCCAGGCAACCAGGACCAGAACAAGGGGACATAGTCTCAAGCTGCGCCAGGGGAATTTTAGGCTCGAGGTGAGGAGAAAGTTCTTCACGGAGAGAGTTGTTAGCCATTGGAATGTGTTGCTCAGGGAGGCAGTGGAGTCACCATCCCTGGAGGTGTTCAAGAGGGGATTGGATGTGGCACTTGGTGCCATGGTTTAGTAGTCATGAGGTGTTGGGTGACAGGTTGGACGTGATGATTTTTGAGGTCTTTTCCAACCTTATTGATTCTATGATTCTACAATTTTAACCTGCCAGATATCTGCTGGGAACTTAACACAGCAGAGAGGAGGCAATCTAGGAAGTTCTTAGAGTGTATGGAAGACAGCTTCATATCCCAGCTGCTGTGTGAGCCTACTAGGGGCAAGATTTTGCTTGACCTTTTTACAAACAGAGAGGGGGTGGTGGGAGATGTGGTGGTTGGAGGCTGTCTGGGGTCCAGTGACCATGAGATAATTGAGTTTTCAATATGCAGTCAAGCTAAGAGGGAAAGCAACAAAACCTCCACTCTGGACTTCCAGAGAGTGGACTTCAGGTTACTTAAGGAACTAACTCAGACAGTACAGCCCTTAAAAACCAAGGGGTCCAGAGGGCTGGACCTACTTCAAGAATGAAATCTTGACAGCACAGGAACAGGCTATGCCAATGTGCTGGAAGATGAGCTGCCAGGGCAGACTGCCAGCCTGGATGGGCAATAAGCTTCTGGATGAATTAAGGGGAAAAAAGAGGGTGTATCGTCTTTGGAAGGAACAAGAGGTAACCCATGAAATGTTTAAGAATGTTGCTAGGTCATGCAGGAAAAAAAAAAATAGGAAAGGCAAAAGCCCATTTAGAACTTAGACTGGCCTCTGCTGTGATGGACAACAAAACATCCTTCTATAAATGTATTAATAGCAAAAGGAGGAGCGAGGACAACCTCCACTCCTTGGTGGATACAGGGGGTAACATAGTAACAAAAGAAGCACATTCTTTTTAATAGCAGGATAGGTTGTCTTCAGGACAAGTGGCCTCCTGAGCTGGCAGATGGAGTCAGCGAGCAGTATGGTTCCCTGTGATCCAGGAGGAAGTAGTTATAGACCTCCTTAGCTGCTTGGATCCCCACAAGTCCATGGGACCTGATAGGATCCATCCTAGGGTGCTGAGAGAGCTGGCAGATGAGCTGGCCAAGCCACTCTCCATCATTTTTCAGCAGTCCTGGCTCACTGGAGAGGTCCCAGAAGTCTGGAAGCTGGCCAACGTGTTGCCCATCCGTTAGAAGGGCTGGAAGGAGGAATCGGGAATTCCAGGCCAGTCAGCCTGACCTCAGTGCCAGGCAAGATTATGGAACAGGTCATCTTGAGTGCAATCACACAGCACTTACAGGATGGCCAGGGGCTCAGGCCTAGCCAGCATGGATTTAGGAAGGGCAGGTCCTGTCTGACCAACCTGATCTCCTTCTATGATCAGGTGACTCACCTGGTGGATGTGGGGCAGGCTGTGGATGTGGTCTACCTGGACTTCAGCAAGGCCTTTGACACAGTCCCCCACAGCAAACTCCTGGCCAAGCTGGCAGCCCATGGCTTGGACAGGAGCACCCTGCGTTGGGTTAGGAACTGTCTGGAGGGTCGAACCCAGAGAGTGGTGGTGAATGGTGCCACATCCAGCTGGCAGCCAGTCACTAGTGGTGTGCCCCAGGGATCAGTGCTGGGCCCCATGCTCTTTAATATCTTCATTGATGATCTGGGTGAGGGGATTGAGTCCATCATCAGTAAATTTGAAGATGACACCATGCTAGGGGCAGGTATTGATCTGTTAGAGGGTAGGAGAGATCTGCAAGAGGGACCTCGACAGGCTGGACAGATGGGCAGTGTCCAACGGCATGAAATTTAACACATCTGTGTGCTGGGTTCTACACATTGGCCACAACAACCCCATGCAGTGCTACAGGCTGGGGTCAGAGTGGCTGGAGAGCAGCCAGGCAGAAAGGGACCTGGGGGTGCTGGCTGATAGTCGGCTGAACATGAGCCAGCAGTGTGCCCAGGTGGCCATGAAGGCCAATGGTATCCTGCCCTGGATCAGGAATAGAACACTATGGTCAGCAGGAACAGGGAGGTCATTGTGCCCCTGTACTCTGTTTTGGTTAGGCCACACCTTGAGTCCTGTGTCTGGTTCTGGGCCCCTCAGTTTAGGAAGGATGTTGAGTTGTTGGAATATGTCCAGAGAAGGACAGCAAAGCTGGTGAGGGGTTTGGAGCACAAGCCCTGTGAACAGAGGCAGAGGGAGCTGGGGTTGCTTAGCCTGGAGAAGAGGAGGCTCAGAGGAGACCTTCTTGTTGTCTACAACTACCTGAAGGAAGGTTGTAGCCAGGTGGGGGTTGGTCTCTTCTCCCAGGCAACCAGCACCAGAGCAAGAGGACACAGTGTCAAGATGTACCAGGGGAAGTTTAGGCTGGATGTTAGGAAGAAGTTCTTCATAGAGAGAGTGATTTACCTTTGGAATGGGCTGCCCAGGGACGTGGTGAAATCACCATCACTGGAGGTGTTTAGGAGGAGACTGGATGGCGTGCTTGGTGCCATGGTTTAGTTGATTAGATGGTGTTGGATGACAGGTTGGACTTGATGATCTCAAAGTTCTTTTCCAACATGGTTAGTTCTGTTCTATTCTATTCTACTCTACTCTATTCTATTCTATTCTATTCTATTCTATTCTATTCTATTCTATTCTATTCTATTCTATTCTACTTAGGGCACCATTTCCATTGACTTGGAGCAGGATGTTTCCATGCTTCAATGCTGTTTCAGGAAGAAAAGAGGAGGTGCTGTTTGAAGCCTTTCCTTTGAGACTAAGTACAGTATGTCTTCAAGGATCCTCCTATCCTTCATGAGAGGCTGCAAAAAAAGGATGCCTTTGCCACTACGTTAAAGAAGGCTATCACAAAGGTTTGTAAGAAATGGGCATATGATTTGTTGCAGATCTTTTCAGTCTTTGGTTAACAGAGTGAAAAGTGGAAGCACAGCAATTGTGATGTCTTTGAGTGTCACAACACTGAATCAATGTCACTTGATGCAGGATTTTTAATGTGGCGCAGTGTAGGGCTTCTCAGTTTCAGCAGAGAGGGCTTCATACAGCAGTTGGTCTATGGCACAGATCTGCCACACAGAGATGACTCTGGTGACCAGCTGACTGTGTGCTCGAGCTGCCAGCTTTTCACATATGTATCTTCTTGATTTTTTTCTTTTTAAGCTATTTTTTTCAAACCAATTCATGCCTGTTCTGGTTACAGTTGATAGGTTAAAATCTCATATCACTGCTTCAGAAAATAATATGTCCTATAAAATCTGTGACTGTTTCTGCTGTTCAGTGATCACACAGTGCTGAAGAGGTTGGTGGCATTGTGGCAGGCTGTGATGCTTAAACACGTTACGTCAGGAACTACCAACAGTCCTTCATCCTCAGAGCTGCACTTCTCCAGCCTGGACAGGATGGATCCACATCACTCCACTCAATATGCAGGAGTTCTTCAAACTCTTATATATTGATTTTTTCATCAGAAAACCTCTGCTGCTAAATGTGACACTGAGCTATACTCTTGTAACTAGATTTTCCAGTGCATATGGATATGTATGCTAATGTGATGCTGGTGGCTGTGCCCCAGACTTTGGTGAAGGTAGGCGATGGCCAAAGGTGATGTCCATCTGCAACCCAAAGTAGGTGAGAATGCTTTAGTATATCTTGCCAAGCTGGTGTTCAAATGTGGCTATGTATAGGTGCTGGCACCTCCGTCAATTGATTACGTTGGTACACAGAAGTACTGTGCTATAAAGAGCAATTAAACGTATGCTGCTAGACTGTCAAAATCAATCTCAGTTTTGGATGTGGCTGGGCATGCTATGTTTTGTCATTGTGAGGAGTAAAACTTGTGGTTATCTGATGCTTCTGATTGTCAGGTTCTGTTTTCAATCACTTTGTAGCTTTTCATAAAGAGTGAGACCCTGAGTTGAGCACTTCCTCATCAGATCTCTTAGTCAAGCTGGTTTTGCTGGAAAACTGCAGCCAAAATGGCTTAGAGCATAAATCCAGTGCCCATAAACCCTGATGCACACCATCACCTGGGGCTCAGTCTCTCCACATCCCTCAGGGTGGCTTGGTGGGACCGTGTGCCCTGGGACTTGCAGTAGCCTATCCCAGTGCCTCTGCCACCAACCAGTGTTCAACATCCCTGTGGAGCCCAGCACTGTGCTCCCAATCAGGGATAGGTGGTTTATGCTTCTCTAGTCTGGCATGGGATGGGAACATGGGCATCCTCTTCAAGTCTGGTCCTTGAGGACCACAGGTTTTGGTTCACTGCTTGTAAAATGAAAATTATTATCTCCTAAACCTGCTTACCTCTTGCCCATCTCCCCAGACTGCCAGGAAAATTAATATGTTGTTTCTGAAGCACTTGTGTACAGTTGTAGCATGGGAGAAAAACAGGCAAAAAAATTAATTAGTCCATCTTCAGATCAGGGTTTGAAGGCTTATATAAAATTAACCTGTTAAAAATTAAGAAGAAAACAGAATACTCTGCATTGGACCTTCACTCGCCCTGGATACTTAATGATATGTTTTCACTGGAAAAAAATGTGCATGATCATATTAATTAATGGCTATGCCAGAATACGTATGTACAAGGAGGGTAACTGAGGATGCTGAATGTCTGTCAATTTGACATTACCTAACTAGTTTGATTTGTCAGCCATAGTAATATTTTCTTATTTATTTACTTTTGGGGGCATACTATGTGAAAGAAAATTATTTTAGCAAAATAGCATACTGAGCAGAGTAAATCACACTGGTAGGGTTTCTTGTTAGTCTGTGCCTGAGATGGAGACAATGAAAAAGGATAATAAACAGCAGAGAAGCAATAGTGTATCATATATAAACATGTACTGCAGGGGCTTGGACTACATGACCTTTAAAGGTAGCTTCCAACCCAGTGCATTTTATGATTCTATGATTCCATGCATTGTAGCAGCTGTGATCTGTCTGCCATAGTAATGAAGTCAAGTGCTTAGAATGATATTATTTCACAGCAAGAAACTGTTTTACAGGTCTGCTGAGCTGAATCTGTATTAGATGGTTGTGTCTTATCCACATGAATCTACGGAAAAGGTTAAACCTTAGTTTTATTAAATGGTGAGTCACAGCATATAGGGTTGCCTTATGACTTTTCTAAATTCCTGGCTTTCCTTATATCTCCAGCTTGTTATTTATTGGAGCTTGGACAGTTCCATGCAGTACCAGTCTTTCAAATTCATGGTGCTAACCCTCTTCCCCAGACTCCCACCCTCACTCTCTGCAGTGCTATCAATTGACATATACAAAGACATCACTCTTTTAATTCTCTCTGGTTTCTTCCTGTGTACCTCTTGCAGAAACAAAGGGCAGTTCTGCCTTTCTTTTTGCAGCTGGGAAGCCATGACACATGAGCTCATTGCCTGCTCAGCAAAATGGGATTTGATTTGTATCCCCACAACTACAAGTACCATAGACTACCAGTTCCCCACCTATTTCCACTTTGACTTTGTTCCCCTCTTTCCTTGTGCTGTCACTCTAAGTGATTAATTTATCCAATTCTCCTTCAAGTTCCCTTATACTTTTTTGAAACTTCCTTTTCTGAACTAGGTCAAAAGCTTTGGGTGTTTACAGGTAGTTTCCACTCACTATTACATCTGCTGGGACAGTCCTGAGGAAAGAAAAATCTGATTAAAAATAGGAAAAGCAAACCACACACAATATAATTAACGCCAAACATGTTGGAAGGTCAGATAAATTTTAAGACAGTTTGCCACCATTCAATTGAGCAGGGCAGATATTCAGTATTACTTGGTCTTATCTTCATTGCCCTGGTCTCCTTTGATCTTGATTTGTCCTTCCCCTGTTTGTTCATGGTCTTTCAAGCCTTGCTTCAAAGTAGATTTAAAAGGCTTTGGGGCAAAGACCAGCCATGTGATGGTAAATGAGAAGGACAGAGTGCCTCCCTCATCTGCTGGCCCAGTCTTGACTGTCAGAAATTGGTGAATGTTGTACTGCTGATGGTAAGGGTGGGTAAATCCACCCTTGGAATTGGGAAATTTACCCATGACCATTTCAGAGGTACAGACTGAGCTTGCCTTAGCTGTTATCTGGATTGCTTAGCAGCAGAGGAGTAGCTGTGTGGGGCACCTGTGTAGCAGCCAGGAGCCAGTCTGGTCAGCACTGTGACCTGTGATTAACCAGAAGCCCCAGCCAAGTAACATTAGAGAATCTGCTATTACGAAAACCTCCCAAACACATGTAGAAACATCACAGAATCATAGAATGATAGAATTGTTAGGGTTGAAAGGGACCTCAAGGATCATCTACTTCCAAACTCCCTGCCATGGGCAGGGACGTCTCACGCTGGACCAGGTTGCCCAGAGCCACATCCAGCCTCACCTTAAAAACCTCTAGGGATGGGGCTTCAACCACCTCCCTGGGCAACCTGTTCCAGTGCCTCACCACCCTCACGGGGAAGTTCTTCCTAACACCCAATCTGAATCTACCCATTTCCATTCTTTTTACATTCCCCCTAGTCCTACCATTACCTGACACCCTAAAAAGTCCCTCCTAAGCTTTCTTGTAGGCCTCCTTAAAGCAATGGAAGGCCACAATTACAATACAATACAATACAATACACCAGGTTGGAAGAGACCTTCAAGATCATCGCGTCCAACCCATCAAACAATCCAACCCACCCAACAACTAGACCATACAGCCAAGCACCCCATCAAGTCTTCTCCTGAACACCTCCAGTGAAGGTGACTCCACCACCTCCACGGGTAGCCGATTCCAATGGCCAATCACTCTCTCCGCGTAGAACTTCTTCCTAACATCCAGCCTAAACCTGCCCTGGCGCAGCCTGAGACTGTGTCCTCTTGTTCTGGTGCTGGCTGCCTGGGAGAAGAGGCCAACCTCTGCCTGGCTACAACCTCCCTTCAGGTAGTTGTAGAGAGCAATAAGGTCACCCCTCAGTCTCCTCTTCTCCAGGCTAAGCAACCCCAGCTCCCTCAGCCTTTCCTCATAGGGCTTGTGTTCCAAACCCCTCACCAGCTTTGTTGCCCTTCTCTGGACACGTTCCAGCAACTCAACATCCTTCCTAAACTGAGGGGCCCAGAACTGGACACAGTACTCAAGGTGTGGCCTAACCAGTGCAGTGTACAGGGGCACAATGACCTCCCTGCTCCTGCTGGCCACACTGTTCCTGATGCAAGCCAGGATGCCATTGGCCTTCTTGGCTGCCTGGGCACACTGCAGGCTCATGTTCAGCCTACAATCAACCAGTACCCCCAGGTCCCTCTCTGCCTGGCCACTCTCCAGCCACTCTGACCCCAGCCTGTAGCACTGCCTGGGGTTGTTGTGGCCAATGTGCAGAATCCGGCACTTGGATGTGTTCAATCTCATGCCATTGGACTCTGCCCATCTGTCCAGCCTGTCGAGGTCCCTCTGCAAAGCCTCTCTGCCCTCCAGCAAATCAACTGCTGCCCCCAGCTTGGTGTCATCTGCAAATTTACTGATGATGGACTCAATGCCCTCATCCAGATCATCAATAAAGATGTTGAAGAGCATGGGGCCCAGTACTGATCCCTGGGGCACACCACTAGTGACAGGCCGCCAGCTGGATGTGGTGCCATTCACCATTACTCTCTGGGCTCCGCCCTCCAGCCAGTTCCTAACCCAACACAGTGTGCTCCTGTCCAAGCCATGGGCTGATAGCTTGGCCAGGAGTTTGCTGTGGGGGACGGTGTCAAAGGCCTTGTTGAGGTCCAGGTAGACCACATCCACAGGCCTCCCCACATCCACCAGGCGGGTCACCTGATCGTAGAAGGCGATCAGGTTGGTCAGGCAGGACCTGCCCCTCCTAAATCCATGCTGGCTAGGCCTGAGCCCCTGGTCATCCTGTAAGTGCTGTGTGATTGCACTCGAGATGACCCGTTCCATAATCTTGCCTGGCACTGAGGTCAGGCTGACAGGCCTATAATTCCCTGGCTCATCCAACCGGCCCTTCTTGTGGATGGGCACCACGTTAGCCAGCTTCCAGTCTTCTGGGACCTGTCCAGTGAGCCAGGACTGCTGAAAAATGATGGAAAGTGGCTTGGACAGCTCATCTGTCAGCAATCTCAGCACCCTAGGATGGATCCCATGTGGTCCCATGGCCTTGTGGGGGTCCAAGCGGCTCAGTAGATCTCTAACTTCCTCTTGGAGCAGTGGGAAACTATGCAGCTCTCTGGCTCCTTCTGCCAGCTCTGCAGGCAGGTCTCCTAGGAGCCTTCTCTTTTCTAGACGAAGTAAAATACAATACAATACAATACAATACAATACAATACAATACAATACAATACAATAATACAATACACCAGGTTGAAGGAGACCTTCAAGATCATTGTGTCCAACCCATCAACCAATCCAACCCACCCAACAACTAAACCATGGCACCAAGCACCCCATCAGGCCTCTTCCTGAATACCGCCAATGAAGGTGACTCCACCACCTCCCTGGGCAGCCCATTCCAAAGGCCAATCACTCTCTCTGTATGGAACTTCTTCCTCCTAACATCCAGCCTAAACCTGCCCTGGCGCAGCCTGAGACTGTGTCCTCTTGTTCTGGTACTGGCTGCCTGGGAGAAGAGACCAACCTCTGCCTGGCTACAACCTCCCTTCAGGTAGTTGTAGAGAGCAATAAGGTCACCCCTCAGTCTCTTCTCCAGGCTAAGCAACCCCAGCTCCCTCAGCCTCTCTTCATAGGGCTTGTGTTCCAAACCCCTCACCAACTTCATTGCCCTTCTCTGGACATGTTCCAACAAGTCAACATCCTTCCTAAACTGAGGGGCCCAGAAATGGACATAAGACTCGAGGTGCGGCCTAACCAGTGCAGTGTACAGGGGCACAATGACCTCCCTGCTCCTGCTGGCCACACTGTTCCTAATGCAGGCCAGGATGCCATTGGCCCTCTTGGCTGCCTGGGCACACTGCTGGCTCATGTTCAGCCTGCCATCAACCAGTACCCCCAGGTCCCTCTCTGCCTGGCTGCTCTCCAGCCACTCTGACCCCAGCCTGTAGCACTGCCTGGGGTTGCTGTGGCCAATGTGCAGAACCCGGCACTTGGATGTGTTCAATCTCATGCCATTGGACTCTGCCCATCTGTCCAGCCTGTCGAGGTCCCTCTGCAAAGCCTCTCTGCCCTCCAGCAGATCAACTCCTGCCCCCAGCTTGGTGTCATCTGCAAATTTACTGATGATGGACTCAATGCCCTCATCCAGATCATCAATAAAGATGTTGAAAAGCATGGGGCCCAGCACTGATCCTTGGGGCGCACCACTAGTGACAGGCCGCCAGCTGGATGTGGCACCATTCACCACCACTCTCTGGGCTCGGCCCTCCAGACAGTTCCTAACCGAATGCAGTGTGATCCTGTCCAGGCCATGGGCTGATAGCTTGGCCAGGAGTTTGCTGTGGGGGACGGTGTCAAAGGCCTTGCTGAGGTCCAGGTAGACCACATCCACAGGCCTTCCCACATCCACCAGGCGGGTCACCTGATCATAGAAGGAGATCAGGTTGTTCAGGCAGGACCTGCCCCTCCTAAATCCATGCTGGCTGGGCCTGATCCCTTGGCCATCCTGTAAGTGCTGTGTGATTGCACTCAAGATGTCCTGTTCCATAATCTTGACCCAACTCCCTCAGTCTGTCCTCATAGGAGAGGTGCTCCAGCCCTCTCATCATCCTCTTGACCCTTCTCTAGACACGTTCCAGCATGTCCAGATCCTTTCTGTAATAGAGGCTCCAGAACCGGATGCAGTACTCCAGGTGGGGTCTCATGATACCAGAGTAGAGGGGTGACTCAGGGCTCTCAGGGTTCTCAGGGTTCGTGCACTGTAGATTCGTCATGGATTCTTCCTTTGGGCGCGATGTAGCTGTACAACACTCTGAAATTAAACTCTTTCAGCCAAAGTTAAATTTCTTTCTGGAATACACTGAATTTCACCATTCTCTTGCATTACCCAATAAGCGTGACCCGGACCTTCAGCTGAAACCACCCCTCGGACAGGTTTAGCCTCTCCTGAGGGAGAAAATACCCAAACAGTTTTACCTAACAAATTCTTTTCTCTAACAACAGGAACTCTATCACCTTCTACTTTCTGTAGCAGATCTGAATGTGCAGGTCCAGCTCGGTTCACTGAACCTCTGCTATTTACCAGCCAGGTTGCTTGTGCTAAATGCTTTTCCCAGTTTTTCAAAGATCCACCCCTCATGGAGGTGTGTGGGGAGGGAACCTTCTTACCCCACCACAAGGGGAGGATCACCTCCCTCAACCTGCTGGCTATGCTTCTCTTGATGCAGCCCAGGATGTTATTGTCTTTCTAGGCTGCAAGTGCACACTGGTGGCTCATGTTGAGCTTCTCATCCACCAGCACCCCCAAGTCCTTTTCTTCGGGGCTGCTCTCAAGCCAGTCACTGCCCAGCCTATATCAATGCTTGGGATTGCCCTGACCTTGCATTTGGTCTTGTTGAACCTTGTGAGGTTGGCTTGGCCCACCTCTCCAGCTGGTCAAGGTCCTTCTGTAGCTTTAGCTTTCATGTTGTCTTCACTCCAAGTGGTTGCTCACAAAGAGTTTCAGTATTTCTTTATGGAGAAAATGTTCTTCAAGACACTCTCAAATAAATACTGTCAGATTTTAGTAAAAAAACAAGATTAGAAAAAAAAAAGGGGAGGGGCAAAGTCAGAGACAAGACAACCAATGGAGAATTGAATCATAGAATGTCTTGAGTTGTAAAGGACCTTAAAGATCTCCTAGTTCCAACTGCCTTGCCACCTCCTACTAAAACAGTCTGTGCAAAGTCTCATCCAGCTAGGTATTGCATGCTTTCAGGGAGAAAAATCAGAAGATTTCCCTATACTTGTATGTCAATCTTTTTAATGTTTTCAATTGTGCTTAATGCTTTAGGAAACAAATTGTGTGAAGAAGTTGTGGTGCTAAATCAGAGAGGAACAATTGTGAGAGAGCCAGATCATAAACACCTGGCATAGTGCAAAAGCCTAAGCCAACCAGCAGACATGCTGCACACAATGTAAATATCAAACAACAGAGCATCTGCAGCTCTGTTTTCCCTATGATCCCTAGATTTAATTACAGTGGTTGGGTGGTAGCTTACCTTTCTTGACCTCTTACTTTCATCTTGCTTGATATTTTCATCTCCTTCCTTTCCTGTAAGAAAGAACTGCATGAGTAGCTTATGGCTGGATTTATTACAAGCATTAAAAAGGTGAAATGTACTAAGCCCCTGAAAGCAAGTAGAAGCAGTGGCTACAGATCCTTTTCAGGGTTTCTTCATTTGGATTGGAAGTTCCTTGGCTATAGGTTGTACTTTTGGGAAAATCTCAATCTCATTAACAATATCTTTATTTCTAACTCACCACAAACAGATATGAAAGACTGGACTCAGGTTTTATAATCTGAGGTGTAGGCATCAAAGTATCAGGGTATCAGCAAGGTTGGAAGAGACCTCGAAGATCATTGAGTCCAACCTATCACTCAAGACCTCATGACTAGACCATGGCACCAAGTGCCACGTCCAATCCCCTCTTGAACACCTCCAGGGATGGTGACTCCACCACCTCCCTGGACAGCACATTCCAGTGATGAATGACTCTCTCAGTAAAGAACTTCCCCCTCACCTCGAGCCTAAACTTCCCCTGGCGCAGCTTGAGATTATGTCCTCTTGTTCTGGTGCTGGTTGCCTGGGAGAAGAGGCCAGCCCCTTCCTGGCTACAACCACCCTTCAGGTAGTTGTAGAGAGCAATGAGGTCTCCCCTGAGCCTCCTCTTCTCCAGGCTAAACATCCCAGCTCCCTCAGCCTCTCCTCATAGGGCTTGTGCTCAAGGCCTCTCACCAGCCTTGTTGCCCTTCTCTGGACACGTTCAGGTGTCTCAATGTCCTTCTTAAACTGAGGGGGCCCAGAACTGGACACAGTACTCAAGGTGTGGCCTAACCAAAGCAGAGTACAGGGGCACAATGACCTCCCTGCTCCTGCTGGCCACACTGTTCCTAACGCAGGCCAGGATGTGGTTGGCCTTCTTGGCCACCTGGGCACACTGCTGGCTCATGTTTAGGCAGCTGTCAATCAGCACCCCCAGGTCCCTCTCTGTTGCGGAGCTCTCCAGCCACTCCGACCCCAGCCTGTAGCTCTGCATGGGGTTGTTGTGGCCAAAGTGCAGCACCCGGCACTTGGACTTGTTGAATGCCATCCCATTGGACTCCGCCCATCTGTCCAGCTGATCGAGGTCCCTGTGCAGAGCCCTTCAGCCCTCTAACTGACCAACATCTGCTCCCAACTTGGTGTCATCTGCAAATTTGCTGATGACTGTCTCAATCCCCTCATCCAGATCATCAATGAAGATGCTAAAGAGGATGGGGCCCAGCACTGATCCCTGGGGGACACCACTAGTGACTGGCTGCCAGCTGGATGTGGCACCATTCACCACCACTCTCTGGGCTCAGCCCTCCAGCCAGTTCCTAACCCAGCGGAGAGTGTTGCTGTCCAAGCCATGGGCTGCCAACTTAGCCAGCAGTTTGCTGTGGGGAACGGTGTCAAAGGCCTTGCTGAAATCCAGGTAGACCACAGGCCAAGAGAGGCAGGACCTGTCCTTCCTAAATCCGTGTTGGCTGGACCTGAGCCCTTGGCCGTCCTTCAGGTGTGCAGTTATTGCCACCAAGATAATCTGCTCCATCATTTTCCCTGGCACTGAGGTCAGGCTGAATGGCCTGTAGTTTCCAGGTTCCTCCATCTGACCCTTCTTGTGGACGGGGACCACACTGGCCAGTTTCCAGTCATTTGGGACCTCTCCAGTGAGCCAGGACTGGAGGAAAATGATGGAGAGCAGCTTGGCCAGCTCACCTGCCAGCTCTCTCAGCACCCTAGGATGGATCCCATCCGGTCCCATGGACTTGTGGGTATCCAAGTGGCTCAGCAGATCCTGAACCAATTCCTCATGGATTTCCAGGGCATTACACTGCTCCCTGACCCCATCACCCAGCTCAGGAGGCCACTCCTCCTGAACTCCTCCTGCATCACTGTTAAAAATTGAGGCAAAGAAGGTGTTTAGGTTCTCAGCCTTTTCCTCATCTTCAGTCACAGTCCCAGGTCCCCTCCAGGAGTGCAGGTTCTTCTTGCCCTTCTTTTTAGCATTATATATTTGTAAAAATGCTTTTTATTATCCTTCACTGAGGTGGCCAGCTTCAGTTCCAACTGGGCCTTTGCCTCTCTAATTTTTCTCCTACAGAATCTAACAACATCTTTAAACATGTCATGAGAAGCCTTCCCCTCCTTCCAAAGGTGACACAGCTTCTTTTTTCCCTTAGTTCCTCCAGGAGCTGCTTGCTCATCCAGGCCGGTCGCCTTCCCCGCCGGCTCATCTTTCGGCAGATGGGAACCACCAGTTCCTGTGCCTTCAAGAGCTCCTGTCTGAAGTAGCTCCAACCCTCCTGGACCCCTCGGTTCCTGAGGGCTGATACTCAGGGAACTTTGCAAATAAGTTTCTTAATCAGGCTGAAGTTTGCCCTCCGGAAGTCCAAGGTGAAGGTTCTGTTGGTGCTACTCCCTATCTCCCTGCATATTGAAAACTTCACTATCTCATTGTCACTGCATCCAGGCAGCCTCCCACCGTCACTTCTCCCACCAACCCTTCTCTATTGGAGAACAGTAGGTCAAGCAGAGCTTGACCCGTGGTAGGCTCACTCAACAGCTGCATCAGGAAGTTGTCCTCCATGTGGTCCAGGAATCTTCTGGACTGCCTCCTCTCTGCTGAATTAAGTTCCCAGCAGATGTCTGGCAGGTTAAAGTCACCCACAAGGACAAGATCTGATGATCTTGAGACAGCCTCCAGTTGCTTATAGAATGTTTCATCTGCCTCCTCATCCTGGTTGGGTGGTCTATAACAGACTCCAACCAGGATGTCAGATTTGTTAGTCTCCCCCTGATTTTAACCCACAGACTCTCAATCCCTTCATCCTCCACTTCTCGCTCTGTGGCATCGAGTGACTCTCTAATATACAGAGCCACCCCTCCTCCTCTTCTCCCTCTTCTGTCTCTCCTAAAGAGCCTATAACCCCTCAGTGCAGCACTCCAATCATGTGTGCTATCCCACCATGTTTCTGAAATGGTGACTACATCATAGTCACCTTGGTGGACCAGGACTTCCAGTTCTTCTTGCTTATTGCCCATGCTGCGTGCATTGGTGTACATGCACTTCAGCTGGGCTCTCGACTTCCCATCACCCCTAATTTGTGTCCCACTCTCTCCTCCTCAGAGAGACTGATTTCCTCTCCCACCCCCTTCAGACCTAGTTTAAAGCCCTCTTAATGACACCTGCCAACTCAAGCGCTAGGACTCTCTTACCTTTTCTAGATAACTGCACCCCATCAGGATCCAGCAGGTCAGGTGCAGTAAAAGTTTCCCCCATGGTCAAAGAAAACAAAATTCCGCTGCTGGCACCATCCCCTGAGCCAATTGTTGATGGCATGGGCTCTCCTGTTCCTCTCAGTGTACACCCCTGCCACTGAGGGAACTGAGCAGAACACCACTTGAGCTCCTGCTCCATCAATCAATTGTCCCAGGGCCTTGAATTCTTTTTTAATCGCCCTGGTGCCCATCTTATCAATTTCATCACTTCCAGCTTGTATTACCAGCAAAGGGTAATAGTCAGAAGGCTGGATTAGCTTTGGGAGTCTCCGGGTGACATCCCTTACCCATGCCCCGGGCAGGGAGCAGACCTCCCTGTGGGATGGGTTGGGACGGCATATGGGTCCTCAGTCCCCCTCGTGAGAGAGTCCCCAACAACTATAACCCTTCTCTTTTTCTTTGTGGAGCTAAAAGTAAAGTTGTTCACAACATACATGCCTTAGTCAACAGTGAGGCTAGAAAACTGGTGAATCCAAAGTGAAGACGTGTTGTGAGAAGTTTGGCTAAGTCAGGCTTTTGTCTACCACTGCTCAACATTTTCAAAAATTAGAGATAAAAGAGTATTAAATTTGCAGGTGACACTAGGGTGACAGTGATATGAGCATATCTCAGGAGAGATGTGAATTCTAATGGACTGCAATAAATGAAAGGTTCAGGATGAAGAGGATGGGGTAAATTAATACAGATAAATCCCAGGCTTGACTTTCTCAGAAGCAATGAGATGACGGGGCCCAGGTAGGGAAGGGATAAATGAGCCTAAGTGTCATTGTTTAGCCTGGCTAAACAAAAGTAACTATCGAATGCAACTTCTGGGGAGGCTGGTTCAAGCTACAGCTTGGTATGGCAATTAAATTTCTGTAAGTCTGTTTTGTGGTAGCATATGAACTGTGACTGCTACGGGGGAAAATAAAAAGGCTGAGCATAGAATTAGTAGGAATGTGGCTTTGATGGTTTCTCTTCGTAAAGAGACAGATAAGCAAGGCATAGCCTATAAAAGTGAAGGAAAGTCAGGTGGGTATAGGTGAGAGTTTTGAAAATCCCACATGGATTCTAGTGGTTTTGGCATCTGGAAAGGTAGAGTGGATTTGCTAGCCTTTAAGCACCAAAGAGAGCTTTGTACTCTGCTGAATCAAGAATTAACTTGTCAGGTAATAATTTTACTTTTCTTTAGTTGCTTTTCTTATATATGTACTATAACTACATTTTAAGCAGTTATCTAATGTGTTAAATAAGCATCTGAAATACAATGCTTCCAGCATTACTGTAACTCCTCTGGAGTTTCATACGGAAAAATTTCAGGGTTGTTTATTTGTTTTGTGGTGTTTTGTTTCTCTTTTTTTCTGTCGGACATGGAAACATCTAGCTGGAAGAAGAAATGCCAACCTTCTCCAATGAAATTGGACAGTTGTATGAAATAAGGTAAAATCTCCCATAATTTCAAAAGTAAGGGAGAGCAGTAGGAGAGTTTAACATATTCTGATGAGGTACTTGAGGTGTTTTTAAGCATTCCAATGAACTCTCCGTCCCCCTCAATATTGCAGTGAAAGAAGTATGTCAGAATAATACGTGGTTGATTCGATTTTGTTGATTCCAGCATGTTCCATACGACTTAAATGTCACTGCAGAATCTGCATTGTTCAAGAAGTGGTGACTTGATGGGCACACTCCAGCCTGATGGGGGAGAAACAGGTCTCACACAGCTCTATTTGGAATCTTCACCACTTCATGACTTTTTCCCCATCAAGAAGATCAAAGGGAAGGATGAAAGCTGTTCTAGAAAGCCAGAGTTTGAAACATACAGTTAGGAAACTAAGCCTGGTGGTGGTAAGCTTTCGAAAGCCTCCACCAGTTATTTCCATCTAAAGAACAAGATTCCACCTCCATATGCTCTCTGTTCCTCTGTCACTGCCCTAGGACATCCCCACTGCCTGCAGCTGCTCATTGAAAGTGGTCAACGAAGGGCTGCAACTTCATTGGACACAGCATGCACCTCCATTCTCACACATCTGTTCCTTAAGTGCTGAAGTCTGTGTGATGCCTTTTCTCTGCTGTACACAGAGCTTAACATGAAAGAGCTATGCACAGGGTCTGCTGTGGATGTTGCCCAGTGTGTTGCCATGCTCTGCTCAAAGAGCACTTTTCTACAGAAGTGATGGAACTAGTGTAGGCTGTCAACCCTGAAAAATCAGTCACATAGCAGAACAGGATTAGCTGACAGTTGTCGCATGTCATTTCCACTTCATCCTCATTTTTACTAACTTAACTGTTCACTTACAACCACAGGCTCCTCCCCACAAATACTTTACAGCAAAGCTGGTAAAACAAAACCCCTCTCAATTGATTGACCTCTCCCACAGAACTGACACAGGTCAACCATAAGAGAGGGGCTCTGTTGACCTGATGTAGTCACCATTTAATCACAGCATGCATTTGAAGAGAGTACCTCTAAACTCTAAAAGAGAAGATCTCATTCTCCTTGACTGATTTGCTTCTGTCATTGGGGATTGCAGCTTCCATTTCCTGACAAATGATTGTTGAAGATATTGAACATGACAAAGAAGGCCCCACATCTGCCTCCAAGCACTGAGGCCAAATTTGGAATGTACCTTCATGTTACCACAGCTACATTCCACTAAGCTTGCATTTCTGCCAGTCAGCCAGTGGTCTGACCAATTATTTCATCATAGAATCATAAAATGTTTTGGGTTTGAACAGTCTAAAAGGTCACCTACTTCCAACCCCTCTGCAATGGGTAAGGACACCTTCCACTAGATAAAGTTGCTCAAAGCCCCATCCAAACTGCCCTTGAACACTTAAATGCAGGGGGCATGTGGTGGTAGGGCCAAACAGGACCAAGACAAACCCAAAATCAGTCCTGGCATGTAGAGGCATGATCCCCCCCCTCCCCCTCTCTCCTGAAGGGATCTGGGGAATGCAGGAAAAAGACAAAGAACTCAGGCATCAGAAAGTCTGGTAAACAGGGATAAGTCCTCTCTTTGTGGTAAACAGGCACAAGTGCACTGCCCATGCTTCCCCTAGACTAGGCTTATGTCTTTACCTTATATGATCATGGCCTGGCAAAACCCCATTTTATTGGTTGCCAATTGGCCAAACTGGTCCTTGGGCAGATGATACAAGCAAAGCCAAATTGTAAACAAGGTGTCTTGTATTGCCTTGCCTAAAAGCTGGGAAAAGACACCACGAGCCTTGCAACTCAGAATCCTTGCTGTGCCTCAGTTTACCTGGGGAGATGCAAGACCCTTCACATAAGTTGCACTGAAGCCATAGTCAGCCTCTTCATGTTGTAAAAGCCCAGGAGCAGACAGAAGTGTTGCTGGGCAGAGGGACAAATCCTAGGTGAGCCAAGACCCCAGGAACCATCCCCTTGAGGTGATAAGTCACTTCCAGCTTCAGTGGCCACTTCTCAAACCCAGACCTTGCAGAAAAGCTCTGAGAGAAACAGGCTGCTGTTGAGATCCTGAAACCCCAAGACAGCCTGCAAACCTTGGGAAGCTTGAGAGCCGCCTGCTGTTGTGACGTGGCCAGCCCGGATACTGGGACAGTGAGACAACCTTGCCGGCAACCAGCCTGAGAGCACCCCAACAGCTGTTACTGGCTAATGTACAACAACAGCACCCCCTTCATTTGGGAGAAATTCCCATTGCTCTGTGTAACTTGGAGTATATTTCAGCCCTGGAGAGAAATCCGGAGAAACAATATTGTGAGTAATTGGTTACTTTCTATAAGGCCTCCGTAAAAGGTTCTATCTGTCTTTAATTGCTGCCATTTTTGCAAGGTTCTGTTGAGTTCCCCTGGTGGACAAATGGCACAACAAGCCACAGATTATCTTTCCAAGTGTTCTTTTCCTGGTTTGCTTAATACTGTCTGAATTGTTAATATTGCCTATATACTTCACATTTCCATTGTAAATACGCTACAGCCGTACAACAAACCTATTGATAATTTTTTGGGTAATTTTTCATATACATAAATAAGAATATTTTTATTAATGTAAGATTTCTCTTATTAATAAATCCTAATTCATATTCATAACAGTGCAACCACAATTACTCTGGGCAACCTGTTCCAGTCTGTCACTATCCTCATTTTAAAAAATGTCTTCATAAAATCTAATCTAAATCTACTCTATTTCAGACTTAAACTGTTACCCCTCAACCTCTCACTACACTCTCTGATAAAGAGTCTCTTCTTCTTTCCTGTAGGCCCCTTTAAAGTACCGGAAGGCTACTATAACGTTTCCCCAGGCTTTCTCTAGGTTAAACAATTTCAGCCTGTCCACATGGAGTGGCTGTTGCAACCCTCTAATAATTTTTGTGGCCTTCCTCTGGATCCACTTGAGCAGGGACTCCCATAGGTGGACATGGTATTCCAGGTGTTGCCCCATGAGAGCAGTGTGGAGGTTTATGGTGTGGCTTTGTAGATCAGATTCATTATGTGAAAGAGCTGCTAGACACTCAGAGAGGTCTATGTCAATAACTAATCTTTAAATAAAGGTAAATCCTCCTCCTTGCTTGTTACAGTCCTGTCATCACTCCTTTGCAAGCAGAGATATGGGGTGTGATGGGTTATGCCCATCCTGAAAGCAGGGGGGAGGGCTTGTGAGAGTATTGCCCTCCCTGGAAGGGGTTTTTCCCCTGGGAAAATGAGTTAATCTGTTCCACTCCCCTTCCCTTCCAGAAAGCCTATAAAAAAGAAGACAGTGCAGCCTTTAGCTCTCTTGGCCCCTGCCTTTGCCTGGATGAGAGGACTCCTGCTGGCTTCCTGCTTCTCTGCCATGTGGTTCTTCCTGCTACATCCACGCCTCTTCAAAGAGACTGTTTTTGTATTCTTATTTTTTCCCCATCCATCCTTGTGAATCCTTCCTGTTATTGTTTTACATATATATACACACGTGTGTGTGTGTGCATATATATGTATAGTTTAAAGAAAATTCTTTACCTCTCTATTTCCAAGCCAACTCCAAATTATTTCTTGGTGGGTTTGCTCCTTCCCTTTCTTTTCCTTTCTATTGGGAAAGAAGAGGGAGGAGCCGGGGAGGGATTCTCAGCCTTGCCCCCATCTGAGCTCTTAAACCCTAGTTGAGGCTCAAACCACCACATGGGGTCAGGGGCAGGTGTTGATGGATTGTGAGGCAGGGGATTCTCTGCAACTTCTGCTTCCTAGAGTATATCTTTTTCTTTTCTTTCTCCTTGGTTTCATATTCTCTGATTACTGAGGCCTCTAAAGACTTGAGCCTCTGTTTGAGTTGATGAGGATGCAATTATCCAACAATGATAAAGACAAATGGGGGCATAGCTGATATTAGCTTGCATAGGAAACATTATCAAATCATAATTCGTGTATGGAATATATAAATAAAACTTGATCACTGCTCCCTTTCTTAATTTCTCTTCACACTCACACATCCTTTGATAAAGCTGAACAGTAAAAAATATTGGTATGGTCCCTTCTTGTTGTCTTATATAATTGTTGAGGCTCATGTGGCGAGAAACCTATTTTTTACACTCCAAAACCACTGAAAGAGTGTATCTAAAAAATTTCTCCTGGTTTATTTTTTTTTTTTTGGATAATGCTATTTGACTTGAATTATGAGCACTTGACTTTTGGTCATCTCTGAAACTGCCTGTTTTGTTGCAACTCTATTCAAAACCAGCCCTCACACCTGTTAGCTCGGTTTCTGTAGTCCCTGGAATGAAAAAGTCCAGAAACTAAAAAGCAGTTGGCCTGCGTATGGTAAAAGTGGTTGCAATTGTTTACAGTGCTGTGGAGGTTCCACTGTAGAAGTGATATGAAAAGACACAGGTTTTTCTTAGAGTCAGATGAGGGCTTGGTGTTGCTGTCAATTTGCTTCACTGTCTCAGGGAGGATTTGTGGTCTTTGCTCCTTGGCAATACCTCATGTACTTCTACAGCAAACTTTATGGCTGCTCCAGCTGCTTTTACACAGCAAATCCTCTGTGTAAAAGACAACAGTCAGCAAGATTCTTTCTACACTTCAGCAAAAGTGGTCTGTGGTGGAGTAGGAAGGTTCCCCCCCACAAAAGAATTCCACAGCTAACTCAGCCGGAGAAGCAGATGAAAGCTGTATTTTACAAGCAGATATGGAATGCAATGAATACGTACAAAAATATACAATATTTACAAAAGTATACAGCAATGTATGTAATACAGGAAACCTTTCCCCAACCCCCCCCTGCGGCCAGGGGGCTCGGCCTTTCCCTCCCTTCTCCCTCCCTACCTCCCCTTTTTCCCAAAAGGGTTAGAGAGAGAGAGAGAAAGGAAGGTAATTAAAAGGGGAAAACTTTGTTAAAGCTCAAAGCGAATGCAAAGTTAGTTTTCTTATCTGGTTAGCAAGAATCGTAGAGAGAAACGAGCCAGCTCACAGCACAGGGGCAAGAAGAAGACGACTACTGACTGACTCCCCCGACTGAAAGACTAAACAAAAATTTACAGCCGGGTTCCACCAATGAAAATTGGATTAGCATATCACTGTTTTCATTCTAATATCAAAACATTCGGCTAGAGTGTTCAGAAAGTGTCTCTTTCTTAAAGGCACAGCCTAAACCGGTCACATGGTCTAATATAATTTAGTGTGGAAAAATGTAATGGTACAGAGGACTA
Organism: Picus viridis; assembly: GCA_033816785.1. Classification (NCBI taxonomy): domain Eukaryota; kingdom Metazoa; phylum Chordata; class Aves; order Piciformes; family Picidae; genus Picus; species Picus viridis. Next base: position 56,785,993 of record CM066606.1, read on the forward strand.
AGCTAAACAATAGCAGAACAAGCCATGCTTTAAATGGAAACAGCCTGTATGATACTGCAAGAAAAAAATGGTCAAAGAGACACAGTGTACATAAATGTCAAGTCATTGGCCAGTATCTGACACCAATTAGAAAGGTGTACAGGACACTGGGCTGCTCTGTGGGTTTGACACCATGTCCTGCCCCTTCTGTGACACAGCATTCAGCACCCAGTGCTGAGCAGGGCAGAATTTGCCTGAATTGCATTTGTTGTGCTCTTCTACAACTATTTTGTAGCACTGTGTTAGGTTACAAGGTGAGAATAGGATACTTTGGGTAATAAGAAAATTTGCTTTTGAAGGCCTGTGTTGTCTGTACTTGTAATCTTCCTAGTCTGATGCACATTGTAGGTTTTGGAATCTGTGAAGGAAACCCCTCTTTGTAACAACATCTCCTTTACAAGTCCAAACAGGAATGGGCAGGACAAAGCGTGTCTGAAACAAAGGAGTAAAATTGTATGGCGAAACACAGACCTGCACTAAATGTCAAGCAAACACCAAAACTAGAGGTGGTATATGAGGTCTCTTTTCTGTGACAGTCACTCAAATTAGATTGTGAACACGGATTGAGTCTGTGACAAATATGCTGTAAATTTCATTGTGCCTAAGAAGGCAGAGCAGCCAAAACCAGAGCTGGAGGACAACTGAAGCTTGGCAAAACTGCATTTCCTCCTGAATATATCTCCATCATCTTGCTGTGATGGGAAAACTTCCTCTTCTCTCCAACTTTGAGCTCTGCAGTGCTGTGCTGTCAGTGCTCCACATTATTGGAAAAAACCTCTTGGCCTATAAAATCCTGAAGGCGAGTCTCAGCTGGCCAGAGCACTGACTGCCAAAGGCAACACTTCTGCAAAACCTGCACTCCAATCTCCCCTTGATTTTTCATGAAGCGGAATGTTGGGTGCATCTGAGGGAGCATTTGAGACACTCTTCTTCCTGAGCTGAAGTACTTTTTTCCCTCTGGAGGAGGATATGCCACTGAACACTGTGGCTGATCCTAGGAAAGATGAAGAGTGGAAGATAGGCAATGAGGTCATTTGATGTCTTTTGGTTTTCCAGGACGGCCCTGTTACTTAAACACAATTAGTGGCTCTAATTTCAATTTTGCTGACACCAGATGTCATTTTTAAAAATAAGGAGCTGCCTTCTTGCCACTTGAACAAAGGAAGATGATTTTAAAACTACATACATGAAGGAAAAACAGCTGTCAGATATAACTCCTACCTGACATACAGAACATCAGAAGAGCAACTTAACACTGGGAACTTGAGACCACTCTGCAAAAACATTACTTCCCTTTGACAGCCAGCATTCCCTTTTCAGCAGCTCCCATCTTTCCTTCAGTACAGCTTTCCTCCTCCTTTCCCAAAGATGCTTGATAAATATAAATCTGCATTTTCTTGGAACTTAAGATATTACATCTGACTGTATAATGAATTTCTAATTTTGAGATTTTTCTTGCTACTGAGGAAGGATAGAAAGCACCATTCAGTACTGAATCTGGAGCTGCTCCATGCCAACTGCAAAAATTTCAGTTTCCATGTTCTCAACACTTCTACTTGCTGCCTCTTTCCTTATTTAATTAGTTTCATTGCCAGATCTGAAGTATGCATGCTTACACACTTCTGCCAGACCAACTATTTTCAAACTTTGTCACATGCAGGTCTCTTTCTTAGCAATCAGGGATTCAAAGTCAGACAAAAACTCCTTTTCCATACCTCGTTTGCGTCCTTACTGAGGGATCAGGTCTGGGCTAGGCTTTCAATATTTTTCCCTTCATACAGGTCTGCAAGAAAGAGAATGCAGAATGAGGCAGAGCAGCTGCAGCAGCCTCTGCACAGATAGAACAATACTGAAGCAGGAGGCTTTGTCATCTCTCCAAGGGAACCTATGCTTTTCTTCCTATGCCATGAGACTTTTATCTCAGAGGGAAGCAATAATTTTTTTTCTCTTGTTGTACTTGAAACTGGCTATAGGGCCTTCATATTCTTTCAAAGAAAGTGCTCTCTAGAGATGTGGCAAGTTTTGTTGATAGCTGAAAAAATAAGGTGTTATCTCTTGTAAACCTCTTTTTTTCAGAATTCTTTAGCCCAAGAAGGGGCCCCATCACTATGCACTTTGTGGTTTCCCAGGAAGGTCCTGTTACTTAAACACAATTAGTAGTTCCAATCTCAATTTGGTTGACACCAGATACGTCATTTTAAAAAGAGTCAATAGTCTTCTGGTAATTTGAACAGAGAAAGATGATTTTAAAAGGTAATATATGAAGCCAGCAGGTCAGGAGAGGTGAATCTACCACTCCGCTCTGCTCTGCTGAAACCTCACATGGAATAATGTGTCCAGCTCTGGGGCCCCCAGCACAAGACAGACATGGACTACTGGAGCTGATCCAGAGGAGGGCCACAAAGGTGATCAGAGGACTGGAGCACCTCTCCTGTGAAGACAGGCTGAATGAATTTGGGCTCTTCAGCCTGGAGAAAAGAAGGTTCTGGGGACACCATATGATTGTATTTCAGTATCTGAAGGAGACCTACAGGAAGGCTGGGGAAGGACTGTTTAGATGGGCTTATAGTGATAGGCAGAGGGCCCATGGTAGATTGGAGCAGGGTAAAATCTGGTTTTTGGAAAGTCCCTAGGAGGCAGCTGGGTGCCCTCTTCCCCTGGCCAAGCACTGTGCTAGTCAAGCCACTCTACTATTTAATATTTCAAGTATGTGTGACTAATCCACTGACTTTCAGCATCCAGTTATTTTCTCAGATGCTCCAGGCACCCCACGTGTCAAGTGTGGTTCTCCCCCAGAATAGGACACTTCCATTTGAGACCTGAGATAAGGCTTGTGTGCTGGAAGCTGATGTGCTGGGGTTTGGTGGTGATGGGTTTTGTTTTGTTTTGTATTGTTGTTGTTTTGTTTGTTTGCTTTCCACAACAATTTTAGTAGGTCTAATAAAAGATACTACTCTCTCTCCATAGACCGTGTTTCTTTGTGTTCTCAGGGCATTACCCTCCATGGCTGCTAGAACCATCATCGCTGCTGTTGCAGTTTGGGCTGGGTGCCCCCTGCTTTCTGTGTCCAGAGGTCCAGCCCAGTGGGTGGATACAGGAAATTGGGTATTTCTACCAGAATTCTCTGCACCACTATAAGATCCAGTGCGAGGCCTAAGCACTTCCTCTTTCTTCCTCGCCGTCACCCAGTAATGGGGGAGATGTTGTCTCCCAGCCATGGGCCTGGCTAGGCCCCAGGCCACGGAGGGATGGGCAGTCTCAGATCTGGCCAGCTGAGACTAGCCTAGCAGTGGGGAGGGGGAAGAAGGAGCCCTGGGGGTCTTGGATGTACCCCCAGGTGGGGATGGGATCTTCTTGGGTCTGTTTTGGGATTTCTTTTGTCACTCTGCTTTTGGCTCTCTGTAAGCATTCACCGCTTTTTCCTTTAAACTTTCCATCACTTTTGCAATCCATTTGTCTGAGTTGTTTTATTTTGCCCGTGGTGGGGAGGGGGCTGCCTCAACCCATCACATTATTGGTAGCAGAGGATGGTTATGGTGGGGAGGGGGTCTGCCCTCAACCCCTTTGCATTCCTGGCGAGCCATCCAGGAGTAGGAGTTTGTTATTGTGGCCACTTTGCAGATCGGCTTGCAAAGGACAGAGTTTAAATTCAGTTCTGGGTGTCGGTTTGGGTTTTGGAAGTTGGGGCTCAAGTTTTGTTGATGGGGTGATTGTGCGAGTTCTTGTGGATTGCAGGGGGGACACCTGGTGCGTGGCCAATGGCATGGAGCTCCCTCCTGCTCTTCCACGGAGGGGTGGTTCCTGACCATCAGAATTGGGGTACTGCTTAAGAACGCGGGACCTGCCCTTCCTCCACCCTTTGCTCTCTGCGGGTGGTAGAAGCGGCGGGGAGTGAAGCGGGGGAGGGGCAGCGGCGAGCAGATCAGGATCGGGCCTGTTTTCGCTGCGGGCATAGAGCCAGCCGTGGCGAGCAGGCGAGCTCAGCTCCCGAAACTCAGGAGGGCAAATGGGAACCCCAGCTGCAAAGCCGTTCTCAAGGGCTCTGAGAACGTATTTATGGCTTTTGCTGGAGGAGCCGTTTGAATGCCCAAGGGGTGGAGGCGATTTTGATTCTGTACCGTGGCGATAGAGGCGGCCGGAGCTCTGCTGTATACTTGGGCTGCAGCAGCGGTGGCCTCGGCCGTGCGCTTGGAGTGGCGATGGCGGCCCCCAGCCGGCCACACGGGCTGCGGTGGCGGCGGCGGCCCCGGCCGTGCGCTCGGGCTGCGGCGGGGCTGGCCCTAGTCTCTTCCCTGATTATTTTTGGACGAGTTCCGAAAATGGTGCCGAGCACCTGGCTCCACCTCCCTTCTTCGCAGTAGGTTGTGGTGCAGTCCCTCCCTCTTTTGGGGGAGGGTTGTGTAGCTGGATGCTGTCACAGCTCGGTACACGAATGCCCAGTGGGGGGCGGTGTACCTGTGGCATGCATTTGTATAGCCTTGGGCCACGTCTGGAAGCGGTCAGCACAGGGCTTGGGATTTTGTCCAGCAGGTCCCGCGGGCAGGGCAGGCATGGTGGTGATGCGCCGCAATCACTCCTTCAAAACATCAGTCTCGACTCAGACTGAGGGGGAATACAAGCAGGTAGGCAAGTGTCACAAGCAAGAGGTGGGTGTCCAGGCTTATGGCTGCAGAGAGTGCTGGAGCCTGGCAGTTGAGATGCAGGGTAGTGGGGACAACTCCTGCATCAGATGCGAGCAGATCGACTATCTGCTTAACCTGGTGGCCAGATTGAAAGATGAGGTGACTAGACTTAGAGATGTCAGGGATTGTAGAAGGGAGACCAACTTGAGTAACCAGGCTCTGCAGGCTCCCCAGCAGAGGCTGGTTATCCAAAAAGCAGAGGGGAATGGACGAAGGTTCCTCTCAAAAGACACAAATTAAAACCTCCTTGCCTCCCTTCATCTCCCCCACTGGCCTTGGAGAACAAATATGGGGCACTGGAGGTCGAGGGGGAGGTGATTGTGATGCTGGAGGACACACCATCTGGAGTTTTCGATGAGGCAAAACAGCCCAGGGTGAGTCAGCCCAGGGTGAGTCAGCCCAGGGTGGGTCAGCCTAGAGTGAGTCAGCCTGGGGTGGGTCAGCCTGGGGTGGGTCGGCCTGGGGTGAGTCGGCCTAGGGTGGGTCGGCCTGGGGTGGGTCGGCCTGGGGTGAATCAGCCTAGGGTGGGTCGGCCTGGGGTGAGTCAGCCTGGGGTGGGTCAGTCTAGGGTGGGTCAGCCTAGGGTGAGGCAGCCTGGGGTGAGGCAGCCTGGGGTGAGTCATCCTAGGGTGGGTCGGCCTGGGGTGAGTCAGCCTGGGGTGAGTCAGCCTGGGGTTAAACAGCCTTCCCCTGGCATCAAGACTTGCTCCCTTAAAAAAAAAAAGAGGAGGGTGATTGTTATTGGTGATTCCCTACTGAGGGGAACAGGGGGCCCCATATGTTGGCCAGACCCTGCTCACAGGGAACTTTGTTGCTGCCCAGGAGCTCAGGTTGGTGATGTTACCAGAAGGCTGCCTAGTCTGGTGCAGCCCTCTGACTACTATCCCTTAATAGTTATGCAGTTAGGGAATGACGATGTTGCAACCAGAACTCCCAGGGCTATCAAGAATGACCTCAAGGCCCTGGGGGATCTAGTGGAGGACTCAGGGGCACAAATAATTTTTTTGTCTATACCCTTAGTTGCAGGAGGGAATACAAGAAGCAACAGGTCACCAGCTGTAGTCAACAAGTGGCTTAGAGGTTGGTGCAGTCAGAAGAATTTTGGGTTTTTCGATCTTGAAAAACTTTCTACTGCACCAGGTCAGCTGGTAACAGAGGGAGTACATCTGTCCCAGAGGAGGGGAAAGGTCACAGTACATGAGAATGGCCTGTCCCCCAAAGGTAAAAAGATTCTGGGAAGGGAATTAGCAGGTCTCATTGACAGGGCTTTAAACTAGCTTTGAAGGGGGAAGGGGCTGAAACCAGTCCCCCAGACAGGAGTCTGAGGGTGGTAAGCTGGAGTCAGGGGCAAAACCAGCAGGCCGGCTGAAGTACATGTCTACTAATGCACAAAGTATGGGCAACAAACATGAGGAGCTGGAAGCCATGTTGCAGCAGGAAAGATATGATGTAGTTGCCATCACGGAGACGTGGTGGGACGACTCGCATGACTGGAGCGCTGCAATTGATGGCTACAGGCTCTTCAGGAGAGACAGGCAAGGAAGAAGGGGTGGAGGGGTGGCCCTGTACATCAGGGAGGCTCTTGATGCCATTGAGATCAGGGATGATAGGGTTGAGTGCTTGTGGGTGAGAATTAGAGGGAAGACCAGCAGGGCAGACATCCTGCTTGGAGTCTGTTATAGACCACCCAACCAGGAGGAGGATGTTAATGAAGCATTTTATAGGCAGCTTAAGGCTGTCTCAAGATCGCCTGACCTTGTTCTCATGGGTGACTTCAACCTGCCTGATATCTGCTGGGATCACAACATAGCAGAGAGGAGGCAATCTAAGAGGTTCTTAGAGTGCATGGAGGACAGCTTCTTATCCCAGGTGCTGCGCGAGCCTACCAGGGGTAAGGCTCTGCTTGACCTCTTCACCAGCAGGGAAGGGCTGGTGGGTGATGTGGTGGTCAGAGGGTGTTTAGGCACCAGTTATCACGAGATAATTGAGTTTTTGGTATTCAGCCAAGCCAAGAGGGGGAGCAAGAAGACCTCCACTCTGGATTTCCGGAGGGCAGACTTCAGGCTAGTCAAGGAACTAACTCAGAAGATTCCTTGGGAAACTGCCCTTAAAAATAAAGGGATCCAGGAGAGCTGGACCTACTTCAAGGCAGAACTCTTGAAGGCACAGGAACAGGCTGTGCCAGTGTGCCGGAAGATGAGCTGCCGGGGCAGACGGCCAGCTTAGATGGCTAATGAACTTCTAAAGGAACTAAGGGAAAAAAAGAGGGTGTATCATCTTTGGAAGAAAGGGGAGGCAACCCATGGAATGTTTAGGGATGTTGTTAGGTCTTGTAGGAAGAAAATTAGGGAGGCAAAAGCACATTGGGAGCTCAGACTGGCCTCTGCTGTGAAGGACAAAAAAAGTCCTTCTATAAACATATTAATAGCAAGAGAAAGGGCAAGGACAACCTCCACTCCTTGGTGGGCATGGAGGGGAACATTATAACAAAGAATGAGGAAAAGGCAGAGGTACTTAACACCTTCTTTACCTCAATTTTTACTAGCAGGACAGAACGTCTTCCAGACAGCTGGCCTGCAGAGCTGGCAGAAGGAACCAGGGAGCAGCATAGTTTTCCTCTGTTCCAGGAGGGGACAGTTAGAGATCTTCTCAGCCGCTTGGACCCCCACAAGTCCATGGGACAGGATGGGATCCATCGTAGGGTGCTGAGGGAGCTGGCAGATGAGCTGGCCAAGCCACTCTCCATCATTTTTCAGCAGCCCTGGCTCACTGGAGAGGTCCCAGAAGACTGGAAGCTGGCCAACGTGGTGCCCATCCGTAAGAAGGGCCAGTTGGAAGAGCCTGGGAATTATAGGCCTGTCAGCCTGACCTCAGTGCCAGGCAAGATTATGGAACAGGTCATCTCGAGTGCGATCACACAGCACTTACAGGATGGCCAGGGGCTCAGGCCTAGCCAGCATGGATTTAGGAAGGGCAGGTCCTGCCTGACCAACCTGATCTCCTTCTATGATCAGGTGACCCGCCTGGTGGACGTGGGGAGGCCTGTGGATGTGGTCTACCTGGACCTCAGCAAGGCCTTTGACACAGTCCCCCACAGCAAACTCCTGGCCAAGCTGGCAGCCCATGGCTTGGACAGGAGCACACTGCGTTGGGTTAGGAACTGGCTGGAGGGCCGAGCCCAGAGAGTGGTGGTGAATGGTGCCACATCCAGCTGGCGGCCTGTCACTAGTGGTGTGCCCCAAGGATCAGTGCTGGGCCCCATGCTTTTCAACATCTTTATTGATGATCTGGACCAGGGCATTGAGTCCATCATCAGTCAATTTGCAGATGACACCAAGCTGGGGGCAGGAGTTGATCTGATGGAGGGCAGAGAGGCTTTGCAGAGGGACCTCGACAGGCTGGACAGATGGGCAGAGTCCAATGGCATGAGATTTAACACATCCAAGTGCCGGGTTCTGCACATTGGCCACAGCAACCCCAGGCAGTGCTACAGGCTGGGGTCAGAGTGGCTGGAGAGTGGCCAGGCAGAGAGGGACCTGGGGGTGCTGGTTGATGGGAGGCTGAAAATGAGCCTGCAGTGTGCCCAGGCAGCCAAGAGGGCCAACCACATCCTGGCCTGCATTAGGAATAGTGTGGCCAGCAGGAGCAGGGAGGTCATTGTGCCCCTGTACTCTGCTTTGGTTAGGCCACACCTTGAGTCCTGTGTCCAGTTCTGGGCCCCTCAGTTTAAGAAGGACATCAAGACACTTGAACGTGTCCAGAGAAGGGCAACAAGGCTGGTGAGAGGCCTTGAGCACAAGCCCTATGAGGAGAGGCTGAGGGAGCTGGGGCTGTTTAGCCTGGAGAAGAGGAGGCTCAGGGGCGACCTCATTGCTCTCTACAACTACCTGAAGGGTGGTTGTAGCCAGGAAGGGGTTGGTCTCTTCTCCCTAGCAACCAGCACCAGAACAAGGGGACACAGTCTCAAGCTGCACCAGGGGAAGTTTAGGCTGCAGGTGAGGGGGAAGTTCTTCACCGAGAGAGTGATTCGTCACTGGAATGGGCTGCCCGGGGAGGTGGTTGAGTCTCCGTCCCTGGAGGCGTTCAAGAGGGGACTGGATGTGGCACTTGGTGCTGTGGTCTAGTCATGAGGTTTGTGGTTACACGTTGGACTCGATGATCTTCAAGGTCTCTTCCAACCTTGGTAATTCTATTCTATTCTATTCTATTCTATTCTATTCTATTCTATTCTATTCTATTCTATTCTATTCTATTCTATTCTATTCTATTCTATTCTATTCTATTCTATTCTTGGGTCTATTTTGGGATTTCTTTTGTCACTCTGCTTTTGGCTCTCTGTAAGCATTCACCGCTTTTTCCTTTAAACTTTCCATCACTTTTGCAATCCATTTGTCTAGGTCTATAGGTCTAGGTCCATAGGTCTAATAAAAGATACTACTCTCTCTCCATAGACCGTGTTTCTTTGTGTTCTCAGGGCATTACCCTCCATGGCTGCTAGAACCATCATCGCTGCTGTTGCAGTTTGGGCTGGGTGCCCCCTGCTTTCTGTGTCCAGAGGTCCAGCCCAGTGGGTGGATACAGGAAATTGGGTATTTCTACCAGAATTCTCTGCACCACTATAAGATCCAGTGCGAGGCCTAAGCACTTCCTCTTTCTTCCTCGCCGTCACCCAGTAATGGGGGAGATGTTGTCTCCCGGCCATGGGCCTGGCTAGGCCCCAGGCCACGGGGGATGGGCAGTCTCAGATCTGGCCAGCTGAGACTAGCCTAGCAGTGGGGAGGGGGGAAGAAGGAGCCCTGGGGGGTCTTGGATGTAACCCCAGGTGGGGATGGGATCTTCTGCCAAGCTGGCAGCCCATGGCTTGGACAGGAGCAAACTGCGTTGGGTTAGGAACTGGCTGGAGGGCCGAGCCCAGAGAGTGGTGATGAATGGTGCCACATCCAGCTGGCGGCCTGTCACTAGTGGTGTGCCCCAAGGATCAGTTCTGGGCCCCATGCTCTTCATCATCTTTATTGATGATCTGGATGAGGGCATTGAGTCCATCATCAGTAAATTTGCGGATGACACCAAGCTGGGGGCAGGAGCTGATCTGATGGAGGGCAGAGAGGCTTTGCAGAGGGACCTCGACAGGCTGGACAGATGGGCAGAGTCCAATGGCATGAGATTGAACACATCCAAGTGCTGGGTTCTGCACATTGGCCACAACAACCCCAGGCAGTGCTACAGGCTGGGGTCAGAGTGGCTGGAGAGTGGCCAGGCAGAGAGGGACCTGGGGGTACTGGTTGACAGTAGGCTGAAAATGAGCCTGCAGTGTGCCCAGGCAGCCAAGAGGGCCAACCACATCCTGGCCTGCATTAGGAATAGTATGGCCAGCAGGATCAGGGAGGTCATTGTGCCCCTGTACTCTGCTTTGGTTAGGCCGCACCTTGAGTCCTGTGTCCTGTTCTGGGCCTCTCAGTTTAAGAAGGACATCGAGACACTTGAACGTGTCCAGAGAAGGGCAACAAGGCTGGTGAGAGGCCTTGAGCACAAGCCCTATGAGGAGAGGCTGAGGGAGCTGGGGCTGTTTAGCCTGGAGAAGAGGAGGCTCAGGGGCGACCTCATTGCTCTCTACAACTACCTGAAGGGTGGTTGTAGCCAGGAAGGGGTTGGTCTCTTCTCCCTAGCAACCAGCACCAGAACAAGGGGACACAGTCTCAAGCTGCACCAGGGGAAGTTTAGGCTGCAGGTGAGGGGGAAGTTCTTCACCGAGAGAGTGATTCGTCATTGGAATGGGCTGCCCGGGGAGGTGGTTGAGTCTCCGTCCCTGGAGGCGTTCAAGAGGGGACTGGATGTGGCACTTTGTGCCATGGTCTAGTTGTGGGGTTGTGGTTACACGTTGGACTCGATGATCTTCAAGGTCTCTTCCAACCTTGGTAATTCTATTCTATTCTATTCTATTCTATTCTATTCTATTCTATTCTATTCTATTCTATTCTATTCTATTCTATTCTATTCTATTCTTGGGTCTGTTTTGGGATTTCTTTTGTCACTCTGCTTTTGGCTCTCTGTAAGCATTCACCGCTTTTTCCTTTAAACTTTCCATCACTTTTGCAATCCATTTGTCTGAGTTGTTTTATTTTGCCCGTGGTTGGGAGGGGGCTGCCTCAACCCATCACAGCTGCAAAGCTGGGGTAACTGCTATTTGAACCATGACCAAGAGCTCAAGCACATCAGCCTGCTGGTATTACAGCTTTTCTGAAGCAGTCTTGAGAAAACAGCTGATCTACTGCCCAAAATGCCTCTCCCTTTTCCCCATTCTCGGTTTTAGGAAAGGATGCACATTTATGAAGTAATGTTGCCCCCTTTTCCCAGGGCTTCTGGCCTCAACTTGAACTGAGATGTTTTCTCCTACCTGGCCCTCCACTGGTGTGTTTACCTGGTTTGCAGGCACTTTCACTTCTTTTAGATGAAAAATTGTCAGATGACAATGTTGGTCTTGCTCTGTAATTCAGAGTATTTTTTATATAAGCCAAAGACAGGTACTGCAGGTGCTCTCCCATTTCAAAACCATTCTCCTTTATTCCATTAGACTGGGGATAGTGGAGGTAAGCTGCTGTGCAGATGCAGAATAGCTGGATGTCATGGTGAAATTCCCTCTCCACTGCAGACCTTCCAGTTTCATAGCACCATGTCATACCAGTATTGCTAGACTATGTACACCATTTAAAAAAAAAGTGAAAGTGACATTTATGGTTCATGTGTATATTGTAGCAAATCTCTTTGTGGTAGTGTGGAGGTTTAATCCTCCCACCACATAAAGCACAGCTAGACTCAGTTGGAGAAGCAAATGAAAAGTTGCGTTTTACAAGCAGAATGACACGCAATGAATATATACAAAATATACAGTATTTACAGTATATACAAAAATATACAGGAAAGAACATAACACAGAAACACCCTCCTGAGGAGAATCCCTCCAGGGTTCCCCCAAACCCCTCTCTCTTCCCCCATTTCTTGTCCAAGGCTAATTGGACCAAAAAAGGATTAAAAGAGAAATGGTTATTATGGGAAAAATCATCAGTTCAAAGCAGTTATTAGAGTAGTTAGTTTTCTTATCAGTCCAAGGTCAGCAGCATGCACCCTGGCCAGGAACAGAAGAGAAAAGCAGAACAGACTGAACTCAGACTAAGTCCTTAAAGTCACATTCTACTGATCTGCCTATGAAAATCGTTTAGTATTATCATTGTTTTTCCTTTTTACACCAAAACAGTCAGATAGAGAATTCTGTAGCTGTCCTTTTCTTAAAGGTATAGCCTAAAACTGTCACACTCTTTTTAGGAAACAAACCAATTATCTGCTGAGATTTTTTCCAGCCACCATAATCAGATATATTTTACCTTTATTCCATGGTCTGAGTTGTGTTCTGCCATGAGTGTGGGTTCTTCCTCTGACTTGCCTGCATTTTTGATGTATGTGACCAGTGGTTCACTCTTTATTTGAAGCTGATATGAAACATTTTAGTATTTCTGTTGGGCTTTTTCATGCCAGATTGACCTTCTCCTTGTCAGCTAAAGAAATAGTGCAGCTGGGAGGACTGTGGATAATCAGGCCCATGGCATGGGTAGCCACGGGGTGGGGAGGGGGTGGATCCTTGTTTTGGAGAAGATGTCAGGGTGCCTGGGGGGATGAAATAGGGGAGGCTGGGGGAGGCCAAGGAAGGAGGTGGCTGAGAAAGGCAGTAGAGTGAGGCTAAGGAAACAATGACCTTGGAGAAATGTCAGTGCTGGGCTCGATGACTGGGCTGGCAGATGAACAGCACACTCCAAGTAGAAGCCCAGATGTCAGACCTTGGTTCTGGACATTTGCAAACCCGGGCTGCATGACTGGGCACATAGACTGTGTGCACGTAAAGATGACAATGGTGGCCACATGGAAATACCACAGCATGGGGATTTCCTTTTCCCTCATCCCTCTGCTGGGCAGAATGAAGAAAGTGGAAGTGTGACATCACCTGTATCTGGGCACACACACCAGCAGATAGTGCAGAGTGCAAGTCAAAATAGGTGAGAGCAGGAGATAGAGAAATAAGAGCTCTGTTGTGCTGTAAAATGTTCTTGCCACTACCACCATTATTCACTGATAATGTCTTAGCATGCTACCTTTAGATGCTGTTTCTATCCATTAATGCTCTCTTTCCCTCTTTTAATTGCAGGATGGGTTTTGCTAGAGGAGGTGAAGGCAAAATTGCAGGTGTGCAAGATATTCTGTGTTTAAATAAAGCATATATGAAAGCCTGAACTGTGTTAAACATTGGAAGGACCAATGTACTGCTCTAAGTTCCTGAGCATGGCTGAGACTCAAAAGCAAGAAACTGGGGTGGTCCAAGGTCAGTTCACAGGTGTGAAATTTGGCCCTGGAAAAGACATTTGACCAATTCAGGTCCCTGGCTTTGTTCCCATGGCAGCACAGCTGGGGCCTGTGTTGAGAGGTGGGGAAAGCCTCATTCTGCCATGGTCTGTACCTGTTGTATGTGTACTATCAGCAAGTCTTTGGGCAGCTGGTCACAGAGACTTGCCAGATAGTCTGGTTACTGCAAATTCTGCCATACTTAGCCTCATGCTGATGAGGTAAAGCATACACCATGCTGGTGGTTGTCTCTCTTCTTGCTAGGCACAGTAAGTAGCTCACAGGAACTGGAACATGCTAGCTGGAATACGGAGTGGTCCCAGAAGTTTGTATCTGCAGGGAAACATTTCTTACCAGGGCTAAAATTTGGTGACTGCTGGGAACTTCCCTGCTGGGTCAGTGCAACTTCAGCAGCTGCCAGATCCAGCAACATGCCTTCTCTTTCCTGCTGGCTTAAGATGGCTTTTCTTCTAGGGCAGAGAATCTGAACTTTCTGCTTGGTTTTGTTTTCTTTCTTTTTTTTTTTTTTTTTTTTTTTTTTTTACAGAGGGATTACTGTAAAAAACACATGGACTCTAATGTGACCCCTCCATGTTCCTGTGCAGTGTGGACTTTCTTGTTTCCTGAATGGCTTGCACTGCACTCAAATTAACTCACACCCTGGCTTTTGTCCAAGTACATTTTGTTTCTTGATATGAGGCCAGTCTTTGCTGAGTTGTGGTGCTGCTTTCTTCTCCCTATTCTCCTCCCTGTTTCTCATTGCTTAGTGTTACTGGCACCCTGTAGTCAAATCGGGGAGAGCAAAGACCAGCCCCAGTCCTGCTTTAGACAACAGCTGAAGTGAGCACGCAGGAACTGTGCTGAACGCCTTCTTTAATGAGCCTGTAGTTTGAGCTGTCCCCGTCTCAGCCCGATGCTGAAAGGTATATCTGAAACCAGCTGAAGCAGAAAACATTTGAACTCTACACCCTATCAGATTGCTTCCAGATGTGTTCAAGATGTAGCCTTACTATGGACTGCGACTGTAGCTCTGCCAACACTTTTCTGCAAATGTCTGGTGCACAGGGAACATGAAAGTGGATCTTTTACAACATCTGCTCCCTTTCCCTACTTCTCCCTCCCCGCTTCTTGAGCGGTCCTTTTCCTATACTTCATCCTGCCATAAAAAATAAAAAAAGGAAGGGTTGCAAGTTCTTGTACTGATTTATTAAATCTTCCTTGACTGTTTCCTATTGTTTGCTGCTCGCAGTGTGGTAAAAAGGGAAGGAGAGAAGGAGACCTTGTTCTTCTGCATAGAGACAAAGCAAGTGCCCAGGTACTTTAATGAATTCTGTACTGATCCACAGCTCAGGTAGGTGCTCTTCTTGCAGAATCAAATAATAAAATGGTCTAAAATTCCACTAAAAAGTTTTTTGTTTGTTTTTCAAAAACCCAGAGATTCATCTTGCTGTCACAATAAGAATTATTGTCTTAATTCTGCAGTCACCTGAACCTGAGGGATATCAGAGCAGAGCTGGATAGAACACAGGAGGGAGAAAGCAGAGCCATTAGGGATTAGGTTATATGAGAATAAGATAATATCTCTTATCTGCAAATAAAGAAAATTATTACTATTTGAAGTCTTACTTTTAAAACACTGTTTTGGTTAAGGAAAAAAAAAAACAAGCTGTCTTTTTCTGCTCTTCCCAAACCAAACAGGATAGATAAACATATCTGTACAGTTTTGCTATGTTTTCTTAGCTCTGACTCCACAGGTAGTGGAAGTTTAGTGCCTTTTGTTCTTATTAAAAAAAAAAAAAAAGTGTATTCTTCAAGAAGTATTACCTTTGATGCCCATGGCTGTATTGCTGTCATCTGTTCTGGGAAGCTAAGCAGACCCAGGCCTGGGATATATTTCTATGAGACCACCTGGGAATCACAGAAGTCATATACGTGCACCAGAGAGTTGTGGTCAAAGTTTCGGCACATCATAGACAACAGGAATCTAATGAGTAAAAGACTTAATTTCGCCTCATCATCATTGCAAAGTTGATTAATGGGGCTGAGATGCAGCCATACTGACATACCTATTTCTGACTTCCTGCTATGATGAGCTGGAGCAGGGTGCGTGGTGTATGAGAAGCCTGTCAGGCAGCTCATAGGCTATTTACAATTAAAATGTAAAAAGAAGGATATCTGTGCAGAAGTGAGTATTGCAAAACTGGAGGAGGGAAACAGGGAGATATAGTGAGATGGAAAAAATTGTTTCCTAATCTAGTCTGCCTCTATTGTAGCCTGCCTACTTTTGTCTTCCTTGATTTGGAGTCGTCAGTGCATTAATGTTCGCATGTTGCCACAATGTTTGCTATGAATCTGTCTGGGTGACACCTAGCCCTCAATTATTAGCCCTGAAATAATTTTCAATTTGCTAGGACAACAGCTCTGAGAACTTCAATTCTTAGCCACATCTCCTTTTAGATAAGTATACTAGCACATTCATGATTTCAGGCACATAGGAGCCTAGCTGACAAGCTTCATGCTAAGCACGCATGGAGGGGCCTGCAGGATCACAGCTGTCCTGGTGTGGAATCCAACCTTATAGGGGTGGTCTCTTTCTTCTGGGCTTTTGATGTCTGCAGGGGTCCTTTTTTCCTCAAAAGTGTTTTATGTAGTGAAAGTCTCACCTTCTGCTGCTCTGAATGTTTGGACCAGCTCTTGTTGCCATCTTCATTTAGTCTAGCCTGAATTGAAAGCCATTGAGATTTTATTCCTATTATCAGTGTTTTGTCGCTATGTTTTCTAAATAGTTTGCGACTTAAGTTGCCTTTTCTTCTTAAAATTAAGAAAAAAATATTTTTATATCACTATTAAAGGTGACTCATGAAAGGCATGAATAACATACCAAGACAAAAAGAATTTAGTAACTAAAATAATGGTTTTAGTTCATCCTTCCTCTGTTCTTCCTTGGATGTAACAGACAGAGGAAGAAAAAGAGGCCCCGATATTGGCTGCTGCCCCATCTCTTGACATGATATATATAATTGTGTGTCAAAACTGAAGAGATCTGGATGAAACAGCTTTGCTTTCAGAGAGGCACACTCTTCAGGGATTTAAATCTTTGAGACAACTATATATTGTAAAGCATCTGGAAGTCTCCTTGGCCCCTTTCCTACTCAATGTGCCATGAATTATCTTCCTCTGAGTGACCCCCCACCAGCGACCTCTGACTGTGTGCCTAAAGGACAAAATAAAAGCATCTCAAGTTCAAAGCTCCTTGGTTCCTTCTCTTGTAATCCCTGCCTGAATATTATTTGAACAAGGAAAAAGAATAAGTAATGACAGTGCCATTTCAATTGCAGAGGATACTGCTTAGTCTAATAAACAGTACTTCTGATACAATCATTTTGCATGTTAACACCACCATTTCCTCTAGTGCCCTATTTGTAATAATCATGGTAAGTACTGTAAGCACATTCCAGATTGAACAAAAGGTAGTAAAGGAAACCAGAATTTCTTCAGTATTTGTGTAACCTGTTCTCCCCTTTAGACAGTTTTGGATCTGGCCTTTTTTCATTCACAAGTCATCTCTTTGTTCCACAGCCTCAAGTGCACCTTGAACCACTTCTGCCTTTCTTCTCCAGTTTCTTAGGCTCATATTATTGCTCCTGATGTCTCTAATCTCACATTTTGAGCTGCCCCAGACCTTTCTGACATTCCCAGTGAAATGACAACAATCCTCTCCATCTTTAGGTGTAAATATGATCTCTACATTAGTCTGCCAGTGTACTTCTTTGGAGACTTCTATACCTCACACCTCTGTATGTGTGCTGAGACTGAACATGGAGATGGTTTTAAATTGGGAGAATATGACTCATTTATACTTGTTCACCAATGCCGAACTTTCATGTGCTGTACATGGTGTTCAATGACCCCTGTAGCAGACTTCATGCTGCTTGTCAGTCTCACAGAACTGAGTTCCTGGGTGTTCTGGGACCTCAAGAAGTTGGAAAGGGTAATCATAGAATCATAGAATCAGTCAGGGTTGGAAGGGACCACAAGGATCATCTAGTTCCAACCCCCCTGCCATGGGCAGGGACACCCTACACTAGATCAGGCTGGCCAGAGCCTCGTCCAGCCTGGTCTTAAACACCTCCAGGGACTGGGCCTCAACCACCTCCCTGGATAACCCATTCCAGGCCTTCACCACTCTCATGGTGAAGAACTTCTTCCTCACATACAGCCTGAATCTCCCCATTTCCAGCTTCATTCCATTCCCCCTAGTCCTATCACTACCTGAGATCCTGAGAAGTCCCTCCCCAGCCTTCCTGTAGGCCCCCTTCAGATACTGGAAGGCCACAATGAGGTCACCTCGGAGCCTTCTCTTC
Source organism: Picus viridis (assembly GCA_033816785.1). Classification (NCBI taxonomy): domain Eukaryota; kingdom Metazoa; phylum Chordata; class Aves; order Piciformes; family Picidae; genus Picus; species Picus viridis. The sequence continues at coordinate 56,803,466 of CM066606.1, forward strand.
TCCAGACTGAACAGCCCCAACTCCTTCAGTCTGTCCTCATAGGAGAGGTGCTCCAGCCCTCTGATCATCCTCGTGGCCCTTCTCTGGACACGCTCCAGCACGTCCACATCCCTCCTGTAATAGGGGCTCCAGAACTGGACGCAGTACTCCAGGTAGGGTCTCACCAGAGCTGAGTAGAGGGGAGAAGCACCTCCCTTGACCTGCTGGTCACACTTCTCCTGATGCAGCCCAGGATCTGATTGGCTTTCCGGGCTGCAAGCGCACATTGAGAGCTCCTGTTGAGCTTCTCGTCCACCAGCACCCCCAAGTCTCTCTCCTCAGGGCTGCTCTCCAGCCAGTCACTGCCCAGCCTGGATTTGTGCCTGGGATTGCCTCGACCCACATGCAGGACCCTGCACTTGGTCTTGTTGAAGCTCATGAGGTTGGCTTGTGCCCACCTCTCCAGCCTGTCCAGGTCCCTCTGGATGGCATCCCTTCCCTCCAGCGTGTCCACTGCACCACACAGCTTGGTGTCATCGGCAGACTTGCTGAGGGTGCACTCGATGTCACTGTCCATGTCACCCACAAAGATGTTGAACAAGACAGGTCCCAGGACTGATCCCTGAGGGACTGCGCTTGTCACTGGCCTCCACTGGGACATGGACCCGTTGACAGCCACTCTTTGGGTGCGGCCATCAAGCCAATTCTTTATCCATCTAGTGGTCCATCCATCAAACCCATGTGTCACCAGTTTGGAGACCAGGAGGTGGTGCGGGACAGTGTCAAAGGCTTTGCTCAGGTCCAGGTAAACTACATCAGTTGCTTGCCCCTCATCTATTAATGCTGTCACCTGCTCATAGAAGGCCACCAGGTTTGTTAGGCAGGATTTGCCCTTGGCAAAGCCATGCTGACTGTTCCAAATCACCTCTTCACTGTTCTTCTGAGTCATTAGTGCCTCCAGGAGGATCTGCTCCATGATCTTTCCGGGCACAGAGGTGAGACTGACTGGCCTGTAGTTCCCCGGTTCCTTCTTCTTGCCCTTTTTGAAAATGGGAGTAATGTTTCCCCTTTTCAGTCTGTGGGGACTTCCCCAGTCTGCCATGACTTCTGGAATATAATAGGGAGGGGCTTGGCAACCTCATCTGTCAGTTCTCTCAGAACCCGTGGGTGTATCCCGTCGGGTCCCATGGACTTGAACACTTTCAGCTTTTTCAGGTGATCACGAACCTGTGCTTCACTTATGATGGGCAGTTCTTCCTCCCCGTCCCTGGCATCGTCTTCCATGACACCAGGAGTGTGGCTGGAGGCCCTTGCAGTGAAGACTGAGGTAAAGAAGTTATTGAGTACCTCAGCCTTTTCCACATCACTTGTGATTAATTCACCACTTTCCTTTCTGAGGGGGCCCACACCTTCCCTAGTCTTCTTCTTGCCATTAACATACCTATAGAAATTCTTAGTGTTCCCTTTACCCCCCCGGCTAGATTCAGTTCAAACTCTGCTTTGGCTTTCCTAACCAGGCCTCTTGCTGCTCGGGCAGCTTCCTTATATCCCCCTGTTCTATCTGTCCTTCCCTCCACTTCCTGTAGAGTTTCTTTTTAAGTGATAGTGTGTCCAGTAGCTCCTTGTTCATCCAGGCAGGCCTCCTAGCATTCCTTCCTGCTTTTCTCCTTGTAGGTATACATAGCTCCTGGACACAGAGGAGGTGGTCCTTGAATACTGACCAGCTGTCCTGGGTCCCTCTTCCCTTCAGGGCTTCATCCCACGACACTTTGGCTAGCAGATCCCTGCAGCGATCGAAGTCTGCACGCCTAAAGTCTAGGGTCGTAAGCTTAGAATATGTCCTCCTGATTGTCCTGAGGAGATTAAATTCAACTGCTTCATGGTCACTGCAGCCAAGGCCGTCTCTGAGCCTCACATTGGTTACCAGCCCTTCCCTGTTGGTGAGAGCAAGGTCCAGCGTAGCACCTTTTCTTGTTGGTTCCTCTACCATTTGGAGGAGGAAGTTGTCTTCTATGCAGTCCAGGAACATCCTGGATTGCTGATGTCTTGCTGTGTTGTCCCTCCAACAGATGTCAGGGTGGTTGAAATTACCCATGAGGACCAGGACTTGTGACCTGGAAGCTGCTTCTATTAGCTTGTGGAGGGCCTCATCTGCTTGGTTCTGCTGGTCAGGTGGCCTGTAGGAGACCCCCACAGTAATATCTCCTTCCCCTGTCTTGCCTTTAATTCTAACCCATAAACTCTCAACCAACTCATCATGCCTCCCCAGGTGGAGTTCTGCTGATTCCAGCTGGTTGTTGACATAGAGGGCAACACCTCCTCCTCTCCTTCCCTGCCTATCCTTCCTAAAAAGCTTATACCCGTCTATCCCTACATTCCAGTCATGGGAGTCGTCCCACCAAGTTTCGGTGATGCCCACTATGTCATGGCATCCCAGCATCACGGTGGCCCTTAACTCATCTTGTTTGTTGCCCAAGCTGCATGCATTTGCATAGAAGCACTTCAGCTGGGCTGGCCCTGTCGTCCTCCTGTGCCAACTCCCCTTGGTTTCCACAGGGTGTCCTGGTGTGTCATTTGTGTCTTGCCTCAGGGCAGCAAGCTGAGAGCCCCTACTGGCTCTCCATCCCTCCACCTCAGGTGAGCTGCAGCTCTGCTTGTCACAGGCCAGCAGGAGACCACCAACCCCTCCCCCTTCAAATCTAGTTTAAAGCCCTGTCTATGATGCAAGATACCAGATCTGGAACCCTTGACACCTTTTCTCCTAGAAGCTCTTAGAAGGTTTTGGACTAGAAGGAGATGAGATGATGTTAACATTAAGAGAAATCAAATCCTGATGTGTACTTTCTGCCTTCATCAGCCACATACTGTTTGATGGAGGGACTGTTCAGATTTCCTCTGCTAAGCTTCAATGAGTAGTGTGGTTAACTAATTTTTCAGAGGGCTAACTGTCTGTGTGCCCTTCCTCTTGGTTATTGGCATTGTGGTCAGATAGGGTCTGTGACGTAGTCTTTTCCTCCCTTAACATATAGTAGAGACCACTTAAAATGGAGTAAGTATTGCCAATGAGAGGATTTTAGTGCAAATGTATGATAATGAATCTATGTTTTCCATGTTATTATTATACTATTTTATGTTACTATCATGAGTAATAATTTGCATTAAAATCTATGTTTAATGATCATTGCATGTTTTAGTGTTTCAGCTCTGATGACTGAGGTGCTCATGAGTAGCGATACCACTTCTTCCAGCCCATGCCAGTCAGACTGAATATGGTTATTGTAGGCTACGTGCTTTCTGTCTCTCATGCTCTTGGCAGACATCCGCATAGGGCCCCTAAATAACACCTGGTGTGGGTCTGTCTGCAGCAGTTCTGCTGAGATAGCAAAGATCAGGCAGTGGAAAAGGCCAGCAGGAGAAACAACAGCTACAGGGAGGGCATAGTTATACTCCAGGTGTAGTCTGCTTTTCTCATGAAACTATCATATATAGTCTTTCTAATGTTCATATTCCATAGCCCCCAGAGACTAATAAGCAGCAAAAATCGAATATTATTTCAATATATTACCAAATATTAATAATGATAAAAAATGCCTATCCTAACCATATGGAGGCTTTTTATTTAGCCATGTCTTTTTTGTGGCAAGGGGAGAGATTCAGAATAATGCAAGCAACATCCACTCCATGCACCAAAGAACAGACTCAAAACTTTTTACTTGGTTGGAATTGCTGTTACACTTTTCCTGAGGCAGTAGATGATTTCTCCTGGGAAGATGATGAATTATGACAGACAGATTTCTGTTGCTACATAAGCCTGAATCTTACTATATTTATATATATCAAGGGCTTATAGGATTTTCTATTTTAAGTTTTGTGTTGCTGGATATTTAACACATACAAAACACAGGGGTGAAACTTCTGCTTATAGGAAGCACTTACCTAAAGAGCTCTTGAAGTTTATGGGCACACAGGCCTTCACCTCTTCATTTGGTTATTATTTGGGGAGCACATATTATTTAAGGAGATGACCTCTGCCAATAGCTCCATAAATGTATTCAGTCTCACATAAAATATTGTCTACTTCATTATTATTATTGCACATATGGAATGGATTTAGAATCCACGTTTTTATTCAAGTGCCCAGAATTTGATGATGTTCAAAAGTGCAATGGACAAATGCCCAGAACATCTATTCATGTTGCAGCTTTATATGATTACAGATGTATCAAAAGCAGAAATACATATTTCCTGAAACAAAAAGAACTAAAAAAACCTTGATAACTACTTACTAGATATAGCCACAGCAAATGAATATTGCCCTTGTCGGGACTAGCATCTAGCTTAACCCTGACATGTACTTACAGGCTCTTAAAGGGAATATGATAACATGTTCCAGTCCAGAGCAGAGCCCATCAGATAGGTAAAATAACACTCAGCTAAAAAGCATGGAAGGATTTAGTGGAAAACCAACAAATAATCTAGCTGCAAGGTGTTCTGTGCTCTTGAAAACAAGCTGCAAAATAATCCAAACTTCACTACCAAACCTTGAAATACACAATGCAAATGAAGATTTCAGAAATTTAGCACAAGAATTTACAAATCACAAAACAGAAAAAAACCCAAATAGCCAAGTATTGCAGAGAGGAACATGAAGGGTTTAGTCTCCAAATTAAAATAACCATGGAGGTCGCACTTCATACATAATCTACACGAATTGTTGAAAAAAAAAACGTTCAGAGGGAAAGAAGGAAGAATGGTGCATGGTGGGTCTTCTGAGTTGTGAAGAGCATGGAATAGGCAGACAAGTACCAAAGATGATCAGTTTCTTCAGATCAAAAGGATGAATCTTTTAAATCTTTAAATCTGCCCTGGTGGCCAAGAAGGCGAATAGAATAGAATAGAATAGAATAGAATAGAATAGAATAGAATAGAATAGAATAGAATAGAATAGACCAGGTTGGAAGAGGCCTTCAAGATCATCGTGTCCAACCTATCAAATAATCCAGCCCACCCAACAACTAAACCAGGCAACCAAGCACCCTATCAAGTCTCCTCCTGAGCACCTCCAATGAAGGTGACTCCACCACCTCCCCAGGCAGCCCATTCCAATGCGCAATCACTGTCTCTGTGTAGAACTTCTTCCTAACACCCAGCCTAAACCTCCCATGGTGCAGCCTGAGACTGTGTCCCCTTGTTCTGGTGTTGGTTGCCTGGGAGAAGAGACCAACCTCTGCCTGTCCACAACCTCCCTTCAGGTAGTTGTAGAGAGCAATAAGGTCACCTCTGAGTCTCCTACAGGCTAAGCAACCCCACCTCCCTCAGCCTTTCCTCATAGGGCTTGTGTTCCAAGCCCCTCACCAACCTTGTTGCCCTCCTCTGGACATGTTCCAACAAGTCAACATCCTTCCTAAACTGAGGGGCCCAGAACTGGACACAGGACTCAAGGTGTGGCCTAACCAGTGCAGTGTACAGGGGCAGAATGACCTCCCTGCTCCTGCTGGCCACACTGTTCCTGATGCAGGCCAGGATGCCATTGGCCTTCTTGGCTGCCTGGGCACACTGCAGCCTCATGTTCAGCCTACCATCGACCAGTACCCTCAGGTCCCTCTCTGCCTGGCCACTCTCCAGCCACTCTGACCCCAGCCTGTAACACTGCCTGGGGTTGCTGTGGCCAATGTGCAGACCTTGCTGAAGTCCAGGTAGACTACATCCAGAGCCTTCCCGCATCTACCAGGTGGGTCACCTTATCATAGGAGATCAGGTTGGTGAGGCAGGACCTGCCTTTCCTAAATCCATGCTTGCTGGGCCTGATCCAATGGCATCCTGGCGTGCATCAGGAACAGTGTGGCCAGCAGGAACAAGGAAGTCATTCTGCTCCTGCACACTGCACTGGTTAGGCCACACCTTGAGTCCTGTGTCCAGTTCTGGGCCCCTCAGTTTAGGAAGGATGTTGACTTGCTGGAACGTGTCCAGAGAAGGGCAACAAAGTTGGTGACGGGTTTGGAACACAAGCCCTATGAGGAGAGGCTGAGGGAGCTGGGGCTGCTTAGCCTGGAGAAGAGGAGGCTCAGGGGAGACCTTATTGCTCTCTACAACTACCTGAAGGGAGGTTGTAGCCAGGCAGAGGTTGGTCTCTTCTCCCAGGCAACCAGCACCAGAACAAGAGGACACAGTCTCAAGCTGCACCAGGGGAGGTTTAGGCTGGATGTTAGGAAGAAGTTCTATACAGAGAGAGTGATTGGCCATTGGAACGGGCTGCCTGGGGAGGTGGTGGATTCACCTTCATTGGAGGTGTTCAGTAGGAGACTTGATGGGGTGCTTGGTTGCATGGTTTAGTTGAGTAGGTGGGTTGGATTGGTTGATGGGTTGGACGTGATGATCTTGAAGGTCTCTTCCAACCTGGTGTATTGTATTATTGTATTATTGTATTAATTACCTGTAGGGAGGTTGTAGCCAGGTGGGGGTTGGTCTCTTCTCCCACGCAATGCGTGACAGAACAAGAGGACTCAGTCTCAAGCTGCACCAGGGGGAGGTTTAGGCTGGATGTTAGGGAGAAGGTCTTCACAGAAGGAGTGATTTGCCTTTGGAATGGGCTGCCTGGGGAGGTGGTAGAGTCACCATCACTGGAGGAGTTTAGGAGGAGACTGGATGAGGCAGTTAGTGCCATGGCTTAGTTGATTAGATGGTGCTGGTTGATAGGTCTTTACCAACCTGGGTAATTCTGTACTTTGTATTCCCATCCTAAAGGGTTTTTAATCTTTTAGATACTGATAGGCTATTTTCATTTTCACTGCAGCCTTTACACTGTCCAGTGCTAATTTTCAGAACTGGGACAAAGTCAGAAACAGCAGTCTCAGGAGTCCTGCAGACTCATTGTTGGGATTTCTTTGTAGAGTGGTTTTCACAGTTTTCTGTACATTCCCTGGGGCCATGACTCTATTATTTTTTATTTTTCCTGTATTTTTTTCTTTTTTAGTGTTTTTTTTTTCCTTTTTAATTTCCCCCTTCTTTTCCTCTTTTTTTTTCCTCCTTTGTGTGTGTGTGCTTATGTGCAGAATTGGAATTCGAGTCAGCTTCTTTAGAAACACTGAGAAAATACAGCCTGTAAGTGAGAGAATATACAGGGTCATGAATTTGGCTTATTTGCATTACCTGGTCAGTTAACAAATAAATATGCTTTTTGCTTTTAACAAAACAGAAAAATACGCAGTGAGTACAGCTATGTATATACACAAAGGATATAACTCCGAGGAATTATATATTAAGACAGCTTCATCTCTCTGTAGTTTCCTCTCCGTACCTTTTTACCTGACTTCATGTCTCCAAAGCCCAAGTCCTGCAAAGCTAATATTCCAGCAATGTCATTGGCAGTGAGTAGAAACTCTCAGTCAGAATGGCTTAACCCTGAATTCCCTTGCAATTTATTGACTTCTGAGGCAGCTCTAAACTGTTTGTGTGGGGGTTTTTGTTCATCTTATTATATAGAAAATAGTTTCATTGCTGCTTCAACTAACTCTAAAATCATCATGAATAATCCAGTGTTTTAATAAGGACTGTTATTAGTTTTGGTTCTGAAATTCTCCTCCTGCCAGTCATCAGGAACTTTCAACAAACACTATCAAAATAGCATACTCTGCATGTCTAAGGGCTTGATCAGCAACTGATGCATAAAATCTCTTACACCCTGCAGGACATTGTTACTTTCCAGAGAATAAATTGGCATAGATGTTCTTTTCCAACTTGCTTGTGCTTGAAAGATCTAAAAATGAGGTTTGCTCTGTAAACAAGGTTCTTTTTGACTGGAAGTGAAAGATTTTAGCCATGTGTGTCAGCTAGCCATAAGCTATGAAACAAGCAGGCAGGGAACTCGTATTTTGAAATATAATTTGCCCTGATCTCTGCTGAAGTAAATAAGTCCCTATGATCTTTCAAAGGCATTTTCAATTATAAGGTATTTGCCTTAATAAACTGTTAAATGAATTGCAGCTATATGAGACTTAAGCACTTTCCCAGAATTCAGGAATATGATGTGTACTTCTGATACTTCCCAGAAGGCTTTGTTTTTCAGCAAATCACCGAGGATATTATGTACCTCCTTATGCAGACTTTCATTCATTTTATTTTTCATTTACAATAAATAGTGTATGGATAATTGACATTGATTAAGAGATGCTAGAACATTTCAGGGTGGCTTATTGCTCTCAAATAATTCAGGGGAGGTTTAGGCTGGATGTTAGGAAGAAATTCTTCACAGAAAGAGCGATTGGCCATTGGAATGGGCTGCTGTTGTGAAGGGGTTATTAAATTTATGAATATGAAATATGAATTATGAAAATATGAATCTTTATTATCAAATTATTAATAACCGATGAATCAACAACTTATATACATGTTCTAGTGCACGTTCGTGAAATACATTCCATAAATGGCTTAGGATTATGATTAGAACTTAATTAAACTATCTACAGACTATCTCTGTGTTTTATATAACCAGGGGTGCAGTTCCGCCGCTTGGCCACTAGATGGCGACTCGGTGGAACGCGGGCGGCTTCTGGCTAATATACAGCGATATTGCAATCTTTGTGCGCGTCAGCGATGACTCTGCCACACGCGGATACTTTGAACTGAGTGCTAGTGGGTGGAAAGCACGTGGAAGATACTCTGTAGCTGTTGTTTGTAGCAAGGTGGGGGTCCGGCTGGCTACTGCCGCTGGACTGGTTCCTGGTCGCATTCGGCCTGTGGGGTCGGCCCTGGGAGTCGGCTCGCACAGCAGGGCGAGGCGACGATTGCCGATAGGCGGGCTCGGAGGTTCCCGGACGGACAATAGCTATGGGGTCGGCCCCGTGGCAAACGGCCTTAGAGAGAGAATGCGGCTTCTCCGTTTCTGGGCTTAAAGGAACAGCGTGACGCTTGAGATAGTCCCTTCTCCCCGACAACTGGGCAGATCTTACCCTCGGGGCTGGTCCAGTCCTCCGATAGCACGATGGGCTCCCCTGGAGATATGACCGGCTATAGCGACGCTGGCTTCTCGGGCTCAGCGAAGGTCCTCCTCTGGGCTGATCCTCACGATCAAAGTGCTTCTCACGATGCAGAGGCTTCAGTATGCGTGCATGTATGGTAGAAGCTAAAAACAAGCTCAACGGCAGAGGCGGTGGCTCGATAGCTGCTCTCCCGAGCAAGTACAGAGGCAAAGTGAAGAGGAGGCAACTTGTTCACCAACAGGGGTAATATTTATAGGTTCCTCGAGGCTGGGTTTGACCAATGGGCACTCTGATAGACAACTGGCTTCAGCCTATAGAAAGTGTGAAGCTGGAATTCTGCCCATACTTGGTAATGGTCTTCCTCCTGAAGGAGGGGAGACCTATCCACATGCTGGGGGCCAGATCTAGTATCTGGGCAGAATGTGCCTTCACCACAGCTGCCCAGGGAAGTGGTTGAGTCACCATCACTGTAAGTGTTTAGGAAGACTGGATGGAGTGCTTGGTGCCATGGTTTAGTTGATTAGATAGTGTTGGGTGTATGTTTGACTCGATGATCTCAAACGTCTTTTACAACCTGGTCTATTCTATTCTATTCTATTCTATTCTATTCTATTCTATTCTATTCTATTCTATTCTATTCTATTCTACACTAGTCTAGTCTAGTCTAGTCTAGTCTAGTCTAGTCTAGTCTAGCCTTCCTGGCTTTGGACTGAGTATTTCCTAGAATGCAGAATGGATGCTCTACTTCAAGCAAGAAGAAATTCTGGATAACAGAGTAGGAAAAGAGGTCCTCAGACCAACAGTTATTTTGTTTTTGTTCCCTCTCCTCCCCCTCCTGCCCCATGGTTAGTAATGTTCAGCCACAGGATATGAGAAATGAAGTCTGAATGCACATTTATGCATATTTATATGCCTGCCCATTGTTTCCTAGACATGCACATTTGCCTTAAGTACTTCATCCAGAGAATTTTTTATTAGCCAAAGAGCATACATATCTCAAAAATACTCAAACAGCACATGTCTCCTGGGTCAGTGTTTTGCCTGGTTAAAAGGAAGGAAAAGGCTTATTCAGGATTAGGAGGTCAGAGCCAAATTCTGAAGAGGCAGTGAAAAAGAATTTCTTAAATTCTTATCTGTAGGGGAGGCCCTAATTCCCTTCTCATTCATACAGATCACTGTGAATTTCAGCTAATGAGCCTGATAGAGAAGGAGAAGACAAAAAATAAGTAGATCCTGGAATGCTACTAGTAGATCCCAGTAAGAAAAGCAGAAAGATATTCTGAAGTCACAGGTGATGGCTTCATAGAAAGGTTCTTACCTTCACCAGACTGGACTTGGATGACCTTCTCTTTACCATCCTGTTCCCCGAACTGAGTTGTTTACACTAAATTACATTCTGCTTTCTTTCTCTACATGGAATTTTCACAACAAATTTTTTCAAAATGGGGACTGGTCCATATATGTACCTCTTTGGGGAACAGTCCTAAATAGTAATAATAATTTAAGGCCTTCAGCTCAGGTGGTAGAAGCTTTTGGGCTGAAGCTGGTGGTTTGAGGCAATGTTGGTCCTAGTTGATGATAGCAGGTGTGTAACTGGTGGGCAAATAAGTGCCTTGTAAGAATAGTGTATTTTCTCACACTTAGCCTTTGCTTTATCTCAGTGACGAAATCTGACCTGTAGAGAAAGACCAAAACATTTCTTTCAGGTTGGAGGAAGGTGGAAGCTCTGTTCCTGCAGCTGCTCTCTCCACACAGTACATGCCATGCTTAGTTTAAGAACACATTCTGCCTAACTCTCCATGCAAGACTGCAACTTAACCCTAACTTCATTTTTGTGTTTTGAATTTACTCTAAGTCTGTTAGGTTTGCGTCTTTCACTCCGTAAGTGTTAGACATCACTAAAATTGCAGACTGCCACATAAGCATCCATCTTGCCTCACCTCTTTTTTACAGCAAACAGATGGCAGTCAATCTATAAAGGCAGTTTGAAGCTCTTGCACAGGAATACCTTTTTTTCTTTGTTGTGCTTTTAATTTCGTAATTTATCCAAGAAAAAGCATGAAAATTTTTAATCTAACCATTACCAATTATGGTGTTTAAGAGACTCAGTTCCCGTAAGTCATTCTGGAAGGCTTGCTTGGGAATCTGTGAGATATCTGATAGGTAACACATTTTGGCAGAAGGGGAAAAACAAGAGGATTCTTAGAATTTATTTTTTTTAATGTTTAGTCAGTTTAATTCCAGATCTGCATTATTTACAGTCTGTTATTCACTGTGAGATAATAAAGTAGTGTGGATTCCTGAATTCTAGCCCTTCAATAGTATAGCTGATTTATTTTAATGGTTTCACCATCTAGCCAGCTAATGGGGTGGCTGGGCTCAGCAAGCAAGAGCTTTTTCCTAAATACAAGTCTTTATTTGAAAAATACTTGTGTTGTAGAGCTCCTGTTGAATGCTTGGGTGCCAACTGTTGTTGCAGTCATTCAGTAAAGTGGGATTTACAATTATTGTTTTGTTGTATGTTTCTTAAAAAAACCCCAACCAAACAACAAACACCACAGTTTGCATAACCAGCAATGCAAACACCAAACCATGAGATAGGGGTGATACTCCCACACCCTACTTTGATTACTGTTGAGTCTGGAGGGTCTTTTTTCTTCAGTAACTTTTGATAGCTGTGTGGCATTTTTCTGTCATAATGTGGGTACAAAGGTGCAGTAAATAAGGTACAGAAGATTAATTCATCTGTGACAAGACAAACTCAATAAAAAACTTCACTCGAGAGAACTGAATGACACAAGAGTAGGACCTGCCTAGAGCCTGCAAAAGGAATTAGTGATGCAACCCTAAAGGTGACTGCTCTGGTGGGAATGTGCCCCGTGGCAGCAGTTGGCAGAGTGAACTGCCATGGATCCGACCAGGGTAGTTCTTGGCGGGGTGACTCCCTGTGCCAAACAACATTTTGAATACATGGAATGAACTTTGTGTAAGTTGAAGAATAGCAACAAGGCTGGTGAAGGGTTTGGAGGGCACATCATACAAGCAGTGGCTGAGGGTGCTGGGGTTGTTTAGTCTGGAGAAGAAAAGGCCGCGGAGAGATCTTTTGCTCTCTACAACTACCTGACAGGAGTCTGTGGTGAGGTTGGTGTTGATCTCTTCTCACAGGTAACTAGCAATATGATGAAAGGAAAAGAGTTTAAGTTTGCCAAAGGAGGTTTAGGTTGGGCATCAGGAAAACCTTCTTTATTGAGTGGTGGGGCATTGGAACAGGTTGCCCAGGGAGGTAGTGGAGTTGGCAATCCTGGAGGTGTTCAAGAAGTATGTAGATGTGGTGCTTCAGGGTATAGTTTACTGGGCATGGTGGTTGGGTTATGGGTGGACTCAGCAATCTCAAAAGTATTTTTCAGGCTTAATGATTCTATGGTTCTATGATTCTAAGTGCTTCTCACCCTGTTTTCTGTGCTCTAGTCACATTGTATGTCAAGGTACAGGGTGGGGGCTTGACAGCATAAGTCAGCTGCCTAATGGGACAGAAAATTACCTCCACTCCAGCTAATCTACAGCTCTGCAACAGCTGCATAGTTTGCTCTCTTGGTAAAGTCATCAGAAGAATTTTTGTCAGAGTAATTTTTGTTGGATCGTTGAGGATTAAATCTTCAACATTTCCCTGCTATTGTGTTGTGGGTTGAAGCAGCCCCCTCCCCACCACGGGCAGAAATAACGACTGACAAACGGATGGCAAAAGTGATGGAAAGTTTAAATAGGAAAAAAAAAGTGAATGTGTACAGAGAACCAGAAACAGTGACAAAAGAAACCCCAAAGCAGACCCAGAAACATCCCATCCCCACCTGAGGGTGGGCCCAACATCCCCAGGGCTTGTTCTTCCCCCCTCCCCCCACTGCTCAGCTAGTCTTGGCTGGCCAGGCCTGAGACCGCCCATCCCCCTGGCCTTGGGCCTAGCCAGGCCCAAGGCCGGGAGATGTCTCCCCCAGTTACCAGGTGCTGGTGAGGGGAAGAAAAAGGCAGTGCCAGACCCTGCGCTGGATTTTATAGCTGTGCAGGGGATTATGGTAGGAGATACCTGGTTTCCTGTGTCCACCCACTGGGCTGGATTTCTGGACACAGGAAGCACACCATGTAGCAGAGGGCACCCAGCCCAAACCACCACATATTGCATAAAGTACCTGAGTTAGTACAGTGTGTCTTAAAGAATAATATGTTTAAAGGGAGTGAAACCCCAAAAAAGTATGTTTTCTTGGAGTGTGATTGGCAAATGAAACCAGGACACCATGTGCAGCACACTAGAAGCAGAAGGCATCTGGATGCCAACCCATGGAAAGCTGGAGGCTGGAGGGACAAGTGAGTACAATCATGGTTTCCTCTCAGTAAGAAACAGGGAATTTAAAGACCTCTGCAACTCTTAAACCAGTTCAGACAGAAGGAGACTCCTGCAACATGTGGAAGATGCTGCTGAGCAGGCAGGGCAGCCACACAGGAACTGGGCCCACCAGGGACCAAAAGACTGAGTATCACAGCAAGGGAAACCTCTTACTTGGGTTATTGGTTAGTGATTCTAAAGAGGCAGTGATCACAAGTAACCACGTGTCAGTAAATTCTTTTTTAGCACATTGATGCTGTGGAATTTCCCAGTGGATGCTGTGTTAAATTGTACTCTTAGGCTGGAGATCTCTTGCGACAAACCTTCCGATTTTGGGTTAAGCGTAGCCAATAAAGAAGAAAAAACAACCATAATATACCTTGGAATTCTCACAGTTATTCTGGAAAACATTGAAGGACTACCTTTACTCTTTCAGGCTCTCCTTCCAGGATTTAAAATGTCTAACACATAGCCATGCCTTTGGTTTTCTTGATTCCTATGTACTCTGGGGTATTTAATATGAATGTAGCTGGGCTCACAGGTAGTGAAAAATGCTGTCCTGCATAACACAAGCTAGTTTAAAAAGCACCTACGTGTTATGCACATATGAGAGGTGTAAAGCAACCAGGCTTCCTCATTCATGCTTTGAAGTCTTGAAGTCTGGACATCAGAACTAGTGAATTGTCTTTACCCATCCTGAGAAAGCCCCTGTGCAGTGTTTGAGATATGTGCTGAAAGACCTCATTAATGTTGCAAACACTTCAACTGTTATTGAGTCATAAAAAAAGTTCAGAAATAGTAAGGTCTGAGGGAAATTTAATTTTTTAGTTTTTAATTCCTTTGTGAAATCTCATGTGGAATACTGATTGCTTTAGTAGGAATTATTTAAATCTGCCTCAGACATCTACTGGAAAGCAAACAGCCTTTCATCTGAGACATTTTTGTTGTTGTTGAACTGTAGTGCTTGTTATTTGGTTAATAAGATGTTTGGGCTGCTCACTGACCTAGAGGCAGCTGAGCTTTGTTGTCTTCTTGGAAGGAGAGGCTGCTTCTGTTTAAGCTGCTGGAGAATTACAGTTTCACATCACATTATCCCATACAGAACTATTTTAATGGCTTGCAGTGAATAACTAGAAACACATAGTGGAAGTAGGAATATTACTTTACATATTCAAGGTCAGGCTTGACAAAACACTGAGCAACCTGATCTGGTGGAGATTGTCCCGGCTCACTGCAGAGGTGGTTGGACTAGATGGTCTTTGGATGTCCCTTCCAACCCAAACCATTCTATGATTCTATAATGCAGGATGCCCTATCTTTGGAGAAGATAGGATAAGTTTTGTTAAGACTCTTCCTTGCCAGAACTTATCTTGTCAACCTGGAATATATTTTACAATTAAAATTATTGATGAGAAAAGTGGTAATAGAATAGAATACCCCTGTGAAAGAAAAATATTATTTAAAAGATATTTCTACTTTTACAAGGAAGTCACAGCTCTGTGTTGAAGATGAATCTTTCCAACATTTGTTTTTCTCCCCAGACCTCACACGTAGTGAGAGTAAATTCAGAAGTGCATAAGGCGCTTGGTGCACTCTGGGTAGAAAGTGGGATAGAACTAAAAAAGCACTTTATTTTCTTGGTATCCACAGGGAGTTATTACTTTAGTCCAACATATTATTAGTGAGAATTTGGAAATTATGCTAAATGATTCGCTGGGAACCAAGCAGTAGTAAATAATGACTGTTTAGACATGCTGTCCCTTGAGGAAAATTTTGGCCAGAAGACAGGGTGAGATTTGCTTAAACTAACACATATTTCTAGAAAATCTTAGCAAGGTCAACCAGCTTAATCATAAGTCAGTAATGGTGAAATTCACCTTCCCCTACTCCTGATTGCTCTGACATTTGGTCCGCTAACTTTATTACAAGTCCTGACCATGCAGTGTGCCAAAACAATGGGAAAAGTTTAAAGAGCTCCCTGTCTCTTTGTGTTATAAAAACTGCCCCAGAGATTGCAGAATAAGAGTCTTCAGGGGCTGAGGAGAAGAAGGATGCAAACTGAAAAGTGATAATCTATATCACCTAGTGATGACCTGAACAAGATCTAGTCTGGAGCTGTGATGTAACTTCCTGTACTTCTTGTAAAGGAAAGGTGCACTCACTTGCTCAGCAAAATCTCTGGGAGATTTGGAGACATCTATATTCAGCACATTGAACTCACTCAGCTCAGCAGTGCTACTAGGCTTATTCATTATCACTCTGTAAGTTAATGATGGGTATCAGATCTACACAGCAATCTTCTCCTTTGACCACAGTCATCATCTCTTTAGCTAGAATGATATTAAATAGAATAGAATTAAGCAGGTTGGAAAAGACCTTTGAGATCATCAAGTCCAACCTATCACCCAACACCATCTAATCAGCTAAACCATGGCACCAAGTGCCTCATGCAGGCTCTTCCTAAACACTTCCAGTTCTTCTGTGAAGAACTTCATCCTAACATCCACCTTAAACCTCCCCTGGTGAAGCTTGAGACTGTGTCCTCTTGTTCTGGTGCTGGTTGCCTGAGAGAAGAGACCAACCCTCTCCTGGCTACAACCTCCCTTCAGGTAGTTGTAGAGAGCAATAATGTCGCCTCTGGGTCTCCTCTTCTCCATGCTAAACAATCCAAGCTCCCTCAGATGCTCCTCACAGAGCTTGTGCTCCGGGCCCTGCACCAGCTTTGTTGCCCTTCTCTGGACACATTCCAGCAAGTCAACATTGTTCTTCAATTGCAGGCCCCAGAACTGGACACAGGACTCAAGGTGTGGCCTAACCAGTGCAATGTACAAAGGCAGAATAACCTCCCTGCTCCTGCTGGCCACACTGTTCCTGATGCAGGCCAGGATGCCATTGGCCCTCTTGGCTGCCTGGGCACACTGCTGGCTCATGTTCAGCCTCCCATCAACCAGTACCCCCAGGTCCCTCTCTGCCTGGCCGGTCTCCAGCCACTCTGACCCCAGCCTGTAGCACTGCCTGGGGTTGCTGTAGCCAATGTGTAGAACACACCACTCAGATGTGTTAAATCTCATGCCATTGGACTCTGCCCATCTGTCCAGCTTGTTGAGGTCCCTCTGTAGAGCTCTCCTACCCTCTAACAGATCAACACCTGCCCCCAGCTTGGTGTCAGCTGCAAATTTACTGATGATGGACTCAATGCCCTCATCCAGATCACAGTATCACCAAGGTTGGAAGAGACCTCGAAGATCATCCAGTCCAACCTGTCACCACAGACCTCATGACTAGACCACAGCACCAAGTGCCACGTCCAATCCCCTCTTAAACACCTCTAGGGACAGTAACTCCACCACCTCCCCAGGCAGCCCATTCTAATGGCAAATCACTCTCTCAGTGAAGAACTTTCTCCTCACCTCGAGCCTAAACTTCCCCTGGTGCAGCTTGAGACTGTGTCCCCTTGTTCTGGTGCTGGTTGCTAGAGAGAAGAGACCAACCCCTTCCTGGCTACAATCACTTTTCAGGTAGTTGCAGAGAGCAATGAGGTCACTCCTGAGCCTCCTCTTCTCCAGGTTAAACAATTCCAGCTCCCTCAGCCTCTCCTCAAAGGGCTTGTGCTCAAGGCCTCTCACCAGCCTTGTTGCCCTTCTCTGGACATGTTCAAGTGTCTCGATGTCCTTCTTAAACTGAGGGGCCCAGAACTGGACACAGTACTCAAGGTGTGGCCTAACCAAAGCAGAGTACAGGGGCACAATGACCTCCCTGCTCCTGCTGGCCACACTATTCCTAATGCAGGCCAGGATGCTGGTTGGCCTTCTTGGCCACCTGGGCACACTGCTGGCTCATGTTTAAGCAGCTGTCAATCAGCACCCCCAGGTCCCTCTCTGTTTGGGAGCTCTCCAGCCACTCCAACCCCAGCCTGTAGCTCTGCATGGGGTTGTTGTTGTTGCCAAAGTGCAGCACCCGGCACTTGGACTTGTTGAATTCCATCCCACTGGACTCCGCCCATCTGTCCAGTCGGTCGAGGTCCCTCTGCAGAGCCCTTCAACCCTCTAACTGACCAACATCTGCTCCCAACTTGGTGTCATCTGCAAATTTGCTGATGACTGTCTCAATCCCCTCATCCAGATCGTCAATGAAGATATTAAAGAGGATGGGGCCCAGCACTGATCCCTGGGGGACAGCACTGCTGACTGGCCACCAGCTGGATGTGGCACCATTCACCACCACTCTCTGGGCTCAGCCCTCCAGCCAGTTCCTAACCCAGTGCAGAGTGTTGCTGCCCAAGCCACGAGCTGCCAGCTTAGCCAGCAGTTTACTGTGGGGGACCGTGTCAAAGGCCTTGCAGAAGTCCAGGTAGACCACATCCACAGCCTTCCCCACATCCACCAGGCAGGTCACCTGATGATAGAAGGAGATCAGGTTGGAGAGGCAGGACCTGCTCTTCCTAAATCCATGCTGGCTGGGCCTGATCCCTTGGCCATCCTGGAAGTGCTGTGTGATTGCACTCAAAATGACCTCTTCCATAATCTTGCCTGGCACTGAGGTCAGGCTGACAGGTCTGGAACTCTCTGGTTCCTCTTTTTGGCCCTTCTTGTGGATGGGCATCACATTAGCCAGCTTCCAGTCATCTGGGAGCTCTCCAGTGAGCCAAGACTGTTGAAAAATGATGGAGAGTGGCGTGGCCAGCTCATCTGGCAGCTGTCTCAGCACCCTAGGATGGATGCCATCTGGTCCCATGGACTTGTGGGGATCCAAGCAGCTAAGGAGGTGTATAACTACTTCCTCCTGAATCTCAGGGGAACTATACTGCTCACTGACTCCATCTGCCAGCTCAAGAGGCCACTTGTCCTGCAGACAACCTACCTTGCCATTAAAAATGGAGGGAAAAAAGGTGTTAAGTACCTCTGCCTTTTCCTCATCTTCAGTTACAATATTTCCTCCATGGCTACCAAGGATTGGAGGTTTTCCTTGCCCCTCCTCTTGCCATGAATGTATTTATAAAACGAGGACTTTTTGTTGTCCTTCACAGCAGAGGCCAGTCTAAGCTCTAAATGGGTTTTTGCCTCTCTAATTTTTTTTTTTTTTTGCCTGACCTAGCAACATCCTTAAATGTTTCATGGGTTACCTCACCTTTCTTCCAAAGATGATACACCCTCTATTTTTCCCTTAATTCACCCAGAAGTTCATTGCCCACCTAGGCTGGCCGTCTGCCCCGGCAGCTCATCTTCCTGCACATAGGCACAGCCTGTTCCTGCGCCTTCAAGAGTTCTTTCTTGAAGTAGGTCCAGCCCTCCTGGACCCTTTGGTTTTTAAGGGCTGTTTCCCAAGGTACTTTCTGCGTCAGTTCCTTTAGTAACCTGGTCTGCCCTCCGGAAGTCCAGAGTGGAGGTTTTGTTGCTTTCCCTCTTAGCTTGACTGCCTATTGAAAACTCAATTATCTCATGGTCACTGGACCCCAGACAGCCTCCAACCACCACATCTGCCACCACCCCCTCTCTGTTTGTAAAAAGGAGGTCAAGCAAAGCCTTCCCCTGGTAGGCTGACACAGCAGCTAGGATAAGAATCTATCTTCCATACATTCTAAGAACTTTGTTGACTGCCTCCTCTCTGCCGTGTTAAGTTCCCAGCAGATATCAGGCAGGTTAAAGTCACCCATAAGAACAAGGTTAGGTGATCTTGAGACATCCTCTGGCTGCCTATAGAATAATTCATCAACCTCTTCATCCTGGTTGGGTGGTCTATAACAGACTCCAACCAGGGTGTCAGACTTGTTGGTCATCCCTCTAATTTTCACCCACAGGCACCCAACCTGGTCATCCTTGATCTCTAGTTCCATGGCATCTAGAAACTCCCTGATATGCAGGGCCACCCCTCCACCCCTTCATCCTCACCTGTCTCTCCTAAAGAGCCTGTAGCCATCAATTGCAGTGCTCCAGTCATGTGAATCATTCCACCTCTCATGGCAACTACATCATAACTTTCCTGCTGTAACAATGCTTCCTGCTCCTCTTGTTTGTTACCCATACTGCGTGCATTAGTGCACATACACTTCATCTGGGCTGCTGGTTTCACCCCTGATTCCAGTTTACCACCCTCAGGCTCCTGTCTGGGGGGACTGGTTTCAGCCCCTTGCCCCTTCAAATCTAGTTCAAAGCCCTGTCGATGAGACCTGCCAACTCCCTTCCTGGAACCCTTTTCCCTCTGGGGGATAGGCTGCTCTCATGTGCTAGGATCTTTCTCCCCCCTCAGGGAGAGATTTACTCCATCTGTTGCTGGCTGACTTGGTGCCATAGGAAGTTCCCCAAGATCGAACCCCCAAAATTCTGTTGGTGGCACCAGCCTCTGAGCCACTTGCTAATTACAGCTGCTTTCCTGTTCCTTTCAGTATTGCTTCCTGCAGCTAAGGGTATTGATGAAAAAATTACCTGTGCCCCTGACCCCTCAACCAGTTCTCTGAAAGCCTTTAAGTCCTTTTTGATTGCCTTTGGACCTCTGGTTTCAACATCATCACTCCACACCTGCGTAACTATCAAGGGATATTAATCAGAGGACTGTACCAGACTAGGCAGCCTTCTGGTAACATCTCTGACCCAGGCCCCAGGGAGGCAGCAGACTTCCCTGTGGGAGGGATCTGGCTGACATATGGTGCCCTCTGTTCCCCTCAGGAGGGAATCACCAATGACAATTACCCTGCTCTTTTTTTTTAAGGGAACAAGTCCTGATGTGGGGGGCAGGCTTTGCCTTTAGGCAACACCTCAGATGGTGTCTCTTCTGTCATCTCATTCACCTCACCCTCAACTTCCAGTGCTCCATATTTGTTTTGCAAGGGCAGCTGGGAAGGTGAGGTGAGCTGTGAGGGGTTTACTTTGTGTCTCCTAACAGGGACCTGTGTCCATTTCCTGCTGCATCTTGGTAATAGAGGTGAAACACAGGACAATCCTTTTCAAAATAAATGCCTGCACCAATGTCAAAATAAGATCCTAAGGCAGCTGCAATGAATCTGATCCACAGGAACTTGCTGCTGCCCTGGATGTTTCAGCACCTCTTTGTGACCTGCCTGGGGGACCCCAGTTTTCTGAGAATAGGGGACAGAGAGGGCCCCATGGCAGCACTGTGCTCTGGCAATGTTTTAGCAAGGGCATCTTGGCCAGCCTTGAGCACTGCGTAGTTGTGCCTGGACCCTTCCAAACTCTTCCTATTCTCTATCAGTCCTGGTGTCTGTATCTGCCATTTCAATATAAGCCAGGGCTTGCTGGAATACAGAGACTGATGCTTCCATTCTCCAGAAAGTTGATTTAACACAAGTTTTTTCCCCTCCCCTGTTTGACAGCTTCCTGTTGGAAGGTTGGAGGGGCTGCTCTGTAAACTGGAGAAGTGAGCCTGGAAAGAGGCACATTTACTGGAGCTCTCTCAGCAGTGCTGACACCTACCAGCACTAACACAGTCCTGACCTTGTGGCAATACCTTTGAAGCACTATGAGCACCACAGGTGGAAGCTGAATCAGAGGCTCCTTCCGTTCCCCTTGCCACCAGCAGCCTCCTGTGTTGAACTTAGTGACTCCACTAAATTTGCAGACGACACCAAGCTGGGGGCAGGTGTTGATCTGCTGGAGGGCAGAGAGGCTTTGCAGAGGGACCTCGACGGGCTGGACAGATGGGCAGAGTCCAATGGCATGAGATTTAACACATCCAAGTGCCGGGTTCTGCACATTGGCCACAACAACCCCATGCAGTGCTACAGGCTGGGGTCAGAATGGCTGGAGATCGGCCAGGCAGAGAGGGACCTGGGGGTGCTGGTTGATGGGAAGCTGAACATGAGCCTGCAGTGTGCCCAGGCAGGCAAGAAGACCAATGGCATCCTGGCTTGCATCAGGAACAGGGTGGCCAGCAGGAGCAGGGAGGTCATTCTGCCCCTGTACACTGCACTGGTTAGGCTGCACCTTGAGTCTTGTGTCCAGTTCTGGGCCCCTCAGTTTAGGAAAGATGTTGTCTTGCTGGAATGTGTCCAGAGAAGGGCAACAAAGCTGGTGAGGGGTTTGGAACACAAGCCCTATGAAGAAAGGCTGAGGGAGCTGGGGTTGCTTAGCCTGGAGAAGAGGAGACTGAGGGGTGACCTTATTGCTCTCTACAACTACCTGAAGGGAGGTTGTAGCCAGGCAGAGGTTGGCCTCTTCTCCCAGGCAGCCAGTGCCAGAACAAGAGGACACAGTCTCAGGCTGCACCACGGGAGGTTTAGGCTGGATGTTAGGAAGAAGTTCTATACAGTGAGAGTGATTGCCCATTGGAATGTGCTGCCTGTGGAGGCGGTGGAGTCACCTTTATTGGAGGTGTTCAGGAGGAGACTTGATAGGGTGCTTGGTTGCATGGTTTAGTTGAGTAGGTGGGTTGGATGATAGGTTGGACATGATGATCTTGAAGGTCTCTTTCTAAGAAGGACATTGAGAGACTTGAACGTGTCCAGAGAAGGGCAACAAGGCTGGTGAGAGGCCTTGAGCACAAGCCCTATGAGGAGAGGCTGAGGGAGCTGGGGCTGTTTAGCCTGGAGAAGAGGAGGCTCAGGGGCGACCTCATTGCTCTCTACAACTACCTGAAGGGTGGTTGTAGCCAGGAAGGGGTTGGCCTCTTCTCCCTAGCAACCAGCACCAGAACAAGGGGACACAGTCTCAAGCTGCACCAGGGGAAGTTTAGGCTCGAGGTGAGGAGAAAGTTCTTCACTGAGAGAGTGATTCGTCATTGGAATGGGCTGCCTGGGGAGGTGGTTGAGTCTCCATCCCTGGAGGCGTTCAGGAGGGGACTGGATGTGGCACTTGGTGCCATGGTCTAGTTGTGAGGTTGTGGTTACAGGTTGGACTCGATGATCTTCAAGGTCTCTTCCAACCTTGGTAATTCTATTCTATTCTATTCTATTCTATTCTATTCTATTCTATTCTATTCTATTCTATTCTATTCTATTCTATTCTATTCTATTCTATTCAACCTGGTTTATTCTATTTTATTCTATTCTCTAATATCTCTGATCAGATGATTGCTGCTGATTATTTTCATGGAGGATTTGCCCTCAAGAGGAGACAGTGGCTAAACAATGATTAGAACAGAATAGAATAGAATAGAATAGAATAGAATAGAATAGAATAGAATAGAATAGAATAGAATAGAATAGACCAGACCAGACCAGGTTGGAAGAGACCTTCAAGATCATCGTGTCCAACCTATCATCCAACATCACCTAATCAACTAAACCATGCAACCAAGCACCCTATCAAGTCTCCTCCTGAACACCTCCGGTGATGGCGACTCCACCACCTCTCTGGGCAGCCCATTCCAATGGCCAATCACTCTCTCTGTGTAGAACTTCTTCCTAGTCCTAGCACCACCTCCTGGTCTCCAAGCTGGCGACACATGGGTTTGATGGATGGACCACTAGATGGATAAAGAACTGTCTTGATGGCCGCACCCAAAGAGTGGCTGTCAACGGGTCCATGTCCCAATGGAGGCCAGTGACAAGCAGAGTCCCTCAGGGATCAGTCCTGGGACCTGTCTTGTTCAACATCTTTGTGGGTGACATGGACAGTGGCATTGAATGCACCCTCAGCAAGTTTGCTGATGACACCAAGCTGTGTGGTGCAGCGGACACGCTGGAGGGAAGGGATGCCATCCAGAGGGACCTGGACAGGCTGGAGAGGTGGGCACAAGCCAACCTCATGAGCTTCAACAAGACCAAGTGCAGGGTCCTGCATCTGGGTTGAGGCAATCCCAGGCACAAATCCAGGCTGGGCAGTGACTGGCTGGAGAGCAGCCCTGAGGAGAGAGACTTGGGGGTGCTGGTGGACGAGAAGCTCAACAGGAGCTCTCAATGTGCGCTTGCAGCCCGGAAAGCCAATCAGATCCTGGGCTGCATCAGGAGAAGTGTGACCAGCAGGTCAAGGGAGGTGCTTCTCCCCCTCTACTCAGCTCTGGTGAGACCCTACCTGGAGTACTGCGTCCAGTTCTGGAGCCCCTATTACAGGAGGGATGTGGACGTGCTGGAGCGTGTCCAGAGAAGGGCCACGAGGATGATCAGAGGGCTGGAGCACCTCTCCTATGAGGACAGACTGAAGGAGTTGGGGCTGTTCAGTCTGGAGAAGAGAAGGCTCCGAGGTGACCTCATTATGGCCTTCCAGTATCTGAAGGTTGGCCTACAGGAAGGCTGGGGAGGGACTTCTCAGGATCTCAGGTAGTGATAGGACTAGGGGGAACGGAATGAAGCTGGAAATGGGGAGATTCAGGCTAGATGTGAGGAAGAAGTTCTTCACCATGAGAGTGGTGAAGGCCTGGAATGGGTTATCCAGGGAGGTGGTTGAGGCCCAGTCCCTGGAGGTGTTTAAGACCAGGCTGGATGAGGCTCTGGCCAGCGTGATCTAGTGTAGGGTGTCCCTGCCCATGGCAGGGGGCTTGGAACTAGATGATCCTTGTGGTCCCTTCCAACTCTGACTGATTCTATGATTCTATGATTCTATGATGCTTGTCCAGACAATAGCTGATGTGCCTTGGGCAGAGCCACTGGAAGGACTCTTGGAAGGTGCAAAGATAACATTGCTCACGGGACTGAAGTTGGCCTACAACAATGGCCCAAGGGCCCAGCATTCCACACCTTCAGGACAAGATCATTTCCAGCCATCAGATACCCCAGGAAAGGACAATGGTTCCTGATGTGAAAAGAGTGCGTGGGTAGGTAGATGGAGCAGGAGGAGGCGGAGGCCTTCCCCCTCTCCATCCAGTTGCTGCCCAAACTCACCTGAGCACACAGAAAGATTTCCTGGGGAACGATACCTGGACCTAAAGATGATTTCCCAGAACGATATCCTGGGGAACAACACCTGGACACTTGCCTAAGGGCTAAAAAACTGTATAAAAGACTGGAGCAGCTACTGGCTTTTGGGAGGAGAAAACTGGAGAAGCAAGATGCAGAAGAAAGAAGACGGCAGCACATGCTGGAAACATCACGGGGCCAGCACAATGAATCTTGGACTCTCCGTGCCCTAAGTTCCGGCTGCTGCAACTCATGGAGCTGAAGAAGCTGCCCAGAGGACCTCATCCCTTCTACAGCCAAAGCCTCAACACCCTTCCTCTACAGACCCAACATCTCCTGCAGCACTGTTTCTCTACAGACCCAACATCTCCTGCAGCACTGTTTCTCTACAGACCCAACATCTCCTGCAGCACCTATCCTCCACAGACTCAAACTGTCTTGGGGGGTGAGGGGTGTGGTAATATAATTCTTTCCCTCTTCTCCCTTTCTTCTATTCTCTCTCTCTCCCCTTCTGATCCCTCCACTTTATTTATGTCCATCCACCTTATTTATGTAATCAATAGTCTAGCTGTTGATATTTTGGCCTCGTTTGTGCCTCTAATTTCACAACACGGGAATATTCATAAAAAACCTGAATCTCTTTCCCTCTCCGGATTGAGACAGACCTCCACTTTGCTACAACCCCCTTTTAGGTAGATGTAGAGTGAGAAGACCTCCACAGAGACTCTTTTTCTCCAGGCTAAACAACCCCAGTTCCCACAGCTGTTCCTCAGAAGACATGTTCTCCAGACCCTTCACAAGTTTCCGTGCCCTTCTTTTGGACATGCTCTAGCACCTCCACATCCTTCTTTTAGTGAGGGACCTAAAACCAAGCGCAGTATTTTATACAGAACGATACAAGTGTTGAGTACAGCAGCATAATCACTTCCCTAATCCTGCTGTCTCTACTACTTCTGATGCAATCTGGGATGCTGTTGACCTTAGCCACTTGAACACACTGCTGACTCACACAGCTGCTGACTAGCATCCCTTCTTAGGCCCATTTCTGTCAGGCAGTTTAAAGCCACTCCTCCCCAGGCCTCTCTTCCCCAGGTATTCTTCCCCAAATGTTGCATGGTGTTGTTGAGTCCCAAATGCAGGACTCAGCATGTGACCTTGCTGAATTCATACAAATGGCCTCAGCCCATCTATCAAACTTGTCCTGATCTCTCTGTAGATCCTCCCCTACCTTCATGTGGATCAATATTCCCATGTAACTTAGTGTCATTGACAAAGTTACTGAGGGTGCATTCAATCTCCTCTTCCAGATCACTGATAGGTATTATACTGAACTGGCCCCAGTACTGATCCCTGGGAAACATTGCTTTTGACTGGTTGCCAACTGGATTTACATTTACCACCACTCTTTGAGCCCAGCCATCCAGCCATTCTTTTACCCAGCAAAGTGTTCATGCATCCAATCCGTGAACAGCCAGTTTCTCCAGGATGATGTTGTGGAAGAGTGACAAAGACTTTACTAAAGTCCAGGTAAACAACATCCACAGCCTTTCCCTCATTCAGTGAGCTATTCATCGTGTCATAGAAGGAGATCAGGTTAATTAAAGCAGGATCTGCCTTTCATGAACACATGGTGATGGGGCCTGATCATCAGCTTGTCTTGCACATGCTGCGTAATGGCAATCAAGATACTCCAAGGTCACACTGACAGATTGGTCAGATTCTTTTTCTGGCCTTTGTAGATGGGCATCGCATTTGCTAAGCTCCAGTGAACTGGGAGTTTTCCTGTAAGCTAGGACTGCTTGTAAATGATGGAAGGTGGTTTGCTGAATGTTTCTGACAGTTCCTTCAGTCCCTTGGGTGGATCCCATTCTGCCCCATAGACTTACATGCATATAAGTAGCATAGTAGGTCACTGATTTTTTTCATCTTGGATAATGGGGACTTCTCTCTGCCTTTTCACAGTATCAGAGTATCACAGTATCACCAAGGTTGGAAGAGACCTTGAAGATCATCAAGTCCAACCTGTCACCACAGACCCCACGACTAGACCATGGCACAAAGTGCCATGTCCACTCCCCCTCTTGAACACCTCTAGGGATGGTGACTCCACCACCTCCCTGGGCAGCCCATTCCAATGATGAATCACTCTCTTGGTGAAGAACTTTCTCCTCACCTCGAGCCTAAACTTCCCCTGGTGCAGCTTGAGACTGTGTCCCCTTGTTCTGGTGCTGGTTGCTAGGGAGAAGAGGCCAACCCCTTCCTGGCTACAACCACCTTTCAGGTAGTTGTAGAGAGCAGTGAGGCTGCCCCTGAGCCTCTTCTCCAGGCTAAACAGCCCCAGCTCCCTCAGCTTCTCCTCATAGGGCTTGTGCTCAAGGCCTCTCACCAGCCTTGTTGCCCTTCTCTGGACATGTTCAAGTGTCTCGATGTCCTTCTTAAACTGAGGGGCCCAGAACTGGACACAGGACTCAAGGTGTGGCCTAACCAAAGCAGAGTACAGGGGCACAATGACCTCCCTGCTCCTGCTGGCCACACTATTCCTAATGCAGGCCAGGATGCTGTTGGCTTTCTTGGCCACCTGGGCACACTGCTGGCTAAGCTGTGTTACGAACATTGGTTGACAAAGTCTCCTGGGAGGCAGTCCTGAAGGCCAAAGGATTCCAGGAAGGCTTGAAGGAAATCTTTAAGGAGCAGGAGTACGTCTTCCCAGTTTGCTGTAAAATGAGCTGTCCTGCAGATCAGGGTCTGGGTATTCATAGGATGCCTGGTCTTACTGTTAAAGACTGAGGCAAAGATGTTAAGAACCTCAGCCTTTTCTTCATCCTTGGTCACTATGTTTTGTGTCACATCCAATAAAAAAGTTGAGATTCCTCTTAGCCCTCTTTTTGCTGTTAATGTGTTTATAAAACATTTTTTATCGTCTTCTATGGCAGCAGCCAGATTAATTTCTATCCAGCTGTTAGCCTTCCTAATTTTCATCCTGCATAGCCTCATGACACCTCCGTAGTCTTCTTGAGTGACCTGTCTCTTCTTCCATAGGCCATTATTTTTCCTCTTTTACCTGAGTTCCAGCTAAAGCTCTTTGTTCAGCCAGGCTGGTCTTCCTTGCTAGCTCATTGTGGTGGGTTGAAAATTACCCCCTGCCAACATTAAATTTGCCAGACCAGCACAGGTGGAAGCAAATGAAAGCTGTATTTACGAGCAAAACTACAATCTACAATGAAATGCAATGAATATGTACAAACATACAATATTTACAGGTATTTACAATTAATAAACAGCACAAGGACCCCCATGGCCAAAGACCAGGGAAGCTAATGGCTTCTCCCTCCCTGCTCCCCCTTGCCCTTCCTGTACACAAAAAGGACAAGAGAAAGGAGCAGAGAGACATTAGTCTTAGCCAAAACAATGCAGCCAAGATCAAGCAGAAGCCACTTAGTATCTCCCAGCCCAGAGAAGCAAGAAGAGAAATTGTTTACATTATTAGCTTAAGTCTGTTATCATTCCAATGCAATTTTTAGAATTATCATTACTTTCCTTTTTACACCCAATAGTGATTTATTTACATATTACTACATTCTGTTCAAGATATGCGAAAAATTTTAAAGGCATAGCCTAAAATTACCACATTCATCTTACAGCAAACTGGGCAAGACCTGCTTCTGTGCCCTAAAGCTTTCCTTCTTGAAGAATGTCCAACCTTCTTGGACTCCTTTGACCTTCAGGACTGCCTCCCATGGGTCTCTGTCAAACCATCTTATAAACAGGTCAAAATCTGCCCTCCATAAGTCCAAGGTGGCACTTCTATTAACCATTCTTCTTATTTCCCCAAGAATCACTCTACCACTTTGTGAAAACTATGCTCAAGACAGCCTCCAACCATCACATCACCCATAAATCCTTCTCTGCACATGAACAACACGTTTAGCAGGGAGTGATCCTAGCTGATTCATTCACCAGCTGTGTCAGGATGTTCTCTCCCACGCAGCCCAGGAATCTCTTGAACAGTTACCTCTCTCTATATTGTATTTCCTGCAGACATCTGGTGAGTTAAGAACAAGGGCTTGTGATTGGGACTATCCCACAAACACTGATGTGCTTCCCTCAGGCCTTTCTCTCTTAAAGCTGGTTTTATTCTTTTTTCCTTTTCAAGTCTTGCTTAATCTCTTTCAACAATCCCTGTCAACCCTTGGGCAAAAGGAGACATCATTTGAGAGAGGTGTACCATGTTTGTCCCCAGAAGTCCTGGTAGGTAAACACACTCGTGACCAAATATCTGGAGTCCTGCTGGTGACACCAGTCTTGGAGTCAGGTATTGATCTGATGGGTCTTCATGTTTTTCCCACATTATTCCCTGCAACTTGAAGTTATAGAGGATAACATTGCTTGTGCCATGATCCCTTAATCAGTTGACCCAAGGCCCTGAAGTCTTTATTAATTGCCCTCAGATTTCTTGTTGCTGCGTTATCACCACCTACCTAAAAAATCAGTTAAAGCTCTGCCCTGGCCCAAGGGAGGCAGCAGAATTCCCTAAGAAATGGCTCTCATCTGCATACCAAGCTCTCTGTTCCCTTCAGTATGGTATCACCTATGACAATCACTTGTCTTTATCCATTTGCGATAGTAGTTTCGATGCAGGGCATAGGCCAATTTAAGCTTGGCAATGCTTCCAAGCTATATGACCTGTTGTCATTTTTGCTAGGTTCCCCTTACAAAGCCTCATAATTGTTATGCAAGGGCAGCTGGGAATGTGCGTTGTTGCTGAGGGGAAGTGATTGCTGCAGTAGGCAGGAACTTGCCAGCATTGTTTCCTCTCCTTCAGGTTACTATATTGGATGGAAAGAGCATAGGGAATTCTCAGTATTATCTGTCTTCTCTGCTTTTTGGGCCCATTTCAGGGAAGGTAGGTTCCAGTAAGTGATCTCTGATCTCCCTCTTGTATTCTATGATGCTTCTCAAACTATTCACATCTTGGCTGAGCTCTGTTCCTAAGCAGAGGATTTTCTCCACCTGAGTGCACATCCCACAGGTGTGGTCAATTCTGCTGTCCTCTGCTGGTGTAAGAGCAGGGCACACCCTGAAGCCTAACACCTGGGTGGCTGAGGTCCTGTACCATCAAGATTTGGCATGACATGTTGTTCAACTATTTTTAGAGGATACAGGTTGTTTCCCAAAAAATTGTGTCTAATGCCCCAAAGTCCTCTTTTATTTCCTGCAGACTCCTCACATGCTCTTCTCTTCTATCAAGGAGGGCATAAAAGGGCTTTTTAGAACTTGGCCTGAGATTTCTGCAGATAAGATATCTACTGGTGTCTTAGGGCTTTTTGCTTGAATACAAAGGGCAATGTTTCAATTTTAAAGTCACAAAAAGAAAATTAAAAAAACCCCACATCTAAATATTTGTGTCAAAATTTGAAAAATATACTGCCAGAAACTGCTCAGAAGTAAAACTCTGTCCTAAGAGCAACCCATGTCTTTCTGACTTTGGTTGGTGTTGCTCTCTTTTTATCCAAACTGAAGTGCTGGCAAGTAAAATGCTGCTCCATTTAATCAGCTGAACTCTAATGCTTTCTTTCAGCCACAAGGAGCTATTCCAATTAAATAAAGGAAGAGGAGAAATATTGAATCTGAGAGCATTTTTGTAAACAATTACATCTAAACACAAAATAACTGGTGACTGAGACAAGCAGAGCAGACTTATCTGAAAGATAAAGAGCAAATAATTAGAGGTGCATGGTACAAATGCCCTCAGAAGTAATAGCCCCAGCCTGTATCCCTCAACAAGTTTCAGTGCAAAGCTTCCTATAAGATCACACATTAATGTGTGTTTCTGGGGCTACAGAGACAAATTCTGTGGACTGTGACTCAATGCTCAGGATATTTTGTTCACCAGTTTATTAACTTCCTGATTCAAGACCTGGGCTTCAGTATGTGCAAAATTCAGCCTTTTTTGTTTGTAGGTCTTGACTGAGTACAAGGCAAACAGCAGTTTCATCTCATGTGAATGGAGGTACTATCAATTTATCTGTCTGTCAGAGAAATGCACAAACTCAACCCTGGCTGAGCTGTGGAGAGCAAGACTGGGGTGCACAACTCCTATAACGGATAGATGCCTGCCTCCCTGCCTTCCCTATGGAGAACTGCAACCTCTTTTTGGGTTGTGTGCAAGGTGTTGGGGCAACAACCATGCCATGGGTTGTTTTTATGACCCAGGTTTATTTCTCAGGAGGTTTACATGCTTGAAGCTCTGCTAGCATGGAATGGTAAAAGTCTGCTCTGCACAACTGTTAAATAGTTTTGAAAGGAAGGGTTCACATTGACAACAATGGCACAAATATTTAGTTTTGTTCGATTGTCCAGCCTAGACAATTGGAAGTGCTTCTGTTGATTGCCCTTTACAGTTTCCCAGTTCATGCTTTGCTGATGGAGGTGATGTTTCAGGGTGGCTTGGCTGGTTTGGGGTTTTTTATGTTGGTGGTGGGTTGTTTTTTTTTGTCTGTTTTTGTTTTTGAGTTGACACAGCAAGCTGACAAAATTAATCACATAATTCCTAGGAAAACAATGTCACCAGAATCTCAAGAACTTCCAGAGGGCTGCAGAGGTCTGATCTCAGAAGGTCCATTTGAACACAATCCTCAAAAGCTCTTGCGAACAAAAAAGAAGGTTTTGTAGGCACAGGCATAAATTTTCCAGAAAACAGTTAACAGACACTGTATGCAAAGTTTGATGTTGACTCAGCACTTTCATCAGCTTTTAATGTGATTTCTTGGAGCACTTACTCTCTCTGAGCTGTTGAATAAGTTATCTTCTGAGAACTGCACATTTGCCCTTGCTTTGAACTCCTCAGTTGAATTTCATGAAATGCTAATGGTATGCAGTGCAGAGGGCTTAACAAAAAAAAGGGCACCATCACAGCTGCAGAGCTTGTATTTCTGCCAAACATATTTAGCTTAAAATAGCATTTGCCATGTTTCATATCCAGGAGTATAACCCAGCAATAACAGGTTTGTGAATAGAGCTGGAAAAGAAAGATATGTGATCCTGAGTTGAACAGAAAGGTCTGCAGCCTTCTGTTACAGCCTCTTATTCAATTATCTATTTCAGAGCAACTTGAACAGAAAGAGTTGAATTAAAATGCAGCAAGGGAACATCTATGCTACCATAATATTTAGGCAGGGTATTTTTATTCAATTGTCAGTTTTGGATTCCTGGAAAAATATAATTTACAGGAAATTTTCCAAAACATTACTTTTACTATAATGAATTGTTTTCCTTATAATGAATCCAGATTAATCTGTTTCTTTTCCAGAGGAACCCTGGATATTAGTGAAACTTCTGTGATTTGAAAAAAAGGGGCAGTGGAGCAGCTTCCCTGCTTCTCTGGCAACCCAGAGAGGATATAAGGGGGATTTCTGTGCTATTTTCTACTTGTAAATATCTGTATAATATTGTAAATACTGTATATTTTGCACATATTCATTGCATTCTATTGTAGAGTGTAGCTTTTGCTTGTAAATACAGCTTCCATTTGCTTCCAACTGGGTTAGTTGTGCTTAGTTAATGTGAATTGGAAACTTCAACCCACCACAGGTATGTAATTGTTTCAGCATTTCTTAAAACCAAGCCAACACCCAAAACTTTAAATGTAATTTTCCTGATTCATTAGCTTTCTTGGAATGAAAGCTAATGCTGTAATTACAGCTTCATTCCAAACCTTGATCACAGTGACAGTAAGTGTTCTCTAATAACTAAAGCTTGTTCAGCCCTTCTGTGAACACTGTTCATTGATATTTTTACCTGTTTTTGTTCATAAATTGTTTGCAAGCAAGCTTATGCTTCTTGTGCTATGGTTATCAGTGGAGAGGTCAGAAGGAGCTTACATTAATGTGGGACTTTCAGACCATGGGCTCTCTGGGGCTTGCCTATCTTCCCTCTACAGCCTTTGCAGGGAGTATGTGTGGTCAGTTAACCTCAATGCTGGAGTTCAGAGTGCTTGCAGCGGTGCTTATCCTGAACAGGCCTCTGCTGAAGTTCCATAGTATGCTTACTAACAATGAGTAGCAAATGTTTTTGTTAGTGTCAGGATTCCACCTTTATTTTATTCTGGGTTTTTTTGGGGGTTGTTTGTTTATGTTGTTGAATAGACTTTTTTCAATGTGCTTGAATAGAGAATTCAAGCTGGGATGTGCCAGAGAAGGAGCAAGTAGCAGCTCAGCGCAGAGAGCACCCAACATCCTGTGGCATGGGTGTACAGCGGCAGTGACCCCTATCTCATAAAGGCGAGGAAAACTGAGCATGCTGCAAGGTGCTACCAAGCATAAGCTGTTGCCCTGTGAAATGTGTGGAAGGGCAATGAAGATGATCAGAGGGCTGGAGCACCTCTCCTAATGAGGACAGACTGAGAGAGTTGGGGCTATTCAGTCTGAGGAAGAGAAGGCTCCAAGGAGACCTTATGGTGGCCTTCCAGTATCTTAAGAGAGCCTACAAAAAAGTTGGTGAGGGACTTTTTAGGGTGTCAGGTAATGATAGGACTAGGGGGAATGGAATAAAAATAGAAATGGGTAGATTCAAATTGGATGTTAGGAAGAAGTTCTTTCCCATGTGGTGAGACACTGGAACAGGTTGCCCAGGTTGGTGATACAAGCCCCAGCCCTGGAGATTCTTAAGGCCAGGCTGGAGGTGGATCTGAGCAACGTGATCCAGTGTGAGGTGTCCCTGCCCATGGTGGAGGAGTTGGAAGTAGATGATCCTTGAGGTCCCTTCCAACCCTAATAATTCTATGATTCCATGACATGCTGTTAGAGGCACACCAGCATGCTGCATCCTGCTCGCTCTGATCTGGTGATACCCTGCAGACAAGCAGCAGGCAAAAGCAGCAGCCTTATCACCGTCTCTAAGCTGGGGACACTGGATTAAATCCTAGTGTCCCAGACAGTATCTTAATGATGAGACAGGCCTTGTTTTTGCAAAGTGGTGAACAGCTGTTTCAAACTGGATTTCCAGAAGGAGCTTCTTCAGTGGGTATGTGTCACAAGAGGTAAGGGCTCAAGATAAAAGGAGAAAACATGTAGGAAGGATGAGTGCAAAAGCGGTTTCCTCATGTTTTGGCTAAAGTCTCTACCTTCATTTATTGAAGTGGAGCAAATAATTTGAGATGCTCTTCTCCTTTGAGCTTTCTGAACTCTTCCTGTTTTTCCTTTTCTTGGCCCTTGCTTCACATACTGCCTGCCTATCCTATAGTTCAGTGGAAAAATCCTATTGGAAGCATACAGATTACCTAGAAATTAAATCAGATACTGTCAAGCTGCTACTTTTCCATCTCAATTATGCAAAATGGAATTAAAAGTACCTTAGAATAAGACCCTTGCTGTTTTATGAACTCCACATCACACCAAGAATATTCTACTTGGTGACCTTTATCTGCACATAGTTACAGTCTGAGGCATACTTAAATCCTTTGCTAAACTATTCCTAGTGTTATTCCATGGTAATCTTAAATACCTAGGTATTATTGGAGATTATTGCTGTATTTTCAGGGAAGAGCAGCTAGATGTGTAAGTAATTCTGTACTGTGATACATTATAATCTTTGATAAGTCTGATTTCTTAGGCAAAGACTAAAATTGTCATGTTAGATAGTGTAGAGACAGATCTATAATTATTCTTTAAAACTTCAAAAAAATTATGAAGTGCAACAAAAATTTAAATCCATGCTCTCTTATGCTAAAGTTCACTGTGTATTTTAAGTAATTTTGTGATCCTATTAAATGATCACACTCCTGGAGTAAACTTCTTAATGGAACTGTTATACAACTGCCCTAGTTATTTTGACGTCTGGTAGTAGATGTGGAAGTATGTAGTTTCTGTCTAGGACTGATAAACACAACGGCATGTTGTAAGCCAAAAAGGTCTTACAGAAATCGTGTAAAAAAATCTGTTTAGGCTCTTTTCACAGCATTTATTGAGTCTGTGTCACATAGTTCCCTCTTTGCTTGCCTTTTTTTTTTTTTTTTAATTAGTTCCCCTTAGTGTTAAGTATCTTCCAATACTGACGCTGTTGTTTGTTCCTTTCTGGTTTGTACTTGGTTTTGCTTTTGTGTAACCAAATAACTTTAAACCATAGGGTTTCATTTGAGTTGAAATATAACAAATGGAGGTGAGAATCTTATAGTCACAAAGTGATGAAAAGAGTGAGTTTTGTCAAGAAGTGTCTCTAAAGCTGCAGCAGCTATGAACCACCTGCTGCCGGTGAGGGACCTTCTGTTAAAAAAGATCCTTCTGAGGATGGAGATGAGGTTTGTCTTAAAGACATAACTGAATTATTGAGACCATCACTGGATAGTGGAGATGCAGGACAGGATACAGGTTCTGGTAGGCAGCAGGTAATGGAGGTGCTTCTGACCTTAAGGAAGTCCTCAGGAGAGTGGCAGCAGGAGCCTGGGGACAGCAACTACAGGAAGATGAGACAGAGGAGGAACAGGAAGATGGCATCCAAGCAGTAAACGCCCCCAGACAGGAGATTAGGCATGTGAAAAAGGACTACATCAGAGCAGAGAATGAGCCAATTCTAACTTGGCTTGGTGGGTGTTTCAATACAGGTGCACCAGCTTTAATAGTGGGAGATAAGTCAGCATCTCAGCGAGGAACTCTCTCAAAAGATATTGGAATAGACAGACATCTAGGCAGATGTCTTGGTAAGGTTTCTCTGTGGACATGCCTTTTACTGGCAGGTCTTATGTGATACCCATCCAGAGATAACCTTCCATGGAACCCTAAGCCTTGGAACACCATGGATGAGGGAATTAAGCATTTGAGAGAGTTTGCTGTGAGAGAGGTGATGTATGGGGACCATGGTACTCTGATGAAATTCCTGTGGGAACAGGTCTTCCTAAAAAGCTCATCAAACTTGCTCCTCCTAATTATGCTACTACTCTGGCAAGCAGAATTCTGACAAGAAATTATGGTGGAGCACTCCGTATGGCTGGCCATTTCACTGACCAAATGAGACAACTGGAGGATAGTCTCACATGTGTTTCTTTGGTGTCAGCCATTGAAACTGTCTGGAAAATTGCGAGTTGCATGAAAGAGCTGAAGGAGGAATTAAAAAACTCCATATCCAAATTGGCAAAAGAGATAATTCCAATTCTTCTTCCTCCAAATGGATACAAGTTTCAGCTGTTAGAAAGAAACATCCTCCAAGGAGGCCATTCCAAAACAGGTCAAACCAAAACAGACAACAGAGGCAATCACGTGGGAGTATTTGGATGACTCTGTGTGATCAGTTTGGTGAGAACATCAACAGATGGGATGGTCTTTTCAGGAGACTAAGGGAACTGCAGAGTGGCAGAACCCAAGGTGGCAATACCCGAAGGGTAGCTGTTACTTCCTCAGTTTCCCAGAACAACTCTAATAGCTCCCACAGTGATTCCAGCTCTGACACTGGACACTGTGCTGATCGCACATGTGGATGTATTGGATGTTTTCCCCATAATTAGGGGTGCCCTGCCTCCTGCCAGGGGGAGGAGAGGGATGATGGAGATAACAGAATCTATTGGGATGTGTACAACCAGTGGCCTGGGACTTCAAAATTTCAGACGTACAGGGCCTTGGTTGACACAGGAGCTCAGTGCACCATAATACAATACAACACAATACAATACAATACACCAGGTTGGAAGAGACCTTCAAGATCATCGCGTCCAACCCATCAAACAATCCAACCCACCCAACAACTAGACCATACAGCCAAGCACCCCATCAAGTCTTCTCCTGAACACCTCCAGTGAAGGTAACTCCACCACCTCCACGGGTAGCTGATTCCAATGGCCAATCACTCTCTCCGTGTAGAACTTCTTCCTAACATCCAGCCTAAACCTGCCCTGGCGCAGCCTGAGACTGTGTCCTCTTGTTCTGGTGCTGGCTGCCTGGGAGAAGAGGCCAACTTCTGCCTGGCTACAACCTCCCTTCAAGTAGTTGTAGAGAGCAATAAGGTCACCCCTCAGTCTCCTCTTCTCCAGGCTAAGCAACCCCAGCTCCCTCAGCCTTTCCTCATAGGGCTTGTGTTCCAAACCCCTCACCAGCTTTGTTGCCCTTCTCTGGACATGTTCCAGCAACTCAACATCCTTCCTAAACTGAGGGGCCCAGAACTGGACACAGTACTCAAGGTGCGGCCTAACCAGTGCAGTGTACAGGGGCAGAATGACCTCCCTGCTCCTGCTGGCCACACTGTTCCTGATGCAAGCCAGGATGCCATTGGCCTTCTTGGCTGCCTGGGCACACTGCAGGCTCATGTTCAGCCTACTGTCAACCAGTACCCCCAGGTCCCTCTCTGCCTGGCCACTCTCCAGCCACTCTGACCCCAGCCTGTAGCACTGCCTGGGGTTGTTGTGGCCAATGTGCAGAACCCGGCACTTGGATGTGTTAAATCTCATGCCATTGGACTCTGCCCATCTGTCCAGCCTGTCGAGGTCCCTCTGCAAAGCCTCTCTGCCCTCCAGCAAATCAACTGCTGCCCCCAGCTTGGTGTCATCTGCAAATTTACTGATGATGGACTCAATGCCCTCATCCAGATCATCAATAAAGATGTTGAAGAGCATGGGGCCCAGTACTGATCCCTGGGGCACACCACTAGTGACAGGCTGCCAGCTGGATGTGGTGCCATTCACCATTACTCTCTGGGCTCGGCCCTCCAGCCAGTTCCTAACCCAACGCAGTGTGCTCCTGTCCAAGCCATGGGCTGCTAGCTTGGCCAGGAGTTTGCTGTGGGGGACTGTGTCAAAGGCCTTGCTGAGGTCCAGGTAGACCACATCCACAGGCCTCCCCACATCCACCAGGCGGGTCACCTGATCATAGAAGGAGATCAGGTTGGTCAGGCAGGACCTGCCCCTCCTAAATCCATGCTGGCTAGGCCTGAGCCCCTGGTCATCCTGTAAGTGCTGTGTTATCGCACTCGAGTTGACCCGTTCCATAATCTTGCCTGGCACTGAGGTCAGGCTGACAGGCCTATAATTCCCTGGCTCATCCAACCGGCCCTTCTTGTGGATGGGCACCACGTTGGCCAGCTTCCAGTCTTCTGGGACCTGTCCAGTGAGCCAGGACTGCTGAAAAATGATGGAAAGTGGCTTGGACAGCTCATCTGTCAGCAATCTCAGCACCCTAGGATGGATCCCATCCTGTCCCATGGACTAGTGGGGACCCAAGCGGCTCAGTAGATCTCTAACTTCCTCTTGGAGCAGTGGGAAACTATGCAGCTCTCTGGCTCCTTCTGCCAGCTCTGCAGGCCAGCTGTCTGGAAGACGTTCTGCCCTGCTAGTGAAGATTGAGGCAAAGAAGGTGTTAAGTACCTCTGCCTTTTCCTCATTCTTTGTTACAATGTTCTCCTCCGTGTCAACCAAGGAGTGGAGGTTGTCCTTGCCCTTCTTCTTGCTATTGATGTATTTATAGAAGGACTTTTTGTTGTCCTTCACAGCAGAATCCAGTCTAAGTTCTAAATGGGCTTTTGCCTCCCTAATTTTCTTACTACACAACCGAGCAACATCCCAAAACATTCTGTAGGTTGCCTCCCCTTTCTTCCAAAGATGATACACCCTCTTTTTTTCCCTAAGTTCTATTCAAAGTTCATTGCCCATCCAGGCTGGCCGTCTGCCCCGGTGGCTCATCTTCCGGCACACCGGCACAGCCTGTTCTTGCACCTTCAATAGTTCTTCCTTGAAGTAGGTCCAGCTCTCCTGGCCCCCTTTGTTTTTAAGGGCTGATTCCCAAGGAACCTTCTGAATTAGTTCCTTGAGTAGCCTGAAATCCGCCCTCCGGAAGTCCAGAGTGGAGGTCTTCTTGTTCCCCCTCTTGGCTTGGCTGAATACTGAAAACTCTATTATCCCGTGGTCACTGGTGCCTAAACACCCTCCGACCACCACATCACCCACCAGCCCTTCCCTGTTGGTGAAGAGGAGGTCAAGCATAGCCTTACCCCTGGTAGGCTCACGCAGCACCTGGGATAAGAAGCTGTCCTCCATGCACTCTAAGAACCTCCTAGACTGCCTCCTCTCTGCTGTGTTGAGATCCCAACAGATATCAGGCAGGTTGAAGTCACCCATGAGAATGAGGTCAGGTGATCTTGAGACAGCCTTAAGCTGCCTATAGAATGCCTCATCGACATCCTCCTCCTGGTTGGGTGGTCTATAACAGACGCCAACCAGGATGTCTGCCCTGTTGGTTTTCCCTCTAATTCTTACCCACAAGCACTCAACCCGATCATCGCTGATCTCCATCTCAACAGCATCCAGTGCCTCCCTGACGTACAGTGCCACCCCTCCACCCCTTCTTCCTTGCCTGTCTCTCCTGAAGAGCCTGTAGCCGTCAATTGCAGCGCTCCAGTCATGCGAGTCGTCCCACCACGTCTCTGTGATGGCAACTACATCATAACTTTCTTGCTGTAACAAGGCTTCCAGCTCCTCTTGTTTGTTACCCATGCTTCGTGCATTAGTGTACATGCACTGCAGCTGGGCTGCTGGTTTCACCTCTAGGTCTAGCTTATCACCTCCAGACTCCTGCCTGAGGGCACTGGTTTCCGACCCTCCCCCTTCGAAGCTAGTTTAAAGCCCTGTCAATGAGACTTGCTAATTCCCTTCCCAGAATCTCTTTACCTTTGGGGGACAGGCCATTCTCATGTATTGTGACCTTTCCCCTCCTCTGGGACAGATGTACTCCCTCTGTTACCAGCTGACCTGGTGCAGTAGAAAGTTCCCCAAGATCAAAAAACCCAAAATTCATTCGTCTGCACCAGCCCCTAAGCCACTTGTTGACTACAGTGGCTGACCTGTTCCTTATTGTGTTCCCTCCTGCAACTAACAGTATCGATGTAAAAATTATTTGTGCACCTGACCCCTCAACCAGATCTCCCAGGGCCCTGAGGTCATTTTTGATAGCCCTGGGAGGCCTGGTACCAACATCATCATTCCCTAACTGCATGACCAATAAGGGATAATAATCAGAGGGCTGTACCAGACTGGGCAGCCTTCTGGTAACATCTCCAACTTGGACTCCTGCTAGGCTAATAACTTCCCTATGAGATGGGTCTGGCCTACATATGGGACCTTCTGTTCCCCTCAGGAGGGAATCACCAATAACAATTACCCTCCTTTTCTTTTTTAGGGAGCAAGTCCTGATGCCAGGGGAAGGCATTTTAACCTTAGGCTGCGTTGCCTTAGGCTGCTTTACCTTAGGCTGCCATCAAACTATCAGGGATCAGAGCCTATAACTATTCTGGGAGTCACTGGTGGATCTCAAGAGTTGCCTAAGATAGAAGTTGATATAAGTTTAACTGGTAAACAGTGGAAGTAGCATACTGTTGTGACAGGACCTGACGCACCTTGTATTTTGGGAATTGATTTTCTGAGAGAAGGGCATTTCAAGACCCTAAGGGTTACAAATGGGCTTTTGGAGTAGCATCTGTAGAATTTGATGGAGAAAAATTGAAGCTGTCTGTTAGACCTGAGCATTCTGATGAATCTGCACTTGTGGGACAACATGAGATAGAGGATATAAAGTTGCTGGTTGCTTCTCAGACTGTGCATCACAGACAATACAGAACCAGCGGTGATTCTTTGTTACCCATTTAGAATCTGAGTCATCAGTTGGAGAGTGAGAAAGTCATCAGGAAAACTCACTCACCTTTCAACAGTCCAGTGTGGCCTGTGAGAAACCAGAATGGAGACTGGCATCTGACAGTCGACTTCCGTGCCCTGAATGAAGTAACTCCACCTATGAGTGCAGCAGTACCAGACATGATGGAACTCCAGTATGAGCTGGAATCCAAAGAGGCCAAATGGTATGCTACCATAGACATTGCTAATGCTTTCTTCTCTATTCCCATAGCAGATGAATGCAAGCCTCAGTTTGCCTTCACCTGGAGAGGAGTTCAGAACACTTTTAACAGATTGCCAATGGGCTGAGCTGTAGTGGGTTGAGGCAGCCCCCTCCCCACCATGGGCCGAAATAACGACTCTGACAAACAGATTGCAAAAGTGATGGAAAGTTTAAATAACAAGGAGTGAATGTGTACAAAGAACCAGAAGCAGTGACAAAAGAAACCACAAAACAGACCCAGAAACACCCCATCCCCACCTGAGGGTGGGCCCAAGACCCCCAGGGCTCATTCTTCCCCCTCCCCACTAGGCTAGTCTCAGCTGGCCAGGCTTAAGACCGCCTATCCCCTGGCTAGGCCCAAGGCCAGGAGATGTCTCCCCCAGTTACCAGGTGCCGGCGAGGGAAGAAAGAGGCAGTGCCGGACCCTGTGCTGGATTTTATAGCGGTGCAGAAAATTATGGTAGGAGATACCTGGTTTCCTGTGTCCACCCACTGGGCTGGACTTCTGGACACAGGAAGTACACCATGTAGCAGAGGGCACCCAGGCCAAACCACCACATGAGTTCACAGTTCAAGCATCAGTCATGCAGTGATCCACAAATCAAAATCATTGACATTCTTCTGAAAGCAGGTTTTGCCATCAAGTGAGACAAGGTGAAAGGACCTACCAGAGAGATCCAGTTTCTGGGAGTGTGGTGGCAGGATGGATGCCGACACATTCCAGTGGATGTGGTAAACAGAGTCTCTACCATGGCAAATCCCATGAACAAGCAAGAAACTCTACGTTTCTTGGGTACAGTGGGATTTTGGAGACTGCACATTCCTGGATACAGACAGATTGTGAAACCTCTGTATGATGTGACTCGAAAGAGAAGCAGTTTCCCGTGGGGACCTGAACAACAAGCAGCCTTTGACCAGATAAAGCAAGAAGTAGTCCCAGCAATGGGTCTAGGACCTCTTAGAGATGGTCCAGACATGTAGAACATTTTGTACACAGCTGCAAGTGACAATGGTCCAACCTGGTGCCTATGGCAAAGAGCTCCATGTGAGACATGTGGACATCCTCTTGATTTCTGGAGTTGAGGCTACAGAGGTTCAGAGGCAAACAGAAAAAGAGATTCTAGCTGCCCCTGAAGGAGTAAAAGCATCCTCTAAACTATTTGGAACTGAGTCACAACTTCTCTTATCTCCCAGATTACCAGTTTTGAATTGGATGTTCAAAGGTAAAGGTTTGTGGTGGTTTAAGCATTAACTGGGAGTTAAGAGCTCAGATGGGGGCAAGGCTGAGGATCTCTCTCCTGCTCCCCCTCCTCCCTCCCAGCAGAGAGGGAAAAAAAAAAAAAAAGGAAAGGAGCAAATCCACCAAACAATAATTTGGAGTCGGCTTGGAAGTAGAGAGGCAAACATTTTTTTCTTTAAACAAAACAAAACAAAGCAAAACAATATACAATAGAATAGAATAAACCAGGTTGGAAGAAACCTTCAAGATCATCGTGTCCAACCTATCAAACAATCCAACCCACCCAAACAACTAAACCATGGCACCAAGCACCCCATCAAGTCTCCTCCTGACACCTCCAATGAAGGTGACTCCACCACCTCCACGGGCAGCCCATTCCAATGGCAAATCACTCTCTCTGTAGAGAACTTCTTCCTAACATCCAGCCTAAACCTGCCCTGGTGCAGCTTGAGATTGTGTCCTCTTGTTCTGGTGCTGGATGCCTGGGAGAAGAGACCAACCTCTGCCTGTCCACAACCTCCCTTCAGGTAATTGTAGAGAGCAGTAAGGTCACCCCCAAGTCTCCTCTTCTCCAGACTAAGCAACCCCAGCTCCCTCAGCCTCTCCTCATAGGGCTTGTGTTCCAAACCCCTCACCAACCTTGTTGCCCTTCTCTGGACATGTTCCAACAAGTCAACATCCTTCCTAAACTGAGGGGCCCAGAAATGGACACAAGACTCGAGGTGCAGCCTAACCAGTGCAGTGTACAGGGGCAGAATGACCT
Organism: Picus viridis; assembly: GCA_033816785.1. Taxonomy (NCBI): domain Eukaryota; kingdom Metazoa; phylum Chordata; class Aves; order Piciformes; family Picidae; genus Picus; species Picus viridis. The sequence continues at coordinate 56,845,453 of CM066606.1, forward strand.
CCCTGCTCCTGCTGGCCACACTGTTCCTTGTGCAGGCCAGGATGCCATTGGCCCTCTTGGCTGCCTGGGCACACTGCAGGCTCATCTTCAGCCTACCATCGACCAGTACCCCCAGGTCCCTCTCTGCCTGGCCGCTCTCCAACCACTCTGACCCCAGCCTGTAGCACTGCCTGGGGTTGCTGTGGCCAATGTGCAGAACCCGGCACTTGGATGTGTTCAATCTCATGTTGTTGGATTCTACCCATCCATCCAGCCTGTTGAAGTCCCTCTGCAAAGCCCCTCTTCCCTCCAGCAGATCAACTCCTGCCCCCAGCAGGACTTATATATATATATGTATCAATAACAGGTAAGGTTCACAAGAGCAAGGAACAAGGATGGATGGGAGGGGGACAAAGAGGAAGAATACGAAACCAGTTTCTCTCTGAAAAGGTGTGGAGGCAGCAGGGAGAAGGATCAGGTCTGGCCACACGGCAGAGGTGCTGGAGGGCAGCCACAGTAGCTCTCATGCAGGAGAGGCAGGAGCCAAAAGGAGCTAATAGCTGCAATGCTCTGCTTTTTATACCCTAGCTGGGCAGGGAGGGGGAGTGGAACTGACTCAGCTTCCCAGGGGGAAAACGTCCTGCAGGGAGGGCAAAGTACCTGCAAACCCTCCACCCTGCATTCTTTTGTTTTCAGAGTGGGCGTTAACCCACCACAAGGTTCTACACCACATCATGCCACAGATGCCACATGGTTTAAGTGGATGGCTCTGATAACGCAAAGAGCTTGAATTTGTGATCTTGAAAGACTTGGTCTAGTGGAAGTAATCGCAAACTGGCCTGAAGGCACTAGCTGTACTAAACCTCCAGAGGAGAGACTAACCTGTGCTGAGGAAGCTCTTCCTTACAATGACCTTTCTGATGATGAAAAGAAATACGCTTTGCTCACAGACGGTTCCTGTCATCTCGTTGGAAACAAGCAAAGGTGGAAGTCTGCAGTGTGCAGTCCAATGCGCCAAGTTGCAGAGGTAAAGGATGGAGAAGGAGAATCCAGTCAATTTGCAGAGGTAAAAGCTGTCCAGCTAGCTCTCGACGTAGCTGAACATGAGAGATGGCCAAAGCTTTATCTCTACACCGACTCATGGATGGTAGCCAATGCTCTGTGGGGTTGGCTAAAGGACTGGAAAAAGAATGGCTGGCAGAGAAAAGGAAAGCCTATTTGGGCAGCTGACCTATGGCAGGACATTGCTGATCGAGTCGAGAGAATTCCAGTGAAGGTGAGACACATTGATGCTCACATTCCTAAGAGCAAAGCTACTGAGGAAGAGCAACACAACCATCAAGCAGATCTAGCTACAAGAGTTTCTCAAGTAGACACAGACTCTGATTTTGATTTTGACTGGAAACACCGAGGTGAGATATTCTTAGCTCGGTGGGCTCATGATTCGTCAGGACATCAAGGCAGAGATGCAACATACCAATGGGCTTGTGACAGATCCATAGACATTTTCATAGATGTTATCACACAAGTCATCCATGACTGTGACATTTGTGCTGCTATTAAGCAGGCAAAGTGAATTAAGCCCTTGTGGTATGGTGACCGATGGTCCAAATACAGGTATGGTGAAGCTTGGCATATTGGCTATATCACTTTGCCTCATTCTCAATCTGGTAAGCAATATGTGCTTACTATGGTAGAGGCAAACACTGGATGGTTGAAAACTTATTCAGTTCCACATGCAACTGCATGCAACACTATTGCTGGTCAGGAGAGACAAATCCTGTGGAGACACGGAACTCCAGAGAGGACTGAGTGAGACAACAGAACTCATTTCAAAAATAAGAGCACGGCATTGAGTGGTTATTCCACATCCCCTACTATGCACCAGCTGCAGGGAAGATTGAACGCTACAACGGTTTGCTGAAGACCACTCTCAAAGCCATGGGGTGTGGATCTTTGAAAAACTGGGAGAAACACCTAGCACAAGCAACCTGGCTGGTAAATAGTAGAGGTTCAGTGAATCGAGCTGGACCTGCACACTCAGATTTGCTATGAAAAGTGGAAGGTGATAGAGTTCCTGTTGTTAGAGAAAAGAATCTGTTAGACAAAACTGTTTGGGTGTTTTCTCCTTCAGGAGAGACCAAACCACCAAGGGGTGGTTTCTGCTGAAGGTCCGGGTCACACTTACTGGGTAATGCAAGAGAATGGTGAAATTCAGTGTATTCCACAAAGAAATCTAACTTTAGCAGAGAGAGTTTAACTTCAGAGTGTTGTACAGATACAACATTGCGCTCAAAGGAAAAGGATCTACGAGGAATCTACGGTGCATGAAGCCTAAGAACCCTGCAGGCCTGAGTCAACTTAGAGTAAATTTTCCTTTTTTTTTTTTTGCTTTGTCCGGGCAGAGACAAACTGTTTTCTGTTTTTTCTTTTTTTTCTTGTTTCCTGTTTTTCTTGGACATCTGAATCATCTATATCTGAGGACAACCAGAATGGACTGTGAACTTTATTTATGAATTGTAGATATTGTTTTAGATTAGATGGATAGTACTAACAGCCAACAAAATTGTTTAGAAGGGGTGGATTGAGGCAGTTTTATGCTATGCCTTTAAAAATTAGCTGCAAATTTTCTAGGAGAAGAATGGAGAAATAATAACAAATCCACAGTTGGGTGTAAAAAAGGAAACCAAAGATTATTCAAAATTAATGTCTTTGGACAGATGTGAGCTGTACCTCTAGCAATATCTCAGATCCCACATTTATTTCTCTCTCTCTCTTCTGGCTGCTGAGGTTGCATTCTGCTCTGCTTCACTGGAGAATCCAATCATAGAATCATAGAATCAGTCAGGGTTGGAAGGGACCACAAGGATCATCTAGTTCCAACCCCTGCCATGGGCAGGGACACCCTACACTAGAAAAGGCTGGCCAGAGCCTCGTCCAGCCTGGTCTTAAACACCTCCAGGGACGGGGCCTCAACCACCTCCCTGGATAACCCATTCCAGGCCTTCACCACTCTCATGGTGAAGAACTTCTTCCTCACATCTAGCCTGAATCTCCCCATTTCCAGCTTCATTCCGTTCCCCCTAGTCCTATCACTACCTGATATCCTGAGAAGTCCCTCCCCAGCCTTCCTGTAGGCCCCTTTCAGATACTGGAAGGCCACAATGAGGTCACCTCGGAGCCTTCTCTTCTCCAGACTGAACAGCCCCAACTCCTTCAGTCTGTCCTCATAGGAGAGGTGCTCCAGCCCTCTGATCATCCTCGTGGCCCTTCTCTGGACACGCTCCAGCACGTCCAGATCCCTCCTGTAATAGGGGCTCCAGAACTGGACGCAGTACTCCAGGTAGGGTCTCACCAGAGCTGAGTAGAGGGGAAGAAGCACCTCCCTTGACCAATCAGCCTAACCTTGAGATAAGAGCACTGAACTCTCTAACATTTCTTTCTCTTTCCTTTTAATTGAACAGAGGAAAGTGGGGAGGGAATGTTAGGGGGAAGTGGGGCAGTTTTCCCCCATCCAGGGAGTTTCCCTACTTTTTTCGCCCTATAAATACCTGTATAATATTGTAAATACTGCATATTTGCGCGTATTCATTGCATTCCATTGTAGAGTATAGTTTTGCTTTGTAAATACAGCTTCCATTTGCTTTTCTGACTGAGTGAGCCATGTTTTGTTAATGTTGGTGAGCCAAACCATCACACTCCTACAGCAGTGTGACTGCCTGGTACACATGGTAATGAAAACCCCACAGTGATTAAGTCCTTCACAGCTGTGGCTGTTTTCTTGATAGCATTCATTCATTTGTAGAATATCAGGTTGGAAGTGACCTCAAGGACCACTTCTATTTAGAGTTTATTCCAATATCTTGTAGTTTGAATATGTCTACTAAAGGTGATCCTGCTCTTGCAGGGAGGTTGGACTAGATGGTCTTTTGAGGTCCCTTCCAGCCCCTAACATTCAGTGATTCTGCGATTCTGTTTCTTTTTATTCTCTTAAAATTAGGTTCATTAACAGAGCTTAAGTCAGTGTTAATGCTATAATACACTCAGCTCTTTAGCTATCCTTCCTCAATCTCCATATCACCATATGGATGAAGGATGACTTCCTGTCATCCATAGTAATGTAATTAAATCCTAGAGTATACTTTTGAGAAGACCTGGTTTAAGAAAAACCTTCCTCTTAGGGACATTAGTGATGTGTTTTCAGAATTATTTTTGCCCCTTAATTATGCATGTGTCTGTATGCATATATACTCCTTCTTGTAAGCATGCAAATTAGTTCTGAATGTACTTGGGTTTGCCTATGGGCTCTCAGATATGACAGTAAAAATGACTCATTATACGAAGATGTGGATCATGACTGGAAAACTCCAGAGGTCTACAAATGTCTTGAAAAACGTGCTACAACTCCCAATGGTATGTGCAAAGAAATTTGTCTGTTCTGTTAACTGCTCTATAATTTTTTGCAAACAAATCAAAATACTCATATTGGAAAAATCTAAGTCCAAATGAGTTCCTCCAGTAAAATCTCTTAGATTCTCAACAAAACAACTGAGTGAACAGACATCTTTTAATTCTTACTCACTTTCCTTTCTCTGTTTGTTCAGACAACGAAATATCATCAAAGTTGAAATCCTGGCTGAGAAGTAGATTAGGACTGACAGATCTCTCTCTACTACTCTTCTTCTACTCACTTATTTGAAGTCAGTAAACCTCCTCTTTCAGTTCACCTTTCTTTTTGCAGCTAGAAATTACATGGGCATAGAGATAGGTGGTTGCAGTAAGATGTAATCACAGTGTCACAATATCACAGTACAGAACTATAGCTCCCCTATAATCCAGGAGGAAGTAATTTGAGACCTGCTCAGCCACTTGGATCTCCACAAGTCCATGGGACCGAATGGGATCCATCCTAGGGTGCTGAGAGAGCTGGCAGATGAGCTGGCGAAACCGCTCTCCATCACTTTTCAACAGTCCTGGCTCACTGGAGAGGTCCCAGATGACTGGAAGCTGGCCAGTGTGATACCCATCCACAAGAAGGGCCGATTGGATGAGCCAGGGAATTGCAGGCCTATCAGCCTGACTTCTGTGCCAGGCAAGATTATAGAACAGGTCATCTTGAGTACAATCACACAGTACTTACAGGCTGGCCAAGGGATCAGGCCCAGCCAGCATGGATTTGGGAAGGGCAGGTCCTGCTTCACCAACCTGGTCTCCTGCTATGACAAGGTAACCCGCCTGGTGGATAGAATAGAATAGAATAGAATTACCAAGGTTGGAAGAGACCTTGAAAATCATTGAGTCCAACCTGTAACCACAACCTCACAACCAGACCATGGCACCAAGTGCCACATCCAGTCCCCTCCTGAACGCCTCCAGGGACGGAGACTCAACCACCTCCCCGAGCAGCCCATTCCAATGACGAATCACTCTCTCGGTGAAGAACTTTCTCCTCACCTCGAGCCTAAACTTCCCCTGGTGCAGCTTGAGACTGTGTCCCCTTGTTCTGGTGCTGGTTGCTAGGGAGAAGAGGCCAACCCCTTCCTGGCTACAACCACCCTTCAGGTAGTTGTAGAGAGCAATGAGGTCGCCCCTGAGCCTCCTCTTCTCCAGGCTAAACAGCCCCAGCTCCCTCAGCCTCTCCTCATAGGGCTTGTGCTCAAGGCCTCTCACCAGCCTTGTTGCCCTTCTCTGGACACGTTCAAGTCTCTCAATGTCCTTCTTAAACTGAGGGGCCCAGAACTGGACACAGTACTCAAGGTGCGGCCTAACCAAAGCAGAGTACAGGGGCACAATGACCTCCCTGCTCCTGCTGGCCATACTATTCCTAATGCAGGCCAGGATGCGGTTGGCCCTCTTGGCTGCCTGGGCACACTGCTGGCTCATGTTCAGCTTCCCATCAACCAGCACCCCCAGGTCCCTCTCTGCCTGGCCGCTCTCCAGCCACTCTGACCCCAGCCTGTAGCGCTGCCTGGGGTTGTTGTGGCCAATGTGCAGAACCCGGCACTTGGATGTGTTAAATCTCATGCCATTGGACTCTGCCCATCTGTCCAGCCTGTCGAGGTCTCTCTGCAAAGCCTCTCTGCCCTCCATCAGATCAACTCCTGCCCCCAGCTTGGTGTCATCTGCAAATTTACTGATGATGGACTCAATGCCCTCATCCAGATCATCAATAAAGATGTTGAAAAGCATGGGGCCCAGCACTGATCCTTGGGGCACACCACTAGTGACAGGCCGCCAGCTGGATGTGGCACCATTCACCACCACTCTCTGGGCTCGGCCCTCCAGCCAGTTCCTAACCCAACACAGTGTGCTCCTGTCCAAGCCATGGGCTGCCAGCTTGGCCAGGAGTTTGCTGTGGGGGACGGTGTCAAAGGCCTTGTTGAGGTCCAGGTAGACCACATCCACAGGCCTCCCGCATCCACCAGGCGGGTCACCTGATCATAGAAGGAGATCAGGTTGGTCAGGCAGGACCTGCCCCTCCTAAATCCATGCTGGCTAGGCCTGCGGGATGTGGGGAAGACTGTGGATGAAGTCTGCCTGGACTTCAGCAAGGCCTTTGACACTGTCCCCCACAGCAAACTCCTGGTCAAGCTGTCAGCTCGTGGCTTGGACAGCAGCACTCTGTGCTGGGTTAGGAATTGGCTGGAGGGCCGAGCCCACAGAGTAGTGGTGAACGGTGCCACATCCAGCTGGCAGCCAGTCACTAGTGGTGTCCTTCAGGGATCACTGTTGGGCCCCATCCTGTTCAATATCTTTATTGATGATCTGGATGAGGGGATTGAGTCCATCATCAGTAAATTTGCAGATGACAGTAAGTGGGGGCCGGTGTTGACCTGTTAGAGGGTAGGAGAGCTCTGCAGAGGGACCTTGAGAGGCTGGACAGACGGGTAGAGTCCAACAGCATGAGATTTATCACATCTGAGTGCCGGGTTCTGCACATTGGCCACAACAACCTCATGCAGTATTCAGGCTGGGGTCAGAGTGGTTACAGGCTGTGGTCAGAGCAGCCAGGCAGAAAAGGACCAGTGGGTACTGGTTTATAGTAGGCTGAACATGAGCCAGTATTGTGCCCAGGTGGCCATGAAGGCCAGTGGCATCCTGGTCTGGATCAGGAATAGAACAGTGTGGTCAGCAGGAGCAGGAATGTCATTGTGCCCTGTACTCAGCACTGGTTAGGCCACACCTTGAGTCCTGTGTCCAGTTCTGGGCCCCTCAGTTTAAGAAGGACATTGAGACACTTGAACATGTCCAGAGAAGGGCAACAAGGCTGGTGAGAGGCCTCGAGCACAAGCCCTACAAAGAGAGACTGAAGGAACTGGGATTGTTTAGCCTGGAGAGGAGGAGGCTCAGGGGTGACCTCATTGCTCTCTACAACTACCTGAAGGGTGGTTGTAGCCAGGAAGGGGTTGGCCTCTTCTCTCTAGCAACCAGCACCAGAACAAGGGGACACAGTCTTAAGCTGCGCCAGGGGATGTTGAGGCTGGAGGTGAGAAGAAAGTTCTTCACCGAGAGAGTGATTCGCCATTGGAATGGGCTGCCTGGGGAGGTGGTTGAGTCACCATCCCTGGAGGTGTTCGAGAGGGGATTAGATGTGGCACTTGGTGCCATGGTCTAGTCATGAGGTCTGTGGTGACAGGTTGGACTTGATGATCTTCGAGGTCTCTTCCAACCTTGGTGATACTGTGATACTGTGGCTTGTATGGCGCCAATGCTGGAAAGCCACACCAACAAGCTGTCAGAGTGTGCTTCCTGTACTGCTTGTCATGGGTTTATGATCAGCACAGGACCCTTCAAACCACACTCATGCCAAACAGCAGGCAAGGAACAGGCAGCTTTCCTGTTCACTGGCAGCCTCCACAGAAGTCAAGAAGTACCAAATGACCCTAGGGATACAGAAGCTGATGTGCTCACACAGACACCTGCCATTCTGCCCAGGTTTAATTTTTCAGAAAACAGTGCTTGAATAGAAAACATCTGGTATCACCTGTGTTGAAGGTCAGCTGAGATCCAGTCAGATAATATAAACATCTGCTCCAAGCAGGTTTCTGAAAACATGCATGCAAGAAAGGTCATTTTTATGCCTGCCTGACTGATCAGAATACAAAAAAGGGGATGAAATGTTCTATCCATGGCCTCAGTATAGTGTGATTAGTTTTTCATTTTTATTCAAGGCTCATGTATTGTGTTTCTCTGCCTCATTTCTAGCAACACATCATCCTCCTCCCCCCACCTTGTTTTTTCCTTTTTTTTTTTTTTTTTTTAAACATGTCTCTGAATTTGAAAGTTATTTCCCATTCAAAGGGTTCTGCTCTGCCTTGGCTGTCATTTACCCTTAGAGATTTGGTTTGCTAGGGGCTGTGCAGAGGTAAGGAGCTCACTCTGCATTTCCAGTATTAGCAAATGCGTAGATTCAGAGGCTGTAGCCATAGTCACTAACATCAGTTGGTATAATTTCTAGTTCATTGTCACAAGACAGAAAGATGCTGCATGCTCAAATCCCTTGTCAGCATCATGTGAGGATGTGGTGGAGTAGGAAGGTTCCCCCCCCACACACACAAAAGAATTCCACAGCTAACTCAGCCGGAGATGCAGATGAAAGCTGTATTTTACAAGCAGATATGGAATGCAGTGAATATGTACAAAAATATACAATATTTACAATATATACAGAAATATACAGCAATGTATGTAATACAGGAAACCTTTCCCCAACCCCCCTGCGGCCAGGGGGTTCGGCCTTTCCTCCCTTCTCCCTCCCTACCTCCCCTTTTTCCCAAAAGGGTTAGAGAGAGAGAGAAAGGAAGGTAATTAAAAGGGGAAAACGTTGTTAAAGCTCAAAGCGAATGCAAAAAGTTAGTTTTCTCTTATCTGGTTAGCAAGAATCGTAGAGAGAAACGAGCCAGCTCACAGTACAGGGGGAAGAAGAAGACGACTGACTGCCCCCCCGACTGAAAGACTAAACAAGAACCTTCAGCCGGGTTCCACCAATGAAATTGGATTAGCATATCGTTGTTTTCATTCATATACCAAAATATTCGCCCAGAGTGTTCAGAAAGTGTCTCTTTCTTAAAGGCACAGCCTAAACCGGTCACAGAGGAGCACAACACACTGCTGAAATCTGGGGTCTTTGGAAATGCTGTAAATTGTGCACTTATTAAAAAGTTAAAGACGTAATCTTGTTAAATTATTGATTCATGTCCTTGAAATACAGTAATTTTTTTCCTTTGATGCTTTATTGCAATTACAAGTCAACAGCAAAACCTACAAGTCCCTGACAGTTGATTTTCTTAATTACAGTGTTTTTACTTGTAGTTGAAGTGTTTGAAACACTTCTACATCACCTATCTAACAGTGTAGTGGTGCTCTGTCTGATCTGGTCACAGCAAAATTTATGCTCAAAAATCACTACTTGTTAGGATATTTTTTCTTGTTTTTCTCTGGACTCTATTTTAGCAAGACACTTTTTTGAGAAGTGATGGCCTCAGAAATATCCAGAGCCAGCCTGGTCATTTTACTGATGCTGCTCAAAGCCCAGCTGGCTTTTATGTCTCTATCCTGTTGTAAAATTAACATCTGACTTGTCAATAAATCATTTGCAGACTGTGAAGATCCAGGTATACAACTATAGCCATCTACTCTTGACCCACTCTGCATAGAGACCACTTATTTTCTCCTGAAGAGGGTAAAAGCATGCAAGCTCTCTAAGAAGAAAGTAGAGGATCTCATTTTAAAGACAAGTAAGTCTACTGATTCTTCCGATAATCTCCTCTACCTTTTAATTAACTTCACTGCTGTAGAGCAATATCTTATTGCAAGGTCATTGTCAATTATCAGCTCCCATCTGTGAATTTTAAGCCTAAGTAAACTCTTCTCTTTTGCCTTTTCTCTGTTCTTCCTGGAAGCACCTGACTGGGCCCATAATTATAAGACCATCTCTCTCGTAACTTTTCCCAATGCAATGCAGTACAATGCTGGCCTTACCTGATGTAGAGACCGTTTAGTGGTGTAGTTCGTGTCAGTCCAGAAGACCAGCCCATTCTTTTTATTTGCTATCCCACCAGTGTTTCTGATGGCTGCATATTTGCTTGGAAAGAATTTTATCCTGTTGTGCTGGTTACTTGGATCAGCAATAATATGAGCTAACACTGGACCAAAAACATTTTCTTGAGAACATCTCTTCTCCCATAGCCCTGTTTCTTGCTATGTTTTCATTAATGTCTTGGTTTGGAGAGTAGGCAGTGAGCCACTTTCAGATCCATAGCATGTACTTGCTAATTCCAGACAATGACAGCTTTTCAGTCAAAATGTTGTGCAATTGTAAAAAATTTATTAACACAGACTAGTTAGAATATATATATGTATGTATAAAATAAAAGAATAAAAGTTTACAGATCCTGTTCTCCATGAAACCATGCTGACTGGTATTCAATAAAATTTTAGATTCTAACTTTTTTTTTTTTTTTTATAACACTGTGGTGGTTTAGGCTGGGTGCTGGCCCAGATGCCACTGCACAGACCACACCTGGGAGGTCCCAAAAGGGTCCAGCCCACTGGGTGGTCACAGCAAACCAGGTATTTCACCCACAATTCCCTGCGCCCCTATAAAACATCAGCATGGGGTCTTCACTTCCTCTTTCGTCCCCTGCTGCTGCCTGTGTAAAATGGTGTGAGCTGCCTCCCTTGGGCCTGCCCAGGCCCAAGGCTGGGTTGGGGGGGAGAAAGAGCCCTGGGAGGGGGGCTGGGTGTACCCCCAGATGGTGATGGGATCTCTCTCTGTCACGGTGCTTGTGGTTCTCTGTAAAACTTTCATTGTTGTTCCTTTTGGTTTTTCTATTTAAACTTTCCATTACTTTTGCAATCCGTTTGAGCTGTTATTTCTGCCCATGGTGGGGAAGGGGTCTGCCTCAACCCACTACAAGCATCCTGAAAAATCTCAGGCAAAGTAATGTTGGAACGGACAGCTACTTTTTCTGTTTCAAAGTGATGGACTTACACCGGAGTATATTCCACTTAAAAATGGAAGTTTTTCTAATATTTATTTAATAACCAGCTTTACCGATACACAGATGCCTTCCACTCTGGATAGGGAATTTGGTCCAAATGATTTGAAAATACTTAGTGTCATTTTTTAGAGATGGATTATTGTTAAAAGATGGATGGATGCAGGTGCAGCATAGGTTTACTCTCTTAATTTTCTCGTATTTCAGAAGTACATATGCAACTGAAGCTGATTCCTGGAAGAGCATTAGAAATCAGGAGAAGGCTTTATCTCAGTGGTAATGGGAAAACTAATGAGGAGAAATTATTTCTGAAAATAAAATCTGTAGTAATCCAAGCACACTCTTACATTAACCAGGCTCTGGAGTAGGTTAGCAAAAGGACACTCTAGCCACATCCAGCATTCTGTTTTCCCCAGGTGCCCTTAAAAAAAAAAAAAAAAAAAAAAAAAAAAAAAAAAAGACAAAACCAAAAAAGCCCACATAGTGTAAAATATGTCTGAAAATGTCATTGGGCAACTTGTCTTGAATGTCCGTGACATATCAGGAAGCTCTAAACCCCAGAGAACAGAAATCTGCTCTCCTTTCACTATCACAAATTAGTTCCCAGGGAAAAGTGAGTCTGGGTGAATAGGTGATTTGGGGAAGAAAGGAGGTCCTAGAGGTTCATTGCCTGAACTATAAAGAAAGAAGAATAAATTAAAATCAGGATAGCTTAACTTTGCATTTCAGAACTATGTCAACTTTTTTTCTTCTAAGATCTGTCACATGAAAGTTAGTGTTTTCTTTTCATGCCAAACTGTAATATAACTGTGACAGGGCACATTGTGACTTTTGAACAGCCACGATATTCTTGTTCTGTAGCAGCTGATGCTCTGACATCCTCACCATAATAGGGGTTCACTCCTGCAAATGCACTTGCTTTGATCATGACTCTGATTAAATATGCTCCTAGACTGAGCAAAGATGAATATGTTTGTGCCTGGTGATGGGGTTTTGGATCAGTGACAGTTCTCTCTCTCTTCTTTTTTTTTTTTTTTTTGAATGTGTTTTTTTCCCCCGCTTTGTTGCAAAAAAAACCCAACTATTTTTTTTTCTGGCAAGTGGCCTGAGCCTCTGCATGTTGCAATAAACGGATACCTCACTTGCAAGACTTTTAAAACAAATACAAAATTAAAACATTAGACTCTAATAGTTTTGGACACTTTCCATCAGAAAGGAACTTGGGTCTTTTTTCACTTCTGATGCAACCAGAAGTAAGTAGTACCACTCCCTTTTAATTTCAGAGATTTAATGCTCAACTTAAGGGATCCACCACAGCTAGTTTATCAGTTATGTGCATTCACCACTGTAATGAATTATGAAACAGTAGGTGATAATTTAATACTTGATCAATATATCAAAGTATTTAAAAACATAATCCTAGGTTGAAAAGGTTTTCCTTTCTCACTAAAAAGAGGGCTTACATCTTTTTATTCTTTCTGAACTTCACATATAGAGGCCAAATTCTTTAAGGATTTTATGTGCTGCTTTGCAGTCATCAGCTCCTTGGACACATTTTGGACTCATGCCTTTGCCTACCTTATGCATTTCTGTAAGTATAATGTACATCAGCTCTTCAATATAAATTTTCACTTTTTGAAGATGTAGTTACCTAATTTGCAGTAAGATGATAGAAGTTTTAGAGGAGATTAGCACCATTACCTACATAATTGAAACTCAAGTTGGTAGTAATGTTTTACAAGTTTCACAGAAAAAAATAATTGGCTACCTGATTTGATATGCAATCATCAATATTTTTTTTCACTGTGAGGAAGGGAATCACATTTCTGATGCATCGCTAATGAATAAAACCGTGGAATACTAAGGATTTCCCAAGATGAGAGACACGAACTTTATTAGGGTTTTTGTAATTTGTCTTCTCCCTCAGCATGTATGTATGTGTCCATCATAATGATTTAATCCAGAGGTTTATTTATTCAGGGCAATATTCTAAGCAGCAGTTTCAACTTACTGACAGCTAATAGCAGGGAGCCTTATGGCAAAGCCTTTTCAGTCAACTGAAGGAAACTGCTGGGGCAAAATTGCCTCTTAGTGGAGATACTCAAATTATTTTTCTTACACGTTTGCTTGCTTGCTTTCTGTATCAAAATGCCTCTCTTGGCCTACAGCATATGGAACTCATGAAGGTGTAGGAGGTTGAATTGATTTTTCTTCCACCTTGAAGATCTATGGACATAACAGAACTAATGAATTTAAGATTTTGCTTGATTGTTGCATATTTGTTTCTACAGATTGATTTCTTCCATGAGAGCAGGAAAATCTCTCTCTCTCCACCACTATAAAGAATTCTTTCATTAAGGTATTATGTGATGATAAAGCATCAAAGAAGCAGTATAAATGTAAATTTTACAATATCATGTAGGCAGGTCAAATGTCTTTCACCATAATTTGATCAACAGTAACAAAATGTTTTTTAAAATGCTTCTATGGCAGCTAATAATGCCATGCCCCATACTATACATTAGGTTTCCTTGCATTAGGTAAATAATTCTTTTCAGAGGCCAACATAAAGCCATGCCAAATATTAAAAAGTTCCTTCTGCATGGATGATTTGAGACTCCAGAAGCACTGAGAAATGGCATAGTCTAGCACGACAACTTTCTTGTTATTTTTGTTTTCAATAGTTTTCTAGGTTGTTAATACCATAATCCCACCAGCAAAATACTAAGAAAGGTTACTTGTCATGGTGACCAGAGCCAGGTTACACTAGAGTGAGAACTGCATGCGCAGGTGCAACAATCGCTTGGGACATCATGTAATGCTGTTAGAGGCAGCTGGATAGGTCAGAGTTATATACTGTATATTGTGTATTGCATTCATGACTGGAAAAGGGGAAACATTGTTCCCATTTTCAAAAAGGGCAAGAAGGAGGGACCGGGGAACTACAGGCCTGTCAGTCTCACCTCTGTGCCCGGAAAGATCATGGAGCAGATCCTCCTGGAGGCAATAATGACTCAGAAGAATAGTGAAGAGGTGATTGGGAATAGTCAGCATGGCTTTGCCAAGGGCAAATCCTGCCTGACAAACCTGGTGGCCTTCTATGAGCAGGTGACAGCATTAATAGATGAGGGGCGAGCAACTGATGTCGTTTACCTGGACTTGAGCAAAGCCTTCGACACTGTCCCGCACCACCTCCTGGTCTCCAAGCTGGTGACACATGGGTTTGATGGATGGACCACTAGATGGATAAAGAACTGGCTTGGTGGCCACACCCAAAGAGTGGCTGTCAACGGGTCCATGTCCCAGTGGAGGCCAGTGACAAGCGGAGTCCCTCAGGGATCAGTCCTGGGACTTGTCTTGTTCAACATCTTTGTGGGTGACATGGACAGTGGCATCGAGTGCACCCTCAGCAAGTTTGCCGATGACACCAAGCTGTGTGGTGCAGCAGACATGCTGGAGGGAAGGGATGCCATCCAGAGGGACCTGGACAGGCTGGAGAGGTGGGCACAAGCCAACCTCATGAGCTTCAACAAGACCAAGTGCAGGGTCCTGCATGTGGGTCGAGGCAATCCCAGGCACAAATCCAGGCTGGGCAGTGACTGGCTGGAGAGCAGCCCTGAGGAGAGAGACTTGGGGGTGCTGGTGGACGAGAAGCTCAACATGAGCTCTCAATGTGCACTTGCAGCCCGGAAAGCCAATCAGATCCTGGGCTGCATCAAGAGAAGTGTGACCAGCAGGTCAAGGGAGGTGCTTCTTCCCTTCTACTCAGCTCTGGTGAGACCCCACCTGGAGTACTGCGTCCAGTTCTGGAGCCCCTATTACAGGAGGGATGTGGACGTGCTGGAGCGTGTCCAGAGAAGGGCCACGAGGATGATCAGAGGGCTGGAGCACCTCTCCTATGAGGACAGACTGAAGGAGTTGGGGCTGTTCAGTCTGGAGAAGAGAAGGCTCCGAGGTGACCTCATTGTGGCCTTCCAGTATCTGAAGGGGGCCTACAGGAAGGCTGGGGAGAGACTTCTCAGGCTATCAGGTAGTGATAGGACTAGGGGGAATGGAATGAAGCTGGAAATGGGGAGATTCAGGCTAGATGTGAGGAAGAAGTTCTTCACCATGAGAGTGGTGAAGGCCTGGAATGGGTTATCCAGGGAGGTGGTTGAGGCCCCGTCCCTGGAGGTGTTTAAGACCAGGCTGGATGAGGCTCTGGCCAGCCTGATCTAGTGTAGGGTGTCCCTGCCCATGGCAGGGGTTGGAACTAGATGATCCTTGTGGTCCCTTCCAACCCTGACCAATTCTATGATTCTATGATTCTATGTACTAAGTAAATATGACTGTACATATTTTTCTGTAACTCCAATAGGTCTTTATGAAGTATAAGTAGTTACATAGGTTGCAGAAAGTCAATTAATTTAATGTAGATTTACAATATAAGATAAGAATAGGTCAGGGCATTGAGAAATGAGTGATCTGATATCTCCATTTCAGCAGACTCAGGAAGAGAAATGCTCTAGTGAGTATACTGTGGCCCAATATCTGGCCAAAATTCATGGTGTTCATCCTGCTAAGAAACCTAGTGGAAACCCAGTGGAAACACTACATAAAATGTCCATAGCTATCTCTATTAAAGATAATAAGAGGACTATTTGATGCTAGATTTGGCAGGTATAGCAATATCTGCCTCCTATTCCCACTGAAAAGGCAGGAAAAACTTCCCCTGAGGAGAGGATATACGGAAATATAGATGAGAAATGAGAGGTTTCCAAAGGACACATATGCTACAAGGCAAAAATAACAGCCTGTGCATTCAGAAGAAGGAATTCAGAAGGAAGAAAGGGTTGGAAGGAGATGGAATTCTGCTTTCCTAAGATTCAGAGACCTGACTATACTCCTTGCCTGTCCCATATCCCCAGGGACTCTGAACTCTACCAGTGCACAATCACTGCAGCCCAGGCTTCCTCCAGTCTTGACATCACTGATGAATTGCATTTGTGACCATCCTGTCCAGTATTTTTTCCCCTTGCATAGAGCTGCCTGTTGCCTGGCTTAAGAAGTTATCATCAAGGCACTCCGGGAGCCTCCTTGATTGCCTGCAGATTGCCGTGTTAGTCTTCCAGCAGATATCAGGGAGGTTGAAGCCCCCAGCAGGACAAGAGCCTGAGAGCACAAAATCTTCTATAGCTGGAGAAAGAAGGCTTCATCAGTCAGCTGCCCTCTGCCCTTGATCAGGCAGCCTGTCGTAGATGCCAAGCACAAGGTTTCCTTTATTGCCCCTGTCTCAAATTCGTACCCATAAACTTTTGACCTATTCATGGCTACTCTTCAGGAACAGCTCTTCACACTCTATCCTATTCTTGACATAGAGGGGAACACCCGTGATTTTCAGATCTGTTCTAAGCCTTTCAGCTGTGTTGCTGCTTTAAGCACTGCTCTGCTTGGTGCTACTGTACCTGCAACACCTCCTGACAATCAGAAAGTAGGAATGCCATAGAGAACAATCCTGTTTCAAGGAATGAGGGGAGGGAGGAAGGAGCAGGAAGAAGGGGCAGAAGGAAGGAGTGGAAGGAAGGGGTGGAAGGAAGGAAAGGAAGGAAGGAAGGAAGGAAGGAAGGAAGGAAGGAAGGAAGGAAGGAAGGAAGGAAGGAAGGAAGGAAGGAAGGAAGGAAGGAAGGAAGGAAAAGGAAGAAGGAGAGGAAGGGAGGAAGGGAGGAAGGAAAGGAAGGAGAAAGGGAGGGAGAAAGGAAGGAAGGAATCCAGAGAAAGACATTAGGTTAATGAAAGGGGTTAGCAATATAATTTCTCCACTAAGGCTGCTAGAAAGCACAACATAATACAAAAGTTGGGTGGATAATACGCTTCCTGATCTGATTGCATTCCTCAGAACAACACAGCTTCTGTCAAGAGCAATTTGGGAGAAAAGAGAAATCACAAAATAGATTGACATATTTTTTCTCATGGCCCCTTCTATTGAAGATTTGATGACTCCCATGAGTGCTGTACCTCACCACTGTGCTGGCACACAGTTTTGCAGAATAATGCATTTCCACCACGCAGGCCACTTCCCTTATAGGTGAGCAAAACATTGTGAGAGGGACCAAACTTTAACCCTTTTCTGTGGGAAACTGTGATGAATCTGTTAAGTATTTAGTGACTGTAATGAGGTATGTCAAATAATAATAAGTAATAATAATAAGATATAAGTGATAATGGGTAAGTTAAAGTAGAATAAGTTATTCTACTAGTTTAGGAGTTCCATTTTTCTTCTGGTTCAAACCTTCTTTTTTGTGTGTGTGTGCCATGGCATTTCAAAAGAGCTCTATGTAATATAGGTGAGGGTTGTGGTAAATGGGTTTTCATTAAAAAACCCCACGCTTTAGTTAATGTAACATCTTTTTGGTTCCTTTTTAGGCATTGATTCGATGGTATAATTTTAAAAGTTCTTAAAGTTTTTAAGGGATTTTTGGTATTAAGCATAAATTAGGAGTTTGATATAAGGATATTATAAAATGGGTAGGGTTTTTTTGTCTTCTCTTTGTATTCACAATAGCATTAAGATAAGAATTATCAGGAAAAAAACCCACTATTTTTGATACATCACACAGAAGTTTAGCCTAGGAAAAGAAAAAGTCTAGGAAAAGGATGCATAAGTTACCACCTACAGGCTTTAGTGATACCAGCAAGGAAAAGCCAACCCATGTCATCAGCTGGAAACATCAATTTTGCAACTCAGTGCTGCAATCATCTCAGCACAAGAATCAAAGAATGGGACAAAGAGTAGTACCCATGAAACTGAAAATCAGCAGACCTAAGACTGACCACAATGACTACCATGATCAAAAGTGAGATCAAAAGCATCAATCTGAGGCTGATTCCATGAGAATGTCACTACAAAACGCCAGAATTAGGACTGAATATCATGATTGCTTAATTGTTGTGTAATCAGGGAACACGTTTGCCTGGATTTATATGTTAACTTGCCAGAATGTCATAATTAAGTAATAATGTCAAAATGGTTTATAGCACAAAAGATATTTTCATTCTATGTGATATATATAAAAAAAAAAAAAAGTGTGTGGGGGGGAGAGTTCAGATAGTATGTCACAAGAAAGAATAGTCAAAGTATGTTATGTTCTCAAATTTTCATTTTATGTGTGGTTTAACAAAATTTATGGAAGATAAAAATTTTGGAGGCTTTAGTTGAGAGAAATTTGAAAGAAAAGAAGACCAAGTACAAGGATTCAGCATCTGCCCTTAGCTGAATTAGAGCACCAGGAGATCAGCATGTTAGGATCAGTAAAAATGGATTATTGTATTATATTTAATTTTACATTGGGCAGAATTAAGAATATTCAGGATGTCACTCTGGCAGGGAGGCAATACAGAAACTACAGTGCATGGTGTAATCAGACTAAATTCATACCAGTGAAGGGGCCTTCTCACCCTGGCCACCTGCCTGCAGGTGTTTTCCTTATCTGTGGGAATAGAGCCTGGCCAGCCCTGCCCTCACAGATAAGAGGAGGACCTTGTTGTCTTGGTTGATTAACCACGTTAACACTAAACACTGGTCCTCTAACTGCAGCTGTGTCAAATATGGCAGAATTGAATGTGTTGTATTTATGAAGCCAGCAAAACATGTCAGGTTACAATCATATAACTCTGCTGCATTTTGTTTTAACTTGCTATAGAGTTGTTATCCAAACATTGTAGCAAATGATAGACTTTATTGTAACGTGTGTGAGCAATTAACACCAATTAATAGTGAATAGGAACTGTGGTAACAACTTAGTTACAACAGTTATTGAAATAACAGAAATGGTAGTAACAAAAAAAAGACAACAGCAAAAACTGAGACCCCTAACAGTGAATAAACTGACATTCTAAGTCACTTTAGATTGACACCTCAGCATCTCAGTGTAGCATGGTGCGACAAGTGGTGCAGGCTCTCCCCCTGGAAGTGATGAAATGACAGAAAAGGGAATAACCTTGATCTCTTTTGAATCAACCATGTAGGGTGACAGAAACTTCAGGGCCTTAACAGTACTAACCTTCCTGGTTGTTGCAGACTGTGAACAAGTGCTCATCTAGGCTTCTCCTCTCTGGTGGGTGACAGTGGCCTAACAGCCTAATGGTGAGAAAACATTGCAGCGTTATAGCCAAGTTAGGAAATTTTTCCTGTTTTTTGGCTATGGTACTGTAGAGGAGAAACATGACCATTGGCTGACCAACAAAACTGATATCCTGGTTGGAGTCTGTTATAGACCACCCAGCCAGGATGAGGAGGCAGATGAAACATTCTATAAGCAACTGGAGGCTGTCTCAAGGTCATCAGATCTTGTCCTTGTGGGTGACTTTAACCTACCAGATATCTGCTGGGAACTTAACTCAACAGAGAGGAGGCAGTCCAGAAGATTCCTGGAGCGCATGGAGGACAACTTCCTGATGCAGCTGTTGAGTGAGCCTACCAGGGGTCAGGCTCTGCTTGACCTGCTGTTCTCCAATAGAGAAGGGCTGGTGGGAGAAGTGACTGTGGGAGGCTGCCTGGGGTGCAGTGATCATGAGATGGTGAAGTTTTCAATATGCAGGGAGATAGGGAGGAGCACCAACAGAACCTTCACCTTGGACTGCCGGAGGGCGAACTTCAGCCTGTTTAGGAAACTTATCTGCAAAGTTCTTTGGGTATCAGCCCTCAAGAACCGAGGGGTCCAGGAGGGTTGGACGTATTTCATACAGGAACTCTTGAAGGCACAGGAACTGGCAGTTCCCATCTGCTGAAAGATGAGCCGGCGGGGAAGGCGACCGGCCTGGATGAGCAAGCAGCTCCTGGAGGAACTAAGGAAAAAAAGAGGCTGTATCACCTTTGGAAGGAGGGGAAGGCTTCTGGAGGTATGTTTAAGGAAGTTGTTAGATTATGTAGGAAAAAAAAATTAGAGAGGCAAAGGCCCAGTTGGAGCTGAGGCTGGCCACCTCAGTGAAGGACAATAAAAAGCACTTTTACAAATACGTTAATGCCAAAAAGAAGGGCAGGAAGAACCTGCACTCCCTATTGGACCTGGAGGGGAGCACGGTGACTAAAGACGAGGAGAAGGCTGAGGTCCTGAACACCTTCTTTGCCTCAATTTTTAACAGTGAGGCAGGAGGAGTTCAGGACGAGTGGCCTCCTGAGCTGGGTGATGGGGTCAGGGAGCAGTGTCATGCCCTGGATATCCATGAGGAATTAGTTCAGGACCTGCTGAGCCACTTGGACACTCACAAGTCCATGGGGCTAGATGGGATCCATCCTAGGGTCCTGAGAGAGCTGGCAGATGAGCTGGCTAAGCTGCTCTCCATCATTTTCCTCCAGTCCTGGCTGACCGGTGAGGTCCCAGATGACTGGAAACTGGCCAGTGTGGTCCCCATCCACAAGAAGGGACGGATGGAGGAACCTGGAAACTACAGGCCAGTCAGCCTGACCTCAGTGCCAGGGAAAATGATGGAGCAGATTATCCTGGTGGCAATAACTGCGCACCTGCAGGATGGCCAGCAGGTCCAGCCAACATGGATTCAGGAAGGGCAGGTCCTGCCTCTCCAACCTGATCTCCTTCTATGATCGGGTGACCCGCTTGGTGGATGTGGGGAGGCCTGTGGATGTGGTCTAGCAGGACTTCAGCAAGGCCTTTGACATGGTCCCTCACAGCAAACTGCTGGCTAAGCTGTCAGCTCATGGCTTGGGCAGCAACACTCTGCACTGGGTTAGGAACTGGCTGGAGGGCCGGGCCCAAAGAGTGGTGGTCAATGGTGCCACCTCCAGCTGGAGGCCAGTCACCAGTGGCGTCCCCCAGGGATCAGTGCTGGGCCCCATCCTCTTTAACATCTTCATTGATGATATGGATGAGGGCATTGAGACAGTCATCAGCAAATTTGCAGATGACACCAAGTTGGGAGCAGATGTTGGTCAGTTAGAGGGTTGAAGGGCTCTGCAGAGGGACCTCGATCGGCTGGACAGATGGGCGGAGTCAATGGGATGACATTCAACAAGTCCAAGTGCCGGGTGCTGCACTTTGGCCACAACAACCCCATGCAGAGCTACAGGCTGGGGTAGGAGTGGTTGGAGAGCGGCCGGACAGAGAGGGACCTGGGGTTGCTGATAGGCAGCTGCCTGTACATGAGCCAGCAGTGTGCCCAGGTGGCCAAGAAGGCTAACCGCATCCTGGGCTGCATTAGGAATAGTGTGGCCAGCAGGAGCAGGGAGGTCATTGTGCCCCTGCACTCTGCTTTGGTTAGGCCGCACCTTGAGTACTGTATCCTGTTCTGGGCCCCTCAGTTTAAGAAGGACATCGAGACACTTGAACGTGTCCAGAGAAGGGCAACAAGGCTGGTGAGAGGCCTTGAGCACAAGGCCTATGAGGAGAGGCTGAGGGAGCTGGGGTTGTTTAACCTGGAGAAGAGGAGGCTCAGGGGCGACCTCATTGCTCTCTGCAACTACCTGAAAGGTGGTTGTAGCCAGGAAGAGGTTGGCCTCTTCTCCCTAGCAACCAGCACCAGAACAAGGGGACACAGTCTCAAGCTGCCACAGGGGAAGTTTAGGCTGGAGGTGAGGAGAAAGTTCTTCACCAAGAGAGTGATTTGCCATTGGAATGGGCTGCCTGGGGAGGTGGTTGAGTCGCTGTCCCTGGAGGCGTTCAAGGGGGACTGGATGTGGCACTTGGTGCCATGGTCTACTTGTGAGTTTTGTGGTGACAGGTTGGACTCGATGATCTTCAAGGTCTCTTCCAACCTTGGTAATACTGTGATACTGTGATACTTGCTGCTGTCTTGGAAAGCTCTGGAGATGGGTCCAGGATGGTCTTGTCCTTGCTGGTGCTGGCCATCTCTGCCAGCTCAGTGGCAACACCTCATGATTTAGGTGTGAGAATGCACAACTCCAACCTTGCACAGGTGCTATCACCCTCTATGGCTCAGCCGTGATGCTGTGACACATGTTGAAATCAAGTCCATAACCTTCAAAAGAGAGTTTCTGTTCTATATGATTGTCTTACCTTTAGTTGTGAGCCCCACCAATACAGAGACAACAGCATGGTGTAAGCTACCTTGCAAAACAGAACCGCTATACATTTTGTTGCTAGAGCAAGATCACGGCTGTCAAGAGGTTGAAGGATTGTGCTGTGTGAATGTGTCGGATCAGTTTCTGTACATAAATGTATTCAGGAACTGGAACAGGGAGTAACGGATTTGCGAATAGACAATGAAGGATGGTTTGAAGGACTGTTTAAGGGATGGGGAGTCTCTGGATGGCTTCTTTCAATTTTTAAGACTGGGTTGCTAATTTTGGTAATTGTGATTGTAGTGCTACTGATGTTGCCCTGCCTGATCAATCTGCTGCAACGGGCCCTGCAGGCAGCTAGGACAACATTCTTGGCACAAATACTAAAAGAGGGAGTTGTGGGAAATTGTGATCAATCTGTGGACCCTTTGATGGGCCAAGAAGAGATTGGCCTTGAACAAATTGCTGTGTACCCTTGAATGTCTGGAAAGTCCCTGAGCTGAAAATATAAATAGCTTGTGACAGACTGCTGTGTAACTTGTTTGAGACAGAGAAACCACAAGATTGGGATAGAAGAATCACAGGAGAAGAAACCTGGGCTAGCTCAGCAAATAATTGTATCAATGTATCAGTAACCAATAAGAATCTTATAAACAACTTGTTAACCAATTAGAAGTAGCCACACTGCCATAACAAACATACAAATAGGTGTTTCTTGAAGAAATAAAGTGTACTCTGTACTCTGCTCACTACCACAAGTGTGTGTATGTTGCTTCTGTTTGTCACCATAACAGTGACACTTTCCCATTTGATTACAGCTCTTCCAGAGACTGGATGTGTCAGTAACAGTTTTGACACTTATGCCTACTTATGGTGGAGCTGTAAGGAAGCAAAAGTGAGCAAGGAGGAGATAGGTCTTGTCTTGGTAGAGATCTGTAGCACCTAGCTAAAAGAGGGCACAGGACAAGGTTCTTTTTCTGTTTAGAAAGGCCTAATTTTCACTAGAGGAAGTGCCTGGAATCTGATGCGCATTGTCAGGGGCATTGCATAGTGGAAAAATATTCTGATAGGTCAGGCTGCCATAAAATTAGCTCTGCCTGTATCTAAAAGGGTCTTCTGCAAGAGGAAAGAGGCTAAACTAAAATCCATAGATATTAAACTATACATTCTCTGCCAGGCGTAGGTGCTGCTAGATATGCTTTATGGAAGAAGGAGTTAGTATAACACTGATGACAGAATTCCTTGAGAAATCAGGTATAGAAAAAAATACTGTCTCAGACCTTGGTCTGTTTAGTAGTATTTAGTAATATGGCTCTAATGATGCATAGACTTCTGGTTGCATTTCAAAAATTCTCATCAAAATCAGTCAAGAATGAAAATATACAGAAAATTTTCAAGTTGAGATGATCCACTGTGTTTGTTTTCTTACCACAGGTTATTCTCCTGAGCTTTCCTGTCATTCGTGGTGTATTTTCTGCAAGTCTATGAGCCTGGTGTTTGCTAGCAGATGTTTATATAAAATTTCTTATATTTAAGTACACTTGAGAAGTTTGACAATCTCTCTGATTTAGATATTGAGTGATTAAGTTGTGACTAGTCTGTTTGTCATGTTTGTGCTGAATAAACCATAAGAGTGTTTGGGATGAAATGAAGTGATAAGTCTTAGTGTCTGTAAAGAAGAAAGAAACAGCCTAACTGACAGAGGGAGTGTTTTCAGCTGCCATGTAAATGTCCCCTAAACATGTGGGTTACAAGGCTGACCTAACTGTTTGTCTGGACTTAACCCATCATAGAATGTGCTTTTGGGAAGCCATACTGTCTGCTTCACGGTAGATGCTGTGTGGGTCAAAAATAGGAGCAAACAATCTGGTGTTTCTTCCCTCTATTACAAATACCAGAAGCAGCAGGAATTCCTGCTACAGTAAACTTCGCTGGGAGCCAGCCTTTTTGGATCTCTTTGGAGCCTAACGGGCATTGAAAGGGGAAAGTGAGAATCAGCTCATGCAAGTAATGGCAGACATCACTAAGCCAATTTACTTTGGAGGAGTGAGGAATGACATGGAAGGAGAGATGACCATGGAAAGGATCCTCTGCTTCCCAAACAAAAAGTGCTTTGCATGCAATGTCTCGCTTGTCGCTTTCAGAAGGAAGCAGGCCTGTTCCTGCAGCTTCCTGGCCCACCCAGAGGTCCAGTCATGCTCATCACATCCCTCCTTCCTGAGAAAGATCTTTCTATCCCTGTAACACCTTTGGCTTTCTAAGAGTTTTTATACTATAGAAAACAAAATACAGTGTACTTTGGTGACTACTGGGAAATGGATGGATGTAAGTTGAAGGAGAAAATTGACACTTTTAATTTATAGTATGATCTCCAACATATTTAAATGATAGTAAAATGAATTGTCCTTCTTTGTTGTCAGAATGATTATCTTAATTTTCCAGATTTGTCTCTCATAAATAATCTGTCTTCATTATTATGGAGGGTTCAATGCAGCACGACTATTTAACAAAAAGGTCACGGGCAGTGGGCTGCTTCCTCTGCTTTTCAGACTGACTTTCTGGGAAAAAGGAGTCCTTGTTTTCTATGAGTATAGATCCTTCATGATAAAGTGAAGAAAGGTTTGCAAAGGCTAGAGGTTGACTAAATGTTTTCATTTAAATGGTCAATTATTTATTTGTGCACCACCAAAAACTTACAGCTGTTCAGTGTGAATTGTTCTGTTAATAGTAATGGAAGTAGCTTTTGCTTGCCCTAAAATGTAGCCTTCTTACCTCCTTTCTGTTACTTCTGCTTTAAATTACTCTTTATAAAGCTTTTCTATGTAATTGAATAAAATGTCTTGGTAAAAACATGACAGGTCATGTTTTTGGCAGCAAATGTCTCCATTGGCAGCAAATAGTTTTACTGCTGCCAATGGAGACAATTAGGATTTCTGTTCAGAAATCCATGTAAGAAACCAGTGTCCTATTGTGGCTTTAAAGCCACCCCAGCCAGTCCATCGGGTGTAGGTGTTTGATCACCCTAGAGTCACTACAAGCACAGCTTCCAGGCCAAGGTGTTACCAGGCAAAGACATTTATTATGTTACACAGCAAAATTATATACTCTTTTACCCTTAATTGGTTATTTTCTACTGGCATGTGTGTAATTAAGGCATACAACAGGTTAAAATAACAAAACAATATTTCAACACATCCAACCTAATTCTGCCAATTCTTTCTCCTCAGTTACAAGATGCTTACATTCTTGTCTAAGTCAAAAATTAAACATGGCCTTCTCTAACTCAAGCAAGGGCAAATCTTCCCCTGCATTTCCCCTTTTCTTTCTCCCAATTACTGATAAGGTGTTCATTCCTAACTCAACGGCAAAACATAGCTGTTACAAAGCTATCCAAAACCAACCCTTCTCCTACAATCCTACTCATAGAAAATGAAGATGACACCACCACTGCTGCAGATGCGTCTCCTTATCAGAGCTGAGGTCAGGGTGAGTGCAGACTCACCTCAAGAGAGGCTGGAACAGTAAGTTTGGCATGGTGTAAAAACATCCTTATAATATTTAACATCAATCCAGTTCCTTTTATGTAAACACTTACAATGATTTACAAACAGAATTACAGAATTAACCAAGTTGCAAAAGACCTTTGAGATCATTGAGTAAAACCTATCATCCAACACCATCTAATCAACTAAACCATGGCACCAAGTGCCCCATCCAGTCACTTCCTAAACACCTCCAGTAATGGCGACTCCACCACCTCTCTGGGCAGCAAATTCCAATGGACCATCTCCCACAGGAGCAGAGAGAGAAGAAAGAGGAAGAGAAAGACTTTGTATCTGGATTTATAGGGTGCAGGATTGATGGGTAGAAATATGCAGCTTCCTGTGTCCACCTTACTGGGTTGGACACCAGAGGTGTAACTTATGGGGCAGTAATGAGAGACACCCAGCCTAAACTGCCACAGTAGTGATGATAATGGTGTGGCCAGCAGGAGCAGGGAGGTCATTGTGCCCCTGTACTCTGCTTTGGTTAGACTGCACCTTGAGTACTGTATCCTGTTCTGGGCCCCTCAGTTTAAGAAGGACATTAAGACACTTGAACATGTCCAGAGAAGGGCAACAAGGCTGGTGAGAGGCCTTGAGCACAAGGCCTATGAGGAGAGGCTGAGGGAGCTGGGGTTGTTTAGCCTGGAGAAGAGGAGGCTCAGGAGTGACCTCATTGCTCTCTGCAACTACCTGAAGGGTGGTTGTAGCCAAGAAGGGGTTGGCCTCTTCTCCCTAGCAACCAGCACCAGAACAAGGGGACACAGTCTCAAGCTGCGCCAGGGGAAATTTAGGCTGGAGGTGAGGAGAAAGTTCTTCACCAAGAGAGTGATTTGCCATTGGAATGGGCTGCCCGGGGAGGTGGTGGAGTCGCTGTCCCTGGAGGTGTTCAAGAGGGGACTGGACATGGCACTTGGTACCATGGTCTAGTCGTGAGGTCTGTGGTGACAGGTTGGACTCAATGATCTCCAAGGTCTCTTCCAACCTTAGTGATACTGTGATACTGTGCTGTGATACTGTGATAACATTGCTGGTGGTGGCAGGGGCAGCTGGTGCTGGAGTGCAGCATGACTCCCAGAGCTCAGGGACCCAAATGCCACATGAGTAGTCTCATGCTCTTGTACACACAAATGGGTTGCCACTGCTGTCACATATAATCACAGTATGGGTTGCCACTGTCACATATAATCACAGTATCACAGTATCACAGTATCACAACTAGATTATGTCACCAAGCACCCCACCAAGTCTTCTCCTGAACACCTCCAATGACGGTGACCCCACTGTCCCCAGGCAGCCCATTCCAATGGGGAATCACTCTCTCTGTATAGAACTTCTTCCTAACATCCAGCCTAAACCTGCCCTGGCGCAACCTGAGACTGTGTCCTCTTGTTCTGGTACTGGCTGCCTGGGAGAAGAGGCCAACCTCTGCCTGTCTACAACCTCCCTTCAGGTAGTTGTAGACAGCAATAAGGTCACCCCCAAGTCTCCAGGCTAAGCAACCCCAGCTCCCTCAGCCTTTCCTCATAGGGCTTGTGTTCCAAACCCCTCACCAACCTTGTTACCCTTCTCTGGACATGCTCCAGCAAGACAACATCCTTCCTAAACTGAGAGGCCCAGAACTGGACACAGTACTCAAGGTGTGGCCTAACCAATGCAGTGTGCAGGGGCACAATGACCTCCCTGCTCCTGCTGGCCACACTCTTCCTGATGCAGGCCAGGATGCCATTGGCCTTCTTGGCTGCCTGGGCACACTGCAGGCTCATATTCAGCCTACCATCAACCAGTACCCCCAGGTCCCTCTCTGCCTGGCCGCTCTCCAGCCACTCTGACCCCAGCCTGTAGCACTGCATGGGGTTGTTGTGGCCAATGTGCAGAACCCGGCACTTGGATGTGTTAAATCCCTTGCCATTGGATTCTGCCCATCTGTCCAGCCTGTCGAGGTCCCTCTGCAAAGCCCCTCTTCCCTCCAGCAGATCAACTCCTGCCCCCAGCTTGGTGTCGTCCGCAAATTGACTGATGATGGACTCAATGCCCTCATCCAGATCATCAATAAAGATGTTGAAGAGCATGGGCTCAGCACTGATCCTTGGGGCGCACCACTAGTGACAGGCCGCCAGCTGGATGTGGCACCATTCACCACCACTCTCTGGGTTCGACCCTCCAGCCAGTTCCTAACCCAACGCAGTGTGCTCCTGTCCAAGCCATGGGCTGCCAGCTTGGCCAGGAGTTTGCTGTGGGGGAGTGTATCAAAGGCCTTGCTGAGGTCCAGGTAGACCACATCCACAGGCCTCCCCACATCCACCAGGCGGGTCACCTGATCATAGAAGGAGATCAGGTTGGTCAGGCAGGACCTGCCCCTCCTAAATCCATGCTGGCTAGGCCTGATCCCTTGGCCATCCTGGAAGTGCTGTGTGATCGCACTCAAGATGACTTGTTCGATAATCTGGCCTGGCACTGAGGTCAGGCTGACAGGGCTATAATTCCCTGGCTCTTCCAACTGGCCCTGCTTACGGATGGGCACCACGTTGGCCAGCTTCCAGTCTTCTGGGACCTCTCCAGTGAGCCAGGGCTGCTGAAAAATGATGGAGAATGGCTTGGCCAGTTCATCTGCCAGCTCCCTCAGCACCCTACGATGGATCCCATCCTGTCCCATGGACTTGTGGGGACCCAAGCGGCTGAGAAGATCTCTAACTGTCCCATCCTGGAACAGAGGAAAACTGTGCTGCTGCCTGGCTCCTTCTGCCAGCTCTGCAGGCCAGCTGTCTGGAAGACGTTCTGTCCTGCTAGTAAAAATTGAGGTAAAGAAGGTGTTAAGTACCTCTGCCTTTTCCTCATCCTTTGTTACAACATTCCCTTCCGTGCCCACCAAGGAGTGGAGCTTGTCCCCACCCTTCCTCTTGCTATTAATATATTTATAGAAGGACTTTTTGTTGTCCTTCACAGCAGAGGCCAGTCTGAGCTCCAAATGTGCTTTTGCCTCCCTTATTTTCTTCCTACAAGACCTAGCAACATCCCTAAACACTCCATGGGTTGCCTCCCCTTTCTTCCAAAGATGATGCACCCTCTCTTTTTCC
Organism: Picus viridis; assembly: GCA_033816785.1. Classification (NCBI taxonomy): domain Eukaryota; kingdom Metazoa; phylum Chordata; class Aves; order Piciformes; family Picidae; genus Picus; species Picus viridis. The sequence continues at coordinate 56,874,065 of CM066606.1, forward strand.
CTTAGTTCTATTAAAAGTTCATTACCCATCCAGGCTGGCCGTCTGCCCCGGCGGCTCATCTTCCGGCACACTGGCACAGCCTGTTCCTGCGCCTTCAAGAGTTCTTCCTTGAAGTAGGTCCAGCTCTCCTGGATCCCTTTATTTTTAAGGGCTGTTTCCCAAGGAACCTTCTGAATTAGTTCCTTGAGTAGCCTGAAGTCCGCCCTCCGGAAGTCCAGAGTGGAGGTCGTCTTGCTCCCCCTCTTGGCTTGGCTGAATACCGAAAACTCAATTATCTCGTGGTCACTGGTGCCTAAACACCCTCCGACCACCACATCACCCACCAGCCCTTCCCTGTTGGTGAAGAGGAGGTCAAGCAGAGCCTCACCCCTGGTAGGCTCGCGCAGCACCTGGGATAAGAAGCTGTCCTCCATGCACTCTAAGAACCTCTTAGATTGCCTCCCCTCTGCTGTGTTGACATCCCAGCAGATATCAGGCAGGTTGAAGTCACCCATGAGAACAAGGTCAGGCGATCTTGAGACAGCCTTAAGTTGCCTATAGAATGCCTCATCAACATCCTCCTCCTGGTTGGGTGGTCTATAACAGACTCCAAGCAGGATGTCTGCCCTGTTGGTCTTCCCTCTAATTCTCACCCACATGCACTCAACCTGATCATCGCTGATCTCTAGCTCAATGGCATCAAGAGCCTCCCTGATATACAGGGCCACCCCTCCACCCCTTCTTCCTTGCCTGTCTCTCCTGAAGAGCCTGTAGCCATCAATTGCAGCGCTCCAGTCATGCGAGTCGTCCCACCACGTCTCCGTGATGGCAACTACATCATATCTTTCCTGCTGCAACAAGGCTTCCAGCTCCTCTTGTTTGTTGCCCATACTTTGTGCATTAGTACACATGCACTTCAGCTGGGCTGCTGGTTTTGCCCCTGACTCCAGCTTACCACCCTCAGACTCCTGTCTGGGGGAACTGGTTTCAGCCCGTTCCCCCTTCAAAGCTAGTTTAAAGCCCTGTCAATGAGACCTGCTAATTCCCTTCCCAGAATCTTTTTACCTTTGGGGGACAGGCCATTCTCGTGTACTGTGACCTTTCCCCTCCTCTGGGACAGATGTACTCCATCTGTTACCAGCTGACCTGGTGCAGTAGAAAGTTTTTCAAGATCGAAAAACCCAAAATTCTTCTGACTGCACCAACCTCTAAGCCACTTGTTGACTACAGCTGGTGACCTGTTGCTTCTTGTATTCCCTCCTGCAACTAAGGGTATAGACAAAAAAATTATTTGTGCCCCTGAGTCCTCCACTAGATCCCCCAGGGCCTTGAGGTCATTCTTGATAGCCCTGGGAGTTCTGGTTGCAACATCGTCATTCCCTAACTGCATAACTATTAAGGGATAGTAGTCAGAGGGCTGCACCAGACTAGGCAGCCTTCTGGTAACATCACCAACCTGAGCTCCTGGGCGGCAACAAAGTTCCCTGTGAGTAGGCCTGTCAGCCTGACCTCAGTGCCAGGCAAGATTATGGAGCAGGTCATCTTGTGTGCAATCACACTGCACTTACAGGATGGCCAGGGGCTCAGGCCTAGCCAGCATGGATTTAGGAGGGGCAGGTCCTGCCTGACCAACCTGATCTCCTTCTATGATCAGGTGACCCGCCTGGTGGATGCGGGGAGGCCTGTGGATGTGGTCTACCTGGACCTCAACAAGGCCTTTGACACCGTCCCCCACAGCAAACTCCTGGCCAAGCTGGCAGCCCATGGCTTGGACAGGAGCACACTGCGTTGGGTTAGGAACTGGCTGGAGGGCTGAGCCCAGAGAGTGGTGGTGAATGGTGCCACATCCAGCTGGCGGCCTGTCACTAGTGGTGTGCCCCAGGGATCAGTGCTGGGCCCCATGCTTTTCAACATCTTTATTGATGATCTGGATGAGGGCATTGAGTCCATCATCAGTCAATTTGCAGATGGCACCAAGCTGGGGGCAGGAGTTGATCTGATGGAGGGCAGAGAGGCTTTGCAGAGAGACCTCGACAGGCTGGACAGATGGGCAGAGTCCAATGGCATGAGATTTAACACATCCAAGTGCCGGGTTCTGCACATTGGCCACAACAACCCCAGGCAGTGCTACAGGCTGGGGTCAGAGTGACTGGAGAGCGGCCAGGCTGAGAGGGACCTGGGGTTACTGGTTGATTGTAGGCTGAACATGAGCCAGCAGTGTGCCCAGGCAGCCAAGAGGGCCAACCGCATCCTGGCCTGCATTAGGAATAGTATGGCCAGCAGGAGCAGGGAGGTCATTGTGCCCCTGTACTCTGCTTTGGTTAGGCCGCACCTTGAGTACTGTGTCCAGTTCTGGGCCCCTCAGTTTAAGAAGGACATTGAGAGACTTGAACGTGTCCAGAGAAGGGCAACAAGGCTGGTGAGAGGCCTTGAGCACAAGCCCTATGAGGAGAGGCTGAGGGAGCTGGGGCTGTTTAGCCTGGAGAAGAGGAGGACCAGGGGTGACCTCATTGCTCTCTGCAACTACCTGAAGGGTGGTTGTAGCCAGGAAGGGGTTGGCCTCTTCTCCCTAGCAACCAGCACCAGAACAAGGGGACACAGTCTCAAGCTGCACCAGGGGAAGTTTAGGCTGGAGGTGAGGAGAAAATTCTTTACCAAGAGAGTGATTGGCCATTGGAATGGGCTGCCCGGGGAGGTGGTTGAGTCTCCGTCCCTGGAGGCGTTCAGGAGGGGACTGGATGTGGCACTTGGTGCCATGGTCTAGTTGTGAGGTTGTGGTTACAGGTTGGACTCGATGATCTTCAAGGTCTCTTCCAACCTTGGTAATTCTATTCTATTCTATTCTATTCTATTCTATTCTATTCTATTCTATTCTATTCTATTCTATTCTATTCTATTCTATTCTATTCTATTCTAGGGTCTGGCCGACATATGGGGCCCCCTGTTCCCCTCAGTAGGGAATCACCAATAACAATCACCCTCCTCTTTTTCATAAGGGAGCAAGTCTTGATGCCAGGGGAAGGCTGTTTAACCCCAGGCTGACTCACCCCAGGCTGTCCTGGTGCTGGTTGCTAGGGAGTAGAGGCCAACCCCTTCCTGGCTACAACCACCTTTCAGGTAGTTGTAGAGAGCAATGAGGTCACTCCTGAGCCTCCTCTTCTCCAGGCTAAACAACCCCAGCTCCCTCAGCCTCTCCTCATAGGCCTTGTGCTCAAGGCCTCTCACCAGCCTTGTTGCCCTTCTCTGGACACGTTCAAGTGTCTCGATTTCATTCTTAAACTGAGGGGCCCAGAACTGGACACAGTACTCAAGGTGCGGTCTAACCAAAGCAGAGTGCAGGGGCACAATGACCTCCCTGCTCCTGCTGGACACACTATTCTTAATGCAGGCCAGGATGCGGTTGGCCTTCTTGGCCACCATGGCACACTGCTGGCTCATGGTCAGGCAGCTGTCAATCAGCACCCCCAGGTCCCTCTCTGTCCGGCCGCTCTCCAACCACTCCGACCCCAGCCTGTAGCTCTGCATGGGGTTGTTGTGGCCAAAGTGCAGCACCCAGCACTTGGACTTGTTGAATTCCATCCCATTGGACTCTGCCCATCTGTCCAGCCGATTGAGGTCCCTCTGCAGAGCCCTTCAACCCTCTAACTGACCAACATCTGCTCCTAACTTGGTGTCATCTGCAAATTTGCTGATGACTGTCTCAATCCCCTCATCCAGATCGTCAATGAAGACATTGAAGAGGATGTGGCCCAGCACTGATCCCTGGGGGATGCCACTGGTGACTGGCCTCCAGCTGGAGGTGGCACCATTGACCACCACTCTTTGGGCCCGGCCCTCCAGCCAGTTCCTAACCCAGTGCAGAGTGTTGCTGCCCAAGCCATGAGCTGACAGCTTAGCCAGCAGTTTGCTGTGGGGGACCGTGTCAAAGGCCTTGCTGAAGTCCTGCTAGACCACATCCACAGGCCTCCCCACATCCACCAGGCGGGTCACCCGATCATAGAAGGAGATCAGGTTGGAAAGGCAGAACCTGCCCTTCCTGAATCCATGTTGGCTGGACCTGAGCCCTTGGCCATCCTGCAGGTGCGCAGTTATTGCCGCCAGGATAATCTGCTCCATCATTTTCCCTGGCACTGAGGTCAGGCTGACTGGCCTATAGTTTCCGGGTTCCTCCATCCGTCCCTTCTTGTGGATAGGGACCACATTGGCCAGTTTCCAGTCATCTGGGACCTCACCGGTCAGCCAGGACTGGACGAAAATGATGGAGAGCGACTTGGCCAGCTCACCTGCCAGCTCTCTCAGGACCCTAGGATGGATCCCATCTAGCCCCATGGACTTGTGAGTGTCCAAGTGGCTCAGCAGGTCCCGAAATAATTCCTCATGGATATCTGGGTGTGACCGGTTTAGGCTGTGCCTTTAAGAAAGAGACACTTTCTGAATACTCTGGCCGAATATTTTGATATATAAATGAAAACAACGATATGCTAATCCAATTTCATTGGTGGAACCCGGTTGTAGCTTTTTGTTTAGTCTTTGAGTCGGGGGGAGGGCAGTCGGTAGTCGTCTTCTTCTTCCCCCTGTGCTGTGAGCTGGCTCGTTTCTCTCTACGATTCTTGCTAACCAGATAAGAAAACTAACTTTTTGCATTCGCTTTGAGCTGTAACAAAGTTTTCCCCTTTTAATTACCTTCCTTTCTCCTTCTCTCTCTAACCCATTTGGGAAAAAGGGGAGGTAGGGAGGGAGAAGGGAGGGAAAGGCCGAACCCCCTGGCCGCAGGGGGGGGGGGGGGGGGGGGAAAGGTTTCCTGTATTACATACATTGCTGTATACTTCTGTATATATTATTATATATATTGTATATTTTTGTACATATTCATTGCATTCCATATCTGCTTGTAAAATACAGCTTTCATCTGCTTCTCCGGCTGAGTTAGCTGTGGAATTCTTTTGTGTGTGTGGGGGAACCTTCCTACTCCACCACACCGGGGCATTACACTGCTCCCTGACCCCATCACCCAGCTCAGGAGGCCACTCGTCCTGAACTCCTCCTGCCTCACTGTTAAAAGTTGAGGCAAAGAAGGTGTTCAGGACCTCAGCCTTTTCATCGTCTTTAGTCACCATGCTCCCCTCCAGGTCCAATAGAGAGTGCAGGTTCTTCTTTCCCTTCTTTTTAGCGTTACATATTTGTAAAAATGCTTTTTATTGTCCTTCACTGAGGTGGCCAGCCTCAGCTCCAACTGGGCCTTTGCCTCTCTAATTTTTTTTCCTACATAATCTAACAACTTCCTTAAACATACCTCCAGAAGCCTTCCCCTCCTTCCAAAGATGATACAGCCTCTTTTTTCCCCTTAGTTCCTCCAGGAGCTGCTTGCTCATCCAGGCCGGTCGCCTTCCCCGCTGGCTCATCTTTCAGCAGATGGGAACTGCCAGTTCCTGTGCCTTCAAGAGTTCCTGTATGAAATACGTCCAAACCTCCTGGACCCCTCGGTTCTTGAGGGCTGATACCCAGAGAACTTTGCAGATAAGTTTCCTAAACAGGCTGAAGTTCGCCCTCCGGCAGTCCAAGGTGAAGGTTCTGTTGGTGCTCCTCCCTATCTCCCTGCATATTGAAAACTTCACCATCTCATGATCACTGCATCCCAGGCAGCCTCCCACGGTCTCTTCTTCCACCAGCCCTTCTCTATTGGAGAACAGCAGGTCAAGCAGAGCCTGACCCCTGGTAGGCTCACTCAACAGCTGCATCAGGAAGTTGTCCTCCATGCGCTCCAGGAATCTTCTGGACTGCCTCCTCTCTGCTGAGTTAAGTTCCCAGCAGATATCTGGCAGGTTAAAGTCACCCACAAGGACAAGATCTGATGACCTTGAGACAGCCTCCAGTTGCTTATAGAATGTTTCATCTGCCTCCTCATCCTGGTTGGGTGGTCTATAACAGACTCCAACCAGGATGTCAGATTTGTTAGTCTGCCCCCTGATTTTAAACCACAGACTCTCAATCCCTTTGTTTTCCTCATCAAGTTCTATGGCAGGGAGTGACTCCCTAATATACAGAGCTACCCCTCCTCCTCTTCTCCCTTGCTTGTCTCTCCTAAAGAGCCTGTAACCCCCAGTGGAGCACTTGAATCGTGCATGTCATCCCACCATGTTTCTGAGATGGTGACTATATCATAGTCACCCTGGTGGACCAGGTTGCTTATTGCCCATGCTGCGTGCATTGGTGTACATGCACTTCAGCTGGGTTCTCGACTTCTCTATTGACCCTAATCTGTGCCCCACTCCTTCATCTGCAGAGGGACTGATTTCCTCACTCACGCCCTTCAGACCTAGTTTAAAGCCCTCTTAATGAGCCCTGCCAACTCTAGTGCTAGGACCCTCTTACCTTTTCTAGATAATGTCACCCCATCAGGTCCCAGCAGGTCGGGTGCAGTAAAAGTTGTCCCATGATTGGAGAAACCAGAATTCTGCTGCTGACACCATCTTCTGAGCCAATTGTTGATGGTGTGGGTTCTCCCGTTCCTCTCAGTGTACTCCCCTGCCACTGAGGGAACTGAGCAGAACACTACTTGAGCTCCTGGAACTGAGCCGAACATCCTCCAAGGTGTTCCCACATCTTCCCCTGGATTCTCACAGTGAATTTGGCATGTGGTTTGCTGAATTTCTGTCCAGCAGTGATGAGCCCCTGGGCCCAAATTGTGAAATGCAATCTCCCATAATTCAATTCAGAGCCATGGGTTTTCACTCAGACTTGTAGTTGTGGGAGCTGCCTGGCCAGTTTGGATCTCAGTGGGCATCTTCTCATATGTTTCAGGGCCAGGCATCCCAACTATAGTGTCAGACTGACAGACCAGTTCTTGTGCTGTGTTGTTTTCTCATAATCTGCTTGGCTTTGTTTTAGACATAATAATGGACTCATTGCTTGGTTTGGTTTGTAGCAGTCAGTGTAAGTTTGAGTCACAAAATATGCTTTACCCTCTCATATTCAGGGTTTCAAACATACAGAGTGTTTACAGCTACCATTAGAAGGACTAATCCTTTGAGTATAATCTAGCATGCACTTTCATTTCACTTGCTGTGACCCTGTAACATCACGATCAAATCCTAAAGGGTCATAAACTGTTGTCATCTTATCATACTTACTTTATTATGGCAGAACCTTCTGAAGAGCTTATTTTAATAGCTCTTCTTTCATTCTTGTTATGAGTGAAATACAATTTCAAGAACCCAGGAAATTGAAACAGTAGGGGCTTTCTATTATCTTTCAGATGACTCCTTAGTGGTTAAATGTAGTATGCAAATGTAAGTGTACTGTGCATCTTTTTTTTTTTGCAATAGCACTTAAAAGGGCACTTTATTTCAATGCTAACAGTGTTTTCCAGTTTTTCATTCTTACCTGCCTGTGTTTCCTATGTCCTTATTAATTACTCTGTCTCCATTGCTGCTAGGTATAATTTATAATGCACTGCTGCGCTAGACTTAATTTCATAGAATCATAGAGTGGTCTGGGTTGGAAGGCACCTCCAAAGGTCATCTAGTCCAAACCCTTCTGCAGTAAGCAGGCGTTTCCTCAACTAGATCAGGTTGCCCAGAGCCTCACCTTGAATATCTTCAGGGATGGGGCCTCAACTACCCACCTAGACAACCTGTTCTAGTGTTCCACTACCCTCACGGTAATTTTTGTAGCAGACTATTCCTGCCTCTTTGACCATTGTCTCCATTGCCTTTTCTCCTTCTCCAGGGAAGATTCTTTGTATATACAAGTACAAAACATGGTCTCTAGATACTCAGACACAATCCTTACACTTTACAGGCCTGAAATTTGGTGTCTTTATAAAGACAGTCACAGCACACAGATTTTGCATGGCTTTGATTAAGCCTTACAGATGTGAACTCTGGATACATTAAGATGTATATATCAAAGAGCTGACTGTGGAAAAGATATTCTTGATAATTTTTATGTGAGTGCCACTTACTTTTTTTCTCCGTTTTAGAAGGCAAGGTATGTTTTGGAAGCAGGATGAATGGTTTTTGAAGCATGCATTAAAGGTTATATATACCAGCTGCCAAAAAGCCATCACAGATGCCTCCTGTGTTGGGAGTGAAGCTCATCTGAGAGCTGGATGTTTTGGCAGCTGATGTGAAGTGTTGCCTTCTGCACAGGGCATTCCTTCTAACAGAGCAACTCAGCCCCAGCCCCTTGTTTCTTTCTATGAAATGGTGGCAGAAATTCCTGGTTGATCAAAATTGACTTTCTGCAGCTCTCAGTAGGTCCCTCCACTGGAAGGGCTTGATTCCAGCAGAAGTGCTCAAGTGAAGCTGTAGAAAACCACATCAGTTTTCTTTGCCCTCTACATGCAACATCCAGCCATAGTTCCATGCTTCATGTTTGTAGAATTTTATAATTCCTATGTTTACAGAGGACCAATGGCGTCTTGTTTGGCCATCTGGTAATCAGTACAGCTGGCCAAAGAGTAACATAACATTTGTATTGCTTTCCACATTTCTGTTCTTTGCTCTCACAGCAGTCTTTGCTGTTCTCTTTTCTGTGGCTAAAACATCTCTGAATCTGTTAAATGGTAGTGATTATGCTTACAGACTAAATTGTAAAGCAAAGACATCCTGAGCATCAGGCAAAGCAAAGCTGTGTTCCTGTACTTGCATCTGCTAGATATAACTGGGATTTATTATTTCTGGTCATTTTCAACACTGTATTGCAATTTATTTAATTAATTTAGAAGCTGATACTACTTCATATTAATCACTGTAGACCTCATGTATCTTTTTCTGATGGTCACTAAAAGATGCTCGTTCTGAGACATCTCAGTGGAGTGGACATGCACACATCACTTCTGAGCACAGACCAGTTTTGCCTGCATTGCATTTTGGAAGCTAAGTCACTGGGTTTAGGGTCTAGAGCAAGTCTGTGTAACTCCATGCTGCACCAGGTGAGGGTGGGAGAATGAAAGAGGGAGTCAGAAGCAAAGCTCAGGAAACAAGGCTTTCACAACCAGCATGCCATGTGCTCCACTTATGACCTAGGAATTGAAGCTTCAGGGCTCACCACAGCAGGATCTGGAATACAAGAAGGGCTGTGTTAAACCTTGTTGGGGTGTATACCAGTGCTCCTTTCCAAGCCAGTGTCTGAAAACAAAAAGCTCATAGTGCCCTCAGGAAATACACCTCCTTAAAAAGGGCATATAAAGGAAATTTCAAGGGATGAAGGCAAGCAACTGAAAGGTGAAGAGAACATAAAAGATTTATTAAAAGAAAAATTATGTGTGGGAACAAGTGTCACTTCACTACCAGGAAGATACCTAAACTAAAACATGTGCCAGGAAATCTCTAGATGAGACACATACAAACTGCTTAGCTACATGAATATGTACAAGTTTGTGTTTATTATAATTTTAATTAGCAGCAACAGAAGATAATCTTAGCCATACAGTAAAACTTAGAGGGAATCCTGTGAAGATTCACAGCTTTCTACACATAACTGAATGCATTTTGCAGTTAGGTACCTTGCATTTAAGGCTTTTCTTGCACTTCCAAATTTGATTACTAATTGCTTCTCCTTCCTGACAAATTTCAGAAGACACCATCTCTTTTCCAGTGTGGGAAAGGAGAAAGACAGACATCTGGGACCAGAGACGGACTGCAGGTTTAAAATGGATTTAAAGCCATAATAAGCATACATCCTAATAGCACATTTGGTAATACATTGCATTTGGTCTGGCTGAGATGGTGTTAAATATCCCCCACAGCAGCACTCATAAAGCTGACCTTTGAAGAAAAGTGTGACTAACACATCTGTGTTTTGGCTACTGCTGAGCGGTGCTTGCATAGCACCAAGTTTGTCTCTCTGACATTTTCCCCTCACCAGCAAGCTGAGGGTAGGCAAGATCTCAGGAGAGGATACACCAAGACCCAAGCTGACCATAGGGATATTCCTTAAAATACAATGTCTGTTCAGCAATAAAAGCTGAAAGAAAGAAGAAGGACATAGGGCCATTTGTTATTATGACATTGGTCTTCTGGAGCAACCGCTATGCATGCTGAAGCCCTACTTCCTGGGAAGTGATGGGACATCACCTGCTGATGGGAAGTAGAAAATGAATCTTGAGTTCTACTTTGTTTCCACATGTGGCATTTTTGTTTTGTTTTGTTTTGTTTTGTTTGTTTGTTTTAAACTTCCGGAGGCCCAGAGGAGGAATGGCCTGATTGTGCAATCTGTCAGGCTGCGTACTTGTCCTGCCTATGTCCATGCTGCCACACAGCGCCCATGTGGCCTTGGATGGATGTATCAGAGTTGATGGCCAGGTGGATCTGGTGGAAGCTAATGAACAAGTCTTTGACTTGTTTGCAGTGGAAAACCCATAATGACATATCGTGTTGCCAGACAAGGGGCTCAGAAACAGTTAAATAATGCAACTGGAGTATGAAATCAGCAGAAGTGTAAGGACTGGTGAGTGAAAACTGAATCTTTATTAAAGTGATATGGGTTTTTTCCCAGTTATTGAGAAGAGAGAACTAACATAACTGATATGGTCTTGATAGGAATATATTACCATGGGCTAATTTATGCTCGTTTGTTTTGAGAATGTTACAATCTCCCACTGCAAATATCTGCCAGTTGTATGTCTCTCTCAGGGGCTATGTCTCCAATAGCAGCTCAGCTTCTATGGAAAATGCTGGAAGAACCACTGGGGAAGTTGTTGCTCACTCTTACAGAAAAGGTAGTGGCCTGTGATCCTAGTGTTGCAGAGTTGCTCAGAGAAGGGCTGTGTAAGTCAGAACAAAGCTCTCCTACTATGCTATGGCAGCTGGTTTAGTCACTGTGGCTGGTTACCTCTGCAACCACAGTCTTTCATGTAATGTGACCACAGCAGAAAAAAAGAGACAGATTTTAATCAGTAAGGAAAAAATTGCTTTACTTGCAAGTTACATGAAGGGTAGGAAAGACAGAAGACTGCCTCGGTTGACTGGCTTCCTAAGAGGTGGGTAACAGTGTTGTGTGAGTGGGGATTGAAGGTTTCCCAAGGCATCCTGGTAGAATAACTTCCCTGAAACACATGGGCAGAGTTGCAGTCCACACCCTGACAGCAGCCTGAGAAAGGTCCTGTATGCCTGTATCACCCATAGCAGGCAAAGCTGATATTGTCCTAACCCTGCTCCCTTGCTTGAAGAGCTGTAATGATAGAAATAGTAGCTAAGAACCAGAAGACTTCATGTGGGAAGAAAGAAGTGGAGACTGAGTCTGGGAGAAGGAGAGGAGGAGAAGGTAATACACATTCATTTTGTCATTTTGTTTAGTCATTTTGACTCTTCTTCCCCGTTCTAGATGTCTTTGCTACCAAGATTGTGTTAAAATAAACAGGACTTTTAAAAAGAATCACAGAAGGGAAAAGATTCCGTTTCAGTGGTGGGGTAGACTCTCAGAGAAAGTGGCAATCAGAAGTTAGTTCTCATGACTGAAGAAGTGCAGTCACATCTTCCTCAAAATAAGGCCAACAACTAGGAAATTAAGTACTTTAAAGGGGGAAAAACCAAACACCACAAACAAAACCAAAAACCCCACCAAAATCCAAAAGCAAAATGTGGATGAATATAAAGAGGGGTGGAGGAGGGAACCAAAAAAGCCCCCAAAAAGCCAAAATCCAACCAGCCACTTGAGGTTTCTCAGGAGTGGCTTTTGGGTAAATCCCAGGCTAGGAATAAAGCCAAGATAGATCACTGCAGATGAAGACCTGCAACGTTATATCTTTCCAGCATAAGATATAAAACAGGCTGTGGTGGTTTGGCCCTGGACTGGAGGCCAGATGCTCACCAAAGCTGCCCTATCACTCCTCCTTTTAAGTGGACAGGGGGAGAGGGGAAAAAATATAACAAAAGCCAGTAATAAGATAGGAGCAATTTTAATATCAATAATATGCAAACAGCAATAGACTGCGTGGAAGAAAAGAAGCAGAGGAAGAGATGTCAGTCTCTGCTTCCCATCAGCAGGACGGTGGTCGGTCTCGGGAAGCAGGGCTCTCCAAGCTTGGTGGTTGCTTGAGAGGATAGAAGCCATGGACGAGTTCCCCCCACTTCCTTCTTTCACTTCATTCTTCTATCTGAGCTGACATCATATGGTATGGAATACCTCTTTGGCCAGTCTGGGGCAGCTGGCTCAGCCGTGTCCCTTCCCAAGACCTTGCCCACCCTTCAATGCACTCTTGGGGCAGGGAAATGTTGAAAGGACACAGCCTTGATACTTATTCAACAGTAGCCAAAACACTGCTGTGTTATGAACTACTGCTGCAAAACACAGCACTAGAAAGATGCTGTGAGGAGAATTAACTCTAGCTCAGTCCAACCCAATACACAGGCAGCTGGCTGTATCTTGCTTTCTTGTGGTCTGGCCTGGGTCTGTGAAAGGTTATTCTAGTGAAAACAGCTGCAGGGAAAGTTGGTGTCTGGGTCCCTTGGGGCAAATGGGTATGGTGAAGCCTGTGAAGGAGAAGCAGGATCTAACATATGAAGCAGGAATGTGGAAACTGTGAAATGTTTTCACCCTGGCCCCAAATAATTATTGGGAAAAAAGATTATATTCTCATTCTGTTTTGTCTGACATGCCTCATATTTCATTTTATAAACACTAAAATATTATCTGGGGTCTAACTTTCCATTTTAAAATGTTGTAGTAGTTTGTAAGATCAAACAAGAGTAGAATAGAATAGAATAGAATAGAATAGAATAGAATAGAATAGAATAGAATAGAATAGAATAGAATAGAATAGAATAGAATAGACCAGGTTAGAAGAGACCTTTGAGATCATCAAGTCCAACCTATCATCCAACACTATCAAATTAACTAAACCATGGTACCAAGCACCCCATCCAGTCTGTTCCTAAACACCTCCAGTGATGGTGACTCTACCACCTCCCTGGGAAGCCCATTCCAATGGCCAATCAGTCTTTCTGTGAAGAACTTCTTCCTAACATCCAGCCTAAACCTCCCCTGGCACAGCTTGAGACTGTGTCCTCTTGTTCTGGTGCTGGTTGCCTGGGAGAAGTGACCAAGCCCCACCTGTCTACAACCTCCCTTCAGGTAGTTGTAGACAGCAATAAGGTCTCCTCTGAGTCTCCTCCTCTCTAGGCTAAACAACCCCAGCTCCCTCGGCCCTCCAGCCAGTTCCTAACCCAGCACAGAGTGCTGCTTTCCAAGCCATGGGCTGATAGCTTGGCCAGGAGTTTGCTGTGGGGGATGGTGTCAAAGGCCTTGCTGAAGTCCAGCTAGACTACATCCGCAGCCTGCCCCACATCCACCGGGAGAATAAAATGGCATAGCTAGCTCCTGGAGAAAAAGTGCTCCTCCTTTCTCTGGGGGAGCCTTGTCTTGTTATGTCCCAGATATAAATTTGTCAGATCTATCTGGCATCCATGGATTTGGCACAGTATGCCCACAGAAGCAGATAAGAAGAAGGTTTTTTATTTGAAATGGCTTACCAAGAGGTTTCAGTCTAGAGACTGGGAGTTGATGGCTAGTCTCATAACACTTCATGTGTGTTTTTGCTCTCAAGATCTGAAGTCACCGGTTCAGGTATGGCCCAGGGCCACCCAGTTGGTGGTGGAGTGATGGAGCTGGTTTGCGAAGCTATGGTCTCTAATGAGCTATGTTGGTTGGGCAAAAAGGTGGCATTTTCCCTCAGCCATATTCAGGAAATACATCTTTTAACACCTGCCATAGAAAAAATTCAGAAGGGCTTCATGCTTTATGTTTGATTGCTTCTTAGGGAAGAGGAAGGCAACTGCTGTCTGCAGGATTGCTGTACCTATTAGCAATGGTTGGAGGCAAGGATGAAGACTTCTTTTTTCAGCCTATGAGTGCTCACTTCTTATACTTTCACATGAGGAAACTGAGTCTTGGAGCATCACAAGGCAAGTAGGTGGTTCCCAGAAAAAATGTCAGGCCTGATACATATTTTTCAGGACAAAAAGTGACTGCTGTTTTGAAGCAAAGGCTACAGCAGAATGGTTGGCTTAAAGCAGTTCAACCCAAAGTGTTGAAAGAGCTTGAAACAAACCTGAGCCTGTTACCCTTAGAAAGAAAATCTTGCAAAATGTGGATGCATATTTTGTGGGACTGAGCAACACAGCCTTGGAAGGTGCAGATAATCTGGCAGATGGTACTTGACATTATCATTGTCTGGTACTGTCTCCAGGTAGCACAGTAACAGGGTCCCTGCTCTCTGGCAGTCAGGTGTCCTTTGGGAGGACCCCAGAGAGCCAGCAGTTACTTCTTAGGAGGCATGCCCTTCTGGGCCTTAAGCACTGTAAAAGATTAGCAAGCTGAAAAAAAAAGAAATGGAGAGATTAAACTACAACCTCCACAGAGCAGGAGCAAATGGTTAATTCTGACAGTGTTCACAGCACAGGACTCTTGTGGTGGGCTTGCTGAGAGCTAGATAGAAGTGAACACATATGGTAAGAGGGATTGTACAGGAGTGTGTTGCCTACATGGAGCTTTTGGCATATCCCCATGATCTGTAAGATGGACTGGAAAGATCCTCCCTCCTAGTTTGTAGGCAGCTGGATGGTGTTACCTTGCTGGAACATGTTGGCCTCTGTCAAATAAGTTTTGAATTTTTTTTCATCACAGAGCTCCTTAAGGATACTTTCATGAGCATGCTGAGAGACTTTGTTTAGAGGAAAAACCCCAATTCTTGGATGGTCTGTAAAAACCAATGTATATAGTGTCTGTATATGTATATGTATGTATATGCATAGTTTCTTGATTTAGCTTATGCATTTAAGATGGAAAAAAGTAATTTTGAGTATAGCAACCTTGAAAAGATTTTCAAGGATGTGTTAATGCAGAGCCAAAAAATAATCTGACCTAGGTTGGTTTACATATATGAGCAAAAACATTTACTCAGCTAGTAAGTATTTGATTAACCTTTGTTTATTGCTTCAAGATGAGAGACAGTTAAGATACAGGAACTCGTGGATTATATTTTTTGCTTTTTGGCTGATCTTCACTTCCTCTGCAGAAAAAAATATGGTGTAGTTAGGAAAAGAATGTATTTCTTTCTCATTACAAAGTCTGTATTTCAAAGTCCAGGGCTGAATTTAGGAGAAAGTACCTATTCTTTCTTTTGTTTAAAACAAAGCCAGAAGGTAGTTGCAAGTTGCACATCCCATAACTCCCTTGAAGTGACAAAGACAGACATAGAGGCGCGTGCAAAGCTTCTACTTTCTAAAGCTAGAGAGACCTGGAGTTTTCATTTGTATTCTGAAAACTAAGCATTGTCAAACACGGAGCCTTTGTAGGCACTTCTTGGCTTTATGTCTTTCCATTACAAGGTATTTTGCCCTTTAAATTTGCTGATTTCAAAGGGAGTACATAACCATCTTTCCCTGCTGTGTGTTGCTACTAAGCACAGCTATACACCTTCCTAGTATGTGTCAACAGTGATGCTGTCCCTCTGTGCAAGGTCCCAGCATATATCAGTCTGAAAGCTGCCATGAATCCACCATTTTCGCTGCCCCCCGCCTCCCTCCCCCATCCCTTGTTATGCAATACAGATTCGGAATTCTTTTGTCCTAAATAATCTGCTGGGAGCATGTTACAACAGAGAGAGGGCTGCCTGCTGCTGGCTGCCTGAACGACAGGGTTTGAGAAGAGAACGGTCAGGCGGAAGTTTGACCCAGCTAAGTTCTGCTGGGACCTACAGCTCACATTGTAGGGATATTAAGAAAAATGGTAATTGCTATGGGACCTTGAAGGACTGCAACATCCTTTGTGACAAAGTAGACCAAGACCTGCTATCTGGATGAATGTATCAGTGTAACCAACAAAACAAACCTCAGCAATTAATTCCTTTTCTCGTTATTGTTCGGTTTCACTGTGTGTTGTTGTGAGGTTTTTTTGTTTGTTTTTGTTTTTCCCTAAAATAATTGTTCTCAGTAGGAATAGACTGAATTTGCATGCCTTAAGAATTTATCAGTTGAAAGTCATATTTGAATGAAGATTTTCTCGGAAAGCATACTCTTACACAGTCCCATATGCTGTGGTCCAAAACAGATTTTACTGGTGTAAATCATTTGGCATATGGGACAGGAAGAATATCTGTCTCGTACACCCTTACAGGCACAAGCTTCTCTTAGCATCATACTGGGACGTGGAAATGACCTAAGGTCTTCCTTTCTGCTTTTACAGTGTAGTGTTTGTAAAATAACATTTATTAGAAGGTTCTTTAGAAAAAAATGGGAACACAAGCATGAATAACAGGAGGGGATTGTTAATAGCAGTTGTGGTGACTTCTTAGAAGAAATCTCTAAAGCCACAAGCCTGTTGTTGATAAACTCCAAATGAACCAGCAATCACAAAGCCATCTCAGGCAGCACTTATTAAAGTAGCTGTCACTGGTGTTTCCACTCTGAATGTTCATCCCCAATCAGGAAAGCAGCTCTGAAGACCCTTCTTATGAGATTCAGGTTGAGTAGAATTGTGCACAATGCAGTTATTTAGCAAATGTCAGTCCTTTTTTTTTTACAGTAAACTCTTGTCTTTAATTTCTTGTCTCAGCTCAACTCCTTAGCAAAGCTGAATCTGTAGGTTCATTTTCAACACTGGCTCAGCTCCTCAGAAAGCATCAGAGCCCAGCCCTACACACAACCATAGTGATGGAAGTAGTGGCTAGCAGAACTGTCTACAGCCACATGCTCTACTGCTCTGTGCAAAGGACAATTCCTCTTTTTTGTGCCCATTCAGGCTTTCTTTATTAACATTTATGTTTGCTTTTCTCCCTGGGCAGTTACATACTCAAGTCATTAATCAGATGGTTGAGAAAACTCCCCATGGGGAAAAAAAAAATCAATTTTGAGAGAGTGCTTCAAATCCTGTAAACTTTCAGAAGGATTATATCTGATATGGTCTACATTATTTCAAACACCCAGTGCTTGGCAAAGGCAGGAAGTTTTCACAAACTCTACTTTGCAGGAGAGGGAACTGAAGCACATAGAAATTTTGTGGATGATCCAACACTGTGAAGTGGTTTAATGGGAAAAGTTGGATTTTATTTTGACTTCTTTGGTTCTCAGTCTGATTCTTTGCCAAGGTAGCAAAAGATTTCTACGTTTCCAGAGATAAATCCTTTTTTTTTTTTAGGCTGAGCAAAATCCCAGACTACTTCACTATACGGTGGTGAACTGGCATATTTTACTGTTAAATGTCATCATCACCACCACCATTTTCTTCTTTATTCTACTACCCTTGAATTAATTGTTTTAAAAATTTTAATTGATTACAAATGCAGTTCAGCCTAGGCTTGTGAAAAGCTCACTTACCGCTCTGAGAAGTGAGAAAATACTGCAACTATGAGCAACATAGAGAGTTGCCACTTCCAAGAAACACACAAGTAGCTAATGAATGTTTTAAAGTACAACAAGGGAAGTACTTTTCCCAAGAGAAACAGAAAATATGCATCCCTTCAGCATTTCCTGGGTCTTTGGTTCACCCCAGGCTTGGCACATTTGTGGAGCAGTAAACCTTGGTGTTACTAGCTGTGGCTAACCCTTGGTTGAGCACTATGGCAGTTTCCTGTCTAGAATAGAATAGAATAGAATAGAATAGAATAGAATAGAATAGAATAGAATAGAATAGAATAGAATAGAATTAACCAGGTTGGAAAAGACCTTCGAGATCATCAAGTCCACCATATCATCCAACACCATATTATCAGCTAAACGATGGCACCAAGCACCCCATCCAGTCTCTTCCTAATCACCTCCAGTGATGGTGACTCCACCACCTCCCTGGGCAGCCCATTTGTGAGAGACTAAAGCTTGTCTCTTAGCTTTTGAGGAACAAAAGCTGAGAAGCTTTTGCAAGTGTGGGTTCTGTCAGGGAAATAGTGTGACTTTCTCTTGAGAAGCCCAGTTTGGTTGTTTTTTCTTGTGTGTGACCTCTCCTGAAAAATCTATTGTGCATTTTTCCTGGAGAAAATTATTGTGGAGTAAGCCTTTTAAAAGTGTACGTTTTTCCAGGGAAGATTTTGTTGGTACAAACAGTGTTTTGATCTGAATTCCCCGTGAAACTTAGTGCCCTATTAAGAAATGCTTTGTGAAACAAAAGAGATGGCCGGGAGTGAGAGGCTTTTTAACCTTTTAGAAGCTCACGGTGCCCGCCCGTCTGTACAGGTACTTGACTGGGCCCGTGAAAACTGGACTAATTTCCAGAGTGTGGCTGATCGAATTGTGGCCCTGCAGAAACATGCAAGAGCCAAAGCCGGAAAAGGCAAAGCTTTTGTTTGTGCGGTTTTAGGCACCTGTTTAGCCGCTTCAGTGAAGGAGAAAGAGGTATGGCATGAGCAGGAGAATAAAACTATTTCCTCTTTGCAGGACTTAGTTTCGTCACTACAAAGCCATGTTGCCACTTTAAAAGACGTAGTGGCAGATCTTAAAATTCAATTGGAAAAGGAGAGGAGGCAAAATTCGTATTTGGACTCCAAACAGGGTGTGAATTACCTGGAGTCTGCTCCTATGTACCCTCGGGCAGAATTTACAACAGCTAAAGAAGCTGCTGTGCATGTCAGACCTCTCATTAAAACTGAAATTTTATATGAGGATGGGGAAACTACCCCCATTATCACAACTAAAGATGCACCTTTCTCCTACACTGTGCTGGCCAAAATTCGTAAAGAATTTGCATGCTCTGCTGGGGAATCTGGGGTGGAATATGTATGGCGAGTTTCAAAAACGGGAGGTGATCAGATTATGCTAACAGAAGCTGAAGCCATGGGCTATTGGGGTAATAATGTTTTCCTAACTACGAAAAACAGAAGTGGACCCTGGAGCCTTACCCAGCGAGCTGCCTATTGGGCAGCGGGGTTTGATCCAAAGGAGAGAGGGGAACCTGTAGTTCTGCAGGGAGGGATGAATCAGATAATGGAGAATGTGCAAAAGGCTGCATGCCTGCAAATGATATATGAAAGAGAACTAAAACATCATTTTGAATCCCCCTTTCTCTCCTGGTGGATGTAAACAGAATGACTCCTTTGATCAGGGGTCTCCCTGACTCACTTAAAATAAGAGGTATCCAGCTCCAAAAAGAAATAGCTGGCACCCCACTTTCTTCCAGGATCCAAGCTGCTCTAAGGGAAAGTTCAACACCCGGAGGGAGCCAGCCTGACTTGAAGCCATGGACATGGGAAGAAGTGGGAAGGGAGTTACTAGACTATGCCAGGCAGTATAGTATACCCGAGGAAATTAAAACCCCTCAAACTAGAGGCTTTAGACATGTAAAAATGATTCACCCACCAAGCCCCAGGGCCAGTTGCGTCGTATTCCTAGTAGGCACCTGGCTAGGGGCAGGGAACACTTGAATACCCAGAAATATTGGTGGGGGGGTGGGTCAGAAGAAAGGTATTCCAAAAGAAGTTGTTGATGGGGTATCCACGAGGCAATTAGAAATCATTGTGAAATGCTGGCCCGAGCCTAAAAAGAGGTCTGAGGCCACTGCTTCCCTCATGGTGGGACCATTTGGTGAGGAGAGGGGTATGCCCCCCAGGGCAACTAAGGGCTTCAATTCTCAGTGGTGAGTGGGGGTGAAGCATGATTCAGGAGATCACCAAAAAATTGTACATGGTTTGGGAAAAAGCTTTTGTTTGTGTTTAGCTTGGCTTTGAGAGAACCTGAAACAATCAACGGTACTTACAGGCCCATTCAAAGTAATTAAGCCAACCTTTTCAGGGATATCAACCTGGAGGGTGGCTCAGAGAACCTCTGTGTGGGGGGAACCTGGAAATACCAGTTTTGTGTTTTGAGGTTGTGTTTCTTATTTAAGTTCTAATGCTGAAGATTGCCTGATGTATTGTCAGAAGGACTTGTCTTGTTACAATACAGAAGACCTCTCAAGTTTTGCATCACAGAAGACATCTCTTCAAGGACTGTACTTTCCATAGCCCCGCAGATGCATTCAGATCTGGAAGGAAGATCTCACTTCAATTCCAAACTGAAGGACTGACAGGGTGGGGGGTATGGGTCTGTTCTCCTGGCTTCCAGGAGGCACAGGGATGCTTTCAACTTGTGTAATTATCTGTTTTAATTTTGTCCTATTTTGTTAGTATTGTTACTCTTTCAGCTTGTGTAAGTCCCTGTTGTATACAGTGATTCAACATGTAGTGTCCAATATACAATTTGTGTCTAATGATGATGTACAACAGATTTGTGCCATTAGACAATCAAAACTTATGTCTATTGTAAAAATGGTTTAAAACTTCTTTCCTGTCCTTTCTTTTCTTTCTTGCTTGCTTTTATCTTTGATTGACGGGGTGGTGTGAGAGACTAAAGCTTGTCTCTCCTGGTGTGACTCAACAAAGATAAAATCTCTTGCTGCTTGCCCAGACAATAGCTGATGTGCCTTGGGCAGAGCCACTGGAAGGACTCTTGGAAGGTGCAAAGATAACATTGCTCACGGGACTGCAGCTGGCCTACAACAATGGCCCAAGGGCCCGGCATTCACACCTTCAGGACAAGATCATTTCCAGCTATCAGATACCCCAGGAAAGGACAATGGTTCCTGAATGCGAAAAGAGTGTGTGGGTAGGTAGATGCAGAAGGAGGAGGCCTCCCCGCCTCCATCCAGACCCTGCCCAAACTCACCTGAGTACACAGAAAGATTTCCTGGGGAACGATATCTGGACCTAAAGATGATTTCCCAGAACGATATCCTGGGGAACAACACCTGGACACTTGCCTGAGGACTAAAAAACTGTATAAAAGACTGGAGCAACTACTAGCTTGTAGGGAGAAAATTGAAGAAGCAAAATGCAGAAGAAAGAAGACGGCAGCACACGCTGGAAACATCACAGGGCCAACACAATTGATCTTGGACTCTCCGTGCCCTAAGTTCCGGCTGCTGCAACTCATGGAGCTGAAGAAGCTGCCCAGAGGACCACATCCCTTCTACAGCCAAAGCCTCAGCACCTTTCCTCTACAGACCCAACATCTCCTGCAGCGCCTTTCCTCCACAGACTCAAACTGTCTTGGGGGGTGAGGGGTGTGGTAATATAATTCTTTCCCTCTTCTCCCTCTCTTCTCTCTCTCCCTATTCTCTCTCTCTCCCCTTCCGATCCCTCCACCTTATTTATGTAATAAATAGTCTAGCTGTTGATATTTTGGCCACGTTTGTGCCTCTAATTTCACAACACGGGAATATTCATTAAAAACCTGAATCTCTTTCCCTCTCCGGATCGAGACACCATTCCAATAGCCAATCACTATTTCTGTGAAGAACTTCTTCCTAACATCCAGCCTAAACCTCCCCTGGCACAGCTTGAGACGGAGTCCTCTTGTTCTGGTGATGGTTGCCTGGGAGAAGAGCCCAACCACCACCTGGTTTCAATCTCCCTTCAGGTAGTTGTAGACAGCAATAAGGTCACCCCTCAGTCTCCTCTTCTCCAGGATAAGCAACCCCAGCTCCCTCATTCTCTCCTCACAGGGCTTGTGCGCCAAACCCCTTCCCAGCTTTGTTGCCCTTCTCTGGACACGTTCCAGCAACTCAACATCTTTCCTAAACTGAGGGGCCCAGAACTGGACACAGGACTCAAGGTGTGGCCTAACCAGTGCTGAGTACAGGGGCAGAATGACTTCCCTGCTCCTGCTGGCCACACTGTTCCTGATGCAGGCCAGGATGCCATTGGCCTTCTTGGCCACCTGGGCACACTGCTGGCTCATGTTCAGCCTACTGTCAACCAGTACCCCCAGGTCCCTTTCTGCCTGGCCGCTGTCCAGCCCCTCTGACCCCAGCCTGTAGCTCTGCATGGGGTTGTTGCGGCCAACATGTAGAACCTGGTACTTAGCTGTGTTAAATCTCATGCTGTTTGACTATGCCCATCTGTCCAGTCTGTACAGGTGATGAGTAGGGTCTGTGCATTGCAAAAAGGGCTCTGCTACTCTGCCCTGCTCCAGTGCACTCAAAACACAGTTTCACTATATACTCAGATTTTACTGAATCCTTCAGATTCAGTATGTGATGGATGAATGGTAAAAAGCTACCTCTAAACCTGGTATAGAAGAAGATTTTGTTCATTTTTTGTTGTCTAGAAGAAACAGAGTTGATGGATGGGAAGCATCCAAACAAAAAACATTTCAGTTTGAAAACCCAGTGGTTTCAAACCCAGTGCTAAACATTACTCACTGGGAGACCTCTGGCAGGTCACTTGACATCCTTGTGCTCTAATAAACCAAACTGTAAGTTTGTTTACAAGCTGAAAACCACATGTTGCATCTGGGAAGAGCAGACTCCAGCAAAAATCCTCAACTCACATGTACAATTCTTGTGTGTCCTTCTCTGAACAGTGCTGATCTGACCACCAGTTGCAGCAGATGAAATTAAAGTGCTCTTTGAAATTAAGTTTAACTTGGATTTTTTCCTTCTCGCCCCACCACCGCCTTGTTTTGTTATTAGATATTATTCTGATTGGTTTTGAAGGAGAAAATGATGCACTGAATTACTATCTTAACAAAGACCAAAACTCTAAGGAACAAACAAATTGTTCATCTTCCAGGGAGAATTTATTTTAACACCTTTGTTGTAAGTTAGGGGATGGGATTCTGATAACCAAACCCTAAGAGGTTCCTGCAGAGACGAAGCACTGAAACAGGCTGCCCAGGAGAGTTGTGGAGTCTCTTTCTCTGGAGACATTCAAAACTCACTCGGATGTATTCCTATACAGACTACCCTAGGTGATCCTGCTTTTGGCCGGGGAGTTAGCCTCAATGATCTCTGGAGATCACTTACAACCACTAACTTCCTGCAATTCTGTGATTCTGTGACTTCTACCCACAAAAGCAATTATCAGAGGGGAATGAAGATGGAGACAAGGCTCCATCCGATGACTCACCCAGGGCTTGTTTCTCACCCCCACACCTTTGGACTTCTTCAACAAGGAAGAAAATGAAGGTAACTGTAGTGGGTGGCTCTCTTCTGAGGGGAAAAGAAGGGCCCATTTGCAGACCAGATCCATCCTACAGGGAAGCCTGCTGCCTCCCTGGGGCTCAGGTTAGAGATGTTAGTGCGAAGCTCTCTGCTCGGGTGCAGCCCTCTGATTGTTACCCTTTGTTTGTTATCCAGGTTGGTAATGACAAGATTGCAGAGTGAAGCCCAAAGGCAATTAAGGACTTCAAGGCATTGGGGCGACTAGTTGGAGGCTTGGGAGTTGATCTGCTGGAGGGAAGAGAGACTTTGCAGAGGGACCTTGACAGGATGGGCAGATGGGCAGAATCCAACAGCATGAGATTTAACACATCCAAGTGCCGGGTTCTGCACATTGGCCACAGCAACCCCAGGCAGTGCTACAGGCTGGGGTCAGAGTGGCTGGAGAGCGGCCAGGCAGAGAGGGACCTGGGGGTGCTGGTTGATGGGAAGCTGAACATGAGCCTGCAAGAAGACCAATGGCATCCTGGCCTGCATCAGGAACAGTGTGGCCAGCAGGAGCAGGGAGGTCATTCTGCCCCTGTACACTGCACTGGTTAGGCTGCACCTCAAGTCCTGTGTCCAGTTCTGGGTCCCTCAGTTTAGGAAGGATGTTGACTTGCTGGAGCGTGTCCAGAGAAGGGCAACAAAGTTGGTGACGGGTTTGGAACACAAGCCCTACGAGGAAAGGCTGAGGGAGCTGGGGTTGCTTAGCCTGGAGAAGAGGAGACTGAGGGGTGACCTTATTCCTCTCTACAGCTACCTGAAGGGAGGTTGTAGCCAGGCAGAGGTTGGTCTCTTCTCCCAGGCAGCCAGTACCAGAACAAGAGGACACAGTCTCAGGCTGCACCATGGGAGGTTTATGCTGGATGTTAGGAAGAAGTTCTCTACAGTGAGAGTGATTGCCCATTGGAATGGGCTACCCGTGGAGGTGGTGGAGTCACCTTCATTGGAGGTGTTCAGGAAGAGACTTGATGGGGTGCTTGGTTGCATGGTTTAGTTGTTTAGGTGGGTTGGATTGGTTGATGGGTTGGATGTGATGATCTTGAAGGTCTCTTTCAACCTGGTATATTGTATTGTATTGTATTGTATTGTATTGTATTGTATTGTATTGTAATGTATTGTATTGTAAGATGACCTGTTCCATAATCTTGCCTTGCACTGAGGTCAGGCTGACAGGCCTATAATTCCCTGGCTCTTCCAACTGCCCCTTCTTGTGGATGGGCACCACGCTGGCCAGCTTCCAGTCTTCTGGGACCTCTCCAGTGAGCCAGGACTGCTGAAAAATGATGGAGAGTGGCTTGGACAGCTCATCTGCCAGCTCCCTCAGCACCCTATGATGGGTCCCATCCGGTCCCATGGACTTGTGGGGGTCCAATTGGCTGAGGAGATCTCTAACTGTCCAATCCTGGAACAAAGGAAAACTATGCTGCTCCCTGGCTCCTTCTGCCAGCTCTGCAGGCCAGCTGTCTGGAAGACGTTCTGTCCTGCTAGTAAAAATTGAGGCAAAGAAGGTGCTAAGTACCTCTGCCTTTTCCTCATCCTTTGTTACAACGTTCCCCTCTGTGTCAACCAAGAGTGGAGGTTGTCCTTGCCCTTCCTCTTGGTATTAATATATTTATAGAAGGATTTTTCTTTGTCGTTCACAGCAGAGGCCAGTCTGAGCAATAAATGCTCTTTTTCCTCCCTATAGCATATATATATATATCCTGTTGAAAGAAAATTTCTTTGCCTCTCTCCAAGCCGAACCCAAATTATTTCTTGGTGGATTTGCTCCCCTCCTTTCCTTCTTTCTCTCTGTTAGGGAAGGGGATTCTCAGCCTTGCCCCCATCTGAGCTTTTAAGCCCCAGTTAAGGCTCAAACCACCACACGGTGTCTACTATAGACACAAACCAGGAGGAAAATGTGGATGAGGCCTTCTGCACTCAACTGGAGGTAGCTTCAAGAACACACTCCTTGGTACTTACGGGTGACTTCAATCACCCTGACATTTGTTGGAAAGCCCACACAGCTGGGCACAGACAGTCCAAAAGGCTCTTGCAGAGTGTCCCATGTTCTTCAACATCTTTATTGATGATCTGGATGAGGGCATTGAGTCCATCATCAGTAAATTTGCATATGACACCAAGCTGGGGGCAGGAGTTGATCTGCTGGAGGGTAGAGAGGCTTTGCAGAGGGACCTCGACAGGCTGGACAGATGGGCAGAGTCCAATGGCATGAGATTTAACACATCCAAGTGTTCAGAGGAGGGCAACAAAGCTGGTGAGGGGTTTGGAACACAAGCCCTATGAGGAAAGGCTGAGGGAGCTGGGGTTGCTTAGCCTGGAGAAGAGGAGACTGAGGGGTGACCTTATTGCTCTCTACAACTACCTGAAGGGAGGTTGTAGCCAGGCAGAGGTTGGCCTCTTCTCCCAGGCAGCCAGCACCAGAACAAGAGGACACAGTCTCAGGCTGCGCCAGGGCAGGTTTAGGCTGGGTGTTAGGAAGAAGTTCTACACGGAAAGAGTGATTGCCCATTGGAATCAGCTACCCCTGGAGGTGGTGGAGTCACCTTCATTGGAGGTGTTCAGGAGAAGACTTGATGGGGTGCTTGGCTGCATGGTTTAGTTGTTTAGGTGGGTTGGATTGGTTGATGGGTTGGACGCGATGATCTTGAAGGTCTCTTCCAACCTGGTGTATTGTATTATTGTATTATTGTATTTTATTAATAACTTCTTGATGCAGGTAGTGGAGGAGCCAACAAGGAGAGGCACACTCCTGGACCTTGTATTAACTAATAGATAAGGTCTGGTTGGGGACATTAAGGTCAGAAACAGTGATCATGACATGGGGAGTTCAGAATTATACAGGATAGAAACAAGGCAGTAAGTGAGATTACAACCCTGGACTTCCACAGGGCTAACTTTGTACTCTTCAGAGATATACTTGCAGGATTCCCATGGGCTAAGACTCTGGAGGGTAAAGGAGCCCAAGAAAGTTGGTCAATTTTTAAATGCCACTTCCTCTGAGCCCAAGATAGGTGTGTTCGCTTGAGCAAAAAATGGGTTAGATGTGCCAGGAGACCTGCATGGATGAGCAAGGCGGTTCTAAAGGAAAACTCATGGAAGAAAGGTTGTTAAAATTGATGGAAGAAGGGACTTGACACTTGGGAGAGCTATAGAGCAAGTGCTAGGGCATGTAGGAAGGCAACAAGGAAGGCCAAAGCTCTCTTGGAATTAAAGCTGGCAAAGGAAGTTAAAGAGAATGAGAAGGGCTTCTTCAAATCAATCAGGAGTAAAATGAAGAATAGGGAAGATGTGGGCCTACTGCTGAATGAGGAGGCAGCCCTGATGACTGAGGATGCAGAGAAGGAAGAGTTGCTGAATACCTTCTTTCCTTCATACTTTACTCCCAAGACCAGCCCCTGTGATTTAAAAGTAGGTTCTGAAACAGGGCTATTTCTGTGCTGGTGTTCACTTAGTCATGATATTTTAAGCAGATGTTGATAGGAGCTTTAAACTGTATCATCTGTTTGTATAAATCATAAGAATATGTGCTTTTCAGACCAGATGTTGACACTATTTTGTGCTGAGCAAACCTCCTATGCAGTTTTTACTGTTTCACTTTCTGAGTCTTGGGATGAGTGAAGTAAAAATATGGTATTAATGTTAATACAGAAATAGCTTGTCACTCATGTTTTTTCTTCAACCACCAGAGCTATGGAACTAACTAATCAACTATATTATTAGCTAATTGTGATGCTTAGGGGGACATAATTGTATAAAACAAATGTTTTTCCCTTCCAGTTTTTATAAAAACTAGATTTCGAGTTTCACTTTTTTCTCAGATTTATTAATATTTTAGTCAAAGTGGAAAAAAAAAAGAAGTCTCAGACATTTATAATGTTGATGGAGAAGAATATCTGTATATGGTAGTGAGATGAATGATATGGCTAATTTTGAAGTTCCATAAAGTTTATGAGTGAAAGGAATCGATCCCCCTATCTTCTCGATCCCCCTATCTTCAGAATTCTTACAGTCAGTGATGTGTGGCAATTAAATACAAATCAAGTAAAGAAAAAAGTATTAGGGCAGACAAATTTTGTAGGAAGGTTATGAGCTAAGCAAACAATAGTATCAAGCAGATGTTATACTAAAATAATTAAAAGTCTTTTATAAAACAGCATGCTCTTTATTATTCTAATCCACCAGAATTTGGTCAAGTGACTACGTTTTTGCAAAGCAAAGCAATTGTTACCCATAATTAAGTGAGGATGTGCTTGTATATGTATAAAAATAATTTTTAAAATTACTGGTTGAACTAGAGCCTGGAGTAAACACCCCTAGTTTTTGTCAAAACCCAGGAGCACTGTAATTGCCATAATTGTTAATATACCAAATTAAAACAAATTAGTGGATGGTTTTAAAATTGTATAGCCTTTTGTTTAGATCAAACTTAACACTGTGCAGGGTGTGAATCCTTCATGATGAAAAATTGGTATATATTATCTATCAGGTGGCAGCTATTGACTTTACTCAAGCTAAATCTTGCCAGCTGAGGTCCAGCTGCTCCTGAACTATAGAGAAAAGTGATTCCCTGTATTATGTGGACTGCATCCCGGAAAGGGTCTTTTTTCATATTTTCGTATTTTCTAACTTGAGACCTTGATCTAGGACCTAACGTATGAAAATATTTAAATGCATATGGCACCTTTTCTCGGGAGATACAGGCACTGCATTTGGTTCATTGGATGTACCACTGATTTCTCCAGTAAAGAGTGCGTATGGCAGTCCATGCAAAAAGAAATACTGAAGCATTATTTCCTTTCATATGACTTAAACACATGCTTAAATTTAAACACATGTTTAACTAACCTTTCCTCACAGGGTTGCTTTGCTGACATTAGACCTTAACTGTAAGCATATTTTTGGCAGCTGTTTATGTTTCTGATGCTGAGTGCCTTTACTTTGCAGGAGAAACATCTTCAAAGTACACCAAAATGTCACAAAGATAATTGTAAACACCACTTCCTAAAGTAGTGGAGGAGTCTCTGTCTTTGCAAAGACGTATTTTTGGTAGGAAGGACATGTCCTGATTGCAGGGTTTCAAAAGTCTAATTCAGATTTATAGACTGTGATGAAAGTTGGCTTCTTATGAAACAGTGAATGCAATGGCTTAAATTAATTATTCAACTATTTGAATTAATTAATTGACCACTAGAGATATTTGCATGCAAATAATGCAGCTGTAGATCCAAATAGTTAAGGTGTTTAAGGACTATTGACTCACTGAAACAGATGCAAAACATTGTGTGTTTTCAGATGATATTAAAAAAATCTTTCACAATCTGGGCTAACAAACAGAAGGTGAACTGTACCAGCAAAGGCAGCAATGCACCCACAATAATCAAATCAAATAGAGTGTAGCCAGTATGTGTAGCTTTCATTGTACTGCAACCTTTTTGTCCTTGAGAGCTAAAGTAATTTATTCACAAATTACTACCAGGATGACACTGTAGTGTTTTGCGCCATGTTTTTGTTAACTCTTTATACATCAGAATGCAAAGCACTGAAGATACAGGTTTATTGCTAATTATTTCAGAGGGGCTGAGACCTCATCTAATCCCTACTTCAAGTCTGCTTCAAGATGGCATTAATTAGAAGGCTTCACAGGCAAGGAATCTTTTGCATTTCCTGGTGGCTATGCTGTGCAATAACAACTCATTTCCCTTTCCAGGAAAATCTGTCAACTTGTTGAAGTAAAAGGCTTATGAGTAGCAGGTGTTGCTTTTAAATTAATGTGGCTCACAAATGTCACTGTTAGCTTGAAAGAATAGACTCTGTTTTTCTTCTACCACGGGTGGAAAAAATGTCAATGACAGCTCAGGAAACCAAGAGCCCTCTTTCCTCCTGGGCAAGGTCACAGAATCATAGAATCATTTCACTTGGAAAAGGCCTTTAAGATCATGGAGTCTAACCAGTATCTAACATTACCAAGCGTAGTGCTAAACCATGTCCATTAGCATCACATCTATGCATCTTTTAAACACCTTCATAGATAGTGAGTCAAGCATTTCTCTGGACTCCCTGTTCCAGTGCTTGACAATGCTTTGAGTAGAGAAGTTTCTTCTAATATTAAGTATAAACCTTCCATGGTGCAACTTCAGGCCATTTCCTCTCATCCTATTACTTGATACTAGGGAGATGAGACCAACACGCACGGCGTTACAAGCTTCTTTTAGGTAGTTGTAGATAGCCTTCTTTTCTCCAGAGTGAGCTACTCCACTTCCCTCAACATCTCCCTGTAATACCACAGTATCACAGTACAGTATCACAGTATCACTAAGGTTGGAAGAGACCTCGAAGATCGAGTCCAACGAGTCACCACAGACCCCACGACTAGACCATGGCACGAAGTGCCACATCCAGTCCCCTCTTGAACACCTCCAGGGACGGTGACTCCACCACCTCCCTGGGCAACACATTTCAGTGACGAATCACTCTCTCGGTGAAGAACTTTCTCCTCACCTCCAGCCTAAACTTCCCCTGGTGCAGCTTGAGACTGTGTCCCCTTGTTCTGGTGCTGGTTGCTAGAGAGAACAGGCCAACCCCTTCCTGGCTACAACCACCCTTCAGGTAGTTGTAGAGAGCAATGAGGTCGCCCCTGGTCCTCCTCTTCTCCAGGCTAAACAACCCCAGCTCCCTCAGCCTCTCCTCATAGGGCTTGTGCTCAAGGCCTCTCACCAGCCTTGTTGCCCTTCTCTGGACATGTTCAAGTGTCTCGATGTCCTTCCTAAACTGAGGGGCCCAGAACTGGACACAGGACTCAAGGTGAGGCCTAACCAAAGCAGAGTACAGGGGCACAATGACCTCCCTGCTCCTGCTGGCCACACTATTCCTAATGCAGGCCAGGATGCCATTGGCCTTCTTGGCCACCTGGTCACACTGCTGGCTCACGTTCAGGCAGCTGTCGATCAGCACCCCCAGGTTCCTCTGTTTGGCAGCTCTCCAGCCACTCTGACCCCAGCCTGTAGCTCTGCATGGGGTTGTTGTGGCCAAAGTGCAGCACCCAGCACTTGGACTTGTTGAATGCCCGGCACTTGGACTTGTTGAATACCTGTTCTCCAGAAGCTGTAACATCTTCATTGTCTTTGTCTGGACTTACTTGGACTCCTCAATATCTTTCTTGTAGCGAGGAACTCAAAACTGAGCACAATATTCAAGGTGTGACCTCACCAGTGTAGAGTACTGGGGGACAATCTCTTCCATAGTCCTGCTGGCCACAGTATTTCTGATCCAGGCTTTCTTGGCCACCTGGGCTCACTGCTGGCTCAGATTCATTCAACTGTCAGTCAATGCCCTGAGGTCTTCCTGTGCTGGGCAATTTCCCAGTCACTCTCCCTCAATCCTGTAGCATTGCATGGGGCTGTTGTGACCAAAGTGTGTGACTCTGCTGAATCTCATACATTTGGCATCAGTCCGTGGATCCAGCCTGTCCAGGTCCTTTGACAGAACCTTCCTGCTCCCAAGCAGATCAACACTCCCACCCAACATGGTGTCATCTGCAAACTTACTGAGGGTGAACTCAATCCCCTTATGCAGATAATAAATAAAGATCTTAAACAAGACTGCCCCAGTATTTAGCCTAGGGAATCCCATGGTCACCAGCTGGATTTAATTCCATTCATCACAACTTTCTGGACCCAGCCATCCATACAGTTTTAAAGCCAAAAAGGCATCCACCCACATGCAGCCAGTTTCTCCAGAAAGATGCTATGGTAGGCAGTGTCAAAAGCTTCACTGAAGTCCAGGCAAACAACATGCCGAGCCTTCCCCTTAGAAGGAGATCAGGTTTGTCAAGCAGGACCTGCCTTTCATAGACCCTTGCTGACTGGGCCTGATCTCCTGTTTGTTCTGTATGTGCTGTTTAATGACACTCGAGATGACCTACTCCATAACCTTCCCTGGCACTGAGGTGAGACATATCAATCACATCACAGCAGCTTGGACTTAATCTCCTTCCTTTAGTACGCTGACTTCAAAATAGTGTGTCCTTAGTGTCCTTATTAAACAATGCACCCTATTGGCTTTTTGTCTGGCACTGAAAAAAAAAAAGGCTTAGGAAGATGTAAACAACAGCAGGATTTTTCTTTTTCCTCTAATGAGCCTCATTCAAACAAAAC
This sequence comes from Picus viridis, assembly GCA_033816785.1. NCBI lineage: Eukaryota > Metazoa > Chordata > Aves > Piciformes > Picidae > Picus > Picus viridis. Next base: position 56,905,153 of record CM066606.1, read on the forward strand.
AATGACGGACTGAAATTTTAAGAACACATTTATACTCCAGCTTAGGTGACAGCAAGGGGAATATCTTTGCTTGAACAAAGCAGTCTCAAAAAAAATTAGCTCAAATCTGATGATCTATTGCAGATATCTCTTGGTACTTCTGTCAGGAATCCAGTGACCAGAGGTTTGAGGTACATCTGCCGAGTCTTTCCCCTGTAAGGAGTTTCTCCAGGAACACTGGGGTTTAAACTGCAAATTGAATTTGAAAATTGTTGTGTTTTTAGTAGAGAAAACTCTAAGTAGCTGAGCCAGACAGAACAGGAGGAAAATAAACAGACAAATTGAAAAGTTTTGCATGCAGTCACTTTTCCCTGTCCATGCTAGCTCTACTAGCCATTCCATGCTCCCAGCTGTATCAGTGGCTATGTTAGTAGCAGGAATTTTGGCTTAGTCCCTCTGTTGCTGAGTTCCAGCTGGCATTCCCTGTCCTGTGATATTCCTGTCCCTTGCTGAGACCCAACACTCACACCTTCCTCCCCCTAACCTCTGCTACAGAGCTCAGGGAGAAGAGGTCCCTGCACTCTCCCTTCCAGCTCTCACATATCCATCTGTGAGGAGCTACAGCTGGCATGTTAACCAAAAGAGGCACATACTCTGTCCCACAGCTTCCTTACTCTGTCTGATACTGTACCTAAATATTTTCCATGTTCTACAGCTTGTGGAATCTTTGTGCTCATGTAGTCTTTTCCCAAAGGTACAGGGCAGTCCTCCAGACTTCCTTTAGAAAAGAGGTTTAGTTTGCCTGTTGGTTGGTTGTTTTGGGGATTTTTGTGGGGTTTTTTTGTGTGTCTGTGTGCTGTTTGCTGTTCCTTTTAAATTCCTACATCCTGCAATTTCAATAGTAGTGGAATACAAACATGCCTTCTTAGATTTTCATCAAATCTAATTAGCCAAAACTCAACTAATATCGAGGGACATGAACAAATTGCATCTGAAGACATGAAGTTCCATTCTCCTCCCACTGAATTTGTAAAAGGCAGAACATGACATTCAGTGGGGGTTTGCTTATGTGGACTGTGGAGAACTTAAAATATGCATACATTTTATTCTTTCCTATAGTTATCCAAATGTGAGGTCACTTGTTCAGTTACTACCCTATTCTCATTATACTGGGTAATAAGGGGAAAACAAAAGAGTTTTTGCATTTGCATATAGCACTGAAATTTTCCCCAAGGCTAACATAATGACACTAGGACAGTTTTCTCTCAAGAAAGTTACAAAGCCAACAGCAGAAAAAAAAAAAAAAAAAAGGCAACAAAGCAAACCCCAAACTGAATAGCTGCAAAATGCTATTGAAATGATTCGTAATGGGTGCCTAGAGGTTTCATTGAAGAGTTTTAGGAAAGCTTAATTATTTAAAATAATTTTTGAGGTAAACATGTACTTTGTTATACTTAACAGGGTTTTAAGATCTCCTGATATTAGCATTATTCAATGAGAAGCATCTATTTTTTTTTCAAATGTACCCCTTAATTAAAATATTTTCCTGCAATTTGATTTTGAGAGTGAAGCTTATTTTTAATGCTGATTACTATTTCTATGAATCTCAGGTAAAAGAGTAAGTTATTCAAAGAATTTCATTTTGATGACCTTCAGACTGATAAAAAGCTTTAAATGAAAGTGAATGCAAAATGGTGCAATTAGGCTGAATACAAGACTGAAGGCTGTCCTTCCAGGCTCTCCAAATGTTGTATGACATGTCTGATTGCAGCAAGATGTCATCACAAATTCATGTGAAGGCCAGGTGACTGGAGCATGCTGGAAAGAGGTAGGGAGGAGAAATGCAGTAGAGGGAGCCATGCTGAGTGTTAGAGAATCTCAGGTGAACCCTAGGTTTACTGAAGCAGAGTCTCAGGCACAGAATCTCATTAAAAAAATTTCATGGGGTAGTACACTATTAGTCAGCCAAAGCTGAGCAACTTCCAGTAATGAATCCTGGGCATTTGTACCCTTACAGATTATGCATCTAATCTTGTGATCTTCAATCACTTTTCATGTGCCCTTTGTTCCAATGGTGGTTCTGGTCCAAGATCTTCTGGCACCTTCTAACTCCATACTGAGTTCTTTTGTGGTCTTCAGGCAGTCTTCAGGCACTGGCCCACTTCTCAACCCTGTCAAGTTCCTCCTGGAGGGCATCCCTTCCCTCAGGTGAGTCCACTACACCACACAGCTTATTGAGGGTGCCAGGTGAAAATTTACAGCTTGTGGCCTAAGGCTTCAGTTAATCTAGTTACTCAAGTACATAAAGCAAATCAAATAGTATACTGTCACACAATATTATAACTCAAAGTGATTAGTTCTATTTAAAATTTACTTCAGCTAAGTAATGAGTACCTTTTAACAGAGATATGTGGAAGTAGCAGGGCACCATCTTTCTGTACCAGCATAACTAAATGGAGGCTGAGTTTTGCTCTCACTCTCTGGCCTCTGCTTATAACACTTCAGTGTCTTGGTTCCATTCCAGAGCCAGTCCTGTCCCAGAATATTTGAGAAGTTTCATACAATGATATTTTAAACTTGACCCTGGGCTTATTGAATACAGAAGAGCAATGGATGAGGAAACACCTCTAAATAATAAAGACTGAAATGGATTTGTACATCCTGTTTAAGAGCAGGCTTGCTTACCTACCTGTCAGCATTCATTTATTTTGCAGAAGATAAATGCCTCTGATTTTCCTCATGTCTTGCACAGTAACAGATCACGCTACTGTCATGTCACCAGTTCTAGTGGAAACCAAGTGGCTCGCAGGTGTTACATATGTATAGCCTAACTGTACGAAGACAAAAGGATTACTTTTCATTTTCTCCCTAGGAGCCCTTCAAGCCAGGGCAGAGCAGGGTTGTCTCAGCTATGTGCCATAAGAAGGCTGCTTCAGCAAGCCGTTCAGCTAAGTCTGTGAATGCACAGCATACTTTCCTGTTCAATGTCTTTATTGATGATCTGGATGAGGGGATTGAGTCGGTCATCAGTAAATTTGCAGACGACATCAAGTTGCAAGCAGGTGTTGATTTGGTAGAAGGTAGAAGTCTCTGCAGAGGGACCTCGACTGGCTGGACAGATGGGTGGAGTCCAACATGAGGGCATTCAACAACAAGACCAAGTGCCAGGTGCTGCACTTTGGCCACAACAACCCCATGCAGAGCTACAGGCAGGGGCAGAGTGGCTGGAGAGCAGCCAGGCAGAAAGGGACCAAGGGGTACCAGTTGACAGTAGGCTGAACATGAACCAGCAGTGTGCCCAGGTGGCCAAGAAGGCCAATGGCATCCTGGCCTGTATCAGGAACAGAGTGGCCAGCAGGAGCAGGGAAGTCATTGTGCCCCTGTACTCAGCACTGGTTAGGCCACACTTTGAGTCCTGTGTCCAGTTCTGGGCCCCTCAGTTTAAAAAGGACATTGAGAGACTTGAACGTGTCCAGAGAAGGGCAACAAGGCTGGTGAGAGGCCTTGAGCACAAGCCCTATGAGGAGAGGCTGAGGGAGCTGGGATTGTTTAGCCTGGAGAAGAGGAGGCTTAGGGGAGATCTTATTGCTCTCTACAACTACCTGAAGGGTTGTTGTAGCCAGGAAGGGGTTGGCCTCTTCTCTCAGGCAACCAGCACCAGAACAAGAGGACACAGTCTCAAGCTGCACCGGAGGAAGTTTAGGCTTGAGGTGAGGAGAAAGTTTTTGACAGAGAGAGTTGTTAGCCTTTGCCCAGGGAGGTGGTGGAGTCACCTTCATTGGAGGTGTTCAAGAGGGGAATGGACGTGGCACTTGGTAATCATGAGGTCATGGGTGACAGGTTGGACTTGATGGTCCCTGAGGTCTTTTCCAACCTTATTGATTCTATGATTCTACTTGTCTGCCACTTCTAATGGGGATTAACATGTCTAAGAGAGAAACTTTGCCTGTGGCTCAGCTTCAGGCCGTAGTCATTCTGATGTATGCTTGATTCCTGATATTTGCTTCTAAAGAAAACTGGTTGTTGCAAGATTCTATTGCAGGAGGCTTCCTTGTGCAAAATGAAGGATAATTCCTTTCAGAAATTGTCAGAAGATTGTATCCCAACCTCAAGTATGTTGCTGCCTTGGCTTTGCTTCTCTGCCCAGTTTTGCGCGGATACTGACCCCAGAGATTTTCCAATGCAATTGCCAAAGCAATTTGACAGTGGAATATTTTGCAGATGTTTTGTGACAATTTCAACTTTCTGTAAGAAAATAACTTTCTTTGGATTAAGAACTACTGTGCTCATATGTCCATTGTTAATTTCATCAGTTCCTTTGGAATACTTTGTACTTACAGAATATGTATACAATCTACTCTTGTCCCTGCCCGGAGGCAATTGCAACATATTTCAGATAAGGTAGAAGGCAATGAGGACATGGTGAGCGATTCAAAAGAAGCATAACTCTGAGACATTAACCTTTTTAATATAGTTTAAGTGTTCAAGCTATTGTTCATTTTTGGCTAGTTTGCTCTAAGCTGTGATGTTCTGAAGTCTCTCATCCATCTTATTTTGTCCATCTTCAACTTCATATTAACTCCAGTTCTAGCAAGAGAATATAATTTGCCATTATTCCTTTGACTGTACTGATGCACTTTATTTTTTGCTTAGGTTTGTTTGGCCAAACTAGCTCAACCACACACAAAAGCAAGATGCCCTAGCTAGGCCTTGGGAAAACCAAAGAGAAATCTGAAGCTCACACCTTTCTGTCAGATTGTTGTGTTTTTTCCAGGCTGTTAAAGTCTTTATTCTGTGTCTTGCAGATACATTCTGACAGGAGAAAATATGTCTGAGACTTCTCACTATTAGGATAGTTTGGGACAGGGCAGCTACCACCATGCTAGCACCATATTAGTAACAAAACAACCTGTCTTTGACAGTGATATTTGACTGGAAGTGGTACATTAAGAAATGATCTAATTTTTGCCCCTGTCCCCAGTACAAAAGCTAGTTTTTATGTGTATATATGAGAGTTTTGCCTGCCCTTAAATTTTCCTAGTTTTCCAATTTTTGGCCCCACAAATCCTCTCAGCATTTGGAAAGTTCTGAATGAATACAATGGCCTCTTATATGTCTAAGCCTTGATTATAATGGAGTTTACTGGAATGGTTAAAGGATCCCTCACCAGAACATTTGTCATGCTTGTCCTCAAGACAATATTTACAGTTTCACTCTCATCCTCTCTCCCATTATCTTTGATTTCCACAATATTGAGGTCTCTTGCACAAGACTAGTACAAAATCAATGTGCATCATTTTGAAAGGCACTCTCTGTCATCTCCTAATTGCATATTTGGTAAAAGGCACTTGACCTTTTTTAAATTTGTTTTTGGTTTTGAAAACCAGTGTCTTTCCACAAGGCAGGCATCAGGTCTGTTATCAACGACTCTCTGCTGTGTTCACACTCTCTGTGTGAGCATGCTTAATAGCACCACTGAAACATTTTAAAGGGATTGCTTATTTTACATAGTTTAATGCAAGGCTCATCACATTAAAACAGTTATTAGAGTCAGGTTACAAGACAGCTCTCAAATCCTGAGGATCTGCATAGGACATCCTCAGCAGTTTACAATCTGGAGACCACTCTTACAGAGCTTGTGCAACGAGTTGATGTTCTTGTGTTGCTCCCCTGTTGCGTGTCACCTTTTTTCCTAATTAAATGCACTGCTCTCCCTTCAGTTAGCAAGGAGTCTGTTTGAATGCTGAACTGCAACCCTGCTCGGAGGAAGAGTTTGTTGTGGAGGGCTGTGAGCCATTTCCACACACTAGGAGTACAGCTCCTACTGGACTGGCCGATCTTGGCAGTGTAGCACAGCTTCAGTAGCAGCCAAGTTTCCTGCTGCTCAAATGAGCCAATTATTTCTGATTAAATTTGTAGAGGGGAGGCAGCAGACTCCAGTAACAAAATCAGTTCCCAGCTCTGAATTACTATGTTACTAAACCTACTTGTGTTGTGAAGGGAAACTCATTCTCTATAGAGCTGCACCTGCTTTGTGCTGCTCCTATGCCCATTGATCGAACAAACCCCTGTGCACAGGGATTCAGGAGGAGAAAGCTGTCTTCTAATAGCTAAGTAACATTCATGCAGCATATGAAGTTACTTTTCCCAGTATACAGACTCTAAGAATATTAAACCTTTTCCTTAGTTTTTGACAGCACAAATAACCTGGATCTTTCTGGTTACTCTGTCCTGAAGCCTCTTTCTTTACCATTGTAAAGCAATGAATTTTCCAGTCTGGTTTAGACTTCTGATTTCAGCTACTATGAACATATTAGGTCAGCCACTGAACACATGAAAAATATAAATTGCAATCAAAACTTGACACAAAGTATGGGAAACCACTAGGCTTTACTGGTATACTGATGGGTTTCCCATTAAGTCTCCAGAAAATACTGGTGACTTCTGTTTCCAAACTTTCTTCAGTAGTAACTTGAGATATTTTAAAAGGAATTCTATCTTTATAGGGGCACTGGGCAATTGCCTTCTGAAAACTTGAACCTTCTACAAATGTTTTCTGTTGTGGTGAACACAGAAAATCTCTATTTCCCCTTTAAAATCTCAAGCAATGAAATCAAAATAGTCTTCGGCTTGGTTGTGTTTATCTTACATTATCTATGGCCCAGATCCTGTTTCTGCTAGCCTCTGTGTCAAAACGTCTATGGATATGTTGTCACTAAAAGAAACCCTAAATTTTGCAAGAGTTATCTGCAACAGACCATCATCATTTACACAAATATAGCTTGCCTCTTTTTTTTTTTTTTTTTTTTTTAAATCTCTGGCTCAGTATGCACCAGTTTTGTTCTCTTGCCATCTTTCCTTTCCCAGTGGTGTTCTGGAAGCCTATCTAAGCTGTTCATAATAATTTTCTCATTCACCAGTAATGTATTCCATTGCTCCCCTCCTTCTCCTGACCCCAATTGGTTGCTTACTTCATACTTCTGTTTTGCAAAATTGCTTTTCTACACAGTAAGACCAACTTCCCCTGATCTGCATTTCTGCAGTGACCATATCAGCATTGATTTGAGAAACCAAGTACACCAAAATAAAATTTTGGGCTTATCTTCTCTATTCCAGCTGATGATCAAAGATTAGTGAATGCTTTTCAGGCCTTTGAAGTCAGTAGTTCAAATTATTTTTCTACCAATGGGAAATGGTTGCTTACAATCAGTATTTCAGGGTAGTGTAATTATATTTATGAAAGCTTTGTCCATCTTCCTTGTGAGCATATGCTGACTTTATTGTGGTATTTTAAGGCATGCAGAAAAGCTTGATATCCTTTACCCTGGGAAAGCCAACATGACAGAAAGGAAACTCTCTTACGTTTAGGAAATTCTTTCTGTGGCACTTTTTTCCCCCAGTGGAGCAACTCATAGCCTTTATTCTTTACAACCTCCCAGCATCTGGCATTGATAGCAAGCTGGTAGCACTCTGTTACTTCAAAAAGAGAGTAAGTGATTTGCATGGAATATGAGAAATGTGATAGATGAGGGAATTAAGTGTTTAAAAAGCAAAAAAAAACAACCTGTGAGAGACTAAAGCTTGTCTCTCCTGGTGTGACTCAACAAAGATAAAATCACTTGCTGCTTGCCCAGACAATAGCTGATGTGCCTTGGGCAGAGCCACTAGAAGGACTCTTGGAAGGCGCAAAGATAACATTGCTCACGGGACTGCAGCTGGCCTACAACAATGGCCCAAGGGCCCGGCATTCACACCTTCAGGACAAGATCATTTCCAGCCATCAGATACCCCAGGAAAGGAAAATGGATTCACCACCTGTTCCCTGATGTGTAAAGAGTGTGTGGGTAGGTAGATGGAGAAGGAGGAGGCGGAGGCCTTCCCCCTCCATCCAGATGGCTGCCCAAACTCACATGAGTACACAAAAAAGATTTCCTGGGGAACGATACCTGGACAAAGATGATTTCCCAGAACGATATCCTGGGGAACAACACCTGGACACTTGCCTGAGGACTAAAAAACTGTATAAAAGACTGGAGAAACTACTGGCTTAGTAGAAGAAAAACTGGAGAGGAAAAATGCAGCTCCACACGCTGGAAAGATCATGGGCCAACACAACGGATCCAGGACTCTGAAAACCCTCTCTCCATGCCCTAAGTTCTGGCTGCTGCAACTCATGGAGCTGAAGAAGCTGCCCAGAGGACCACATCCCTTCTACAGCCAAAGCCTCAGCACCTTTCCTCTACAGACCCAACATCTCCTGCAGCACCGTTTCTCTACAGACCCAACATCTCCTGCAGCGCCTTTCCTCCACAGACTCAAACTGTCTTGGGGGGTGAGGGGTGTGGTAATATAATTCCTTTCCTCTTCTCTTTCCTCTCTCTATTTTCTCTCTCTCCCCTTCTGATCCCTCCACTGTAGTTATGTAATAAATAGTCTAGCTGTTGATATTTTGGCCTCATTTGTGCCTCTAATTTCACAGCACGGGAATATTCATAAAAACCTGAATATCTTTCCCTCTCCGGATCGAGACACAACCCCAACCATCTGAATGTCAGACTCAAAGGACAGCAGAGTATGCATAAGCAGGATAAAATACAACTTGGTCAAATGTCACAGTGATGAAGAGCCCAGAGTAACAGTGGGAGGCAGGAGCAATAGAGTGTCTAAAGGGAGGAGTCACGCTGGAGTCCTTATCCAAGCATCTCAGACCTTGAGTGGGTGTGGAGTTTAGCATTTATTTAGTACATGATCAATGTCTATTGTCTTGGGAAGATGTGATTCTCCTTCAACCATCAGAAAGGGGAAGGATAGAAATGACATTCCAGTGTGCAATGGTTTGAGCCACATCATATATATCCCCATACTATTCTGAGAAATGCTGGCTGAAATCTATAACACTCATGAGATACTGTTGTAGTTGGGGGCATGAGGGCTGAACTTACTCTCTTTCTGGTTTCATTTTCATGTGTTGCAGTTGTCCTGTATGAGCTTTGGTCAGATATTTTCCTTTTTTTTTCTTTTTTTTTTTTTCTTTTCCTCTCTCTCTTTGGTGTATCACAGTATCACCAAGGTTGGAAGAGACCTCAAAGATCATCGAGTCCAACCTGTCACCACAGACCTCATGACTAGAGGTAACCTGTTATCTCTGCAGTGGAGTAGTAAATCATTTTGTGTAAATCAACTAAAGTGCTCCACTTTGGTTTTTTTTCCTTTTTTACTCTGCTGCCAGTGGAGGAGAGGAAGAGAGGAGGAGAGGGTGAGAAGGAGAAACCTTTTCAGGTTTTCCCTTGACACAGTACTGACAGTGAGAGTTTAGGGAGCCATTAGTTATTGCTCTGACTTGCTGTTTTTCTGAAGGCACCTGTTAGATCAAGCTGACAGTTCAACCACAGAGAAATATTTGGGACTAGCTGTTTCTTATGAACATGTTTTATACATTCCCTTTTCACACATTTGCCTTGTTCTCATGATTTTTTTTATTAGTGAAGGTTTCAATCTTTATTCTCTGTAATAATCAGCAGAGGTACCTGAACTGAGGCACTGTATGCAGGTTTGGCCATTATGACTGTTTTCTACCATCCCCCTGGACCAAGGATTAAGGCTATTAATGAGATGAGTACATTTAAACACTGCAGCCAACCACTGCAATTCCTTCCTGTTAGCTAGGGAGCTTGGTAATAAACTGTTCCTCTGTCATCAGCCCCATGACCTGTGCATACAGGTGGTGTGAGATTTTCATTGCCTCCCTACTCATGTTTGCTGAGAAGTCTGTTCTGGGATGTTAATTTGTATCTATCTATTTCACTGCAAGATCTACTTCTCTTTGTGGTAATACTGGGAGTCTTTTGCCTAACCTAACTTGCGTTTTTGAGAAACACAACATTTTTTAACAAATGCCTCAAAATCATTCTTCTTTTGAGACAACATAAAGGATTTTCAATTGTTTGAGTTCTTTTCAAACCATTGCTGCTTTTAGATTTGATAGTCTTTAAAAGACTTATCCCCTCTCCAACACACTGCAGGGAGAAAAAGGATGTAGCTCTTCTTTACAGAGAGATAGGTAAGTAGTGGCAAAGCTATACGGGAGCAGTAGAGGGTTCAAATCTTCTAAATCCTGAAAGACTTGATCTTAAAAAAAATTAATAGATAACACCGAAACTCCTACCTCTCCTTTTAGCTTTGCAGTAAAAGATGGGAAAACTTCCATTTAGGAGGCCTCCACAAGTTCTGGCAATCATGGTCTATATCTGCCTGTGATTATTCAGGATTCTTCTGTGGATCAGATTGAAATGCTGTTTCTGGACTTTGTTCCTGTGACTGTTATGTTCAGAAAAGCAGTTACACTTTCCTAAAATCGTATCTTCTTTCCAGATAGAATACTTGAAATTGTGAACAGGATCTATGGAAATATTGTAGGGCAGAAAGACATTTGTGAGGTCCCTTTTGGGTTGCAGTTAATAACAACTTTCCTTAAAAACGCATAACTGATTTCAGATTAAAGTGTTTTCTCTATTTCACTCATCGAAGAGGTGGCTCTACTTCCTTGATGCTTCCCTGAGAAAGAAACTGAGTTTCTGCTTTTAAGAGGGAAATAATTCTTGAGTACTCTTGATGTGTAGGATGGCTGGGTTCCTTCAGCTCTAGCCTGTTTTTATTATTGACTTACTGACTCTCCAGTGCCCTCAAACTCTTCCTTTACTTACCTGTCACCTTGACGAGCTGGAGATGTCAGCTTGATGACATTCATGCAGAATCTCTTTTTAAACAATGAATATTTTAATACTTCTGATACATTTCTTGATTGTTTGTTTGGGTTTTTTTTGTAAATATCTGTCAAAACTATTTTGTTCCTTGAATGAGGAACAAGTGAGAACTGCAAGACCTTTGTTTTGTTTCTTTGTTACTTCAGTGATTTACCTATTCCCTCCAACAATATTACAAGTCCCCCTATAGCTTATACGCAGCATAAATTAAGATATTAACTTGCAGGATGATAGTCTAGTCACTTTGTCAAGGTGTTGCATGTTGTTCAAACATTTGGAATCCCAATCTCAGAATATACCATTTTCCTGGCCACTGAAACTTGTAGCACAGGTATCAATAATGTTGGGGTTTGTGGTGGGTTGAAGTTTCCCCCAACATTAACAAGAACAGACCAATTCAGTTAGAAGCAAATGAAGCTATATTTACAACCAAAATCTACACTCTATGATGAAATGCAACGAATTTTCACAAAATATACAGTATTTACAGTATTATACAGATATTTACAATTAGCAAACAACATGAAAACCCCCCTGGTCAAGAGACCAGGAAAGCCATTCTACTGCCCACCCCCCACCTCCCTGTCCTGAGAGAGACAAGTGGAGAGAGAAGCAGTAGGTTAGACTTAGCCAACATCAGCTGAAGTACATTATCGCTCCTGAGTGAAGTAAAATAGCCAGAGATCAGTAGAGAAGAGAAAAAAAAAAAAAAAATTGTTATGGTACAGCTCCTCTTATTCCAGATATTTACCCAATGAATTTGATTAAAATAATCTGTTGTTTTCCTTTTTGCACCCAGTAGTGGTTTATTTATATTTATATTTTTCTTCTTTCCTGCTTGAAATCTTTAACTAAATTTTAAAGGCAGAGCCTAAAAGCCCTACAGTTTGTTTCTCTGCAGATGAGGTGAAGAAAAGGAACAGAGACTTTCAGGTGACTCAGGGCTCTCAGGGTTCCAAGGGTTTGTGCACCGTGGATTCCCCTGGGAAAGGTTTAGCCTCTCCTGAAGGAGAAAATACCCAGTTTTACCTAACAGATTCTTAAACAATGGGAACTCTATCACCTTCTACATTTCACAGCTAATCTGAGTGTGCAGGTCCAGCTTGATTCACTGAACTTCAACTATTTACCAGCCAGGTTGCTTGTGCTAGATGCTTCTCCCAGTTTTTCAAAGATCCACCCCCCATGGCATTGAGAATGGCGGGGTCTTCAGCAAACCATTGTAGCATTCAATCTTCCCTGCAGCTGGTGCATAGTAGAGGATGTGGAATATCCACTCAATTCAGTGCTCTTTGGCCCAGTTTTTCATAAGATTGTTTTTGAAATCAGTTCCCTTGTCTGACTCAATCCTCTCTGGAGTTCTGTGTCTCCACAGGATTTGTCTCTCCAGGCCAAGATTAGTGTTGTGTGCAGTTGGATGTCAAACTGCATAAGTTTCCAACCATCCAGGGTTTGCCTCTACCATAGTACGCACATATTGCTTACCAGATCAAGAACAAGGCAGAGTGATACAGCCAATCTGCCAGGCCTCACCCTACTTGTACTTGGACCATGGGTCACCATATCACAAGGGTTTAATTCGCTTTGCCTGCTTAATAGCAGCACAAATGTCACAGTCATGGATGACTTGTGTGATAGCATCCATGAAAATGTCTATGGATCTGTCACGAGCCCACTGGTAGGTTGTATCTCTGCCTTGATGTGGGCTGACAAATCGTGAGCCCACTGAGCTAAGAATATCTCACCTTGGTGTTTCCAGTCAAGATCAAGATCAGAGTCCATGTCTACTTGAGAAACTCTTGCAGCTAGATCTGCCTGATGGTTGTATTGCTGTTCCTCAGTAGCTTTGCTCTTAGGAATGTGAGCATCAATGTGCTGCACCTTCACTGGAATTCTCTTGATTTGATCAGCAATCTCCTGCCACAGATCAGCAGCCCAAATAGCTTTCCTCTTCTCTGCCAGCCATTCTTTTTCCAGTCCTTTAGCCAACCCCACAGAGCATTGGCTACCATCCATGAGTTTGTGTCGTGATAAAGCTTTGGCCATCTCTCATGTTCAGCTACATCGAGAACTTGCTGGACAGCTTTTACCTCTGCAAATTGACTGGATTCTCCTTCTCCATCCTTTACTTCTGCAACTCGACATATTTGACTCCACACTGCAGACTTCCACCTTTGCTTGTTTCCATCAAGGTGACAGGAACCGTCTGTGAACAAAGCATATTTCTTTTCATCATCAGATAAGTCATTGTAAGGAGGAGCTTCCTCAGCACAAGTTACTCTCTCCTCTGGAGTTTTAGTACAGCAAGTGCCTTCAGGCCAGTTTGTGATCACCTCCACTAGACCAAGTCTTTCAAGATTTCCCATTCGAGCTCTCAGTGTTATCAGAGCCATCCACTTGGACCATGTGGCATATGTGGCATGATGTGGTGTGGAACCTTTGCCTTTGAACGTCCAATTCAAAACTGGCAATCTAGGAGCTAGCAGAAGTCATGACTCAGTTCCTATTACTTCAGAAGCTGGTTTTACTCCTTCATAGGCAGCTAGAATCTCTTTCTCTGTTGGAGTATATTTTGCCTCTGAATCTCTGTAGCCTCAACTCCAGAATCCAAGAAGTCATCCTCGTGTCTCACCTGGAGCTCTTTGCCACAAGCACCAGGTTGGACCATTGTCACTTGCAGCCGTGTACAAAATGTTCATAATGTCTGGACCAGTTTGGAGAGGTCCCAGACCCATTGCTGGGACTACTTCTTGTTTTATCTGGTCAAAAGCTGCTTGTTGTTCAGGTCCCCACTGGAAACTGCTTCTCTTTCGAGTCACATCATACAGAGGTCCAATCTGATTGTATCCAGGAATGTGCAGTCTCCAAAAAGATCCCACTGCTTTTCTTGCTTGTTCATGGGATTTGCCACTCTGTTTATCCACTACAGAGGGATTTCTGAACATGCCTGCAGGTCAATCTGATTGTATCCAGGAATGTGCAGTCTCCAAAATCCACTGTACCCAAGAAACGTAGGGTTTCTTGCTTGTTCATGGGATTTGCCATAGTAGAGACTCTGTTTACCACATCCACTGGAATTTGACAGCAACCATCCTGCCACTGCACTCCCAGAAACTGGATCTCTCTGGCAGGTCCCTTCACCTTGTCTCGCTTGATGGTGAAACCTGCATTCAGAAGAATGTCAATGATGTTGTTACCTTTCCTGAAGGCTTCTCCAGCAGTTTTACTCCAGACAATGATATCTTCGATGAACTGGATGTGTTCTGGAGCACCTCCTTTCTCCAAAGCACCATGGATCACTTCATGACAGATGCTTGAGCTGTGAACTCAGCTCACTGACAATCTGTTAAAAGTGTACTGAACTCCTCTACAGGTGAAAGCAAACTGAGGCCTGCATTCCTCTGCTATGGGAATGGAGAAGAAGGCATTAGTAATGTCTATGGTAGCATACCATTTGGCCTCTTTGGATTCCAGCTCATATTGGAGTTCAATCATATCTGGCACTGCTGCACTCATAGGTGGAGTTACTTCTTTCAGAGCACAGAAGTCGACTGTCAGACACCAGTCTCCATTCTGGTTTCACACAGGCCACACTGCACTGTTGAAAGGTGAATGAGTTTTCCTGATGACATTCTGACTTTCCAGCTGATGACTCAGATTCTGAATGGGCACCAAAGAGTCACCGTTGGTTTTGTATTGTCTGTGATGCACAGTCTAAGAAGCAACCAGCAACTTTACATCCTCTATCTCATGTTGTCCCACAACTGCAGATTCATCTTAGAGCACAGGTCTAATAGACAGCTTCAATTTTTCTCCATCTGCCTTTCAGCTACCTCTTCTATGAAAATCTGTAACTTGTTTAACTGGAGCTGTGTTTGAATTTACAGCAGGCTTTGCAGAAGCAGACAGGTTTTGTAACAAAGCAGCTGTTGCAGAGGCCATTTCCAGTTCTGCTGATGAAGAAGGAAATGATTTTGCCTCTCTAATGGCTGCCGGTTATACTGCAGCCACCATCGTAGGTGCTGCCACTGATGCTGGCTGATTGCCAGAATCAACGGTGGTCCCATTCAGAGCTGCCTTACCGATAGCTGCTCCCTGTCTGTCTCTAACTGCTTCTCCTATCTCCTCATCACTAGAATTCTCTGGATTCATATTAGAACTGCTTCTCCTACATCTAGGTCTGCATTTAAAAATGAAACATGTCTTAGCTGCTCACCTTTCCCGCTATAGCGAAATTAACATGTACACAGCACATAAATCACTTTAGGATCTCAGCTAATACTGAGGATGACCTTTTTCCCTACTGGAATGCTGAACTTGTGGATTTTGATAGAAGGATCATTGAGGACATATTTCCATATCTCTTAAGCCAGAAGAACCCCAAAAATCAAGTGTATAACAGCTGAATTTTATACTTAAACTCAAGGTACAATTTATACATCAGATTTCTTTCCAGTTTATCAAACGTTAAACCAATAATGTACTAGTAAACAATCACAGTAAACAGTCAGAGCAGAATATATCAAATGCCGCAGAATCCGAAATAGGTTCATTTTGCTTCCCTTATCTGAGCAGAAATTAATCAAGCAATCTTGACCCACATCTGGAAGCCAATTATTTTGCGTAATGTGGTAGTTTGGCCCACCAGCATTAACAAAAACTCAGCTCACTCAGTCAGGGAAAACAAGTGGAAGCTATATTTGCAAGCAAAACTACACTCTACGATGGAATGCAATGCATTTGTATAAATATAGTGTTTACAATATTATACAGGTATTTACAATCAGAAAACAACACAGAAATGTCCCTGAATGGGGGAAACTGCCCCACTTCCCACCTAACTCCCCACTTGCCAACCCCCGGCTTTTTGTCTAATTAGAAGCAAAGAGAAAGGAGTTACGAGTGCTGTTAGCTCAAAGCATCACTAGAAGTTAGTCTTCTTATCTCAAGGTCATTAGATACGATCCTTTCCAGTGAAACAGCCAGGCAGCCAAAGAAAAGGGAAAAGAGTGAGATGTGAGATATTGCTTGGGTTATGTCTCACATCTGGCCCATGACATTTGTTTAGAATAATCTTTTGTTTTCCTTTGTACACCAAACTGTGGATTTGTTTATATTTCTCTACCCTTCTGCTCGAAAATCTGCATCTAACTTTTAAAGGCATTGCCTGAAACTGTCACAATATAAAAAATACATGTATATGGACAGGGGGAGAGGGAATGAATATCTCTGTGAAGCTTTGTTCATTCAGGAATGGCTATGCTATAGAGAACAAGGAAAACTCTTAAGCACATCTTGAAGTCTAAGGCAAGTGGGAAACAAACTCATTTTGATACCTCAGATCTTCCTACAGTTACATGAACATCAAATGCAGGGAGAAGTGCATTATTGCCATATTTCTAGTCAATCTCTAGAGCCAGAATTGATTAACATCTTGAGTGCAGCAGCACAAGTCTCTAGCATGAAAGTTATAAATATCTTCCAAATAATTGGTTACGCCCACATCCTGTCTTTTCTTGAAATGCTAAGTTTTCTGAAGGAGAATTTCTTACAGAAAAATGAGAGGGCAGCATAGCTGGGGAAGCTGCATTGGTAAGCAACTGGGGAGAGGGCTCACTTGCTCACTGGACTGGCTGCAGCACATGTTGCTATGGTGCTTAGGGTCCGTGGTTAGTTTTAACTGGTGGGAAAGAAATAAAATGTCAATTGCTCACCTCTGCCTCACACTGTAGTTAGCTTGGCTGTTCACAGTATCACAGTATCATAGTATCGCTAAGGTTGGAAGAGACCTCGAAGATCATCGAGTCCAACCTGCGACCACAGACCCCATGACTAGACCATGGCACCAAGTGCCATGTCCAATCCAGAACAGGTAGTTGTAGAGAGCAATGAGGTCGCTCCTGAGCCTCCTCTTCTCCAGGCTAAACAACCCCAGCTCCCTCAGCCTCTCCTCATGGGGCTTGTCCCTCAGTACCCCCAGGAGAGAGTCCCCCAACAACTATAACCCTTCTCCTTTTCTTTGTGGAGCTGGTCGTTATATTTGGTGGGGACCGCTTGGCCTTAGCCTTAGGCTCCCGCCCAGATGGCTGCTCCTCAGCCCTCTCATCCCCACTGCCCTCGGCCTTCAGGGCCTCGTACTTATTATGCAAGGGCAGCGGAGGAGGAGGAGAGGGCCGGGAAGGATTTCCCTTGCCACCCCTGGCAGGGACCTGTATCCATCCCTCCCCGTTTCCAGGGACCCTTCCCTCAGCAGGGAAGATCTGCAGAGCCTTCTCCCACATATCTAACTCCTTCTCGCTATCGCTTATTGACCTAAGCCTAGAAACCTCCTCCTTCAGCTCGGCCACTTCATCTTTCAGCTCAGCCACCAGACTAAGGAGAAAGTTCACCTGGTCACACCTGACACAGGTGTTCTCTCCTTCCCACTCCATTCCAAGTGCCAGGCTCAAGCACTCACTGCATCTGGCAACCTGGACTCCTGCATGCTGATATAGCAAGTCAGTCTGGGTAGATGCTGTTTTTCTACCCTTTGTTTCAGTGACAACCATGGGTGACTGTTCGACTGAAAAAAGAACAAATAAATTATTTTTTTTTTTTAGATCAGCAGGAAGGCTCTTGAGCCAAAATGGCGGCACAGCCCGGGCGGGATTTAAACCTCCCACGGCTGACGTCACGCTCTCATTCCTGAGCAGGCTCGCGAGAGCATGATCCTGCTGGACCCACCTGCTAACCCCGAGTTCTCCTGACCCGCAAAGCCCCAAAAGGAAAGCGAAACCAAGCAGGAAGCTCACAGTCCAAGCGGGACGGACCCGGTCGCCGGCTCTGGTTGGCTCTCGAGCCAAAATGGCTCAAAGGGAAGCCAAAATGTTTCAAAAGGAAAAGAAGAGTATTTGGAGTGACTGTGTCCCCCCTATTGTTTGCAGGGACACAGTTATGTCAGAATTGTCTCATTCTCTCCTCTAATGTAATCCTTTCTCACATGCCTAATTTCCTGCGTTACCTCTCTGAATGTCATCTTGATCTCCATCATCTTCATCAGTCTCCTCCTCTTGAGGGTGCTGTCCCCATAATCTCCGTAGGACCTCTTTAAGTTCAGAAATACCTGCGTTAGCTCCTCACTTACCAGAACCTATATCCTGTCCTGCATCTCCACTGTCTGCTGATGGTCTCAGTAATTCAGCTATATGTTTAAGGCAAACTTTCTCCCCTTCTTCAGAAGGAACCTTTTTAATAGAAAGTGCCTCACCAGAAGAGGATTCTTGCTGTTCTTGCTGTTCTAGCTGTTCTTCTGCCTCTCCATTTGCCTTCCGTCTGCCTCTTTTATCCAAAGCTGTGATTTGTTTAACTGGAGCTGTGTTTGAATTTACAGCAGACCTCGCGGAAGCAGAAGGGGTTTGCAAGGAAACAGCATTGATGGGTGGACTTTGAGACCCAGTGGCTGCTGCAGAACTCACTCCCAGTCCTGCTGCAGAACTCACTCCCGGTCCTGCTGCTGTCAGAAAGAGTCTTTTTGCCTCGTTAATGGCTGCCAGTGAAGCCATGGCCATCATCTTACATACTGGTGCTGCTGTTGTGGGCTGCATCTGACTCCCCACTGGCTGAACGCCAGAACTGCTGCCATTTTAGAGCTGCTTTACCATTAAGTCCTGCCTGCCTATTCCCTCCTGTTTGTCCTGTTTCTGTGTCTTTGTCATCAGTAGAAATTTTTGCATTTGAGTTAGAACTGGCCCTACAGCATCTGCGACTGCTGCGCCTAAAAATAGAGCGGGTCTTTGCTGCACATGTCTCTCAGTACAGTGCCATTAACAAACCCACATTAATTATTATCAATAACAGAATCACACATAGCAAATAAATAATGTTTGCATCTCAGCTGCTTTCATAGCTCTCAGCTATATGAATGCTGAATTCATATATTTCTGTGGGAAGAGTTAAAGCTATTGTTATATTTTTTAAGGCAAAGCAATCCCAAGCAGAGGTCATACAGCATTTTCAGCTTGTATTTAAACCAAAGGAACAGTTTATATGCCAAATATCTTCCCAGCTTATCAACCATCATTGCCACACACCACCTATACAAAATCACTGTCAGAGCACAATATATCAAATGCTACAAAACCCAAAACAGCTTCATTTTGCCTCCCTCGTCTGAGCAGGAATCAATCATGCAATTGCCCCACGTTGAATAGGCACCAATTATTTTTTTGTAATGTGGTGGGTTGAATTTTCCCCCAACATTAATAAGAACAGGCTAACTCAGTTAGAAGCAAATGAAGCTGTATTTATAAGTAAGAACTACACTGTAGAATGGAATGCAATGAATATGCACAAAATATACATTATTTACAATATTATACAGATATTTACAATTAGCAAACAACATGAAACCCTCCTGGTCAGAGAGACCAGGGAAGATGTTCCACCACCACCCCTCCCCCTGACCTGAGAGAGAGAGGAGGGGAAAGAAAAGTGGTAGGTTAGACTTAGCCAAGGTCAGCTAAAGCACGTTATCTCTCCTGAGCGAAGCAAAACAGCCAGAGATCAGAAGAGGAAAAAGAGAAAAATTGTTATAGTACAGCTCCTCTTATTCCAGATATTTACCCAATAAATTTATTTAGAATCTTTTGTTTTCCTTTTTACACCCAGTAGTGATTTATATATATTTTTCTACATTTGTGCTCAAAATCTGTGACTAAATTTTAAAGACATAACCTAAAGATATAACCTTTTCCATCATTTTCCTCCAGTCCTGGCTCACTGGTGAGGTCCCAGATGACTGGAAACTGGCCAATGTGGTCCCCATACACAAGAAGGTCGGATGGAGGAGCCTGCAAACTATAGGCCTGTCAGCCTGACCTCAGTGCCAGGGAAAATGATGGAGCAGATAATCCTGGGGGCAATAACTGCGCACCTGCAGGATGGCCAAGGGCTCAGGTCCAGCCAACATGGATCTGGGAAGGGCAGGTTCTGCCTTTCCAACCTAATCTCCTTCTATGATCAGGTGACCTGCTTGGTGGATGTGGGGAGGCCTGTGGATGTGGTCTAGCTGGACCTTTGACACCATCCCCCACAGCAAACTGCTGGCTAAGCTGTCAGCTCATGGCTTGGGCAGCAACACTGTGTGCTGGGTTAGGAACTGGCTGGAGGGCCGAGCCCAGAGAGTGGTGGTGAATGGTGCCACCTCCAGCTGGAGGCCAGTCACCAGTGGCATCCCCCAGGGATCAGTGCTGGGCCCTATCCTCTTCAATGTCTTCACTGACGATCTGGATGAGGGCATTGAGACAGTCATCAGCAAATTTGCAGATGACACCAAGTTGGGAGCAGATGTTGGTCAGTTAGAGGATAAGAGGGACCCTGCAGAGGGACCTCGACTGACTATACAGGTGGGCGGAGTCCAGTGGGATGGCATTCAACAAGTCCAAGTGCCGGGTGCTGCACTTTGGCCACAACAACCCCATGCAGAGCTACAGGCTGGGGTTGGAGTGGCTGGAGAGCGGCCAAACAGAGAGGGACCTGGGGGTGCTGATTGACAGCTGCCTGAACATGAGCCAGCAGTGTGCCCAGGTGGCCAAGAAGGCCAGTGGCATCCTGGCCTGCATTAGGAATAGTATGGCCAGCAGGAGCAGGGAGGTCATTGTGCCCCTGTACTCTGCTTTGGTTAGGCCTCACCTTGAGTCCTGTGTCCAGTTCTGGGCCCCTCAGTTTAAGAAGGACATTGAGACACTTGAACATGTCCAGAGAAGGGCAACAAGGCTGGTGAGAGGCCTTGAGCACAAGGCCTATGAGGAGAGGCTGAGGGAGCTGGGGTTGTTTAGCCTGGAGAAGAGGAGGCTCAGGAGTGACCTCATTGCTCTCTACAACTACCTGAAGGGTGGTTGTAGCCAGGAAGGGGTTGGCCTCTTCTCCCTAGCAACCAGCACCAGAACAAGGGGACACAGTCTCAAGCTGCGCCAGGGGAAGTTTAGACTCGAGGTGAGGAAAAAGTTTTTCACTGAGAGAGTTATTCGCCATTGGAATGTGCTGCCCGGGGAGGTGGTGGAGTCACCGTCCCTGGAGGTGTTCAAGAGGGGATTGGACATGGCACTTGGTGCCATGGTCTAGTCATGGGGTCTGTGGTGACTTGTTGGACTCGATGATCTTCGAGGTCTCTTCCAACCTTAGTGATACTGTGATACTGTGATAAAACCACCACATTTGTGTGTGCAAATATGTTTTCTTACTATGTCCTAATGTTCTTTAAGTAAAAAAGAGGGCATAGTGGCAGTAGGTGAAGTAGAGTAACAACTTCAGAATGACTACTCCAGGTTTTCTTTGTCAAAAATATAGAATAAAATTAATATGGGATGCTTAAATATACAAAGCAAGAACATGCAGGGAAATGTTTGCAAGACATGTTTAGTCAACATCATTATGTTACAGAAGAATGCAGAATTGTCAAATGAAAAGTCCTCTCTAGTCATTTATTTTGTCAGATACTATGTCAGATTCTGTGAGACAACATTAAGGGAGTAGTGTTTATGCTGGGCTGCTGTTAAAGACAGGTAACACACTCATCAGATATTGCAATAGCAGCTTTATGGTTTACTTGTCAGCTGATTCCCCTTGCCTGAGATTTCAAAATCCATATAGTTATCCCCTACACAAAGACCTGAGTCTTCAGCAACTATTCCTTATTGGATGAAGGAGGAAACTTAGTAATGGAAGACATGAAAAGGTTGAAGTGAAGCTGTTGAATTTGGTGTCTTGGGAGAGGCAAAATTGCTTTGCTTCTACCCCCTCTTCCCCTCTATAAAGTGGAACCAGCAGGTAATGACCTGGCATGTATCCATGTGGTGAGTAATAAGGGGAAAGATTGGAAGAGGTTGGCTGAATGGCTTCAAGAGGGGTCAAGAGGGGTCACCCAGGCAAAGCTGATCTTTTCTACAAGTGCAGGTCTCGTGGATGGCCAGTTTCCATGGTAACATATGAAACTGTAATTTCATCCTGTCCACAGCGTAGGAGCCAGCTGAAAGCCAATCATCCAAACCTAGCACCAGCCCAACATATCAGGCAGGATGAAACTCTATGGAGTACCCAGCAGATTGATTACATTGGTCCCCTCAAACCATCAAACAGAAAGAAATATATACTGGCTGGAGCAGAAGTGGTCTCTGGCTTAACCATGACCACAGCCACCAGTAGTGTCACAGGATCCCAGACCACTGAGGTTCTAAAACATTGGTTTGGCATCTTGCCAATGCCTGAATGCATATAGAGTGACAATGGGTCACATTTCACTGCATCCTTAGTGCAAGAATGGGCATGAGTTGAAGGAGTCAAATGGGTGTTTCATACCCCATACTACCCCCGGGTGAATGGCATAATGGGAAGGATAAATGGCCTCATTAAGAGACATGCAAATGTCTCTAAATGAAATTGGGAAAAGCATATAGGCCATGTGGTTTTTACTGTAAACAACCAATGGGGAAATTATGATAGCCTCAAGATCAAGGCATTCTGTCCAGCTGAATCAGAGAGCTGGCAGATGAGGTTGCTAAACCCCTCTCTATTCTATTCCAAAAGTCATGGCAGTCTGGGGAAGTCCCCACAGACTGGAAAAGGGGAAACATTGCTCCCATTTTCAAAAAGGGTAAGAAGGAGGAACCAGGGAACTACAGGCCAGTCAGTCTCAACTCTGTGCCTGGAAAGATCATGGGGCAGATCCTCCTGGAGGCACTACTGACTCAGAAGAATAGTGAAGAGGTGATTGGGAACAGTCAGCATGGCTTTGCCAAGGGCAAATCCTGCCTGACAAACCTGGTGGCCTTCTATGAACAGGTCACAACATTAATAGATGAGGGGCGAGAAACTGATGTCGTTTCCCTGGACCTGAGCAAAGCCTTCGACACTGTCCCACACCACATCCTGGTCTCCAAACTGGTGAAACATGGGTTTGATGGGTGGACCACTAGGTGAATAAGAACTGGCTTGATGGCCACACCCAAAGTGTGGTTGTCAATGGGTCCATGTCCCAGTGGAGGCCAGTGACAAGCGGAGTCCCTCAGGGATCAGTCCTGGGACCAGGCTTGTTCAGCATCTTTGTGGGTGACATGGACAGTGGCATTGAGTGGACCCTCAACAAGTTTGCTGATGACACCAAGCTGTGTGGTGCAGCAGACACACTGGAGGGAAGGGATGCCATCCAGAGGGACCTTGCCAGGCTGGAGAGGTGGGCACAAGCCAACCTCATGAGGTTCAACAAGAACAAGAGTTATTCGTCATTGGAATGTGCTGCCCGGGGAGGTGGTGGAGTCACCATCCCTGGAGGTGTTCAAGAAGGGATTGGACGTGGCACTTGGTGTCATGGTCTAGTCATGAGGTCTGTGGTGACAGGTTGGACTCGATGATCTTTGAGGTGTCTTCCAACCTTGGTGATACTGTGAAATCACTGCACTCACTGCTACAGTTACAGGTGGGCCAACCTGTATTGGTGAAGTGCTATCAGCTGGTATAGATCCAGTGATGCTGGCCAAACATCAAGGGTTATATGCATGGGAAGCACTGGATTCCAACAGAAGGACTCATTGTGTCAGTATGCAATGGATTCCTCCTGACCAGTAATTAACATACCCAATTGCTACACACCAAGGCCAGTTTTGCCTCCATACAGGATGGAGCCTAGATCAAGTGATTGGTTCCAAACAGCACAGGAAACAGGGAGGCCAACACTGGGAACAGGAAGACCAGTCATCCAAGGAACAAAGACCATCATTGGGGTGGAAAGCCAGAGAAGATGACTCTTCTCCAGAGACTCAGCAACAACGGACAACCAGAAGAGACAGCTCTCCTTCTGAGACCCATCAGTGTTGGAAAAGGTCGACTGGACTCAGAGCCACTTTTCTCCATCTAAGACCGTGTTATGGAGATATTTGCTATATGGTTGTGTAATGTTTTTACACATTATACAATATATGGTTGTGTAACATCCAGCTGATGGCCGGTCACAAGTGGTATTCATTGGGTTCAGTGTTGGGACTTAGGCGGGCTTTCGTGCTTCTCCTCTTCAGGCTGCCGTGGCAGCTGGGCTCGGCACGCTTCCTGAACACACAGCGACACTCGGTGCGGCCCTCTCTTCACGTGCCTATGGCTCGTGAGGCCAGCACCTTTGGCGGCAGAATTTAAACAAGGGCAGCGCTTCGCGTGGCTCCGCTCGGCAGCAGCCCCTTCTCTGGTACTCTCTGGTGCTCTCACGCGCCGCCGCACTTTTTCTAAATTTTTGTCCAGTGGGTGGTGTGTCCAGGGGCAGCCACGGCCGTGGCCAGGGGCAGCATGGTTATAACGCGCAGCAAAATCTCCTTTAAGAAATCAGTGTCGACCCAGACTGAGGTAGAACACAAGCAGGTAGCTGTCCAGGTATCTGGCTGTAGTGAGTGCTGGGGCTTGGCTCTTGAGATGCAGGGTAGTGGAAGCATCTCTTGCATTAGGCGTGAGCAGATTGGCTATCTGCTCGACCTTGTGGCCAGACTAAAGGATGAAGTTGCTAGTCTTAGAGATGTATGGGAATGTAGAAAAGAGATGAGCCACAGGAGGAAAGAGATGAACCCGAGTAAGCAGGCTCCGCAGGCTCCCCCAGCAGAGACTGGTTGTTCGAAAAGCAGAGGGGAATGGATGCAGGTTCCTCTCAAAAGGCACAAATTAAAACCTCCTTGCCTCCCTCCACCTCCCTCGCTGCCCTTGGAAAACAGGTATGGGCCGCTGGAGATCGAGGGTGAGGTGATACTGATGCCAGAGGACACACCATCTGGGGTCTTCCCTGAGGCTAAACAGCCTAAGGTTAAACAGCCTAAGGTTAAACAGCCTAAGGTTAAACAGCCTAAGGTAAAGCAGCCTAAGGTTAAACAGCCTAAGGCAACGCAGCCTAAGGTTAAACAGCCTTCCCCTGGCATCAGGACTTGCTCCCTAAAAAGAAAAGGAGGGTAATTGTTATTGGTGATTCCCTCCTGAGGGGAACAGAGGGTCCCATATGTAGGCCGGACCCATCTCATAGGGAAGTTATTAGCCTAGCAGGAGTCCAAGTTGGAGATGGTACCAGAAGCCTGCCCAGTCTGGTACAGCCCTCTGATTATTATCCCTTATTGGTTATGCAGTTAGGGAATGATGATGTTGGTACCAGGCCTCCCAAGGCTATCAAAAATGACCTCAGGGTCCTGGGAGATCTGGTTGAGGGGTCAGGTGCACAAATAATTTTTACATCGATACTGTTAGTTGCAGGAGGGAACACAATAAGGAACAGGTCAGCCGCTGTAGTCAACAAGTGGCTTAGGGGCTGGTGCAGACGAATGAATTTTGGGTTTTTCGATCTTGGGGAACTTTCTACTGCACCAGGTCAGCTGGTAACAGAGGGAGTACATCTGTCCCAGAGGAGGGGAAAGGTCACAATACACGCAAATGGCCTGTCCCCTAAAGGTAAAAAGATTCTGGGAAGGGAATTAGCAAGTCTCATTGACAGGGCTTTAAACTAGCTTCAAAGAGGGAAGGGTTGGAAACCAGTGCCCTCAGGCAGGAGTCTGGGGGTGATAAGCTAGAGCTAGAGGTGAAACCAGCAGCCCAGCTGCAGTGCATGTACACTAATGCATGAAGTATGGGTAACAAACAAGAGGAGCTGGAAACCTTGTTACAGCAAGAAAGTTATGATGTAGTTGCCATCACAGAGACATGGTGGGACGACTCGCATGACTGGAGCGCTGCAATTGACGGCTACAGGCTCTTCAGGAGAGACAGGCAAGGAAGAAGGGGTGGAGGGGTGGCCCTGTACATCAGGGAGGCACTGGATGCCATTGAGATGGCGATCAGGGATGATCGGGTTGAGTGCTTGTGGGTAAGAATTAGAGGGAAGACCAGCAGGGCAGACATCCTGGTTGGCATCTGTTATAGACCACCCAACCAGGAGGAGGATGTTGATGAGGCATTCTATAGGCAGCTTAAGGCTGTCTCAAGATCGCCTGACCTCGTTCTCATGGGTGACTTCAACCTGCCTGATATCTGCTGGGATCTCAACACAGCAGAGAGGAGGCAGTCTAGGAGGTTCTTAGAATGCATGGAGAACAGCTTCTTATCCCAGGTGCTGTGCGAGCCTACCAGGGGTGAGGCTATGCTTGACCTCCTCTTCACCAACAGGGAAGGGCTGGTGGGAGATGTGGTGGTCGGAGGGTGTTTAGGCACCAGTGACCATGACATAATAGAGTTTTCAGTATTCAGCCAAGCCAAGAGGGGGAGCAAGAAGACCTCCACTCTGGACTTCCGGAGGGCAGACTTCAGGCTACTCAAGGAACTAATTCAGAAGGTTCCTTGGGAATCAGCCCTTAAAAACAAAGGGGTCCAGGAGAGCTGGACCTACTTCAAGGAAGAACTATTGAAGGTGCAAGAACAGGCTGTGCCGGTGTGCCGGAAGATGAGCCGCCGGGGCAGGCGGCCAGCCTGGATGGGTAATGAACTTTTAATAGAACTTAGGGAAAAAAAGAGGGTGTATCATCTTTGGAAGAAAGGGGAGGCAACCTACAGAATGTTTAGGGATGTTGCTAGGTTGTGCAGGAAGAAAATTAGGGAGGCAAAAGCCCATTTAGAACTTAGACTGGCCTCTGCTGTGAAGGACAACAAAAAGTCCTTCTATAAATACATCAATAGCAAGAAGAAGGGCAAGGACAACCTCCACTCCTTGGTTGACACAGAGGGGAACGTTGTAACAAAGGATGAGGAAAAGGCAGAGGTACTTAACACCTTCTTTGCCTCAATTTTCACTAGCAGGGCAGACTGTCTTCCAGACAGCTGGCCTGCAGAGCTGGCAGAAAGAGCCAGAGAGCTGCATAGTTTCCCGCTGCTCCAAGAGGAAGTTAGAGATCTACTGAGCTGCTTGGACCCCCACAAGGCCATAGGACCGGATGGGATCCATCGTAGGGTGCTGAGATTGCTGACAGATGAGCTGTCCAAGCCACTTTCCATCATTTTTCAGCAGTCCTGGCTCACTGGAGAGGTCCCAGAAGTCTGGAAGCTGGCCAACATGGTGCCCATCTGCAAGAAGGGGCGGTTGGATGAGCCAGGGAATTATAGGCCTGTCAGCCTGACCTCAGTGCCAGGCAAGATTATGGAGCAGGTCATCTTGTGTGCGATCGCACAGCACTTACAGGATGGCCAAGGGATCAGGCCTAACCAGAATGGATTTAGGAGGGGCAGGTCCTGCCTGACCAACCTGATCTCCTTCTATGATCAGGTGACCTGCCTGGTGGATGTGGGGAGGCCTGTGGATGTGGTCTACCTGGACCTCAGCAAGGCCTTTGACACCGTCCCCACAGCAAACTCCTGGCCAAGCTGGCAGCCCATGGCTTGGACAGGAGCACACTGTGTTGGGTTAGGAACTGGCTGGAGGGCCGAGCCCAGAGAGTGATGGTGAATGGTGCCACATCCAGCTGGCGGCCTGTCACTAGTGGTGTGCCCCAGGGATCAGTACTGGGCCCCATGCTCTTCAACATCTTTATTGATGATCTGGATGAGGGCATTGAGTCCATCATCAGTAAATTTGCAGATGACACCAAGCTGGGGGCAGCAGTTGATCTGCTGGAGGGCAGAGAGGCTTTGCAGAGGGACCTCAACAGGCTGGACAGATGGGCAGAGTCCAGTGGCATGAGATTGAACACATCCAAGTGCCGGGTTCTGCACATTGGCCACAACAACCCCAAGCAGTGCTACAGGCTGGGGTCAGAGTGGCTGGAGAGCGGCCAGGCAGAGAGGGACCTGGGGGTACTTGTTGATGGAACATGAGCCTGCAGTGTGCCCAGGCAGCCAGGAGGACCAATGGCATCCTGGTCTGCATCAGGAACAGTGTGGCCAGCAGGAGCAGGGAGGTCATTCTGCCCCTGTACACTGCACTGGTTAGGCCACACCTTGAGTCCTGTGTCCAGTTCTGGGCCCCTCAGTTTAGGAAGGATGTTGACTTGCTGGAATGTGTCAAGAGAAGGGCAACAAAGTTGGTGAGGGGTTTGGAACACAAGCCCTATGAGGAGAGACTGAGGGAGCTGGGGTTGCTTAGCCTGGAGAAGAGGAGGCTCAGGGGAGACCTGATTCTCTCTACAACTCCCTGAAGGGAGGTTGTAGCCAGGTGGGGGTTGGTCTCTTCTCCCAGGCAACCAGCACCAGAACAAGAAGACACAGTCTCAGGCTGCACCATGGGAGGTTTAGGCTGGATGTTAGGAAGAAGTTCTATACAGTGAGAGTGACTGCCCATTGGAATGGTCTGCCCCAGGAAGTGGTAGAGTCACCATCACTGGAGGTGTTCAGGAGGAGACTTGATAGGGTGCTTGGTTACATGGTTTAGTTGATTGGGTGGTGTTGGATGATGGGTTGGACACGATGATCTTGAAGATCTCTTCCAGCCCGGTTTATTCTATTCTATTCTCTAGGAAAAGTATGTAAGCAGAAAACAGCGACCTGTCACCATTCATTCATGGATGAAAACGCAACAGATCCAATGGGGCTTGTTCTTCTCTGGGCTCATCAGTGACCTCCTGAGTGCTGCTGAGCGTGGGAACCCAGGTTATGGATGCTGCTCTTTCAGTGGAGCAATTTGGAGCAACATCTGCAGGAGAGTAAGATTTGTAATGCCCACCACATGGAGTAGCTGCACTTCCTGCTGCCACTGCAGAGAAGCAGAAGGTGTTTTCCAAGGGCCCAAATTTGCTCAACAAGAACAATGACTCAGCTAGTCTGCACTATATTCTCAAAGTCCTTATTTCTCCCTTTTCCTATCATTTTTTGTTGAGTAAGAATCAGAGGAAAGACTAATAAAGCAGAATCTGTTACAGATCACCCAACCACATGAAGGACTTCAACTTACCAGATGTCTTATGGAAATACAACGAAGGAGGAAACAGTCTAGGAGGTAACAGTCTAGGAGGTTCCTATACTGTGTTGAAGGTAACTTCTTGACACATTTGGTGAGTGACTCCTGCCTTGGATTTCCAAAGGACAGCCATTGACATGTTTAGGAAGAAGTACAGTACAGTTAACAGCAGCTTATTCCTATTTCTAGAGATTTCATTTAAAAAAAATAATTCTTCATTGAAATAGCTCAAGCAACAGTTCTGTTTCTGCTGGGTTTTGACCAACTTAAAGCACGATTTTGATAAATAACATGACAGGAGAACTGAGGTCGGCTAGTGTTCTGGCTTAGCACGTTCTAGCATGAGGGAAATTTAAATGGCTTTTGGTCGCTGAGGTAGGCACAGATTGTAATAGGCGTCCTTGTTCCAGGTTGGACTCGGTGATCTTCAAGGTCTCTTCCCACCTTAGTGATACTGTGATACTGTGTCATAGGAGACCAGCCGACAGAGTTCCTTGGGAGGCAGTCCTGAAGGGCAAAGGGTTCCAGAAAGACAGCACATTTTCAAGGAAGAAAAACTTACAGGCACAGGAGCAAGACTTCCCCATGTGTCTAAAGAGCTAGCAAAGACAACTGACATGGATGAACAGAGCTTTGACTGCGAATCAGGAGAAAACGGAGAGTTTGTGCAGGGACAGAGGACTGTGCAAGGTTGTGCAGATTGGGACCCACCCAGCTGGAGAGCAGCTGTGGATCTTGGTGACTAACAAGCTCAGCATGAGTGAAGAGTGTGCTGCAGCAGAAAAGAAAGCCAACAGGATAGAATAGAATAGAATTAACCAGGTAGGAAAAGACCTTTGAGATCACCAAGTCCAACCTATCATCCAACACCATGTAATCAAACACCCCATCCAGTCTCTTCCTAAACACCTCCAGTGATGGTGACTCCACCACTTCCCTGGTCAGCCCATTCCAATGGCCAATCACTCTTTCTGTGAAGAATTTCTTCCTAACATCCAGCCTAAACCTCCCCTGGCACAGCTTGAGACTGTGTCCTCTTGTTCTGGTGCTGGATGCCTGGGAGACAAGACCAACCTCCGCCTGTCTACAATCTCCCTTCAGGTAGTTGTAGACAGCAATAAGGTCACCCCTGAGCCTTCTCTTCTCCAGGCTAAGCAACCCCAGCTCTCTCAGCCTCTCCTCATAGGGCTTGTGCTCCAAAGCCCTCTCCAGCTTTGTTGCCCTTCTCTGGACACGTTCCAGCAACTCAACATCTTTCCTAAACTGTGGGGCCCAGAACTGGACACAGTACTCAAAGTGTGGCCTAACCAGTGCTGAGTACAGGGACAGAATGACCTCCTCCTGCTGGCCACACTGTTCTTGATACTGGCACTTAGATGTATATACATATCATGCCATTGGACTCTGCCCAACTGTCCAGCATGTCAAGGTCCCTCTGCAGAGCTCTCCGACCCTCTAACAGATCAGCATCTGCCCCCAGCTTGGTGTCATCTGCAAATGTACTGATGATTGGGTTGCATCAACAAGGGCATAACCAGCAGAGATAAAAAAGTTATTATTCCAATCTACTCAGCTCTCATCGGACTACACCTGGAGTACTGCATTCAGCTTTGCTCTTCATTGTACCAAAAGATGAAGACAGGTTGGAAAGTGTCAGAGAAGGGTGACAAGACTGATCAAAGGACTGGAAGAGCTGCTATATGAGGAAAGGCTGAGACAAGTGAATTTGTTCATACTTGAGAAGAAAAGGCTTAGGGGAGGACTTACTACCGCCTGTCAGTATACAAATGGGATGATGAAGACTCCCTTTTTAAAAGGAGTCACATAGGAAAGACAAGGGGTAATAGGTACAAGATACTCTTGGAGAGATTCTAATTGGAATATGTCAGAAAATTTTTCACAATGAGTACAGTTAGATGTTGGAACAATCTCTCAAGAGAAGTAGCAGATTCCTTTATATTTGGTCAGTTTTAAGACTCAGCTTGACAGGGTGCTGAGCCATCTCATTTAAAATACAATATCACCTAGAAAGGTTGGACCACGTGATCCTTGGTGTCCCTTCCAACCTGGTGTTCTGTGAAATCAGAAGGGCCAAAGCCTGCCTAGAACTTAAGCTGTCTACTGATATAAAAGACATAAAAATGTTTCTATAAATACATTAATAACAAAAGGAGGGCTGAGGAGAATTTCTATCCTTTATTGGATGTTCCATGAAACATAGTGACAAAGGATGACAAAAAGACTGAGATGCTTAATGTTCTTTTTTTTTTGCCTCAGTTGTTAATAGTAAGACCTGTTGTTCTGCAGGTACCCAGCCTCTGGACCTGGAAGACAGAAATGAGGAGTATAATGAAGCCCTCATAATCCAAGTGGAAATGGTTAGCAACGTCCTGCACCACTTAGATGCACACAAGTCTATAGGGCTGAATGGAATCCATCCTAGAGTACTGAGGCATCCCACTCAGCATGAGATTATGAAAGGCAGGTCTTGCATTCACTAATGAGATCTCTTTGTCAGACAAGATGACTCAGTGGATCAGAGAAAGTCTGTTGATATTGTTTACCTGGACTTCAGCAAAGCTTTTGACACCATTTCCCACAATGTCCTCCTGGAGAAACTGGCTGCTCTTAGCTTGGACACATGGGTGCTTCCTTGAGTGAAAAAGTAGGTGTCTGGGCCCAAAGAGTGGCATAAGTGGACTTACAGTCTAGTTGGCAATCTTTCACAAATGTGATTCCCAGCTCTCAGTTCTGTTTAGTATCTTTATCAGTGATCTAGGTGAGGGGATTGAGTGCAACCTCAGTGTTTATAGATGACACCAAGTTGAGTACAGAGAGATCTGGACAGGTTAGATCAATGGGCCAAAGCCGATTGAATGAGGTTTAACAAGGCCAAATGCTGGATCCTGCACCTTGGTCACAACAAACCCAGTGCTACAGACTTGGGAAAGGGTGGATGGAAATCTGCCTGGTGGAAAAGGACCTGAGGGTGTCAGCCTGGGTTGTCAGCCCAATGAATATGAGCCAACAGTGTGCCCTATAAAGCTGACAGCATCGTAGCTTGTATCAGAAACAATGTGACCAGCAGCACCAGGGAAGTGGCTGTCCTCGTGTACTTGGCACTGGTGAGGCTGCACCTCCAATACGATGTTCAGTTTTGGGCCACTTGCATGCTGGAGCATGTCCAAGAAAGGGCAACAAAGCTAGTGAGGAGTCTAGAGCACAGATGTTGTAAGGAGCAGCTGAGGGAACTGTAGTTGTTCAGTCTGGAGAAAAGTAGGTTGAGGAGAGATCTTATCTTTCTCTAAAACTACCTGAAAGGAAGTTGTATTGAGGTGGAGGTTGGTCTATTCTCCCAAGTAACAAATTATAAGACATGAGGAAATGGCTTCATATTGCAACAGGGGAAGTTTAGTTTGGGTGTTGAGAAAAATGTCTTCACTAAAAGGGTTGTCAAGCTCTGGAACAAACTGTCCAGGGAAGTAGTGGAGTGGACATGCCTGGAGATTATTAAAAGATATGTAGATGTGGTGCTGAGTGACATAGTTTCCTGGTTGACTTGGCAGTATTAGGTTAGCAGTTGGACTTGATGTTCTTAAAGGTCTTTTCCAACCCAGATGATTCTATGATTCTATGGTTGTAGCACTCTATTTTGTTGCAAAAATCTCCCTACATGAAATTAATTTGAACTTTGGCCATTAAGGCAGCAAGCTTGAGCTCTCCATGCTGCAGGAGTGTGGTGGGCTACACTCATCCTGGAAAAAAACCAAAACCAAACAACAGCGGGGGAGGGCTCGTGAGAGGTTTTTTGCCCTCCCTGGGGGGGTGTTTCCTCACCTGGGAAACTGGCTTGGTCTGTTCCACTTTCCCCCTTCCTTGTCCAGCAGGAGTATAAGAGGGAGGAGAATTGCAGCCATTGCCCTCTTTCCTGCTGCTTCCACACTCTGCAAAGGACTAGTTCTGTATTTCATATTTTTTTCCTTTTTTCCTTCTCTCATCCATCCTTGTTCTTTACACTTGTGAACCCTGCCTGTCATTGTTACATAAGTATATATATATATATATATATATATATATATATATTGTTTAAAGAAAAAAGATTCTTTGCCTCTCTGCTTCCAAGTCAAACCCAAATTATTTCCTGGTGGATTTGCTCCCCTCCCTTCCTTCTCTCTCTCTGTTGGGGAAGGGGATTCTCAGCCTTGTCCCCATCTGAGCTTTTAAGTCCCAGTTAAGGCTCAAACCACCACAAGGAGAAATGTCATGTCTTGTTGCCAGCAGAAGTGGTCAGCAGGTTGTGGCACAATGAGTATGTGTCATTTCATCTGTGTAGGTCTTGGATGACAGTGCTGTCAGTTTGAAGTGGCACCTGGGGACAAGCCTTAGGGGTCCCATGAGTGTGCTAGCCTTGTAGGCTGCAGTGCCTCAAACCCGAGGGAGGTGCTGGGACATAAGAGACATTAAAGCTTATAAAACTTGGGAAATTCACATTCAAAACCCAAGCACTCATTGGATTAGGTAAAGATCTGAGGATTGCGTTCTGGACCCAGTTCTAATTTCCATTCTGGGTACTTACATTCTTATGTGGACTCTTCCTGAAGGACTTAAGTTTCAAGAATTAATATATAAGGAAGGAAGTTAAGTCTCAAAGCCAATCAGTGAAGGTACTGCTTCAGCTGGAGTAATGTTGCACTGTCCTGTGTGGCTTCCCCTCCTTCTTATCCATTCATACATCACTTTTTTTCTTTCCTGCACCTAAATCTGACAGAGGTGGGTACTGAGGAAGAAACACCGTTTTTACCATAGCCATAAAAGTAGTTTCCTTGGTTTTATTAGCAGTGTATGGAGGTGAGTTCAGCATCCTCTCCAAAACAGTGAGCAGGAAGTACTCAATCTGGCAATGCATTTGGAGTTAGAAACATCACCTTTTCAAAGCATTTCACCAGAGTCATTAACTAAGCGCTAGAACAGATAATTTCAACCAAAGAAAACTAGGGGAAATTACATTTCTATTTCCTAGCCTATATAAAAACCATTCATGCTTAAATCAGATTGAAAGTTTTAAATGGATGTCTCTCCCAGTGAAACATGAAGAAACCATAAATGTCCTGCAATAGAGTTGTTGCTCACTATGACGTAGCAGGATTTGTCTGTGTATCTTCTTCTTTACAAATATTTAGTAGGAGTGTTTATGAGCTCAGAGTTGAGGCAAGGATAGTGTAGACATGGAGTTTCATTTTTCACATCTGAGAACATGAACCAGGAAACTTTCTCCTCATGGGTAAGTTTATTCTGAGAGCAATGACAAATCCATCCCATTCCTATTTGGTCTCAATGACTACAAAGCTTTATACAATACAATACAATACAATACACCAGGTTGGAAGAGACCTTCAAGATCATCGCGTCCAACCCATCAACCAATCCAACCCACCCAACAACTAGACCATACAGCCAAGCACCCCATCAAGTCTTCTCCTGAACACCTCCTGTGAAGGTGACTCCACCACCTCCACGGGTAGCCGATTCCAATGGGCAATCACTCTCTCCGTGTAGAACTTCTTCCTAACATCCAGCCTAAACCTGCCCTGGCGCAGCCTGAGACTGTGTCCTCTTGTTCTGGTGCTGGATGCCTGGGAGAAGAGGCCAACCTCTGCCTGGCTACAACCTCCCTTCAGGTAGTTGTAGAGAGCAATAAGGTCACCCCTCAGTCTCCTCTTCTCCAGGCTAAGCAACCCCAGCTCCCTCAGCCTTTCCTCATAGGGCTTGTGTTCCAAACCCCTCACCAGCTTTGTTGCCCTTCTCTGGACACGTTCCAGCAAGTCAACATCCTTCCTAAACTGAGGGGCCCAGAACTGGACACAGTACTCAAGGTGCGGCCTAACCAGTGCAGTGTACAGGGGCACAATGACCTCCCTGCTCCTGCTGGCCACACTGTTCCTGATGCAAGCCAGGATGCCATTGGCCTTCTTGGCTGCCTGGGCACACTGCAGGCTCATGTTCAGCCTACTGTCAACCAGTACCCCCAGGTCCCTCTCTGCCTGGCCACTCTCCAGCCACTCTGACCCCAGCCTGTAGCACTGCCTGGGGTTGTTGTGGCCAATGTGCAGAATCCGGCACTTGGATGTGTTAAATCTCATGCCATTGGACTCTGCCCATCTGTCCAGCCTGTCGAGGTCCCTCTGCAAAGCCTCTCTGCCCTCCAGCAAATCAACTGCTGCCCCCAGCTTGGTGTCATCTGCAAATTTACTGATGATGGACTCAATGCCCTCATCCAGATCATCAATAAAGATGTTGAAGAGCATGGGGCCCAGTACTGATCCCTGGGGCACACCACTAGTGACAGGCTGCCAGCTGGATGTGGTGCCATTCACCATTACTCTCTGGGCTCGGCCCTCCAGCCAGTTCCTAACCCAACGCAGTGTGCTCCTGTCTAAGCCACGGGCTGCCAGCTTGGCCAGGAGTTTGCTGTGGGGAACGGTGTCAAAGGCCTTGCTGAGGTCCAGGTAGACCACATCCACAGGCCTCCCCACATCCACCAGGCGGGTCACCTGATCATAGAAGGAGATCAGGTTGGTCAGGCAGGACCTGCCCCTCCTAAATCCATGCTGGCTAGGCCTGAGCCCCTGGTCATCCTGTAAGTGCTGTGTGATCGCACTCGAGATGACCCGTTCCATAATCTTGCCTGGCACTGAGGTCAGGCTGACAGGCCTATAATTCCCTGGCTCATCCAACCGGCCCTTCTTGTGGATGGGCACCACCCATCTAGTCCCATGGACTTGTGGATGTCCAAGTGGCTCAGCAGGTCCTGAACTAATTCCTCATGGATTTCTGGGGTACTACACTGCTCCCCAACCCTACTACCCAGCTCAGGAGGCCACTCATCCTGGACTCCTACCTTGCTGTTAAACATCGAGGCAAAGAAGGCGTTCAGGACCTCAGCCTTTTCCTGATCTTCGGTCACCGTGTTCCCCTCCAGGTCCAGTAAGGAGTGGAGATTCTTCTTGCCCTTCTTTTTAGCATTGATGTATTTGTAAAATTGCTTTTTATTTTCTTTCACAGAGGTGGCCAGTTTCAGTTCCAACTGGGCCTTTGCTTCTCTAATTTTATTCCTACATAATCTAACCACTTCCTTGAACATACCTCGAGAAGCCTTCCCCTCCTTCCAAAGGTGATACAGCCTCTTTTTTCCCTTAATTCCTCCAGGAGCTGCTTGCTCATCCAGGCCGGTCGCCTTCCCCGCCGGCTCATCTTTCGGCAGATGGGAACTGCCAGTTCCTGTGCCTTCAAGAGCTCCTTTTGAAGTAGGTCCAACCCTCCTGGACCCCTCGGTTCATGAGGGTTGGTACCCAGGAACTTTACAAATAAGTTTCTTAAAGAGGCTGAAGTTTGCCCTCCGGAAGTCCAAGGTGAAGGTTCTGTTGGTACTCCTCCCTATCTCCCTGCATATTGAAAACTTCACTATCTCGTGGTCACTGCACCCTAGGCAGCCTCCCACGGTCACATCTCCCACCAGCCCTTCCCTATTGGAGAGCAGCAGGTCAAGCAGAGCCTGTCCCCTGGTAGGCTCGCTTAACAGCTGCGTCAGGAAGCAGTCCTCTATTCGCTCCAGGAATCTTCTGGACTGCCTTCTCTCTGCTGAATTAAGTTCCCAGCAGATATCTTTCAGGTTGAAGTCACCCACGAGGACAAGATCTGATGATCTTGAAACAGCCTCCAGTTGTTTGTAGAATAATTCATCAACCTCCTCATCCTGGTTGGGTGGTCTATAACAGACTCCAACCAGGATGTCAGATTTGTTGGGCTGCCCTCTGATTTTAACCCACAGGCTCTCAATTCCCTCATCTTCCACCTCAAGTTCAGAGGCAGAAAGTGTCTCCCTAATATACAAAGCCACCCCTCCTCCTCTTCTCCCTCGCCTATCCCTCCTAAAGAGCCTGTAACCCCCCAGTGTAGCACTCCAATCGTGCCTGTTGTCCCACCATGTTTCTGAGATGGCAACTATATCATAGTTGCCCTGGTGGATTAGGACCTCCAGCTCATCTTGCTTATTGCCCAGGCTGCGTGCATTGGTGTACATGCACTGCAGCTGGGCTCCCGACCTCTCAGTTGACCCTACCTTGTGCTCTACTCTTACCTCTGCAGAGGGACTGATGTCTTCACCCACCCCCTTCAGACCTAGTTTAAAGCCCTCCTAATGAGCCCTGCCAACTCTAGTGCTAGGACTCTCTTGCCCCTTCTAGATAAATGTACCCCATCAGGACCCAGCAGGTCAGGTGCCGTAAAAGTTGCCCCATGATCAAAGAAACCAAAGTTCCTCCGCTGGCACCATTCCCTGAGCCACTTGTTGATGGTGTGGGTTCTCCCGTTCCTCTCAGTGTACTCCCCTGCCACTGAGGGAACTGAGCAGAACACCACTTGCGCGCCTGCCCCATCGATCAACTGTCCAAGGGCCCTAAACTCCTTCTTAATTGCCCTGGTGCCCTTCCTGTCGATCTCATCACTCCCAGCCTGTATCACCAGTAGAGGGTAATAGTCAGAGGGACTGATGAGCTTGGGGATTCCCCTTGCAATGTCCCTCACTCGCGCCCCGGGTAGAGAGCAGACCTCCCTGTGGGATGGGTCGGGACAACATATGGGTCCCTCAGCACCCCCAGGAGAGAGTCCCCAACAACTATAACCCTTCTCGTTTTCTTTGTGGAGCTTGTCGTTATAGCTGTTGGGAACTGCTTGGCCTTAGGCTTGGCCTTAGGCTTGGCCTTAGGCTTGGCCTTAGGCTGCCCCCGGAGCTGGTCGTTACAGCCGGCGGGGACTGCTTGGCCTTGATCTCCCCCCCAGATGGCTGCTCCTCAGCCCTCTCATCCCCACCGCCCTCAGCCTGTAGGGCCTCATACTTATTATGCAAGGGCAGCGGAGGAGGAGGAGAGGGCCGGGGCGGATTTCTCTTGCCACCCTTGGCAGGGACCCGTGTCCATCCCTCTCCGTTCTCAGGGGCCCGTCCCTCGGCAGGGGAGATCTGCAGAGCCTTCTCCCACAAGTCCAACTCCCTTTCGCTTTCCCTTATTGACCTCAGCCTAGACACCTCCTCCTTCAGCTCGGCCACTTCATCCTTCAGCTCAGCCAGCAGACTGAGGAGAAAGTTCACCTGCTCACACCTGACACAGGTGTCCTCTCTCTCTCCCTCTATTCCAACTGCCAGGCTGAAGCACTCTCTGCAGCTGGCAGCCTGGACTCCAGCATGCTGGAGAAACAACTCTGTCTGGGTAGATGCTATTTTTCTACCCTTGGTCCGAGTAATGACCATGGTGCAGCGTGTGAGTGAGAACAACTTTTTTTTTTTTTTTTTTTTTGCAAGCAGCCGAAGGGCTATCGAGCCAAAATGGCGCCGCGCACACAGCCCAGCTGGGATTTAAATCTCCTGCGGCTGACGTCAGGCACTTGCTCCCGTGCACGCTCGCGAGAGCACGAGCCTGCCTCAATCCCTGCCCCCCAGGAGTCCTCCCGACCTGCTAAACCCCAAAAGCAAGGCAAAA
Source organism: Picus viridis (assembly GCA_033816785.1). Lineage (NCBI taxonomy): Eukaryota > Metazoa > Chordata > Aves > Piciformes > Picidae > Picus > Picus viridis. The sequence goes on from CM066606.1 coordinate 56,943,300, forward strand.
AGCCAAGCAGAAACTCACAAAGCGAGCGGTGCTGTCCCGAAGGAGTGGTTCTGATCGGCTATCAAGCCAAAATGGCGCCGCGTGCACAGCCCAGCTGGGATTTAAAACTCCCGCGGCTGACGTCAGGCACTCGCTCCCGTGCACGCTCGCGAGAGCATGAGCCTGCCTCAATCCCTGCCCCCAGGAGTCCTCCCGACCCGCTAAACCCCGAAAGCAAGGCAAAAACCCAAGCAGAAACTCACAAAGCAAGCGGTGCTGTCCCGAAGGAGCGGTTCTGATCGGCTATCGAGCCAAAATGGCAAAGTTAATGTTGGGGGGAGAAACTTCAACCCACCACATAAAAAAAAATAATTGACACCCAACGTGGGGCAATTGCTTGCTTGCTTGACTCCTGCTCAGATTGAGGAAGCAAAAATGAAGCTGTTTTGGGATTTGTAGCATTTGATATATTGTGCTCTGACAGTGATTTTGTATAGGTGGTGTGTGGCAATGATGGTCGATCAGTTGGGAAGATATTTGGCATATAAACTGTTCCTTTGGTTTAAATACAAGCTGAAAATGCTGTATGACCTCTGCTTGGGATTGCTTTGCCTTAAAAAATATAACAATAGCTTTAACTCTTCCCACAGAAATATATGAATTCAGCATTCATATAGCTGAGAGCTATGAAAGCAGCTGAGATGCAAACATTATTTATTTGCTATGTGTGATTCTGTTATTGATAATAATTAATGTGGGCTTGTTAATGGCACTGTACTGAGAGAGACGTGCAGCAAAGACCTGTTCTATTTTTAGACGCAGCTGTAGCAGATGCTGTAGGGCCAGTTCTAACTCAAATGCGAAAATTTCTACTGATGACAAAGACACAGAAACAGGACAAACAGGAGGGAATAGGCAGGCAGGACTTAATGGTAAAGCAGCTCTAAAATGGCAGCAGTTCTGGCGTTCAGCCAGTGGGGAGTCAGATGCAGCCCACAACAGCAGCACCAGTATGTAAGATGGTGGCCATGGCTTCACTGGCAGCCATTAACGAGGCAAAAAGACTTCTTCCCACAGCAGCAGGACCGGGAGTGAGTTCTGCAGCAGCCACTGGGTCTCAAAGTCCACCCATCAATGCTGTTTCCTTGCAAACCCCTTCTGCTTCTGCGAGGTCTGCTGTAAATTCAAACACAGCTCCAGTTAAACAAATCACAGGTTTGGATAAAAGAGGCAGATGGAAGGCAAATGGAGAGGCAGAAGAACAGCTAGAACAGCAAGAACAGCAAGAATCCTCTTCTGGTGAGGCACTTTCTATTAAAAAGGTTCCTTCTGAAGAAGGGGAGAAAGTTTGCCTTAAACATATAGCTGAATTACTGAGACCATCAGCAGACAGTGGAGATGTAGGACAGGATATAGGTTCTGGTAAGTGAGGAGCTAACGCAGGTATTTCTGAACTTAAAGAGGTCCTACGGAGATTATGGGGACAGCACCCTCAAGAGGAGGAGACTGATGAAGATGATGGAGATCAAGATGACATTCAGAGAGGTAATGCAGGAAATTAGGCATGTGAGAAAGGATTACATTAGAGGAGAGAATGAGACAATTCTGACATAACTGTATCCCTGCAAACAATAGGGGGGACACAGTCACTCCAAATACTCTTCTTTTCCTTTTGAAACATTTTGGCTTCCCTTCGAGCCATTTTGGCTCGAGAGCCAACCAGAGCTGGCGACCGGGTCCGTCCCGCTTGGACTGTGAGCTTCCTGCTTGGTTTCGCTTTCCTTTTGGGGCTTTGCGGGTCAGGAGAACTCGGGGTTAGCAGGTGGGTCCAGCAGGATCATGCTCTCGCGAGCCTGCTCAGGAATGAGAGCGTGACGTCAGCCGTGGGAGGTTTAAATCCCGCCCGGGCTGTGCCGCCATTTTGGCTCAAGAGCCTTCCTGCTGATCTAAAAAAAAATAATTTATTTGTTCTTTTTTCAGTCGAACAGTCACCCATGGTTGTCACTGAAACAAAGGGTAGAAAAACAGCATCTACCCAGACTGACTTGCTATATCAGCATGCAGGAGTCCAGGCTGCCAGCTGCAGTGAGTGCTTGAGCCTGGCACTTGGAATTGAGGAGGAAGGAGAGAACACCTGTGTCAGGTGTGACCAGGTGAACTTTCTCCTTAGTCTGGTGGCCAAGCTGAAAGATGAAGTGGCCAAGCTGAAGGAGGAGGTTTCTAGGCTTAGGGGCAGACGGAAGGCAAATGGAGAGGCAGAAGAACAGCTAGAAGAGCAAGAACAGCAAGATCACTCTTCTGGTGAGGGACCTTCTGCTAAAAAGTATTCTTCTGCGAATGGAGAGAAAGTTTGCCTTAAAGATAAAGCTAAATCGTTGAGACCATCAGTGGATAGTGGAGATGCAGGACAGGATATAGGTTCTGGTAAGTCAGGAGGTAATGCAGGTGTTTCTGAACTTAAACAGGTCCTATGGAGAGTATCATCAGGATTATGGGGACAGCAGCCTCAAGGGGAGGAGAAAGATGAAGAGGAAGATCAAGATGACCTTCAGACAGAGAACACCCCCAGGCAGAAAATTAGGCATGTGAGAAAGGATTACATCAGAGCAGAGAATGAGCCAACTCTGACATGGCTAGGCTGATGTTTCAATACAGGGGTGCCTGCTTTAATAGTGGGAGACAAACCAGCATCTCAGTTTGCAACCCTCTCAAAAGATAGTGGAATAGACAGACATCTAGGCAGGTGTCTTGGTAAGGTTTCTCTGTGGACATGCCTTTTACTGGCAGCTCTTATGAGATACCCATCCAGAGATGACTTTCCATGGAACCCTAAGCCTTGGAACACTTGGGAATTAAGTGTTTGAGAGTGTTTACCTTGAGAGAGGTGATGTATGGAGACCATGGTACTCTAAATCCTGATGAAATTCCTGTGGATCAGATCTTGGCAAAAAAAAAACCCTCCACACTCTACAATCCCCCAAGCCTGGTGTTTGTAGATACGAAATGTTTGTCTCAAGGAGAAAAAGAATCCTGAGGCAAGAACTAGCAGGGCCGGTTGATAGATCTTTAAACTAATTTTGAAGGGGGAAAGACCAGGCTCACTAAAAACAAACCTGTGACAATGGTGAGGTGGCGTGCCAGCTCCACTGCTGTCCCTGGGTCTGTAGGGGATATTATGGTAACAGATGCTCCTCTACTAAGTCTCTGAAGTGTCTGTATACCAATGCAAGAAGCATGGGAAATAAGCAATGTGAACTAGAAATATGGGTGCAGTCTCAGGGTTATGATCTTGTTGCAGTTACAGAGACATGGTGGGACAGCTCCCATGACTTGAATGTGTTTATGGACAACTATGTACTTTTCAGGAAGGACAGACTGACAAGACAAGGTGGTGGAGTTGCTCTGTATGTGAGTAAGCAACTAGAAAGCGTTGAGCTTATCCCAGGGAGAGATGATGAAAGTGTTGAAAGTTTATGGCTAAGAGTCAAGGGACACGCAAGCATGAGTGATACGGTTGTGGGCATTTACTAAAGGCCACTAAACCAGTAAGAAAATGTTCATGAGGCCTCCTACAGGCAGCTGGAAGTCACCTCAAGATCAAGTGCATTGGTGCTCATGCGTGACTCCAACCACTCTGATATTAGTTGGAAAGTTCACACAGCCAAGCATAAACAGTCCCAAAGGTTCCTGCAGTGCATTGATGAAAACTTTCTCCTGTGGGTAGTTGAAGAACCAATGAAGAAATTGATTAATTTAGATTTAATCCACAGGTTTGTGGGGTTCTTTTTGTTGTTTTGTTTTGTGGTTTTTGTTTGGTTTATTTTGTTGTTGTGTTCAAAACTAAGCAGGTTAAAGATCCTTTGCTTTTGCATGGTTCAGGAGTTTAGTGCATTTTAGTGCCTAACAGAGACCATGAAAAAGAGGTGGAAGGTACTGGACAAATGGGTGTTGCAAAAGGGTTGGCACAGAAGAAATGTTACAGGAAGATTTGAACCACATACAAATTATAAGCCCATCATTTCTGAAAAGAAATCCTCCAAAATAGATCTAAGCCTAGACTCCTTCTGAAGTAAGGCAGCACATGGATACACCTACACAGAGTTAATTTCAGAGTAAGAGTTGACATGTTCATTTAGCAAACCTGCAAGTTATAAGACACTTCAGCGGACTGTGCTTTCACACTCCTGCTTCCAGCTGCTATTCAGTAATGCCTTTGCTGTGTGTTGGATGGGGGCAGAGCAGGGAGGATTGTGCTGACTGGACACATGAACTTAAGCAATGAATCAGAAGCAGTGAGTTGTAAAAGTGAAAGCTGTAATGAATGTGGAAATGGCAATCAGCCATCATTGACTGCTGGACAGTAGTATGAATACTAAAAAGCAAGATTACCACCCAAAATTTTTCATGTACTATCATAATATGGAAATGCTTAGAAAAGACTTATCTAGATTTTTATTTTGCTTTCAGTAAAACAAAAACTATCAAACCTAGTGGTATGAATGTTTTACCATTCAATATCTGACAATGATCAGTACCAGGTGCTATATAAACCATTATGAGTTGACTGCAGTCCTATGTTTTCTTCTGAAGTTAATATAAAGGTCAAAGAGATATGTCTAACCATTTAGTTAATTTTAAAGCAAGCAAGACATCCATCTTTTAACCAACAGCAAAAAGGAGGTAATTTAAACTAGTTTAACAAAAGACGCAAAGGATCAGAGTCAAGCAAGTTGAGTTTAATTTCTATCTACTACTGGTAAAATCCTGGGCCCCTCAGTTTAGGAAGGATGCTGACTTGCTGGAACGTGTCCAGAGAAGGGCAACGAAGTTGGTGAGGGGTTTGGAACACAAGCCCTATGGGGAGACACTGAGGGAGCTGGGGTTGCTTAGCCTGGAGAAGAGGAGACTCAGGGAAGACCACATTGCTTTCTACAACTACCTGAAGGGAGGTTGTAGCCAGGCAGAGGTTGGTCTCTTCTCCCAGGCAGCCAGCACCAGAACAAGAGGACACAGTCTCAAGATGTGCCAAGGGAGGTTTAGGCTGGAGGTTAAGAAGAAATTCTACACAGAGAGAGTGATTGCCCATTGGAATGGGCTGCCTGGGGAGGTGGTGGAGTCACCATCATTGGAGGTGTTTAGGAGGAGACTTGATAGGGTGCTTGGTTGCATGGTTTAGTTGATTAGGTGATGTTGGATAATAGTTTGGACTCGATGATCTCGAAGGTCTCTTCCAACCTGGTCTATTCTATTCTATTCTATTCTATTCTATTCTATTCTATTCTATTCTATTCTATTCTATTCTATTCTATTCTATTCTATTCTATTCTATTCTAATGATGGCCATCAGCAGAAAGATGAAATGCAGTCATTTGTTCTTTTCTAGTGTTTTCCCCATATCAGAACCCCATGCTGAGTAACTGACAAGGTCTGTCTCAATATCTATGACAGCTCTGCAGGCAGTGGGGTGTCACAACCATGAGTCATGTCAGGCCTCAGGGTCTACCTGTTAGGGAAATCCATTGGATGATGATTATTTGGTCTCTATCCAAAATATTCCACATGCTGAGGTGTTCTTGAAGTACAAGCTTAAGTTTTTAAACCAGCAGAGCAACTTCATATGTAACAACAAAATGCCCCATTGGCCTCATTCTCTAGTACAGCCTTCATTATTTTCCCCTTTTCAACTGCTCCTAATACTGTCAGTGAAGCCACTGAATAACTTTTCTCTTCCTAATCAGAGCTTTCTGATTTACCCTGCTGCACTGTCCCTGGGCTTCATGGCCACATACCTGTCCTCTCCTAGTGGACATGGGACTTTTCCCAAACACTACCTTTCCGCTTCTCATAGGGAATAAAACCCTGGAGCTTTACTCACTGTCATAGTTCAAATAACAAGTTAACTTTACAACTAGGATGGGCTAAAACCAGGCAAGCAGCAGTTTACTACATATAATCATCTGGTCATACCCTTGGCTAATATCAAATCCATAACAGCATATAACAGCCAGAAAATATTTACAGTTTTTTATTACTCTCTGGAGATGAGGTAATGAGATCAGGGAGATAAATAAAAAATAATTTGCTTTGCACTGTTTTGTTCACATACATGAGTAATTCTAACAAGTCCTGAGCTTTAAGCACATGGGGTCTCTAAAAGCTAAGGATTTATGTGTATGTAAAGTCTTTTTAAAGATATGGTTCTGGTTTCTTTCAGCAGTGCTCCTAATCAATCTTTACATGTTGCCTCATTTTGTGAAAGGTAGATAGTAACATTATTTAAGCATGTATACTCTTAAAGAGTACAGGTGGCTGACTAAGCATCATCTCTAGCAAAACATCAGTGATGTGCTACTAGGGTTTTATCATTCACACCACAGCCATAAAAAGCCAGCACTGGATAAAGCTACAGAAGTCATAGATATCAAAGTTAATTATGCTTCTTGCATATTTTCAATGGTAAAACTCAGGGTTTCATGCATTGCACAAATTGGTTGCTGTGAAGTATCTTCTTTAACTGATAGTCTTCAAGAATTGTTTATCTTTTCTGTCCCATGCAGATGATTTTTGTACTGCTGTTCAGTTACCTGGCCTTTTTATTTATCTCATCCATCAGAGATATATACAAGGGAGAAGGGCAAACGATGGATAGCAAATCCAGACCACATGCTTCTTATATGAAGCCTCAGGAGCCTAATCCATCATGCTGAAACACATGAAACTTTTGAATTATTCATGGTCACCTTATTACTGGGCTGCTGTCAATGCAGACCAACTATTAAGAGTTAAGAAAGCAGATAAATGGGTCAGAATTACTTCAGGAGGCCAAAGAAATAAGGGCAGCAAAATGTCATCTCCAAGGAGAGTATAGTATAATGATCAGTTAATATACGGTTAGTCCACACTGTAAGCACAGTGCTGGTAACTTGCAAACACAACCTGGAAGGAAACCTCCATGTAGCTACTTCATTCCATGACAGAAGTTAAAACCTTTGTCCTTCCTAAAACAAAAAATCATCCCCCACAGACCTCCAACTATAAGCCTGTGAAATAGAGGTACTGTGAGCAACCACAGCACAAGGGGCCCTGTGAATGCATGAGGATGCTTGCTGCCAAGTGAGGTTGTTGCAGTGCTGTACCCTATGAGTCAGGCATGCATGTATTGCAATAGCTGCAAGCACATGAAATATACAAATTTTGATAACTGCACTTTGTAACTGCATGGTAAAAAAAAATCCAGCACCACTGAGTTACATCCAAATCAAACAAGTAAACCATGGTATATTTCTCTGTTCAGATGATATTTCAACCAGGCCCAAGATGATATCTTCAAATAACTGGGTGTGTTGAATGAATTATGCCTTTTCAAAAATTGTCTATCTGCCTATCTTTGCTCTTTTGTAGATCCTAGTACTAGTAGAGCTGGGAATTTTCCAATATGATGAAGAGTTTATACTCAATACAAAGCATATTTAATCATCTTTGGCTTGTCTTAAAAGCAAAGGTCTTTAGTCAGATGAACTCCTGTTGACTGTATCTGAACTTTGCAAAAATCTCTTTCAATCTAATAGATCAAGATAGACAAGCAGAGGGGCAGCTCACCTGAGGTGGAGGGATGGAGAGCCAGTAGGGGCTCTCAGCTTGCTGCCCTGAGGCAAGACACAAATGACACACCAGGACACCCTGTGGAAACCAAGGGGAGTTGGCACAAGAGGACGACAGGGCCAGCCCAGCTGAAGTGCTTCTATGCAAATGCACGCAGCTTGGGCAACAAACAAGATGAGTGAAGGGCCACCGTGCTGCTGGGATGCCATGACATAGTGGGCATCACCGAAACTTGGTGGGACAACTCCCATGACTGGAACGTAGGGATAGATGGGTATAAGCTTTTTAGGAAGGATAGGCAGGGAAGGAGAGGAGGTGTTGCCCTCTATGTCAACAACCAGCTGGAATCAGCAGAACTCCACCTGGGGAGGCATGATGAGTTGGTTGAGAGTTTATGGGTTAGAATTAAGGGCAAGACAGGGGAAGGAGATATTACTGTGGGGGTCTCCTACAGGCCACCTGACCAGCAGAACCAAGCAGATGAGGCTCTGCACAGGCAAATAGAAGCAGCTTCCAGGTCACAAGCCCTGGTCCTCATGGGGGATTTCAACCACCCTGACATCTGCTGGAGGGACAACACAGCAAGGCATCAGCAATCCAGGATGTTCCTGGACTGCATAAAAGACAACTTCCTCCTCCAAATGGTAGAGGTACCAACAAGAAAAGGTGCTACGCTGGACCTTGTTCTCACCAACAGGGAAGGGCTGGTAACCAATGTGAGGCTCAGAGACGGCCTTGGCTGCAGTGACCATGAAGCAGTTGAATTTAATCTCCTCAGGGCAATCAGGAGGACATATTCTAAGCTTACGACCCTAGACTTTAGGCGTGCAGACTTCGATCGCTGCAGGGATCTGCTAGCCAAAGTGTCGTGGGATGAAGCCCTGGAGGGAAGAGGGACCCAGGACAGCTGGTCAGTATTCAAGGACCACCTCCTCTGTGTCCAGGAGCTATGTATACCTACAAGGAGAAAAGCAGGAAGGAATGCTAGGAGGCCTGCCTGGATGAACAAGGAGCTGCTGGACACACTATCACTTAAAAAGAAACTCTACAGGAAGTGGAGGGAAGGACAGATAGAACAGGGGGATATAAGGAAGCTGCCCGAGCAGCAAGAGGCCTGGTTAGGAAAGCCAAAGCAGAGTTTGAACTGAATCTAGCCAGGGGTTTTAAAGGGAACACAAAGAATTTCTATAGGTATGTTAATGGCAAGAAGAAGACTAGGGAAGGTGTGGGCCCCCTCAGAAAGGAAAGTGGTGAATTAATCACAAGTGATGTGGAAAAGGCTGAGGTACTCAATAACTTCTTTAGCTCAGTCTTCACTGCAAGGGCCTCCAGCCACACTCCTGGTGTCATGGCAGACGATGCCAGGGATGGGGAGGAAGAACTGCCCATCATAAGTGAAGCACAGGTTCGTGATCACCTGAATAGAATAGAATAGAATAGAATTACCAAGGCTGGAAGAGACCTTGAAGATCATCGAGTCCAACCTGTAACCACAACCTCACAACTAGACCATGGCACCAAGTGCCACATCCAGTCCCCTCCTGAACGCCTCCAGGGACGGAGACTCCACCACCTCCCCGGGCAGCGCATTCCAATGACAAATCACTCTCTCGGTGAAGAACTTTCTCCTCACCTCGAGCCTAAACTTCCCCTGGTGCAGCTTGAGACTGTGTCCCCTTGTTCTGTTGCTGGTTGCTAGGGAGAAGAGGCCAACCCCTTCCTGGCTACAACCACCCTTCAGGTAGTTGTAGAGAGCAATGAGGTCGCCCCTGAGCCTCCTCTTCTCCAGGCTAAACAGCCCCAGCTCCCTCAGCCTCTCCTCATAGGGCTTGTGCTCAAGGCCTCTCACCAGCCTTGTTGCCCTTCTCTGGACACGTTCAAGTCTCTCAATGTCCTTCTTAAACTGAGGGGCCCAGAACTGGACACAGGACTCAAGGTGCGGCCTAACCAAAGCAGAGTACAGGGGCACAATGACCTCCCTGCTCCTGCTGGCCATACTATTCCTAATGCAGGCCAGGATGCGGTTGGCCCTCTTGGCTGCCTGGGCACACTGCAGGCTCATGTTCAGCTTCCCATCAACCAGCACCCCCAGGTCCCTCTCTGCCTGGCCGCTCTCCAGCCACTCTGACTCCAGCCTGTAGCGCTGCCTGGGGTTGTTATGGCCAATGTGCAGAACCCGGCACTTGGATGTGTTCAATCTCATGCCATTGGACTCTGCCCATCTGTCCAGCCTGGCGAGGTCCCTCTGCAAAGCCTCTCTGCCCTCCAGCAGATCAACTCCTGCCCCCAGCTTGGTGTCATCTGCAAATTTACTGATGATGGACTCAATGCCCTGATCCAGATCATCAATAAAGATGTTGAAAAGCATGGGGCCCAGCACTGATCCTTGGGGCACACCACTAGTGACAGGCCGCCAGCTGGATGTGGCACCATTCACCACCACTCTCTGGGCTCGGCCCTCCAGCCAGTTCCTAACCCAATGCAATGTGCTCCTTTCCAAGCCATGGGCTGCCAGCTTGGCCAGGAGTTTGGTGTGGGGGACTGTGTCAAAGGCCTTGCTGAGGTCCAGGTAGACCACATCCACAGGCCTCCCCACATCCACCAGGCGGGTCACCTGATCATAGAAGGAGATCAGGTTGGTCAGGCAGGACCTGCCCCTCCTAAATCCATGCTGGCTAGGCCTGAGCCCCTGGCCATCCTGTAAGTGCTGTGTGATCACACTCGAGATGACCTGTTCCATAATCTTGCCTGGCACTGAGGTCAGGCTGACAGGCCTATAATTCCCCGGCTCTTCCAACTGGCCCTTCTTATGGATGGGCACCATGTTGGCCAGCTTCCAGTCTTCTGGGACCTCTCCAGTGAGCCAGGACTGCTGAAAAATGATGGAGAGCGGCCTGGACAGCTCATCCGCCAGCTCCCTCAGCACCCTACGATGGATCCCATCCGGTCCCATGGACTTGTGGGGGTCCAAGCGGCTGAAAAGATCTCTAACTATCCCATCCTGGAACAGGGGAAAACTATGCTGCTCCCTGGCTCCTTCTGCCAGCTCTGCAGGCCAGCTGTCTGGAAGACGTTCTGTCCTGCTAGTAAAAATTGAGGTAAAGAAGGTGTTAAGTACCTCTGCCTTTTCCTCATCCTTTGTTACAATATTCCCCTCCATGCCCACCAAGGAGTGGAGCTTCTCCTTGCCCTTCCTCTTGCTATTAATATATTTATAGAAGGACTTTTTGTTGTCCTTCACATCAGAGGCCAGTCTGAGCTCCAAATGTGCTTTTGCCTCCCTAATTTTCTTCCTACAAGACCTAGCAACATCCCTAAACATTCCATGGGTTGCCTCCCCTTTTTTCCAAAGATAATACACCCTCTTTTTTTCCCTTAGTTCCTTTAGAAGTTCATTACCCAACCAGGCTGGCCGTCTGCCCCGGCGGCTCATCTTCCGGCACACTGGCACAGCCTGTTCCTGCGCCTTCAAGAGTTCTTTCGTGAAGTAGGTCCAGCTCTCCTGAACCCCTTTGTTTTTAAGGGCTGTTTCCCAAGGAACCTTCTGAGTTAGTTCCTTGAGTAGCCTGAAGTCCGCCCTCCGGAAGTCCAGAGTGGAGGTCTTCTTGTACCCCCTCTTGGCTTGGCTGAATACTGAAAACTCAATTATCCCGTGGTCACTGGTGCCTAAACACCCTCCAACCACCACATCACCCACCAGCCCTTCCCTGTTGGTGAAGAGGAGGTCAAGCAGAGCCTTACCCCTGGTAGGCTCGCGCAGCACCTGGGATAAGAAGCTGTCCTCCATGCACTCTAAGAACCTCCTAGACTGCCTCCTCTCTGCTATGTTGTGATCCCAGCAGATATCAGGCAGGTTGAAGTCTCCCACGAGAACAAGGTTAGGCGATCTTGAGACAGCCTTAAGCTGCCTATAGAATGCTTCATCAAGATCATCCTCCTGGTTGGGTGGTCTATAACAGACTCCAACCAGCATGTCTGCCCTGCTGGTCTTCCCTCTAATTCTTACCCACACGCACTCAACCCGATCATCCCTGATCTCTAGCTCAATGGCATCAAGAGCCTCCCTGATGTACAGGGCCACGCCTCCACCCCTTCTTCCTTGCCTGTCTCTCCTGAATAGCCTGTAGCCGTCAATTGCAGCGCTCCAGTCATGCGAGTCATCCCACCATGTCTCCGTGATGGCAACTACATCATATCTTTCCTGCTGCAACAAGGCTTCCAGCTCCTCATGTTTGTTGCCCATACTTCGTGCATTAGTGTACATGCACTTCAGCTGGGCTGCTGGTTTTGCCCCTGACTCCAGCTTACCACCCTCAGACTCCTGTCTGGGGGGACTGGTTTCAGCCCCTTCCCCCTTCAAAGCTAGTTTAAAGCCCTGTCAATGAGACCTGCTAATTCCCTTCCCAGAATCTTTTTACCTTTGGGGGACAGGCCATTCTCATGTACTGTGACCTTTCCCCTCCTCTGGGACAGATGTACTCCATCTGTTACCAGCTGACCTGGTGCAGTAGAAAGTTTTTCAAGATCAAAAAACCCAAAATTCTTCTGACTGCACCAACCTCTAAGCCACTTGTTGACTACCGCTGCTGACCTGTTCCTTCTCATATTCCCTCCTGCAACTAAGGGTATAGACAAAAAAATTATTTGTGCCCCTGAGTCCTCCACTAGATCCCCCAGGACCTTGAGGTCATTCTTGATAGCCCTGGGAGTTCTAGTTGCAACATCGTCATTCCCTAACTGCATAATTATTAATGGATAGTAGTCAGAGGGCTGCACCAGACTAGGCAGCCTTCTGGTAACATCAGCAACTTGAGCTCCTGGGAGACAACAAAGTTCCCTGTGAGCAGGGTCTGGCCGACATATGGGGCCCTCTGTTCCCCTCAGTAGGGAATCACCAATAACAATCACCCTCCTCTTTTTTTTTTAAGGGAGCAAGTCTTGATGCCAGGGGAAGGCTGTTTAACCCCAGGCTGACTCACCCCAAGCTGACTCACCCCAGGCTTACCCACCCTGGGATGACTCACCCCAGGCTGCCTGACCCCAGGCTGACCCACCCCAGGCCGACCCATCCCAGGCTGACTCTCCCTAGGCCGACCCACCCTAGGCTGACTCACCTCAGGCTGACTCACCCCGGGCCGACCCACCCTAGGCTGACTCACCCCGGGCTGACCCACCCCAGGCTGACTCACCCCGGGCCGACCCACCCCAGGCTGACTCACCCCGGGCCGACCCACCCTAGGCTGACTCACCCCGGGCCGACCCACCCTAGGCTGACTCACCCCGGGCCGACCCACCCCAGGCTGACTCACCCCGGGCCGACCCACGCCAGGCTGACTCACCCTGGGTTGTTTTGCCTCATGGAAAACCCCAGATGGTGTGAAGAACCTGAAAGTGTTCAAGTCCATGAGACCCGACGGGATACACCCACGGGTGCTGAGAGAACTGGCAGATGAGGTTGCCAAGCCCCTCTCTATTATATTACAGAAGTCATGGCAGACTGGGGAAGTCCCCACAGACTGGAAAAGGGGAAACATTGCTCCCATTTTCAAAAAGGGCAAGAAGGAGGAACCAGGGAACTACATGCCAGTCAGTCTCACCTCTGTGCCCGGAAAGATCATGGAGCAGATCCTCCTGGAGGCACTAATGACTCAGAAGAGCAGTGAAGAGGTGATTTGGAGTAGTCAGCATGGCTTTGCCAAGGGCAAATCCTGCCTGACAAACCTGGAGGCCTTCTATGATCAGGTGACAGCATTAATAGATGAGGGGCGAGCAACTGATGTCGTTTACCTGGACTTGAGCAAAGCCTTCGACACTGTCCCGCACCACATCCTGGTCTCCAAGCTGGCGACACATGGGTTTGATGGATGGACAACTAGATGGATAAAGAACTGGCTTGATGGCCGCACCCAAAGAGTGGCTGTCAATGGGTCCATGTCCCAATGGAGGCCAGTGACAAGTGGAGTCCCTCAGGGATCAGTCCTGGGACCTGTCTTGTTCAACATCTTTGTGGGTGACATGGACAGTGGCATCGAGTGCACCCTCAGCAAGTTTGCCGATGACACCAAGCTGTGTGGTGCAGCGGACACGCTGGAGGGAAGGGATGCCATGCAGAGGGACCTGGGCAGGCTGGAGAGGTGGGCACAAGCCAACCTCATGAGCTTCAACAAGACCAAGTGCAGGCTCCTGCATGTGGGTCGAGGCAATCCCAGGCACAAATCCAGGCTGGGCAATGACTGGCTGGAGAGCAGCCCTGAGGAGAGAGACTTGGGGGTGCTGGTGGACGAGAAGCTCAACAGGAGCTCTCAATGTGCGCTTGCAGCCCGGAAAGCCAATCAGATCCTGGGCTGCATCAGGAGAAGTGTGACCAGCAGGTCAAGGGAGGTGCTTCTCCCCCTCTACTCAGCTCTGGTGAGACCCCACCTGGAGTACTGCGTCCAGTTCTGGAGACCCTATTACAGGAGGGATGTGGACGTGCTGGAGCGTGTCCAGAGAATGGCCACGAGGATGATCAGAGGGCTGGAGCACCTCTCCTATGAGGACAGACTGAAGGAGTTGGGGCTGTTCAGTCTGGAGAAGAGAAGGCTCCGAGGTGACCTCATTGTGGCCTCCCAGGATCTGAAGGGGGCCTACAGGAAGGCTGGTGAGGGACTTCTCAGGCTATCAGGTAGTGATAGGACTAGGGGGAATGGAATGAAGCTGGAAATGGGGAGATTCAGGCTAGATGTGAGGAAGAAGTTCTTCACCATGAGAGTGGTGAAGCCCTGGAATGGGTTATCCAGGGAGGGAGTTGAGGCCCCATCCCTGGAGGTGTTTAAGACCAGGCTGGACGAGGCTCTGGCCAGCGTGATCTAGTGTAGGGTGTCCCTGCCCATGGCAGGGGGTTGGAATTAGATGATCCTTGTGGTCCCTTCCAACCCTGATTGATTCTATGGTTCTATGATTCTATGATCTTTGTTCAAAACGGAATGCAGGAAGCAAAATTAAAATCCCTAGGGACAGCTCCCAAGATTAAATCTTTGCCATTTTTGCAAAGAAAAATTGCAAGCTGATATAGGTAAGCAACAGCAGGTTTCTGATCCCCACTGCTGCCTGCTAGTATAGCCTGGTGAAACATTGGGAAGAAAGCTACAACACATCGGCTTGCTGGGACACATTTGAACATGCCGGCTTTTTTTTGTCTTGAAGCTGCTTAGTATGTTAAACATCCTGGGTTTAGCCATTAAAATGATTGCATGATAGATTGCAAAGCACTATGAGCTGGTTGCATGCAAACAAGAGGAAGGCAACATCTGTGTGATTGGTGCCCAACAGCAGAACCCACTGGCCAGATGAGACCAGTAGAAATGAGACCTCAGTTATGTTGAGGAGATAGGAAATCTTGGGGCTGGCCCATAGCACAGGGCCCTGAGGAGGGTCTTCAATGCAGGCTGCACACAAGTAGTGAGCTTGCTCTAAGTGCTGTGCCCCTCATGCTCACACGGTCAGCAGTGGCAAGAGGATAGACAGCACGGAAAGCTTCAAGGAAAGGGACTTTGGCTTTTTAACTGAGATAAAGCCAGTGCAGTGACACTGGTTTTGTTGCTGTTCATTTAGATCTGGCTGAAGGTTGAAAGCCCAACCCAGGCTTGGGGCCCCAGCAAAGTTGTGTATAATAGGAGTAGGGGACAGCAAAGGGGAAAGACAGAGGAGTTATAGAGATGTTTATCATGTACACAATGTAGTATGTGATGCTCCCACCTCCTTTTTTGCTCTGACATGGTTGGGAACATGCTATTGGAAGTGAGGCTCCAGTGCTCCTTTTGGTGCCCTTTGGTTGGCCTTAGGCACAGCATTCCTGCTCAGCTTCTGCAAGTAGTCTGTATGTGGTATTGTGCATATGCACTTGGCTGAACAGACTGGCTCTGGATCCTTTCTGAAGCACCACACTGAGGACCCAGACAAATTCAAGGACATAAAGCTCTATCTAGCTCTCCAAGAAGCAGAATGGGGGAGCAGTCCCATTGTCAGCATCACCAGTGCTTGTCACGTGTTTTAAATGATGCCTATTGTTGTTTGCTTTGCTGGTTGGCAGCCAAATTCCTGTGCTCCAGATCCCTGAAGTGGAGGAAAGAGTGATGCTTGGAATAATGCACAAATGGATGGTTGTAGGACTTGTAGTGAGGCTATCTGAGAAAATGCTGCCCAATCCACCAAAGCATATATACCAATCTTAGACCAAACTCCTGCTGGAAATGATGCAGATCTGGGCCAAAGGACTGACTGCCAAATTTACAGTCTAATTAAGAAGTAAAAAGAGGCTGTGGAAAAACATCACATTTACTTCAAAGCATTTGTTGAACAAGACGTTGTTATCTTGGCAGTGACATCTCCATGAAGCAAGCACACCTGCCAATATCTGTCCTGTTGCAGCCCATCACGTGCTAGGGTTAGGACAATGTCCCAGAAGGAGAGCCAGTGGAGCAGCTGGAAAATATGTACACTGGTCCATAGCATGTTTTACAGATCCATGCTCAGGGCATGATGGTGAGGTCTGCAGAGAATTACATCCAAATCATTCCTTGCTGCTCTACCTCCATCTACAATACTAGGGCAGTCACTGCATGACTCCTACTTCATCATATTGTATTACACAGTTCCTTTTGTGGTGCAGCAGAATTTAGGCTATATCAAGATGAAAACATACTTGTCCTCAAAGGCAATGTAACTGTAATATCTGCCTCCAGGAGAAGCCCCTCCGTATGTGAGATTATGTGAGACTCAAGAAATCATGTATCTTGCTTGTTTTATCTCCCTTCTTTGGGCTTGCTGAGGACTAGGCTGCAGATTTATTCTCTAGCCCAGAGTAAAGGACAATTTACTCTTTGGGACAAGATATTTATAATTCAGCTACTATTTCAACTGAACTGTGTATCTTTGCAGCTTTATGTCAAGCTCAGTCTCCTGCTGGTGCACAATGGCTCTGCAAGCTGGCAAGGACACCAGCACACTGCACAGGAGCCACAAATTGCAGCCCATGCCTGAGACCCTTCCCCACAGCCCCTATGCAGCATGGGCCAGCACAAGCATGTCTGTAGCTGCAGAGACATTCAGCACACACAGGGAGAGGCAGGGAGTCAGTGCAGCAGAGGACAATCAGGTGCTGCTGTCTGAAATGGATGCAGCGCTGACCGATGTCCCACCATCAGCAGCTGAACTGCTGGGTGCTACCAGGCAGTAACTCTTCCTCCTGATAATGAAAGCAGCCATAACACAGACAGCACTGGAACAGTACGTCAGAGGACTCCTCTCCCGTGCAGGGTCCTGCAGTAATAGCCTGAGCACCCTGGTTGATACTTAGAGTGTGGTGGTGCAACAGCAATAGTCAGGCCCTGTTTTGACTGTGTAGACACCATTGTTGACCCCAGTTCTCTGTTTCTGCAAGAGAGAAAATTGCTTGTTGATGAAACTGGAGTATGAAAGAGGAAAATGCTAAAAAATAAATAATAACAAATAAAGGGTTCAGGAAAGGGCTTGGAAAAACAAATAATTTTTTAAAAAAGACAGCAGCGCTGCAAAGAAGACAGTTAATGAGCACTGATTTTCAGTGTATCTTTGTTAAAAACATGGGCTCCCATATACTTGTGAGAGCCATCTTATTTCAACCCTAATGAGCAAGCTGAAACACAGCCTTGAATACAATGCCAAAGGCAGAGCCAGAATTCTCCAACACAATAAAAATTCTCCATTGCCCACAAGCCTCCATCTAAAATTGTATCCAAACTCAAACTGAGTAATTTCTAAAAGAGTAATTATATCTTACAATAATACAATACACCAGGTTGGAAGAGACCTTCAAGATCATCGCGTCCAACCCATCAAACAATCCAACCCACCCAACAACTAGACCATACAGCCAAGCACCCCATCAAGTCTTCTCCTGAACACCTCCAGTGAAGGTGACTCCACCATCTCCATGGGCAGCCGATTCCAATGGCCAATCACTCTCTCCGTGTAGAACTTCTTCCTAACATCCAGCCTAAACCTGCCCTGGCGCAGCCTGAGACTGTGTCCTCTTGTTCTGGTGCTGGCTGCCTGGGAGAAGAGGCCAACCTCTGCCTGGCTACAACCTCCCTTCAGGTAGTTGTAGAGAGCAATAAGGTCACCCCTCAGTCTCCTCTTCTCCAGGCTAAGCAACCCCAGCTCCCTCAGCCTTTCCTCATAGGGCTTGTGTTCCAAACCCCTCACCAGCTTTGTTGCCCTTCTCTGGACACGTTCCAACAAGTCAACATCCTTCCTAAACTGAGGGGCCCAGAACTGGACACAGGACTCAAGGTGTGGCCTAACCAGTGCAGTGTACAGGGGGAGAATGACCTCCCTGCTCCTGCTGGCCACACTGTTCCTGATGCAAGCCAGGATGCCATTGGCCTTCTTGGCTGCCTGGGCACACTGCAGGCTCATGTTCAGCCTACAATCAACCAGTACCCCTTGATTCAAATCTTGATTGCTTTTTACCAACCTCTAGGCTCCCAGGCTCCAGGCAGAAGTCAAACTGTCAGATGTCAAAACTGAGAGACAGAAAATATTCAAGCAGCACCTCCAGCCCAGCTGGAAGAGAGAAACACAATAAATCTCTTCTTGTAGGAGCTCCAGACCCCTTTCCAGAGGCTGTTTCTTCTGCTGCATTTCTGATAAGCCTCCAAATCCTGTCAGTATTCTGACCTGCCCTTGCCACACGGCGTGGGAGAGGAGGAGAGAGCTTGGCAGCAGTGGTTTATTACAGAGGTGAGAGCACATAGAGGGCAGACCATCCCTGCCGAGTTACTCTGGTCCCCTGTGGCAGTAAATCAGAGTGGGTCTTCTCTCCTACCTCAACCACAAGCCAGCACAGACCAAGAGGTCACCTATCTGTCAAAGCACCACTCATGACCAGCAAGTAGCCTGTTGCAGGTGCTGTTGTGGTGCAGAAGTGAACTGGGGCGCGTTCGTCTTGGCAGGAGTTGCCTGCCAGCCCTCAGTCAGACCGAAGGGCATATTTTCAAACTCCTTCTCTCTGAGTCTTGATCCTCACAGTGAACATTTCAGGGCAGTAGGCTTGTATTTGTCCCTGCTTGGCTCTCTCTTGCTTAGGCATGACAGCAACCATGCACACCCCTTAGCCAATTTTCCATGTCATCCTTTGCAGCACATGAACCACCCACATGCAGACTTTTCTGCTGGGGATGGGCAACAGTTCATGCCTCATATTCTGGAGATTCCGTGGTCCTGTTCATCACTTTCCTGTTGCTTGCTTTCCAAGAGAGGGACTTGATCACTCTTTCTACACAGAAGACACTTGGTATTCTCAAATATTCCTCTTCGTGCTTTTATTTAACCTTTTCCTTTATGAGTAAGGGTAATAAGTACTGGACATAGTATTGACGGAATAAGTATGTGTTTTGTTTCTATGGCAGCATGTGATGTGTGCTAACAAAGTGCTGTCTTCTGTGATCCCAGTCTTCCTGGATTTCTTCTTAAGAGACATTTTCTTTTTTAGAGCTTATCCATATGTATGTGAGACTAGGGCTGTTTTCTCCTGCATGCATAATGCAAAAGGTTCTTTTTAACATTAAATTTCATCATGGCAGTTTATCACCCAGTCATTCATTGTCAGTGAACAGTAAGAAAGTAATTTTTCCTCAGCAAAAGTAAGGGAATTATGCATGTTTTTTCCTTTGTGGAACAAATATCACCAGTGCCGCAGCCCTTGACCAGATGTCTTGGTAGCTGCTGTATTTGAGTGAAGAATGCTGCAAGGAACAGGAAGCTTAGTTCATTCTCAAAAAAGTCTGATTCTGAACATCTTTTATTCCTTTAAGTGTTTTAAATGGTGGTTTCCTTCCTTCATTTCTCTTTGATTCAGCAGATGCTATGAAACATCAAGACTAGTTTGGGTAACATTTAATAGAAACGCACCATGCAGTGGTTGGGCTGTACTTATTGCCATAGGTTTATTCAACAAGGGTACCATATATTTTATATTCTTCAGAGTATTAGGGCCTAGTGGCAACTGTGAAGCTTCTGTCTATGTGTGGGTTTAAGTCCAGTTCTAAGGTGAGAAAGGAAAACATGAGGGGACATAGCATAAAACAGTGTTTAAGGGAGCAGTCATGAGTATCCAAGTATCAATGGTTTCTTAGGAAAGCCAAAGCCAAGGAGAAAGCCCATAGGGGAACTGTGTTATGATCCACTTTCAATAGAAAGATGCTAATTTGTATTTTAGCCCAAGTTCCCTATGTCTGGGTGAGGACTGGCAGACGATTCAACCTGCTCATGGATCCAGAATGACAATAGTGTGTAATTAACAGGAAGTGTTGTTACTAACTCTGAAAAATGTAAAACCCACAAGAAACAGCTCAGAGATGTCAATCATTGAACTGTAAGTTTCATTTGCCCTGAACAGTGGGTGCAAGGGCAAGCAGAAATTTGAATATCAGAAAATCACAGGAAACAGAGGAGTGCGGCTTTGACAAGTAAAGGACAATATTCCATGGTTTCCAAATCATGGAGCTGTATTCCAGTGGGATCAAAGTATATTGTGGTGGTGTCTTCACATGTTTCTTCAATCACAGACTTTTCTTCTCAGGCTGAGCAGCTATTCTATTCAAGCTCCCTCTTATTTTTCAAACAATTTAAAGATGTATCTTCTCACAGCATGGCATTCCTGTAAAAATGATACATTACTAATAAATTAGTATTTATCTTCTGTAGTATATCAACATCAAATTTTGAGAGTCTTGTCATTTTTTATCTTAGAGAAAATCTGTAAAGCTTTTGATGTCACGTGCTTGTTTCTCATGCTCATCATTAATTTCGTTTTGAAAGAGTTAAAACTCTTTAAAATTACCTAGTAGGTGAGTATTCACTTGCACAGAATTCATATAAAAAGAAAACAAAATGTTGAAAAGCTTAAATATTTTATTTTAACTATGCTTTTTATTTTTCCCTCAAAGAGTAATAAATAAAATACATACAATCAGCATTATTTCTTTTCCATGGAGCTGCAGGTGCTGCAGGGGCTTCTGTGAAAAATGCGATTTCTTTCTTTCTCCTTAATGATTCGCCAGACAGTGAAGGATATCTGAGTAACTTCTTGAGACGTGTCTTGTGAGGTTTTCCCCTCAGTTCTTTACAGAGGCTGGGTTGAGATGCTGATGTTAATATCTGTGGGGGAAAAGCCAACGGAATAGATGAGGGTGAGGAGGGAAGCTGCAAAATCTACACCAAGAGCAGGTCAGACGAGGACCACAATGTTTGTAGCTCTGGAGGGACAGGCACCATGAACAGGCTCACAGGATCACAGGATGTTAGGGGTTGGAAGGGACCTCCAGAGATCATCAAGTCCAACCCCTTTGCCAGAACAGGACCATAGAATCTAGAACAGGTCACACAGGAATGCATCCAGAAGGGTCTTGAAAGTCTCCAGAGAAGGAGACTCCACAACCTCTCTGGTTAGTCTGTTCCAGTGCTCTTTGCCCCTCACAGTGAAGAAGTTCCTCCTCATGTTGAAGTGGAATCTCCTGTGCTGTAGTTTCTACCCATTGAGCCTTGTCCTATCACAGGGTGCAACTGAGAAGAGCCTGTCCCCTCCCTCTTGACACTCAGCCCTCAGATATTTATAAACGTTTATTAAATCCCCTCTCAGTCTTCTCTTCTCCATCCATCTCTATCTTCATGAGAAATGGGCAGAAGAAGAAGTAAAATTTGATCTCTTCGGCCAGCTGTTTAACTCAAGTGGCTTGAATCAGGGAGCTGTTTTATTAAAATCAACCAAGTTTGCCTGGGTGTTTATTTTAAATATCTGGTGCTGGGCTGGGCTCATTTTTATATGCAGCCACAGGCTCATGCTCCCTCAATGGCAACTCCCTCTGCCTTAGCCTGTGGTCACTAAAATAAGTATTTAATTGTTAGAAGAACAAGGAATGGTGTTTATGTGACTGGGAGTAGCCAAACTAAAGCAGAAGTAGCAGAGGTAGGGGGGAAACATATCTGATATAGTTTATCATTTTGAATAAGCACTGAAACAACTGCTAGCCATCCCCTGCATACTTCACTCTTTGCATCAACAGTGGAGTCCTGCCAGACATTAAATTATATATTCCACAGCTGAAGTGTTTGCATAACTTTTCTGTGGCTACCATTTAAAGAAAGAAAACCACTGAAGGGCCTTTACTTTGTATATTACCCCAAGTTTGACATGTTCACAGTGTACTGCCAGCAATTATTTTGTACTTGGAATGCAAAGTTACTCATATCTCCACCATGGCCTGTGCCAGCTAGCAAGACAGGACTGGCCTTCCTTGTTTTCTCAATCTTGGCATTTGACTGTGGGTAGTGCTGGGGGTTGGGGGAGAGGGGGAAGGAGGAGGAGGTGTAGCCCTTTGACCCACAGAAGGTCTTACCTACCATCCTGGGAGAGTGTAGTCTTGTTGGCGTGTCAGTTGTGTTATTAATAGGGATATCTAGAAAATGCTCATTTGTCTGCTTTGGCTTGTTGCCCAGTGACTCAAAAGAAATTATCTGTTATATCTCTTTGGAGGAAAAGAAAATGTGACTGCATCCAATTTCAAAATTGGCTTTTGCAGCATTCCTATCAATGCCAGATAGGAACTATGCAAGTAGCAAAGATCCTTTTGTGAGCAGAAAGTGATCAGATAAGCCTTCTCACTCTGTGGTTATTCAGTACATGCCTCAATATAACTCTGTTTTCTTTGAACCATGAGGGTTTTTGAACTCTCTTGGGACTTTCCCCCCACCAGCGACAGTCCTCCTTGGATTGCAATAATTATGGCTTGGCCAAATCTATGCAGTCCACATACCTACCCCTTACA
This sequence comes from Picus viridis, assembly GCA_033816785.1. Taxonomy (NCBI): domain Eukaryota; kingdom Metazoa; phylum Chordata; class Aves; order Piciformes; family Picidae; genus Picus; species Picus viridis. The sequence goes on from CM066606.1 coordinate 56,965,727, forward strand.
GCAGGCTGGTCCTTTGTTAGCCTGGGCCACTCTCCCACTGATGGCAGTGAGCTGAGTTTTTCACACTGGAGAAGGGCATTTTCTATTTTTGCTGCAAAGCTACTGAGCATTGTCTCCAAAATTACAGTCTACATGCCGAATGAAAATTCACAAATGAACACTGCAATTAGATAATGCATGACAGTCGGTGGGAAAAAAAGGGCCTGGGTGAACAATTGGCAGTCTATTTAACTGTTCCTGATTGCCCTGGTAAAGGGCAGACCAAGACCTTTGATGTTCATCTGTAGCTCAGACATACAAGGCTGTGTGTACTGACTTACATTTGAAGACTTTGTGGAGATTTTTTTCCCTCTTCCGTTTCTCTTCTGTCCCATACAAAAAAAAGAAGGGTCCGGAGTATACAACAAAGAAGCAGTTTTGCCTAGAGATTTTTTTACAAAATTGCCATTTTTCACCTGTTATTTTCTGGGAAAAAGATAGCCTCATGATGCAAGTTAGACACAATGAGAAATTAGATGTCATATACAGAAACACAGAATCACAGAAAACATCCAGTTGGAGGAGACATCAAAGATATCCAGTGGAACCCTTGACACATCACTGAAGGGTCAACACTAAACCATGTCCCTAAGCACCAGGTCCACACACTGCTGAAACACCTCCAGGGATGGTGACTCCACCACTGCCCTGGGCAGACTATTCCAATGTTTAATAACCCTTTCACTGAAGAAATATTTCCTAATAACCAGCCTAAACCTCTCCTGCCACAGCTTGTAACCACTTCCTCTATTCTTTTCTTGTGAGGCGAGGCCAGCCCCTTCATGAACCAACCTCCCTTTATGTAGTTGTAGAGCAACAAGGTCTCAGTATCATAGTATCACCGTATCACAGTATCACCAATGTTGGAAGAGACCTCAAAGATCATCAAGTCCAACCTGTCACCACAGACCCCATCACTAGACCATGGCACCAAGTGCCACGTCCAATCCCCTCCTGAACACCTCCAGGGATGGTGAATCCACCACCTCCCCGGGTAGCCCATTCCAATGACGAATGACTCTCTCAGTGAAGAACTTTCTCCTCACCTCCAGCCTAAACTTCCCCTGGTGCAGCTTGAGACTGTGTCCTCTTGTTCTGGTGCTGGTTGCTAGAGAGAACAGGCCAACCCCTTCCTGGCTACAACCACCTTCAGGTAGTTGTAGAGAGCAAAAAAGTCACCCCTGAGCCTCCTCTTCTCCAGGCTAAACAACCCCATCTCCCTCAGCCTCTCCTCACAGGGCTTGTGCTCAAGGCCTCTCACCAGCCTTGTTGCCCTTCTCTGGACACGTTCAAGTGTCTCGATGTCCTTCTTAAACTGAGGGGCCCAGAACTGGACACAGGACTCAAGGTGTGGCCTAACCAAAGCAGAGTACAGGGGCACAATGACCTCCCTGCTCCTGCTGGCCATACTATTCCTAATGCAGGCCAGGATGTGTTTGGCCTTCTTGGCCACCTGGGCACACTGCAGGCTCATGTTCAGGCAGCTGTCAATCAGTACCCCCAGGTCCCTCTCTGTTTGGCAGCTCTCCAGCCACTCTGACCCCAGCCTGTAGCACTGCATGGGGTTGTTGTGGCCAAAGTGCAGCACCCGGCACTTGGACTTGTTGAATGTCATCCCATTGGACTCTGGCCACCTGTCCAGTCGGTCGAGGTCCCTCTGCAGAGCCCTTCTGTCCTCTAACTGACCAACATCTGCTCCCAACTTTGTGTCATCTGCAAATTTGCTGATGACTGTCTCAATCCCCTCATCCAGATCATCAGTGAAGACATTGAAGAGGATGGGGCCCAGCACTGATCCCTGGAGGATGCCACTGGTGACTGGCCTCCAGCTGGAGGTGGCACCATTCACCACCACTCTCTGGGCTCAGCTCTCCAGCCAGTTCCTAATCCAGCGCAGAGTGTTGCTGCCCAAGCCACGAGCTGACAGCTTAGCCAGCAGTTTGCTGTGGGGGACCGTGTCAAAGGCCTTGCTGAAGTCCTGCTAGACCACATCCACAGGCCTCCCCACATCCACCAGGCGGGTCACCTGATGATAGAAGGAGATCAGTTTGGAGAGGCAGGACCTGCCCTTCCTACATCCATGATGGCTGGACCTGAGCCCTTGGCCATCCTGCAGGTGCGCAGTTATTGCCGCCAAGATAATCTGCTCCATCATACTCCCTGGAACTGAGGTCAGGCTGACTGGCCTGGAGTTTCCAGGTTCCTCTATCCGACCCTTCTTGTGGATGGGGACCACACTGGCCAGTTTCCAGTCATCTGCGACCTCACCGGTCAGCCAGGACTGGAGGAAAATGATGGAGAGCAGCTTAGCCAGCTCATCTGCCAGCTCTCTCAGGACCCTAGGATGGATCCCATCTAGCCCCATGGACTTGTGAGTGTCCAAGTGGCTCAGCAGGTCCTGAACTAATTCTTCATGGATATCCAGGGCATTACACTGCTCCCTGACCCCATCACCCAGCTCAGGAGGCCACTCGTCCTGAACTCCTCCTGCTTCACTGTTAAAAATTGAGGCAAAGAAGGTGTTCAGGACCTCAGCCTTTTCCTCATCTTCAGTCACTGTGTTCCCCTCCAGGTCCAATAAGGAGTGCAGGTTCTTCTTGTCCCTCTTTTTAGTGTTAATATATCTGTAAAAATGCTTTTTATTGTCCTTCACAGAGGTGGCCAGCTTCAGTTCCAACTGCCTTTGCCTCTCTAACTTTTTCCCTACATAATCTAACAACTTCCTTAAACATACCTCGAGACGCCTTCCCCTCCTTCCAAAGGTGATACAGCCTCTTTTTTTCCCTTAGTTCCTCCAGGAGCTGCTTGCTCATCCAGGCCGGTCACCTTCCCCACCGGCTCATCTTTTGGCACATGGGAACCGCCAGTTCCTGTGCCTTCAGGAGCTCCTGTTTGAAGTAGCTCCAACCCTCCTGGACCCCTCGGTTCTTGAGGGCTGATACCCAGGGAACTTTGCAAATAAGTTTCTTAAACAGGCTGAAGTTTGCCCCCCGGAAGTCCAAGGTGAGGCTTCTGTTAGTGCTCCTCCCTATCTCCCTGCAGCCTCCTCATTTCCATACTGAATAACCCCAGCTCCTTAGATGCTCTTCCTAGGTCACATGTTCCAGGTCCTTCAGCAGCCTTGTTGCCCTTCTCTGAACACACTCCAGCACCTCAATGTCTGTCTTGTAATGAGTGCCCCAGGACAAAACACAGCACTTGATATGTGGCCTTACCAATAATGAGTACAGGGGAATGATGACCTCCCTGTTCCTGCTGGCCACTGTGTTTCTAAGCCAGGATGCCACTGGCTTTCTTGGCCACCTGGGCACACTGCTGACTCATATTTAATACATTGTCAGACAGAACCCCCAGGCTCCTTTCTGAATCACAGCTTTCCATCCACAGATCCCCAGGTCTGTAACTTACCATGGGGTTGTTGTGACCCAGGTGGAGATGGATAGTTTAGGAAGAACAGAAATTATATACTTTTTAATATCTATTAAACCTGTGGGAAGTTTCTGTAGACACTGATGAGGAGGTATATCATTTCACCCCAGCAGTACCAGGAATTCCTGATAGTGAATGTAATAATATATGTGCATGCACTGTAAAATTTTCAACTCCAGGTAAATGAAGTGCTGTCATATACATTTGGAATATTATTTCTGTTTGCTTACACTAGCTTTAAGCCTGTTGCTTAGAGCATGATGTTAGACAAAATGACCTCCATATTTCTCTCTTAACTGAAATTTTTCTGCAGTTTTTCTTAGCTCAAATCCCCATTCTATACCTGCTGTTACTTAGTATCTTCAGACAAGCTGTTGCATATTGCCACATTTCTCTGTTCCTGTCTATTCAGATATAAACACATTGTTGTCCTTCAGTTTGCATCTTAATATGAATAATTTGGATGTAAACTACAGGAGCACACTGTTTACAGAAATATGCTTTAATGCCCAAGAAATCCATCATTTCAAATACAGGATGCTGCTTTGAAGGTAGCAGGCATTTGGATACCTTCAGCCTCACCCATTCCTAACTCTCCATCAGTATTGATTCTCCAGTAGAATAATTTTTTGGTTAGGAGAGTGCTAGAAAAAGCTTAGTTGTTATGAGGTAGTGCTAAGGCTGGTTAGGCAAGGAACAAACTGGCTATCATCCAGAAGGTTGTACACTACTCAATGGTCATCTGTTTTATCCCCCACTTCGGCATTGGGGAAACAGAAAGGTTAACAAGGTGATTTTGCTTAAACCTTTTCAACAGGGCAGCAGATTCCCCAGACAGCCCTCTGCCCTGTAAATGACAAAGGGAACCCCAGCATGGGGTCTCTGAAATCTTTGCAGGTTCCGCATAGGGTAGAATAAGTTGTAGGAACAAATCTAGTTATTGTATATCTGTGGAAAAGCATAAACAAAGCCTAAGTAAGCAAGAAGTCAGTTGAATCCCATGTGGATTGGCTATAGATACTGTGTGAAAAGTTAAAAACCTGCAGCATATATACTGAGTTGGAATTGAAATTTCCCCTTTTCACTTGCAAACTCCTTCAAAATATTTTGAGGCTTTAGATTAAAATCATCTAACTATTTTTTAGGCTATACAGCATTTCAGTTGATTCCTTCTTATGTGTGATTTAACATCCCCACAACAGTTCTTAAATATTGAAGAAATCAGGGAATGGAACAGTGCAAACAAGGGTGGACACTGTGTGAGGGAGAGCTTGCAAGAAGGGTTATACAGAGGCAGATGCCAGGTAAATCTAGATTCCTGTGAACTTTTTTAAGAAAAAAAAAATAAACAACTGTTTAAAAACAAAGCATTATGATGCCTAGATGAACCTTCCAGCTTTCTTGGTTCACATTGTCATTCACCTCACTCTGTTAACAGCCATGCAGCCAGTGTTTTCATAAAACGTTATCTATTTTCTCATGGGCCATGTGGCATTTGCCCTGTCTAAAAAGACACACAGGCACATGCATACCATTTAGGTAAGACATTTTGTTAAGTTTTTCCTCTGTCAGGTTTACACAGAACCATGCTGTTTTCATTAGCTGAATAAGCCAATACTTCGTACTCCTAGGTCATTCAGCAAGAAGTATGTCTTCAAAGGATTCTTAAGAACATATGTGTGTTTTTCTCAAGGTTAAATTCTCTCAATTGCTTAAAAAAAGCTTCACAAATGAAGGCAAGAGGGAGGGATCAAGTGCACAAACTCTAATGGTGGGAGAAAGCAGAGTTTTGGTCACTCCTGAGTCGCTGTGGTCCGTGGCTCCCCAGACCTTATGCACACACCTGCAGAAAAGCTGGCTCAACTAGTTGGAAGAGACAGGAGCCAAGGAATAGCTACAATTTGCAAGCAGGCCATGGGCTAGTTTTGGGAGACAATGTTTTAGGTGACAACTGAGCAATAAGTGGTCCAGCACCAGCTCATGACAGCCTGATGGTGTTCCACCACTGATCAGGGTTCAGTCTTAAGGATAACATGAATTTAGAAGTTTGATGGAACTCTTTATTCTAGCAAAAGCCTTGGTTCTGGACAAGGTGCAAACTACAACAGTAATGTGCCCTCCTTGGAAGCAGTAACTGCTTCTGCCTGTTGGGCAGAGAGGAAACCATGCTTCAGCACCTCTGGATAACAGACAGAGTGTCAGGATTGTGCACTGTCCTTTCAAGCTATAATACTTAATCTGCTGTGGCAATGAAGGGCTCTAAAAATCAGTTAGGCTCCCAGAGGATTTCCAAAGGTTCTTGAGACCACTCATGGATGCCTTAGAGAAAACAGCTGACTTTCTAGAGGAACAGGTTTTCATTTCTGTGGAGTTAAGAGGGGAAAGGAGGTTTAAAATTTAAATTAAAAACAAGAGAGCAGAAAAGCTTGCAAAATCTATATATGCAAATTTTTAAATATATATACGTTCTGAATAGTGTGTTATGTGAGTTAACTGATTTGCTTACTGAACCACTCACAGCAGCAATAGAAAAGCCTAGGGTCACTGGTGTTACTTGTTTTATTACACACAGAGACCTTTAGGCTAGGTTTCATCATGGTCACTAGCATTCAGTCATCCATCACTTCAACCATGGCCTTATTGGAAATGAGTGAAAACACAGTGAAATCTGGCAGCTTTTTTTTTTTTTTTTCCTTTTTGCTAAAGAGTTCTCTTACTCCTAATAAAGACAAAATTGCTTTTGCATCTAAATATAATAGAATTCACTGTGTTTGAACAGACCTCTATAGGCAATCTAGGCCAACACCCTGATGTAAGCAGGGACAACCTCAACTAGAATGAAACTAGAATAAACCAAACCAGGTTGAAAGAGACCTTCGAGATCATCGCGTCCAACCTATCAACCAATCCAACCCACCCAAACAACTAGACCATGGCACCAAGCACCCCATCAAGTCTCCTCCTGAACACCTCCAATGATGGGGACTCCACCACCTCCACAGGCAGACCATTCCAATGACAAATCACTCTCTCTGTGTAGAACTTCTTCCTAACATCCAGCCTAAACTTCCACTGGTGCAGCTTGAGTCTGTGTCCTCTTGTTCTGGTACTGGCTGCCTGGGAGAAGAGACCAACCTCTGCCTGGCTGCAGCCTCCTTCAGGTAGTTATAGAGAGCAATAAAGTCACCCCTCAGTCTCCTCCAGGCTAAGCAACCCCAGCTCCCTCAGTCTCTCCTCATAGGGCTTGTGTTCCAAACCCCTCACCAACCTTGTTGCCCTTCTCTGGACATGTTCCAACAAGTCAACATCCTTCCTGAACTGAGTGGCCCAGAACTGGACACAGGACTCAAGGTGCAGCCTAATCAGTGCAGTCTACAAGGGCAGAATGACCTCCCCTGCTCCTGCTGGCCACACTGTTCCTGATGCAGGCCAGGATGCCATTGGCCCTCTTGGCTGCCTGGGCACACTGCAGGCTCATGTTCAGCCTACAATCAACCAGTACCCCCAGGTCCCTCTCTGCCTGGCCGCTCTCCAGCCACTCTGACCCCAGCCTGTAGCACTGCCTGGGGTTGTTGTGGCCAATGTGCAGAACCCGGCACTTGGATGTGTTCAATCTCATGCCCTTGGATTCTGCCCATCTGTCCAGCCTGTCGAGGTCCCTCTGCAAAGCCTCTCTACCCTCCAGCAGATCAAATCCTGCCCCCAGCTTGGTGTCGTCCGCAAATTGACTGATGATGGACTCGATGCCCTCATCCAGATCATTAGACTGGTCAGACGGGACTTGCCCTTTGTGAAGCCATTCTACCTGTCTTGAATCACCTCCCTGTCCTCCACATGCTTTAACATAGCTTCTAGGAGGATTTATTAGATGATCTTCCTGGGCACAGAGGTTAGGATGACAAGTTGGTAGTACCCAGGATTCTCCTCTCTACCCTTTTTAAATATGGGTGCAGTGTTTCCCTTCTTCCAGTCACCAGTGATTTCACCTGACTGCCAGGACATTTCAAATATCGTGAAGAACAGCTTGACAACTACATCAGCCAATTCATTCAGGGATGGAAGGAGTGGGATGTTTCTCATTAGGTACCACAGACTTGTTAATCTTTAGATTCCTCAGGTGGCCAGGGACCTTGTCTTCACTTACAGCATGAAGGACTTTATCCTGTCTGGTTGCTGTCCTGTGGTTTTTCAAATTGGGAGGTGGGAGGAGGAAGGTTGTCAGTCATGAATAATGCAAAAAGTTGTTGAGAACATCAGTCTTCTCCTCATCCGTTATTACTAGCTTGTCATTCTTGCTGATCAGGGTCAGTACATTTTCTTTAACTTTCCTTTTCTGGTTGATGTACCTACAGAAGCCCTCCTTGTCACTCTTTGCATTCCTTGCCAAGTTCAGCTCAGGTGTGCCTTGGCCTTCCTTAACTCATCCCCACACAAACAGGCAACATCACTATACTCTTCCCTAGATACCTGTCCCAACTTGAACAGCCTATGCAGCTTCTTCTTGCCTTTTAGTTTGACCAGCAGGTCTTGACTCAGCCATGCTAGTCACAGCAACACAGAATCTGCTAGCATCTGAGATCTCTCATTGCTCTGTCTGACTCAAGCAATCTGGGCATTCCTGACAAGATTTATTCTCCAGGTGACAGCCCTAAGGTCTTGTGCTCTGCCAGAAGCAGTCTGTTTCAGACACTGCTGATTAGTATCATTGCTTTTATGCTAGGTGTCTCCATCATGCCTTGACCTGGTGTGTCAAGTGGAATCCTGATGTCAGAGAGAAAGGGTCAAAAAGGCTTTAAGCAGCCCCTCAGCTTTTCTGTAGCTGCAGACATTTTGGCTTTCCAATGATGTCTTAGTGATGCCAACATTTCTTGAAGGTAAAGTAACCTTGGGAAGTAACATACATTTCCTGATGTTTACCAATTCATTCCCATAGTCCAGTAGCTGCATGCCATGGTCTACTGATCCTTTTTTTCAGAGCTATGTTGGCCATCTTTGACTAATATAATTACAAGAGAGATATGGAGGTGCTGGAAGGTGTCCAGAGAAGGGCCACAAGGATGATCAGAGGGCTGGAGCACCTCTCCTATGAGGACAGACTGAAGGAGTTGGGGCTGTTCAGTCTGGACAAGAGAAGGCTCCGAGGTGACCTCATTGTGGCCTTCCAGTATCTGAAAGGGGCCTACAAGAAGGCTGGGGAGGGACCTCTCAGGATCTCAGGTAGTGATAGGACTAGGAGGAATGGAATGAAGCTGGAGGTGGGGAGATTCAGGCTGGACATGAGGAGGAAGTTCTTCCCCATGAGAGTGGTGAAGCCCTGGAATGGGTTGTCCAGGGAAGTGGTTGAGGCGCTGTCCCTGGAGGTGTTTAAGAGGAGGCTGCATGAGGCTCTGGACAGCCTGATCTAGTGTAGGGTGTCCCTGCCCATGGCAGGAGGTTTGGAACTAGGTGATCCTTGTGGTCCCTTCCAACCCTGACTGATACCATGATACCATGATACTATGATAAAATGTCATAACTCAATAGTGCATGGGATTGTTCCTTCCCAGGTGAGGACTCTACACTTGCACTTGTTGAATTTCATGAGGTTCCACTTTGCCCAACTCTTGAACCTGTCCAGGTCTTACTGAATGGCAACAGGGCCAACAGTCAGCCACTACTCCCAATTTTGTATCCTCAACAAATTTGCTGAGAGTACACTCAGTCCTTTCAACCAGATCACTGATGAAGATACTGAACATGACTGGACCCAGTACTGACCCCTGGGGAAGAGCACTAGCCTCCAACTAGACCCTGCCCTGTCCATGCTCTGTCATTCAGCCATATTTCAATTCACGTCACTGTTCACTCATGTAATCCACAGTTCCTGAGTTATGGGAGAGAGTGTCAAAAGCTTGCTGAAGTTGAGGTAGACAACATCCACTGCGCTCCCCTCATCTACCCAGCTAGTCACACCATCATAGAAGACTATGAGATTGGTCAAGCATGATTTCCCCTGTGTGAATCCATGCTGACTACTCTTAACAATCATCTTTTCCTCCACATACTTAGAGATGACCTCCAGGATGAGCTGTTCAACCATCTTTCCAGTGATCATTGCAAAGCAGACTGGCCTGTCATTTCCTGGGCCCTCTTTCTTGCCCTGTTAGAAGATCGGTGTGACTGCAGCAGGAGTGCATCATGTCCTGCCTCCAGCTCCAGAAGTTGGAATGTACGTCTGCCTGACAGCAGATGCACCAGCTTTTGCTGTAAGAATGCAAACACAGACCCATTATAAAGATGGAGGTGATGCCCCAAGAATCCCCAGCAGGCATGGCAGGAACCTGTAGGCCCATCGCTATAGGCACATAAGAAATGTCAGGGCATGGGGACAGCAGAAGCCTTTCCTGGTGCCCCTTGCTAAAATTGATGCTGGAATCAGGAGGATTAGGTACTCGCTGGGACTAAAGTATATGCTTACATGCACAGCTGTGCTGCAGCCAGGACCCAGTGTGGCTGAGCCTCTGCTACTGCCTTTTGTCATGGTACTCAAGAAAAAAAAATTAGGGACATATCAGCCACTGAATATCCACTAAAGTGTTTGCAACAGCCCAATAGTTGCAAGATAGTTGCATAGATACTTTTGAGTGAATGCATGTTGGTTGAGGAAGGGGATGAAAAGATCATGCTTCATGTAGGATGACACCTTTAACTTCTAGAGAGACAAAAGAGCAGCAACGTTAGCGATTGTGCTCAGTTTCTTTGGTACATTTGGCTTTTCATAGCCTTTGCCCTACATATATACACACACATAAGAACATATGTGTATGCATATATATTTATTATACATATAGGTACAGTGTATGTCTCTATGTACATGTATGTACATATGTATGTACATGATCTTAGCATTATTGGCTTGTTGGTTCACCCTGTTTGTGTGAGAGTAGGTTGAAGGAGTCAAAAGCTGAGTTTCCACTCTGGTAGCTTTTCGGGGGGATCTGCCCCATGAACACAATGGGTGGGAAAGATGAAGCAGCAATGTGCTGCCTTTCCTGGGGCTGCCCATGTGAGTCCCCTCTGCACAGTGAGGGGACTCGCTCCAGTGCAGTGCTGCCCAGCAGGCAGCCTGAATATCTTTCTATTACATTTTTAACATTACATGCCCCAGTTGCAGCTTTAAACTGATGGAGTGGTCTTTATTCTAGAAGGCAAGGAGTGTATTCCATTTGCATAGCTCTGATGAGATTAAAGGAGGCATTAGAGTAATTAAGGTCAGAGGAGTTTGCCGGTTACTAAATCCTTAAATCCACCTCTGCTCCAACATAATTCAGTAATATCATAGGGCAAAAGGTCACTACAACAATTTATGCTCATCCAGCTTTCCATTATGAAGACATAAACCCTTTATTTGGACAAAGAATTGATTTGGACGCAACACATATACATTATTTTCCACACAGGCATCACAAGAAACTTTACCTTAGCTATGATCTAAATCCATGAACTGTCCTACACATTGAGTTTGTGGATTTTTTTCTGGTTTGGACTGGAAAAAATAGTGACACCTTTTACGCACACAGCTCCTGTAGTTTCCATTCAAAGGGAAAAAAACCCCAACTGATACAGATCTTAAATATGCATCAGAATTTAAAATTTTTTAAAATTTTAAATGGGTTTAAAATTTTCATGGATCCCTCTATTAAAATTAGAATAATAAATGCAAAGGGAACATTTGGATGATAATGTATTATTGAATAGTGTGCACTCATATGAGTAAGCTTGCAGCCGTTATTACTTTTAATTAAATGTACATGCATTTGACACTGCTGATGGCCTTGGCTCCCAAGGCTTCATTGTTATCTGTAATCCAAAGCTGCTCAATTAAATTGAAAGAGCCCTGAAACGGAGTAATGCTGAATAAAGCTGCTCTGGGGACAGATATGCAGGCTTTTATTGCCTTTTGCATGTTCAGTTAGCTCCAAGCCAAGCAGACTGCACCAGGTGTCCTTCTCCACTCACAGCCTTTAGGGCTGAATTGCTGTAAACTGTGTCGCTCAAAATCACTCCGGGAGGGACTCTGCAGTTCCCTGCACTAGAATAGGTGCCTTGCTAGACAGAAAAGGGGTCTGCAGGGCTCTCAGCCAGGTAATTACTGATAATGCAATTTCAGTGCTGACTCTGCCACTATGTCACACTTGACCAATCATGTTTATGAGCTCTCCCAGATGACTGATTCAAATCTTCAAGCAAAAATAAGGGGAGTTGAAGATGTAAAAAATTGTTTTGAAACCAAGGAGGATCATTTAAGTTGCTTTGGCTGAATTATGGATAAAGAAATAATAGATTTAAACCAGGTGAAAGTAATCAAAGCAGCTTCAGCCCTACCAGGTGTTGTCAGAAAGTTGTGATTTTTCTTGAGATGGCTCTGGTGACATACTTGTCCCTATTAGTGACTGCATGTCACTTCAGCTCCATGTCTGATAGAGCAGGCAGCAGTCTGAGTAGTGGGATAACACGTACAAATAGGACTTTAACTCCAAGCAATAGATTTCATGCCAGAGATAATCAAGAAGTAGAAGGAATTATTTTGCTTCTAAGCAATGTGGGCCAGTGAACATGCAGTGCAAGGTCCCAATCCACAACTAGATTCTGCATCTCAGCTATGGTCAAAGAAATGAACTGGAGGCTTCTCTAGTAAAAGACCTGAAATGTGGTCCCTGCACAGCTTTGTCCCTTGTACCAGCTGCCCAGGGAGTGCAAGCAGAGTGCAGAAGGACTTTCCTTCGCCACATGTGTGTCAACTTGTATTTACATAAAGTTGTAAGGTTTTAATTTTATTTTTTTAATTCCTGTTTTTATTATTTCCCCAAATAAGACGCTTTTATTCAGCTCCCCACATACAGGGGTGCCTCTTTACTGCTGGCAGACTCATGCTTGTGGTTCTTGTGCAGTGTGTCTCTGGATGCATGCTTGTGTGCAGGTCCCCATACTCTCTCTCACCAGAACTCGGTGTGTAGTTTTCAGGAGAAGCTTCATGGGCAGAAGCTGATCCTGCCTTGCTGGCCCAAGGAGCATTTCCCAAAAAGTAGAGAATAAATTAAATCATTCTTGGCTGTAAAGGGCCAACATGGTAAAAAGAGACAACAGAAACAATGTAGCAGATAATGCCATTCTGCTGGCACTCAGGGCATGCTGGTGTTTTGTATACTGGCCTAATGAAGGAGCCCGATGCTGCCCCTGCATGTGCTGACCTAGCCTTGCTCTTACCTTCCTGCCTTACAGACTTCCTGATACCACTATCCTGGGAAGCCCTGGGACTATCAACCTGAATTAATTTCCAGATCTGCAAATTGCTCGCTAGGTGGTGCCCAGGATGCCTCTCCACACAGCATGCCTCTATTCCTGTCCTCAGCAGGGACATCTAAAGGCAAGGGAGGCTCTTCCAAAAGTGCTTTGGACATGGGCTCACTGTGCTGTACAGACTTGATGAGACTGTACTATCCCAGCAACATTAGTGCAACATTTTCTCTACCCAAGAATCCAGAAAGAGGCAATTGAAGATGATTTTTGAAAATAAATCTTCCAAGTGAGTAAAGAGGGAAATGGAATCTGCATGGTGTCCAAAAGGCTGCAACTTTACAAAGACAACATAAACAGAGAGAAAAGCACACTGTGAAGCAAGGGACACTTTAACACTTCTCTTAATCAAAGGGACCAGCACAGCTTCTTGACCAATAACTGTTCCTAGCCTTACTAAAAGAGTAGATGAGATGTCTGTGCTAAGTAAACAGCATCTGCCATCTCCACAGGCTGTTTGAAAGCGCTGACTAGCTGGTGAAGAGATTAGAACTGACTCCTCTACTAATAACTGATTTGTTACCCAGGCTTGGCAGTGCCTTCCTAATTGTCAGTTAGAACTGCTGACATTCCTGAATGTTGGTTCTCAGATGTAAATAATATTTGAGAGTGCTGTGGCCCCCGTTTTGATCCTGCAAGTGCACAGGATTTCAGCCACCTAAAAGGAGCAAACCAAGTTTTACCTCAGCTGCTACATCTATCTCATAACTAACATGCCATTTTAATTGCCTTCCTTACAGAGTTGTGTTTTAAATCATATGTTTGAAATTCTGGTAAGTATCTTGAGTTGGGCTGGGACATCTAAAGCTGCTTCATTGTGGATTTAGTCTTTGATAAACCACTAAGTAGCTCTTCTGAATGCTGAAGAGTTACATTTGACTAGTTGTGTCTGAGCAGAGCTAGACACAACTTTTTTAAGAGGCAAAAAAGTAGACTATTCCAAATTCTCACCAGAATAAAATCAAATGCTGAAAGTGCTTAGCTATGTTTTGACTAGAATTTGTTTATGTAGATTTTATACCAAGTAAAGAAAGTGCCTTTTTCTGAAATTCTCATAGGGCTGGCTATTTATGCCTCTGTCTTTTAATACTGTGGGGGGAGAAAAGTTCATAGAAAAATCATGAGCATGTTTTCAGTTCAAAATATGAACTAACCAAGTGTTGTGGTTTGTTTCTGTTTCCTTGTATTTTAGTCTTTGAATGCTTTTTCATTGCATCTCTGCTGAGTTGATGGCCACTAGCTCCAGACAATAACACTTCACTGGATTAAGCAAGATGATGATAGTTCAATCACCCAGTAATCCCATGCCAGATAGCTGCTGGAAGCACCAGATCAGGTCATTCTTGTTGACTAGATTGTGCAAATCTTTATGTGGGATTTTTCTCATTGATTCCTTTGAAAGCTTGTTAATTTGCATGTGCAACATTCACATGTCAGTCATTTTGAGTCTTGTCACAAATACTCACACTGTTCTCCTGTGACCCTCCCATCTGGTAAAAAAGCATTCACATTTTTCACCCACAAAATAAAAATCAATCCCATAAATGACATGTTTTCAATGAAAACCACTCCTGTAAAGCAGTCACATCAGCAGATGTGTACCTGATCTCAGTTCGCACTGCAGTCCAAGATGTAGCTCAGCACAGAGGCTGACTCAGAAGGCATCACACCTTTGCTCTCCTATGCATCCATGAGCACTGGAACAGGGGCCCACTGAGCCAATCTTCCCTTTGGGACTGACAGCAGGAAGTAGGCAATTGGTTCTGAAGGCATCATGCAGCAGGAATGGGGATCATGCCCTGGCTTGCTCCCCATTTGCCTGGTGTGCAGCCTTAGAGCAGTTTCTCCATTTAAAAACGGTAATCAGTGAGAAACCAAAACAGCAGACCACTGATCAACACTACTATTTTGATTGTTCTCTGAATGAGAAAAATACAGAATTATGTTACTTGCCTTTCTTTCTTTCTTGCCGACTTGCATTTTTCATGTGATTACATAGACACTGAGCAATCTGTCTTTCTAATCAATGTAGACAGTAGTGGTAGCTGGGGAGCTACTTTTTACATCCTTTGCACCCCTATGTGAAATTCATCACTGGATTATGTTATTCTGAAAGGCTCTTGGAAGATGGTCTAAAATTTTGCAAACCTGTAGAGTCAGATCATCATGGCTATTTCATTAACTTCAAAACCAAGTCATTACTCAGCCATTACCTGGGCAAAAGTCCACATGCAGGCAATGACTGGGAAGAGGTCAAGGCTTGCAAGAAAACATTTCGAGCCAGGAGTCATTGTCTCCTACAGAAACAACTGTGACAGCCACAGGTACCTGAGAAGTGCCCAGATTTAGCCATTGTTCCAGATGGGTGCTCAAAATGATGAGACTGCTAAGAGGGATTTTTTAAAGTGTCTCAGGAGGCCTCTAGCATCTTTTCCAGAAAAGCTGAAAGCTGATGTCTGTGGTGAGCTGAGGATGCTATGGCAGTGGCACATGGTAGCAGCAAAATCTGTCCTGGCTCAGTGTTTTTCTTGAGTCAGCTCCCTGGAATGGGCTTGGCTGCTGTCAACACCTGGAGAAACAACAGAAGGAAAACACAATGAAGAGGTAAAGCAAAAAAGGACAGATTTGGCTACGCATAAAAAGTATGTGCACCTTAGGACTTCCTCTAGATGGTACTGGCCACAGAAGGGCTTACCCTTAAAGCTATTTGGTGATGCAATGCCTGACATCCCCCTACTCTGGCACAGAACAAAGGAAAAAAGAAAACAAAACATCATTCCCGTTATTCCTTTGGGAGGCAGAAAAGGATTGACTGTTCTTTCATCATCTATGTGCTAGCTGTGTTTAGCCAGGATGTTTATCGTTATGTCTGATGTGTCCTTACCTTCTTGTAGTCTTGCAGTTTTTGATGACTGGTCATCAGATGAATAGTCTAGATGTTCCTGGAGAAGGAATCAGCAAAATCAAAACCCTGCAAGAGAAGGGTTGTCAGATAGTGATTAGGAGTTCTTAAAAATTAAAATGGTAAGGGGACTTGAGCATGTCCCCTCTGAAGAGAAGACTGAGAGGGATCTGATCAATGTCTGTAAATATCTGAGGGGTGGGTATCAAGTGGATGGAGCCAAGCTCTTCTCGGTGGTGCACAGTAATGAGACAAGGAACAATGGATGCAAACTTGAACATAGAAGATTTCACCTCAACATGAGGAGAAACTTCTTTACAGTGAGAGTGACAGAGCACTGGAACAGGTTGTCCAGGGGAGTTGTGGAGTCTCTTCTCTGGAGACTTTCAAAACCTGCCTGGATGCATTCCTGTGCAGACTATGCTAGGTGATCCTGCTTTTGGCAGGGCAATTGGACTCGATGATCTTCGAGGTCTCTTCCAACCTTAAGGATACTGTGATACTGTGTGATGATCTCTGGAGGTCCCTTCCAACCGCCAACATTCTGCGATTCTGTGGAAAATCTATTTGACCTCAAGTCTAATCTAAACCTCTTCTCTTTCTTTATAAAGATAACCCACTGACATATATCCTTTCTGAAATACCTACCACCATAAACTGACATAAACTGAGTCAAGGTCAGACACTCTTCAAAGAGACATCTCCCACAGGGTCTGAGATTCAGACAGCAAAGCACTCCATAATGTCCAGTAGCTGTATCACAAGGGAAGCTCAAGGCGTGAGTCCTCAGCATCACTCTTGCAGGAGCAACATCACCACCAGACGCACATCAAGTTATTCACCAGCCTGGACAACAGTCTGATGACAGATATTGAAATAGAGGTTTATGGAACAAAATGCACTCTTTCTCTGCCCCAAGGCCTGTGGGTCCCTCTTGTTTGGTGTACTTGTGCATAAACCTCTATTTCCAAGGAAACTGTTTCCCGTGAGATCTTATTAAACACTCCTCCCATTTGAAAGATATGAATACTGTTTAGCATTTCACTGTATTTAATATATAGAATAGAATAGAATAGAATAGAATAGAATAGAATAGAATAGAATAGAATAGAATAGAATAGAATAGAATAGAATAGAATAGAATAGAATAGAATAGAATAGAATAGACCAGGTTGGAAGAGACCTTCAGGATCATCACGACCAAGCTATCATCCAACACCACCTAATCAACTAAACCATGCAAACAAGCACCCTATCAAGTCTCCTCCTGAACACTTCCAATGATGGCGACTCCACCACCTCCCCAGGCAGCCCACTCCAATGGAGAATCACTCTCTCTGTGAAGAATTTCTTCCTAATATCCATTCTGAACCTCCCTTGGTGCAGCTTGAGGCTTTGTCCTCTTGTTCTGGTGCTAGTTGCGTGGGAGAACAGATCAACTCCCGCTTGTCCACAACCTCCCTTCAGGTAGTTGTAGAGAGCAATAAGGTCACCCCTGAGTATCTCTTCTCCAGGCTAAGCAACCCCAGCTCCCTCAGCCATCTTCTCATAGGGCTTGTATTTCCCCTCACCAACTTTGTTGCCCTTCTCTGGACTTGCTCCAGCAAGTCACCATCCTTCCTAAACTGAGGGACACAGAACTGGATACAGGACTCCAGGTGTGGAGTGCAGTGCAAGGGGTGCAACGTACAGGGGCAGAATGACCTCTCTTGCTCCATACATAGATTTAAATGTCGTGGCACAATATAGTATCATAGTATCATGGTATCAGTCAGGGTTGGAAGGGACCACAAGGATCATCTAGTTCCAAACCTCCTGCCATGGGCAGGGACACCCTACACTAGATCAGGCTGGCCAGAGCCTCATCCAGCCTGATCTTAAACACCTCCAGGGACGGGGCCTCAACCACCTCCCTGGATAACCCATTCCAGGGCTTCACCATTCTCATGGTGAAGAACTTCCTCCTCATGTCCAGCCTGAATCTCCCCACCTCCAGCTTCATTCCATTCCCCCTAGTCCTATCACTACCTAATAGCCTGAGAAGTCCCTTCCCAGCCTTCCTTTAGGCCCTCTTCAGATACTGGAAGGCCACAATGAGGTCACCTCGGAGCCTTCTCTTGTCCAGACTGAACAGCCCCAACTCCTTCAGTCTGTCCTCATAGGAGAGGTGCTCCAGCCCTCTGATCATCCTCGTGGCCATTCTCTGGACACCTTCCAGAACGTCCATATCCCTCCTGTAATAGGGGCTCCAGAACTGGATACAGTACTCCAGGTGGGGTCTCACCAGAGCTGAGTAGAGGGGGAGAAGCACCTCCCTTGACCTGCTGGCCACACAGCTCTTGATGCAGCCCAGGATCTGATTGGCTTTCCGGGCTGCAAGTGCACATTGAGAGCTCATGTTGAGCTTCTCGTCCACCAGCACCCCAAGTCTCTCTCCTCAGGGCTGCTCTCCAGCCAGTCATTGCCCAGCCTGGATTTGTGCTTGGGATTGCCTTGACCCAGATGCAGGACCCTGCACTTGGTCTTGTTGAAGCTCATGAGGTTGGCTTGTGTCCACCTCTCCAGCCTGGCAAGGTCCCTCTGCATGGTATCCCTTCCCTCCAGCGTGTCCACTGCACCACACACCTTGGTGTCATCAGCAAACTTGCTGAGGGTGCACTCGATGCCACTGTCCATGTCACCCACAAAGATGTTGAACAAGACAGGTTCCAAGACTGATCCCTGAGGGACTCCACTTGTCACTGGCCTCCACTGGGACTTGGACCCATTGACAGCCACTCTTTGGGTGCGGCCATCAAGCCAGTTCTTTATCCATCTAGTGGTCCATCCATCAAACCCATGTGTCACCAGTTTGGAGACCAGGATGTGGTGCAGGACAGTGTCGAAGGCTTTGCTCAAGTCCAGGGAAATGACATCAGTTGCTCGCCCCTCATCTATTAACGTTGTGACCTGTTCATAGAAGGCCACCAGGTTTGTCAGGCAGGATTTGCCCTTGGTGAAGCCATGCTGACTACTCCAAATCACCTCTTCACTGTTCTTCTGAGTCATTAGTGCCTCCAGGAGGATCTGCTCCATGATCTTTCCGGGCACAGAGGTGAGACTGACTGGCCTGTAGTTCCCTGGCTCCTCCTTCTTGCCCTTTTTGAAAATGGGAGCAATGTTTCCCCTTTTCCAGTCTGTGGGGACTTCCCCAGACTGCCATGACTTTTGGAATAGAATAGAGAGGGGCTTGGCAACCTCATCTGTCAGTTCTCTCAGCACCCATGGGTGTATCCCGTCGGGTCCCATGGACTTGAACACTTTCAGGTTCTTCAGGTGCTCACGAACCTGTGCTTCACTTACAATGGGCAGTTCTTCCTCCCCGTCCCTGGCATCGTCTTCCATGACACCAGGAGTGTGGCTGGAGGCCCTTGCAGTGAAGACTGAGCTAAAGAAGTTATTGAGTACCTCAGCCTTTTCCACATCACTTGTGACCATTTCACCACTTTCCTTTCTGAGGGGGTCCACACCTTCCCTAGTCTTCTTCTTGCCATTAATATACCTGTAGAAATTCTTAGTGCTCCCTTTAACCCCCTGGCTAGATTCAATTCAAACTCTGCTTTGGCTTTCCTAACCAGGCCTCTTGCTGCTCGGGCAGCTTCCTTATATCCCCCTGTTCTATCTGTCCTTCCCTCCACTTCCTGTAGAGATTCTTTTAAGTGATAGTGTGTCCAGCAGCTCCTTGTTCATCCAGGCAGGCCTCCTAGCATTCTTTCCTGCTTTTCTCTTTGTTGGTGTACATAGCTCCTGGACACAGAGGAGGTGGTCCTTGAATACTGACCAGCTGTCCTGGGTCCCTCTTCCCTCCAGGGCTTCATCCCACGACACTTTGGCTAGCAGATCCCTGCAGCGATCGAAGTCTGCACGCCTAAAGTCTAGGGTCATAAGCTTAGAATAGGTCCTCCTGATTGCCCTGAGGAGATTAAATTCAACTGCTTCATGGTCACTGCAGCCAAGGCTGTCTCTGAGCCTCACATTGGTTACCAGCCCTTCCCTGTTGGTGAGAACAAGGTCCAGCGTAGCACCTTTTCTTGTTTGTTCCTCTACCATTTGGAGGAGGCAGTTTTCTTCTCTGCAGTCCAGGAACATCCTGGATGGCTGGTGCCTTGCTGTGTTGTCCCTCCAGCAGATGTCAGGGTGGCTGAAATCACCCATGAGGACCAGGGCTTGTGACCTGGAAGCCTCTCCTATTTGCCTCTGAAGGGCCTCATCTGCTTGGTTCTTCTGGTCAGGTGGCCTGTAGGAGACCCCCACAGTAATATCTCCTTCCCCTGTCTTGCCTTTGATTTTAACCCATACACTCTCAACCAGCTCATCATCCCTCCCCAGGTGGAGTTCTGCTGATTCCAGCTGGTTATTGACATAGAGGGCAACACCTCCTCCTCTCCTTCCCTGCCTGTCCTTCCTAATGAGCTTATACCCATCTATCTATCATGGGAATCATCCCACCAAGTTTCAGTGATGTCCACTATGTCATGGCATCCCAGCAGCACAGTGGCCCTTAATTCATCCTGTTTGTTGCCCAAGCTGTGTGCATTTGCATAGAGGCACTTCAGCTGGGCTGGCCCTGTCGTCGTCTTGTGCCAATTCCCCTTGGTTTCCACAGGGTGTCCTGGTGTGTCATTCATGCCTTTCCTCAGGGCAGCAAGTTGAGAGCCCTTACCAGCTCTCCATCCCTCTGCCTCAGGTGAGCTGCCCTCTGTTTGTCACAGGCCAGCAGGAGACTATTAATCCCTATAATTAACCTATAATCAATGAATAAAATAACAATTGCATAAAATATGCTTGCCTGGAAAAATTGGTTCGCTTTGCTATGACTCAATTACTTCCACCATACATAGATGTTGAGGTCATTGTCAGTTTTGCCACTGCCTTCATTGGGGCTCAGAATTTCCTTCTAAGAAGTGATCAGCTGAAAGATCAAATTATATACAGAGGATTAAATGTAGACATTACAATGTGACATTATAAACTCCATATTGTTGAATGATTAAGACTGTAACATACTTCTTTTCAGGGTTGTGTGAGCACACTTACTTTGTTCAGATATTTAAAACAAATTATTAAGGTGAGAATGAAGTTAAGTTAAATTTTAAAGAGTTCACCATCAAAAGTCTGGGCCCTGGAATGAGTCACTGTATGAATGTGCCTAGAATACCACAGAAGTGATTATAAATATCATTTATATCATTATAAATATCATTTATATATCATTTATCATCTCCTCTCCTCTCCTCTCCTCTCCTCTCCTCTCCTCTCCTCTCCTCTCCTCTCCTCTCCTCTCCTCTCCTCTCCTCTCCTCTCCTCTCCTCTCCTCTCCTCTCCTCTCCTCTCCGAACCTCTCCGAACCTCTCCTCCTCCTCTCCGAACCTCTCCTCTCCGAACCTCTCCTCTCCGAACCTCTCCTCTCCTCTCCGAACCTCTCCTCTCTGAACCTCTCCTCTGAAAACCTCTTTGAACCTCTCCAAACCTCCACTCTTCTCTCTCCTCTGTTCCCCACCCTGTTTTCTTTTGTTTTTTTATTTGTTGTATTGTTTTTTTTTTAATTTATAGTTTTTTTTAATTTATTTTTTAAATGATGAGAGTTCACATTCTTGTTCTTGGTTGCCCTAGAGCACATTTGTGGAGAATTTTCATGATTAATTGTGAATTAATTAAAACTCCAATTCTGTATCATTTCAGGCTAAGAAAATCTGGTGTGGGTGTGGGTGTGTGTGTTCTGCTCCTAGCTCACTGTTGATTTATTTTTCTGTCATCAGTGATTTTCCCACTGCTGTGTTTGCAGGCCTGGATATAACACACACTCCCTCCACACACTCCTCTGTTCAACCCCTCCTGCTCAGACCTCAGAATTTCTTACACAATTTGTGAATAGATCACATTTTACTTCATACCTTTGCAACTGCTTCTCAGGAGGGACAAGAGCCCACATTACACTATGAGAAGCAGTTTGTCTTATACAATTGTTTATCTGCTAAACTATCCTCTGTGTGAAATATTAGAAATGCCACCAAAAGACTCCAATTCCTTTCTTCTCTTGTTCTTTCTGTCCAAACATGCTGACCCACATGAGATGGTCTTTATTACTAAACTTGGAAAATAGCATCTTCTGAAGTTTCATCTCAGGGTAAAGTGAGGAAAACATGTTCAACAAGCATCTGTATTAAAAAAAAATATTGTGATCATATACTTTTAAAGCTTATTAAAAATTAATAATGTTCTTGAAAACATGTTTCTTACTCCATGTTTCTGAAGGTTCTGTATCACCTACACAATAAAGACCAGGAAAAGGACAGGGAAGCTAGAGATAAAGAATGGGGAAATGGACAAAATGGAAATGGAAACATTTCTGTACTCTGCATTTCCAGAAAGAAGTTTTCATCCAGGCTTTTCTTTTGAAATCTAAAAAGGATTCAATTCCAGAAATGTTCTGGCTTAAGAGCAGTTCTTATAGGGATGCTCTTCTGCTTCTTTGTTATTAATGCTATCTGAGGGAGAGTAGGTTTAGACTAGATCTTAGGAAGAAGTTCTTTAGTGCAAGGGTGGTTGGACTCTGGAATAGGATGCTGAAAAAGGCTGTGGATGCCTCCTTCCTGGGGGTGTACTAGACAAGGTTGGATGAGGCCTGGAGCAGCTAAGTTGAGAAGCATTCCTGCTCATGGTGGGGAGCTGGAGTAGTTGACCTTTAAGGTCTCTTCCAAACTAAGCCATTGTGTGGTAATAATATGAAGTGATGTTTCATGGATTCATGGAATGGTTTGATCTGGAAAGGATCTTAAAAATCATTCAATCCCAAACCCCTTCCATGGGCAGGGTCACCTTCCACTAAACCAGGTTGCTCAAGATGTCATGCAACCTGGCCTTGAACACCTCCATGTTCTGACCTCTCTTCCAGCAAAGAGTTTTGTTCAAGTGCATATTGCTGCAAGCATATTCATTGCATGCATGTGCTTCTCCCCAACCTGTATGCAAGTTCAAACATTGTCTATTTCAATTCTTGTCTCCCGTATGTTGCCAGATAACCTCATTTTTTGTCTGAATTTCATTTGAACGGCCTGCTGATTGAACTTCATCCCCCCACCAGGTATTCTCCAGGTCTCTACAACACTCTGGCTTTACAAATTATATTTTAGAGCTTAACTCCAGCAAAATCGCTGCTGAGCTCCTTCTCTGTTGGTAACAGCTTCCAGCCACGGGGCATTCCAGTGCTTCCTGAGTTATGAGTCTGTCTCAGGACTGTGGGCTTAGTCTTTCCAAATCCTCTTGAGTGATGCAAATACCATTGTTCCCATCTCCTTCTAGAGCCACAGTGAACAGCCTGTTCAAGGTCAAGACAACATCAGTTCAGAACTTCTTAATTATTATCTGTTATAGTATAAACTTTTTTTGGGGAGGGGGGGGGGGGGGGGGGAAGGGGGAAGTTTGCTTTAAGGCAAGAAAACCCAAGACACAGCATTTGTTTTTTCACATTCCTAAAATTGTAATCTGACAATTTGACACTTAAAAATCAGCAACTGCCTTCTGGAAGAAAGCTATATCTCAGTCATTTAAATAAGAGCAACTTCTTCAGCTTGGAGAATAGGACACTAAGGGGTGACCTCATTAATGTTTATAAATATGTAAAGGGTGACTGTCAAGAGGATGGAGCCAGGACTTCTTGATGATGACCAATGACAGCACAAGTGGCAATGGGTAGAAAATGAGGCACAGGTAGTTTCATGTGAACATGAGGAAAAATTTTTTCACTGTGAGGGTGATGAAACACTGCAACAGGCTGCCCAGGGGGATTGTGGAATCTTCCTCTCTGGACATACTCAAAACCAACCCATATGCATTCCTGTGTAAACTGATCTGGCAGGGGAGTTGGACTAGATTAGACTAGACTAGACTAGACAAGACTAAGAATAGAATAGAATAGAATAGAATAGAATAGAATAGAATAGAATAGAATAGAATAGAATAGAATAGAATAGAATAGAATAGAATTAACCAGGTAGGAAAAGACCTTTGAGATAATCAAGTCCAACCTATCATCCAACACCACCTAATCAACTAAACCATGCAACCAAGCACCCGATCAAGTCTCCTCTTAAACACCTCCAATGATGGCAACTCCACCACCTCCCCAGGCAGCCCATTCCAATGGCAAATCTCTCTAACATCCAGCCTAAACCTCCCCTGGTGCAGCATGAGACTATGTCCTCTTGTTCTGTTGATGGCTGCCTAGAAGAGACCAACCTCCACCTGGCTACAACCTCCCTTCAGGTAGTTGCAGACAGCAATAAGGTGTCCCCTGAGCCTCCTCTTCTCTACGCTAAGCAACCCCAGCTCCCTCAGCCTCTCCAGCTCCTTCAGCCTCTCCTCACGGGGCTTGTGCTCCAAACCCCTCAGCAGCTTTGTTGCCCTCCTGCACCTGGAAACTGCAGGCCAGTCAGCCTGACCTCAGTGCCAGGGAAAATGATGAAGCAGATTATCCTGGGAGCAATAACTGCGCACCTGATGGATGGTCAAGGGATCAGGCCCAGCCAACATGGATTCAGGAAGGGCAGGTCCTGCCTCTCCAATCTGATCTTCTTCTATGATCAGGTGACCCGCCTGGTGGATGTGGGGAGGCCTGTGGATGTGGTCTAGCTGGACTTAAGCAAGGCCTTTGACACTGTCCCCCACAGCAAACTGCTGGCTAAGCTGTCAGCTCGTGACTGGGACAGCAATACTCTGCGCTGGGTTAGGAACTGGCTGGAGGGCCGGGCCCAGAGAGTGGTGGTGAATGGTGCCACCTCCAGCTGGACGCCAGTCACTAGTGGTGTCCCCCAGGGATCAGTGCTGGGCCCCATCCTCTTTAATGTCTTCATTGATGATCTGGATGAGGGGATTGAGACAGTCATCAGCAAATTTGCAGATCATCAAGTTGGGAGCAGATGTTGATCTGTTAGAGGCTAGAAGGGCTCTGCAGAGGGACCTTGACTGACTGGACAGATGGGCAGAGTCCAACAGGATGACATTCAACAAATCCAAGTGCCAGGTGCTGCACTTTGCCCACAGCAACCCCATGCAGAACTACAGGCTGGGGTTAGAGTGGCTGGAGAGCTGCCAAACAGAGAGGGACCTGGGGGAGCTGATCGACAGCCGCCTGAACATGAGCCTGCAGTGTGCCCAGGTGACCAAAAACCAATGGCATCCTGGCCTGCATTAAGAATAGTGTGGCCAGCAGGAGCAGGGAAGACATTGTGCCACTGTACTCTGCATTGGTTAGGCCACACCTTGGGTCCTGTGTCCAGTTCTGGGCCCCTCAGTTTAGGAAAGATGTTGACTTGCTGGAACGTGTCCAGAGAAGAGCAACAATGCTGGTGAGGGGTTTGGAGCACAAGCCCTATGAGGAGAGGCTGAGGGAGCTGGGGTTGTTTAGCCTGGAAAAGAGGAGGCTCAGGGGTGACATTATTGCTCTCTACAACTACCTGAAGGGAGATTGTAGCCAGGTGAGGGTTGGTCTCTTCTCCCAGGCAGCCAGCACCAGAACAAGAGGACACAGTCTCAAGCTGCACCAGAGGAGGTTTAGGCTGGATGTTAGGAAGAAATTCTTCACAGAAAGAGTGATTGGCCATTGGAATGGGCTGCCCAGGGAGGTGGTGGAGTCACCATCACTGGAGGTGTTTAGGAAGAGATTGGATGAGGCCCTTGGTGCCATGGTTTAGTTGATTAGATGGTGTTGGATGATAGGTTGGACTTGATGATCTCAAAGTTCTCTTCCAACCTGGTTAATGATATTCTCTTCTCTTCTCTTCCCTTCCCTTCCCTTCCCTTCCCTTCCCTTCCCTTCCCTTCCCTTCCCTTCCTTCTCTTCTCTTTCTCTTCTCTTCTCTTCTCTTCTCTTCTCTTCTCTTCTCTTCTCTTCTCTTCTCTTCTCTTCTCTTCTCTTCTCTTCTCTTCTCTTCTCTTCTCTTCTCTTCTCTTCTCTTCTCTTCTCTTCTCTCTATAAAGTTTTGTGGCAAACAAACTTGTGTTTATCAGGTTTGTATGGCAATATGCCAGAAGCTTCCCCTATGTTCCACAAAGCCAATGACAGCCAGCTTCAAAACAGCTTCCTCAATGACCAATGCTGAGCCCATCAGTAGCACGTCTGTGACAATATATTTAAGAAGGGAAAAGGGAGTTGGGTGGGAAATTATGCATCTACAGCCACGGAGAGCAGTGAGAATGTGTGAAAGAAACAACTCTGCAGACATCAAGGCCACTGAGGAAGGAAGAGGAGATGCTCCAGGTACCAGAACAGAGATTCCCCTGCAGCCCATGGAGAAGACTATGGTGAAGCAGGCTGTTTCCCTGCCGCCCATAAAGGTTAACAGTACACACTGGTAGTCTATAGATGTGGTAGTTTTAGGACTAGGCAAGTGGATGCCCAAAGGAGGTTATGACCTTATGGGAAGCCTATGCTGGAGAAGACTTCTGGAAGGACTTGGGGCTCCATGGAAAAAGGACATTGACTGTCAGGATTTATGACCCCATTCGGGACCTCTGCCAGAACACACTGCTCCTGAGGAACTGCACCCTATAGAATGGACCCATGCTGGAGTAATTTGAGAAGAACTGCAGACTATGGGAAGGACTGGAGAAGTTCATGGAGGACTGTCTCCCATGAATCGGTGCCTGCGCTGAAGCAGGGGAAAAGTGTGAAGCACCCTTCCCTCGCAGAAGAAGTAGAAACATAGGGAAGCAGAAGGAAACATAGTGACTAAGGATGAGGAGAAGCTGAGGTGCTCAATGCCTACTTTGCCTTCGTCTTTAGCAGTGAATCCAGCAGTTCCCTGGACACCCAGCCTCAGGTACTCGGAGTCAGGGAGGGGAATCAGAATGAGGTCATCACAGTAAATGAAGCAGTGGTCAGTGAACTGCTACACCATTTAGACACACACAAGTCTATGGGGCTGGATGGGCTACACCCAAGGGTGCTGAGGGCATTGGCAGATGTGCTTGCCAAGCCACTATTAATTATTTACCTGAAGTCCTGGCTAACTGGGGAGGTCCCAATGGATTGGAGAGTAGCAAATGTAAAGCCCACCTACAAGAAAGAAGAAAGGAGGATCCAGGATACTATACACCTCTCAGTCTGATGTTGGCACCAGGGAAGGTCATGGAGCAGGGCATCTCAAGCACCATTACACAACATACAGAGAGCAAGGGGATCAGGCCCAGTCAGCACGGATTTATGAAGGACAGGTCCTGCCTAACCAACCTGCTCTCTTTCTATGACAAAATGGCCTGACTATTGGATGAGGGAAAGGATGTGGATATTGTCTACCTAGACTTTCAAAAAGCCTCTGACAATGTTCCCCACAGAATTCTCATGGACAAACTGGCTGCTAGTGGCTTGGATGGATAAAGCACTGGCTGGGTGAAAGGGCCCAAAGAGTGGTGGTCCATGAAGTTAAATTCAGCTGGCAGCTGGTCACAAGTAGTGTTCCTCAGGGCTCAGTGTTGGGACCACTTCTGTTTAACATCTTTATTGATGTCCTTGATGAAGACATAGAGTGTGTCACCGGTAAGTTTGCAGATGACACCAAGCCAGGTGGGAGTGTTGGTCTGCATGATGGTAGGGAGGCTCTACAGAGTGACTTGGATGGATTGGATTGATGAGCCAATGTTATCAGGATGAGCTTCAACAAGGCCAAATGCCAGGGCCTGCACTTGGGTCACAACAACCCCAAGCAATGCTACAGGTTTGGGGAAGTGTGGCTGGAAAGTTGTCTGGCAAAAAGCGACCTGGAGGTTCTAAATGACAAGCAACTGAATATGAGCAAGCAGTGTGCCCAGGTGGCCAAAAAGCAAATGGCCTCCTGGCTTGTATCAAAAATACTGTGTCCAGTTGGAGTAGGGAGGTGATTGTCCCCTTGTACTCAGCTCTGGTGAGTCCACACCTTGAGTATTGTGTCCAGTTTTGGAAACTCAATACAGGAGAGATGTGGAGGTGTTGGAGTGAGTGCAGAGGAGGCTATGAACCTGGGGAAGGGCTTGGAGAACAAATCTGATAAGGAGTGACTGAGTGAACCTGGGCTGTTTAGTTTGGAGAAGAAGAGGTTGAGGGAAGACCTCATTGCTCTCTACAACTACCTGAAATGACATTGTGGAGAGTTTGGTGCTGATCTCTTCTCACAGGTAATTAGTGAAAGAACAAGAGGGAATGGCCTAAAGCTATGACTGGGTAGGTTTAGACTAGACATTAGGAAAAAACTTTTCACATCAAGAGTGGTCAGGCATTGGAATGTGCTGCCCAGGGAGGTGGTTGAGTCACCAACCCTGGATGTGTTTGAAGGTCATTTGGATGTGGTGCTTGGGAATATGGTTTAGGGGTGAACTTTGCAGATTTGGATTGTCAGTTGGATTTGGTGATCCTGAGGGTCTTTTCCAACCTGAATGCTTTTAAGTAGCAGCAGAGAGAACATATGGTAAACTTACCTCAACTACTGTTACCTGTCGCCCTCATCACTGCAGTTGAGGAGGTTGAGCCCAGGGAGTACTGTTGAGTCGAAGAAGAAGGAAGTGCTGGAGGGAAGGTGTTTTTTTTTTAAGATTAAGTTTTATCTCTTATTATCCTATTTTGATCTCATTGGTAAAAATATTAATTTCTACAAGTTGAGTCTGTTTTGCTCATGACAGTAATAGGTGAATGATTTCTCCCTGTCCTTACTTCTACTCATGAGTCTTTCATTCTATTTTCTCTCCCCTGTATAGCTGAGGAGGGGACTAATAGAGCGACCTTGGAGGCTCTATTAGCTGGTGGCTTCCAGGAAGAGTCAACCCACCACAAGGCTTAAGATGGATTTCCAGGTGCCTAGTGCTTCTCGGTCAAAAGCTTCCCGACTGATAGCTCCAAGGTAAAGTTGTCCAGCCTCCCTGCTTCCTTCTTTACACCCCAGGAACCCAGGGTCCTGGAGGTCAATGATACTCCCTGTCAGAGAAGCACATCCTGAGAGTGCTCTGAGGATCAGGTACAGCTGGCAACTGGCATGGTCTTTGTGGGAGAACAGACCTTCCAGCTCACTGATGCCCTGAGATGCCCCAGGTTTCATTAAAGTGGAAGAAAAATGCCAAAATACATAATGATTTTAGCTGGAAAGACATTTTACAGATTCTCTGCACCTATGAAAAAGATGAAGTAATAATTGTCATACACAGGAAAACTGAGGAAGTGAAGTCAGAATGCAATTCGGCATTATCCTTGTTAGCACACTTAGTACTGTAGGCTGGGATCATGTTTCTGGGGAGCAGGACAGCTTTCATCCTTTGAGCTACTGCCCTGTAAGATCCTTATTATTGTCATTGTAAGGAAGTCTGTAACCAAGGCTAAAGTTCAGCTAGCACTGTGTCTGGCAAAACAGTGGCACTTTCTAAAGATCAAAGATGCCAACTCCAGCAATTTTTACACATAAATAATTTTATATTGTATCACAGCAGTCCTTCCTAGTGGAGAACTCCAAGCATAAAACCAATTTACACACATATATGTGTATGCATTCGTGTGTTTTGTTTTGCATGCTCCTCTTAGGATATGTGGGCTGGGAAACAGCCACACAATGGCCTCTTGACAGCAAGCAGTGCAAGTTTAACTTGGTCATGCAGGGCAGCTCAGACATGTCCTACTGCTTGTGAAGGCATCTCCTTTAATACATTTTTTAACAGCTACTGAAATCTTTATGACAATCTTTCTTGTGTTACTCTGCACTCCTACAAGATTTAATTAATGGTGTGTATTGCTGGGTAAAGTGTTGCACCAGTGTTCTTCTCAGTGAGATGTTGGCCAAGGTGTGTTTTTACCTAGTGTGCCTCCCTCCAGACCACACCTTAGGAAAGGCTGCCTATCTGGCAAAGACCTGCCTTTATCCATTGGTACTTCTGAGCTAGATTCCTCCTCCAGAAGACTGGATCTGGTGAGAACACTGGAAGCAGCTATAGAAGCAGATATAGAATAAACCAGGTTGGAAGAGACCTTCAAGATTGTCATGTCCAACCTATCATCCAACACCACCCAATCAACTAAACCATGCAACCAAGCACCCTATCAAGTCTCCTCCTGAACACCTCCAATGAAGGTGACTCCACCACCTCCACGGGTAGCCGATTCCAATGGGCAATCACTCTCTCTGTATAGAACTTCTATCTAACCTCCAGCCTAAACCTCTGCTGGTGCAGCCTGAGACTGTGTCCTCTTGTTCTGGTACTGGCTGCCTGGGAGAAGAGACCAACCTCTGCCTGGCTACAATCTCCCTTCAGGTAGTTGTAGAGAGCAACAAGGTCACCCCTGAGTCTCCTCCAGGCTAAGCAACCCCAGCTCCCTCAGCCTCTCCTCACAGGGCTTGTGCTCCAAACCACTCCCCAGCTTTGTTGCCCTTCTCTGGACACATTCCAGCAACTCAACATCTTTCCTAAACTGAGGGGCCCAAAACTGGACACAGGACTCAAGGTGTGGCCTAGCCAGTGCTGAGTACAGGGGCAGAATGAGTTCCCTGCTCCTGCTGGCTGCACTGTTCCTGATCCGGGCCAGGATGCCATTGGCCTTCTTGGCTGCCTGGGCACGCTGCAGGCTCATCTTCAGCCGGCCATCAACCAGCACCCCCAGCTCCCTCTCTGCCTGGCTGCTCTTCAGCCACTCTGATCCCAGCCTGTAGCACTGCCTGGGGTTGCTGTGGCCAATGTGCAGAACCCGGCACTTGGATGTGTTCAATCTCATGCCATTGGACTCTGCCCATCTGTCCAGCCTGTTGAGGTCCCTCTGCAAAGCCTCTCTTCCCTCCAGCAGATCAACTCCTGCCCCCAGCTTGGTGTCGTCCTCAAATTTACTGATGATTGACTCAATGCCCTCATCCAGATCATCAATAAAGATGTTGAAGAGCATGGGGCCCAGCACTGATCCTTGGGGCACACCACTAGTGACTGGCCGCCAGCTGGATGTGGCGCCATTCACCATCACTCTCTGGGCTCGGCCCTCCAGCCAGTTCCTAACCCAACGCAGTGTGATCCTGTCCAAGCCATGGGCTGCCAGCTTGGCCAGGAGTTTGCTGTGGGGGTCATGTGGTGAAGGCACATTCTGCCCAGATATAGTAGATCTGGCCCCCAGCATGTGGATAGGTCTCCCCTCCTTTAGGAGGAGGACCATTACCAAGTATGGGCATAATTCCAGCTTCACACTTTCTATAGGCTGAAGCCAGTTGTCTATCAGAGTGCCCATTGGTCAAACCCAGCCTCGAGGAATCTATAAATATTACCCCTGTTGGTAAATGAGTTGCCTCCTCTTCACTTTGCCTCTGTACTTGCTCAGGAGAGCAGCTATCGAGCCACTGCCTCTGCTGTTGAGCTTGTTTTTAGCTTCTGTCATACATGCACGCATACTGAAGCCTCTGCATCGTGAGAAGCACTTTGATCGTGAGGATCAGCCCAGAGGAGGACCTTCGCTGAGCCCGAGAAGCCAGCATCGCTATAGCCGGTCATATCTCCAGGGGAGCCCATCGTGCTATCGGAGGACTGGACCAGTCCCGAGGGTAAGATCTGCCCAGTTGTCGGGGAGAAGGGACTATCTCAAGCGTCGCGCTGTTCCTTTAAGCCCAGGAATGGAGAAGCCGCATTACTCTCTCTAAGGCCGTTTGCCACGGGGCCGACCCCATAGCTATTGTCCGTCTGGGAACCTCTGAGCCCACCTATCGGCAATCGTCGCCTCGCCCTGCTGTGCGAGCCGACTCCCAGGGCCGCCCCCACGGACCGAACGCGACCAGGAACCAGTCCAGCGGCAGTAGCCAGCCGGACCCCCACCTTGCTGCAAACATCAGCTACAGAATATCTTCTACGTGCTTTCCACCTACTAGCACTCAGTTCAAAGTATCCGCGTGTGGCAGAGTCATCGCTGATGCACAGAAAGATTGCGATATCGCTGTATATTAGCCAGAAGCCGCCCGCGTTCCGACGAGTCGCCATCTAGTGGCCAAGCGGCGGAACTGCACCCTTGGTTATATAAAACACAGAGATAGTCTGTAGATAGTTTAAGTTCTAATCATAATCCTAAGCCATTTATGGAATGTATTTCATGAACGTGCACTAGAACATGTGTATAAGTTGTTGATTCATCGGTTATTAATAATTTGATAATTAATAAAATTTCATATTTTCATAATTCATATTTCATATTCATAAATTTAATAACCTCTTCACAACAATATGGCGCAGTGAGCAGGGTGCACAGCTGTGAAATATTTCCATAACTTGGGATACAAAATTACTGCCCAAGACTTGGAGTGGGCAAAATCAAATTGTAAAAATATCAATGGCATTTTCGCAAAGCTAAGCGAACCCAGCAGCGAACATGCTGTCCTGATGGCATCTTGCATCATACAGATGCAAGAGGAAATTGAATTTTTTGATCAAAAAGGTTTCCCAATTGGAAAGAGAGTTAGGAAGGTCTGAGGCACTAAATAACAAACTTCATGACTTATTAACGTTGCAAATTAAAGAAAGCAACGCTGCTATCAAGGCCAGTGTCAAAGACCTTTCTGAAGTCCAGGTAGACCACATCCACAGGCCTCCCCACATCCACCAGGTGGGTCACCTGATCATAGAAGGAGATCAGGTTGGTCAGGCAGGACCTGCCCTTCCTAAATCCATGCTGGCTAGGCCTGATCCCTTGGCCATCCTGTAAATGCTGTGTGATCGCACTCAAGACGACCTGTTCCACATTCTTGCCTGGCACTGAGGTCAGGCTGACAGGCCTATAATTCCCTGGCTCATCCAACTGGCCCTTCTTGTGGATGGGTGCCACGCTGGCCAGTTTCTAGTCTTCTGGGACCTCTCCAGTCAGCCAGGACTGTTGAAAAATGATGGAGAGTGGCTTGGCCAGCTCATCTGCCAGCTCTCTCAGCACACTAGGATGGATTCCATCCAGTCCCATGGACTTGTGTGGGGTTCCAAGCAGCTGAGGAGATCTCTAACTACCTCCTGGAACAGCGGGAAACTATGCAGCTCCTTGGCTCCTTCTGCCAGCTCTGCAGGCCAGCTGTCTGGAAGACGTTCTGACCTGCTAATAAAAATTGAGGCAAACTTCTCATTTCCACCAAACATTCCTGCTGCAGGAAATCAGTCTTTGAACTTGCTGATACTGGGTAGTTTGGAAGTTTTAGAGCAATCTGGCCATTAAGAACAGACGCGTACCTGTGTGGGAAGGCAGTATCCACAGGCAAGAGTCCCTTGTTGCTTGCAAACAGAAAGTCAGCAGTGCTGCAATTCTTATCCACAGAGCTGCTGGCAGCCCCACAGCTGTCTGAAAATGACACCCTGCTGTGCATACAACCCTGATTTCCTTTGCCTTGTCACCTTAATCCAGAGAGATTCAATATATACCCTCATTGCTTTTTCTAGTATTACTTCCCTTAGGGTCCTTGAGTGTCAACCATGATACCATACCAACCACCTTATTCCAAGTAAACAACCTGATCACAGCTTGGAGAGGATCAGAGCCACAATGAGATATCTAAATGTGTGCAACCAGTAAATGAAGTCCTTTAACAGCAGAAATATTTGGATGGCATATAACATTTTTAAGAAGAGGTTGCATCTCAGGAATTCCTTCCTCTACTTCAAATTCAACCTTTAATCCACAAGGAATTCTACTCTTCATATTAATTGTTTCAGTATATTCATACTGCGCTATGCAATGCACTGCAGAGCTCCTCACACTAACACTGGATGAGTTGGCTACTAAACCAGAAACAACACAGCTACCCCAGACAGAAGACATAATATTTGTCAGTATTCAAGCTTGTCTCCATATACATTGTGTCATTGACATGAAGGTTCAGTCAGAGCTTGCTGAAGGCCAAACAAGGCTCTACACTGTCCTGTGAAGACATACCTTCAGGATACAGACAATACTGTGCAATAGTATGCTAACCTTGCTTTTAGCCTAACTTCCTGAGGAAACTAGGCTTCTGTAGTAGCAGTGTTTATGTCTGTTAACCCCACACCCCTCTCAAAGGTTCTTGAGCTTATTAGCTTCCTTCTCAGTTAAAATGGATAGAGATGGAGGCAATATGCAATGACATTAAATGGCTACATAAGAGGAATGAAATTCAAATGAATATTCCCGATGAGGGAAGGGCTTCAATGTGAGCTGACCTCCAGGGATGGAGAGAAGGGAGGGAGCACGGAGATAGGGCTGGGTGATCAATTGGACTTGATGATCTTGGATGTCTCTTCCAACCTGGTTGATTCTGTGATTCTGTGAAAATCAGACTCTCAATGTACAGTGACAGCTTGTGATGGAAACTGAGAATATCAGCTCTGGGGAGAGGAAGTAGGGAGCTTTGAGGAAACCCTTCTCCCACACATTTTAACAGGTTTTGGCAGGCAATAGCACCACTTAACGGCATCAAAAAGGAGGGCTTTTTGCTACTTATTTTGAAAAGTAGCTGTATTTCTCATATTGCTTTCATGCAGTGCACAAAGTTGGGAGAGTTCAGTTCCTCAGCTTCCCTCACAGGCTGTTTCCTCTCTCTGGCATTCATTATGCAGCAGTTGGGACCCAGCTTTGTGGGAACCTGCATTCATGCACAAACCCTGAACAAACAAACAAAAAATAAAATAAAGAACTCCGGGGCTGAGTAAGGAGGAACGACAATTTTCTAAAACTGTAAGTGGCTCAATATAGACAGGGGTCTGGGTGATGTAAAATAGACTAGACTAGACTAGACTAGACTAGACTAGACTAGACTAGACTAGAATAGAATAGAATAGAATAGAATAGAATAGAATAGAATAGAATAGAATAGAATAGAATTACCAAGGTTGGAAGAGACCTTGAAGATCATCTAGTCCAACCTGTAACCACAACCTCACAACCAGACCATGGCACCAAGTGCCACATCCAGTCCCCTCCTGAATTAACCAGGTTGGAAAAGACCTTTGAAATCATCAAGTCCAACCTATCATCCAACACAGGCTAATCAACTAAACCATGGCACTAAGTGCCCCATCCAGTCTCTTCCTAAACACCTCCAGGGATGGTGACTCCACCACCTCCCTAGGCAGCCCATTCCAATGGCCAATCACTCTCTCTATGAAGAACTTCTTCCTAACATCCAGCCTAAACCTCTCCTGGTGCAGCTTGAGACTGTGTCCTCTTGTTCTGGTGCTGGTTGCCTGGGAGAAGAGACCAACTCCCACCTGTCTGCAACCTCCCTTCAGGTAGTTGTAGACAGCAATAAGGTGTCCCCTGAGCCTCCTCTTCTCCAGGCTAAACAACCCCAGCTCCTCCAACCTCTCATTACAGGGCTTGTGCTCCAAACCCCTCCCCAGCTTTGTTGCCCTTCTCTGGACACATTCCAGCAACTCAACATCTTTCCTAAACTGAGGGGCATGTATGTGTGCCCAAGTCACTCCTGCCAGGGCAGAGCCAGATTCTTGTACTGGAGCAGGAAAAGCTAGGTTGATTCTGGAAGGTGCTTCAGAAGAACCTACTGGCCCTTTCTAACAACCTCCAAGCAAGGGAGAGACTACGGGCATAAGGAAGCAAGGATCAATCTGTCACAAGCCTGGTCTGCTGAGACTCATTAGCCTGGCTTCAGCACCTCTCCAATGGTGAGACTGCAGCTCAGTTCAGAGGCACCCTTCTGTGGCTTTGAATGGGTGCCCTCAGGCTCCAGAAAGACAGAGAAAACCAGAACTCTAATTTATGCCACATATTCTTTTCTCTTTTTATCACCACCAGTATGCAAATCAGTCATAGCTTCAGTAAGTGATTACATAAGCATCATACTAATTTTGTTAAGATTTCCCCAAAGAAATCAGAAAACTGCTAGAACAACTTGGACTCACAGATTTGTTTTCCAAGCATCATGGACTATTGACAACTGGGGTGAAACAATTTATAATTTCTCAACAAAGATTAACAAATCAAATTCTTAAAAAAAAAAAAAAAAAAAAAGAAGCAACAGTAAGCAAAGAGGAAGTGACAAAGTCACGAGAGTTTCAGTAGGAAACAAATTTGGTTCACTTGTTTTTTTTTCTTTTTCTTTTTTGGCATTCTCTAGAGCTGCCTGAAGATTTATTTGTTCACCTTTAGAATATTCTATTTTACAAAGCATTATTCAATGACAGATGGAAAAGGACTTGAGGCAGTTCAGTATACAAATGTCCAAACCCCTCAATCTTGTGAACTTTTGACAGTCCCAGAAGATCCTTAAGAGTGCTCACCTCCCACTGACTGCAGAAATTTTTTTTGGCTCTTGCTGAATGACATGTGCGTGACTTTCACCTGAAGGAAAAATAGGTTCGATGACACTCTATCCATTTTGAGTCCAATAATAGCACAAAGGGAAGGAGCTATTGGAGGGCACATGAAACCCCCTTAACATTGCTTTGCCTATCTTGAAGTGTGCCATGGAAGTAGATCCACAGGGCCTCTGGTGTGACCGGTTTAGGCTGTGCCTTTAAGAAATGGACACTTTCTGAACACTCTGGCTGAATGTATTGAAAACAAAGATATGCAAAACTAATTTCATTGGTGGATAGGCATAATGCAACTTTGAGTTTTGGGTTCAGTCTCTTTGGAGTCAGTCTGTTCTTCTCTGTCCTGTGGGCTGGTCTGTCTTCTCTCTCGCTGAAGCAACCGCTGCAGAACAGAGCGACCTTGAAATTAACAGAGCTAACCAGATAAGAAAACTAACTCTTGCATACGCTTTGAGCTAGCAGAATTTTCTCCTTAATTGCCTTTTTCTCTCTCTCTCTAACCCTTTTTGGTAAAAAAGGGGAGGCAGGGAGGGAGAAGGGGGATTGCGGCTGGGAGGGGGCCCACGCTCCTCCGGCTGTGGGTCTCCTGTATTACATACATTGCTGTATACTTCTGTATATATTGTAAATATTGTATATTTTTGTACATATTCATTGCATTCCATTTCTGGTTGTAAATATAGCTTTCATCTGCTTCTCCGGCTGAGTTAGCTGTGGAATCTTTTGTGTGTGGGGGAGAACTTTCTCACCCTACCACATCTGGCCAGCCTTGGATCTACACTTCCTCATTGCTAAGTGATGTCCTGGGAAGAATTAGGTCCTCAAATTTGTAGAGGCAGGGTCTGCCAGACACCTCTTCAAACACAGCATCTACTGGCTGCAAACCTGGGGTCCAAAGTTTGTAGAAAGACAACACTTGCAATTGCCTGTGTTAAGCCTGGGATCAGGAACAGGGCTCATTCGTAAATAAAGTGAAATTATTTTATCTTCTCAATGAATATTCTCAGCCATTATCACTCTGGTTGGGAACAGGCTGACAAATAACAGGAGACCCAAACTGTCTTTTTCAGTATTTGTTTCTTGCAGCAGACAACCTAACACAGAGAGGGGATGAAATACCACACCTGAACATAGAGCTGCCAGAGGTCCAGTACACAGCCCCTTTTCTGGTGAGCAGTAAGCAAATACAGACCTACACAAGCTTCTCCATCTCCTCTGAAAAATTAGTCACTCCTGGGTTGAGTGATACCACCTTGCAGTTCCCCCTATCTAGCCAGCTGCAACAACAAAAGATCTCAGCACAGTACACAGAGGGAACTTACGATAGTCCTGCTGCTGAAATTCTCTTTACCATAAGGACCAAGGTGAAAAGGGCAGAAGGCTCTCAGCCTTTGGCTTCACTTGCCCATCCTTGGAAAGATATTGTCCCAAAGATTTTCCATGAAATTGTCCAGCCCTTCCCAGTGGCTTCCCCTATCTGGTCTTCATTGTCCCAACAATGTCTCTACTACCACTTCACACCCCACAAACAAGGGTTCTCTAACAGGGGACACTGGGAGAGAGCAGGACAGAGCAAACTATGCTGAAAGTACAAGAAATTAATCTTTCCTAAATTTTACACCTGGGGAGTGGAGAGGAGGAGACTGAGGGGTGACCTTATTGCTCTCTACAACTACCTGAAGGGAGGTTGTAGCCAGGCAGAGGTTGGCCTCTTCTCCCAGGCAACCAGCACCAGAACAAGAGGACACAGTCTCAGGCTGCGCCAGGGCAGGTTTAGGCTGGATGTTAGGAAGAAGTTCTACACGGAGAGAGTGATTGGCCATTGGAATCGGCTACCCGTGGAGGTGGTGGAGTCACCTTCACAGGAGGTGTTCAGGAGAAGACTTGATGGGGTGCTTGGCTGTATGGTCTAGTTGTTGGGTGGGTTGGATTGTTTGATGGGTTGGACGCGATGATCTTGAAGGTCTCTTCCAACCTGGTGTATTGTATTGTATTGAGTGCCCAAGAAGAGACAAGAATCTAAAAAAATCTCAAAAACAGAGATAAACACCTACCAAGAGTAAATCTTGCATCCTGCCAGTCTACGCAATACTTCTTGATTGCTTCTCACACTCTGCTTCCACACAGGACTGTATGCAGGCTTTCTTTTGGTGTTGCACAATCATTACAAAAGAAAAGAAAAAAGGGGCATAAAAAAAACATCCCTTCAAACCAAACAGGAAAATATCATATTCAGTGGCCAATCAGAACATTTGCTTAGAGACAGAGAAACTGTGGTCAAGTTCTTCCTCAGGTGCATGGATTTCATCCAAAATGCTCCCTGCAAAGTGTCCTCCCACATAGATGTGTTCAGAAGAGCTGTAGCTCTCTCCTCTACAGCCCTTCTGCTTTGCATCAACACATATTTGCCCCTTTCCCATCTGCCCTGACATATTTTGTTGGCAAAACCAGAGTCTGACATGGCTTTTGTTTCTAGCAGGAAAATGAGCAGCAGGCAAGCAGGAAAGGATGCATGCAGAGCAGACTAGAGCATGACAGCTTCCCACTCATCCTCCTACAGAAGAACAGGAATAGTACCTGATCGCATTGCACATGTGGCTTGCTTTCTCTTGATAAAAGTGCTGCAACTTTGAGCACAAATAATGCTCCAAAACTGCTCTTCCATTTCCACAAATGGCAGGCTCCTTTACTGCTGTGTTTGTGAATGGTCAGTTCATTCCTTAAGAGCAGGGTTTATCTTCAGGGCTGTGAACACATTACTCAGCTGTCTCTTTGTTAGGATGGCATAGTTAGGACTGCCTGTGGAGTATTGGAGCAACAGACAGCAGGCTAGCCTTAATTCTGCCTCTCTCTTCTAGCTTCCACCCACCAGACCCCACACAGGATCCACAGCCTGTGTTGCCTTTCTCTTCAGTGTCCCTTCCCTTCAGGGTCATGACCATACTTTGAAGGAGACACTCCAGAGTACTTGTGACGTGCAACTCTGGTGATGTCAGTTGAGGAACGTTTGGGACTTTATCTTTTAAGTTGCAAAAGGAAACCCTCCAACAATCCCATGTTATTTTACTTAACTGCAAGATGCAGCACCTTCAGCTTCCCAGAACCTACAGTTCTGGTGTGCAGCTAGCACATTGCTTCCAGCACTGGGGAAAAAAATCAAGGCCAAGGACAAGATAATGCAAGTCTCTGGGAGACTTGACAGGGCCTCAGTGAGGCAGGAAGAGAGGATGACCAGACATGCTTTCTGGAACTGGGAGGCATAAAGTTGTGTTCAGGAGATAGATGAGAGACACATATCAGTCAGCAGGCATGATCCAGGAGGCTATGGAACCTGTCTGGATTTATCTGGATGAGAGAGGGATGGACATCTGCCTGAAAGTGTTGCAAAAGTAACCAGTTTTCCATAACAGGCTCCAGTTAATGCTCTCATTATTTACCCTCCATCTCATCCCTTGTACATGCTCCTCTTGCATGTCCTTAAGAGCTAGTACCACACATGCACCACAGAACTGCAATTTCAAAACCTCCTCCAGCCTTTTTAAAAGGCTTCTCCTCAGGCATTGGAAGCAGCATTTGGCAGCCCTCTGTGGCTGCGTGAAGCCTAGTTGCACTTTCTTCTTCCTCTTCAGCTCTCCTTTCTGGCAGCCAAACAATTTCATCTACTTGTAGGCACATGGAGGAGTGAATACAGGACAATTCAGATGCAGAGCTTGTGGTTCCCTCAGAGCAGCCCCAGTGTCAGTGTCTCTGCAATGTTCTGTCTGCTGTGAATTTTATACATCATTGCTATAGCACATTTTGACCTTCCTTTTGTTCCACCTTTTTTTGACTTACTTGCTCATTTGCCCAAGAACTAACACTTTATTTCATAATTTGCTGCACACATTTAATTCAAAACCTGAAAGCTGTGTGCTTGCCCCACTGAATGAGAGTGTGAAGCACTGGAATAATCTTGCCACTTGCAGGGTATCTTTGGAGTGTCAGCTACTCATCTGCAGCTTGCTGGTTGCCTGAAGACGATGCAGGTTGGCCAAATATCAATTTTGTGGTGATGTGTGTCTTCTGGGCAACAGCTCCTACTGCTGATTTACTAACCGGTTGGTGGGAAAGTACAGACAGAATGAGGAGCTGTGTTCTCTAATGTAAGTCATCTCCATGTTCTCTACAGAAATGGAATTAGATCAGCATATATGTGCATGGATTTTCTGATTCTCATTTGGTGCACAGTCATCACATGTCTCTTCTCATGGACTCAGAATGGTGCTGGCAATGCAGAGAAACCAGTTTCCCCAGCATGGTGTTATCCATACTCTGTGGCAGAGGTGGATCCTGCTCTGTCTGGCTTCTATGCAGGCCAGCCAAGCTATAGTGATTGCACCCAGTTTGCCACAGGGTTTGCAGATGAGGTTCAAAACGTGTTTGTGAGTCTCACAGCAGGAGGCATGTTCAAACACACTGTCTTATTGTCTTGTGTAGAATTGGTGTTTGGATGCTGGCAAACATCCATTCTACTGGACTGATCACTCAGGGACCTTTTGGAAACCATGCTGTGGGAAGAGGAGCCCAGGTTTCCAGTACAGCTTTAGTCCTACAAAGTGTTGGTATCCTATAATGCCCTGACAGACCTTCCATGAATTTGGAGTTCACAGACCATGTGAATTACTGACATGAGTTTGCCTGGAAGAGGACAATGCTACCAATTTCTGTTTCACTCATTTAAAATTTACAACATATCATTGTGGAGAAACATGTTTTCTCATCATCTGTTTTATATTCATGGAGATTTGGGGCTTTGTTTTTATTTACACAAAAGCTGCTTGGGTTAAACTAGAAAATCCCCAGAGGGGATTGAGTCTGTTGAAGCATGTCTGATTCTGGCGCTTACATGCTGTGCATCAAAAAGCACTGCTAGCAGAACCAAGCAGGAAAGGTAGTACATGTGGTAGTTTGGCCCACCAGCATTAACAAAAACTCCGCTCACTCAGCGAGGGAAAACAAATGGAAGCTATATTTACAGGCAAAACTACACTCTACAATGGAATTCAATTAATATGTACAAGTATATGATATTTACAATATTATACATGTATTTACAATCAGAAAAGAGCACAGAACCCTCCCTGAATGGGAGAAACTGCCTCACTTCCCCCTAACTTCCCCCCCTTCTATGTTTAATTAGAAGGAGACAAAAAAAGAAGTTAGGTGTGCTGTTAGCTCAAAGTGTCATTAGAAGTTAGTGTTCTTATTTCAAAGTCGTTAGATAAGATCCTTTCCAGCAAAGCAGCCAGGCAGCCAGAGAAAAGGGAAAGGAATGAATGTGGGACACAAGACTGCTAAGGGTCCCCTTCACACATCCGACCAATGAAATTCGTTTAGAACAATCTCTTGTTTTCCTTTTTACACCCAACTGTGCATTTGTTTGTATTTCCCCACTCTTCTGCTTGAAAATCTGCAGCTAACTTTTACAGGCATAGCCTAAAACTGCCACAGTACACAAGCCCAGGTAAGGGAACATTCACAGTAAAGGTCAAGAATCACAGAATTATAGAATGGGTTGGGTGGGAAGGAACCTCCAAAGGTTATCTACTCCAACCCGCTTGCACTGAGCAGGGACATCTTCCACTAGATCAAGTTGCCAGAGCCCTGTCAAGCTAAACCTTGAATATTTACAAGGATGGGATCTCAACCACCTCCCTGGACAACCTGTTCCAGTGTTCTGCTACCCTCATGGTAAAGAAATTCTTCCAAATGTCCAACCTAAGTCTACTCTTCTCTAATTTAGAACTACGACCCCTCATCCTATCACTACAGGCCTTTGTAAACCGTCTCCATCCTTTTTGTAGGCCTCCTTCAGGTGCTGGAAGGCTGATATTAGGTCTCCTTGAAGCCTTCTCCAGGCTGAACAACCCCAGCTCCCTCAGCCTGTCCTCATTTTAAGCACACTGATAATTTTCATGGCCCTCCTCTAGACCTGCTCCATTTGGTCCAAGACCTTCTTGTGTTGAAGGCTTTAGAGCTGGACTATAGCCTTGAAAAGAATATTCCTTCATCCCAAGTTTTTATAACATCTCTGGTTCATCAACAGTAAGGAGAGAGAAAGCAAAGAAAAGTGAAAAATATCATAGATGTATGTATATGAAAAGTGAGAAGTACTGACTGCCAGGAGAGTCTGTCCAGAGTGTGCTGGCCAAAATGGGTAAGTTGGTGAAGGAGGACAAGTGTCAAAGGAGCATATGCTGCAGGCTGCCAGGGCTGCTCCTTCTGGCTGACAGTGGGGCTGGCCAGAAGCTGTAGATACTTGTGCTCAGGACTGGGATCTAGCTCTGGAGCAGAAGCTACATTGAAGCCACCTATTCAGGTGTCATGGGACCATCACGTGAGCATCTGACCCCTAAACTCAGGAAATTCTCCCATCCCCCATTACTTTTACCTCAGCAGAGTAATTTAAATAGGGTTCTCTGTAACAATTACACAGGTACTTCTAGGAAGACCTCTTCAAAATAGCCCTGCAAAGGGGCTGGTGTCCTACATGTGCTGTGAGCAGATCAGAGCTGCTTGGTGCCCTCTGCACAGTGCTGCTCATCATTCCAACCAGTGCGAGGGGACATTTGTCCCTGAGGCACTGTCAGTGGTGTGATTAATAGTTCAGGGTGTTTGAATGGGCACTTTTCAGATTCCTTAGTATGACTGGCCTGCTGCCTGTGTAACTAAGCCCTCCTTACAGAAGGAGAAACTAGAAAGCTCAGGAATGTGCTGTTCAGCATCACCCCCACAGCAGTATTGCACACAAGTTTCAGAGGCCCTTAGACTTCTGTGATAGGAGGTATTTATAGAAAAGGGGTGTAAGCATGTTGCTGAGACTTCAGTTCAGGTAGTGGTTCTCGGTAAATAGCTGTCTAGGAGAGACCTTGTCATACCATAGCCACAATAACTGGCACACAGAAAGGCCCAAGGGCAGACATGGAAATCTCGCTTTAATACAAGATTTTGCTTTACTTGCAAAGAACAGGAGGGACAGAGTCACTCCAAATATTCTTGTTTTCCCTTTGAACAGCCAAGCTAACTACAATGTGAGGCAGAGGTGAGCAATTGACATTTTATTTCTTTCCCACCAGTTAAAACTAACCACGGACCCTAAGCACCATAGCAACATGTGCTGCAGCCAGTCCAGTGAGCAAGTGAGCCCTCTCCCCAGTTGCTTACCAATGCAGCTTCCCCAGCTATGCTGCCCTCTCATTTTTCTGTAAGAAATTCTCCTTCAGAAAACTTAGCATTTCAAGAAAAGACAGGATGTGGGCGTAACCAATTATTTGGAAGATATTTATAACTTTCATGCTAGAGACTTGTGCTGCTGCACTCAAGATGTTAATCAATTCTGGCTCTAGAGATTGACTAGAAATATGGCAATAATGCACTTCTCCCTGCATTTGATGTTCATGTAACTGTAGGAAGATCTGAGGTATCAAAATGAGTTTGTTTCCCACTTGCCTTAGACTTCAAGATGTGCTTAAGAGTTTTCCTTGTTCTGGATAGCATAGCCATTCCTGAATGAACAAAACTTCACAGAGATATTCATTCATAAGGTGGGAGAAATCTGATGTATAAATTGTACCTTGAGTTTAAGTATAAAATTCAGCTGTTGTACTGTGACCGGTTTAGGCTGTGCCTTTAAGAGAAGGACACTTTCTGAACACTCTGGCTGAATATTTTGGTATATAAATGAAAACAAGAGATATGCTAATCCAATTTCATTGGTGGAACCCGGCTGTAGGTTCTAGCTTGGTCCTTCAGTCGGGGGGGGGGGGCAGTCAGTCTTCTTCTTCTCCCTGTACTGTGAGCTGGCCTGCTTTTCTCTCTGAAGCAACAGCTTGCTGTGCAGGAACGATTCTTGCTAACCAGATAAGAGAAAACTAACTTTTGCATTCGCTTTGAGCTTTAACAAAGTTTTCCCCTTTTAATTACCTTCCTTTCTCTTTCTCTCTAACCCTTTTGGGAAAAAGGGGAGGTAGGGAGGGAGAAGGGAGGGGCAGGCCAGAACCCCCTGGCCGCAGGGGGGTTGGGGAAAGGTTTCCTGTATTACATACATTGCTGTATACTTCTGTATATATTGTAAATATTGTATGTTTTTGTACATATTCATTGCATTCCATATCTGCTTGTAAAATACAGCTTTCATCTGCTTCTCCGGCTGAGTTAGCTGTGGAATTCTTTTGTGTGTGTGGGGGGAACCTTCCTACTCCACCACATATACAATTGATTTTTAGTGTTCTTCTGGCTTAAGAGATATGGAAATATGACCTCAATGATCCTTCTATCAAAATCCACGAGTTCAGCATTCCAGTAGGCAAAAAGGTCATCCTCAGTAATAGCTGAGATCCTAAAGTGATTTATGTGCTGTGTGTGAATCTGCTGTTGGTAATAATTACTGTGTACTTGTTAATTTTGCTATAGAGGGAAAGGTGAGCAGCTAAGACATGTTTCATTTTTTTTAAATGCAGACCTAGATGTAGGAGAAGCAGTTCTAATATGAATCCAGAGAATTCTAGTGATGAGGAGTTAGGAGAAGCAGTTAGAGACAGACAGGGAGCAGCTATCGGT
This sequence comes from Picus viridis, assembly GCA_033816785.1. Taxonomy (NCBI): domain Eukaryota; kingdom Metazoa; phylum Chordata; class Aves; order Piciformes; family Picidae; genus Picus; species Picus viridis. Next base: position 57,010,332 of record CM066606.1, read on the forward strand.
AAGGCAGCTCTGAATGGGACCACCGTTGATTCTGGCAATCAGCCAGCATCAGTGGCAGCACCTACGATGGTGGCTGCAGTATAACCGGCAGCCATTAGAGAGGCAAAATCATTTCCTTCTTCATCATCAGGACTGGAAATGGCCTCTGCAACAGCTGCTTTGTTACAAAACCTGTCTGCTTCTGCAAAGCCTGCTGTAAATTCAAACACAGCCCCAGTTAAACAAGTTGCAGCTTTAGATAAGAGAGATAGCTGAAAGGCAGATGTAGGATCTGACCCAGGGGAGCAGCAAGATCCTCCTGCTGGTGAGGGACCTTCTCTTAAAAAGATCCTTCTGAGGATGAAGATAAGGTTTGTCTAAAAGACATAGGTGAATTATTGAGACCATCATTGGATAGTGGAGATGCAGGACAGGATACAGGTTCTGGTAGGGCAGCAGGTAATGGAGGTGCTTCTGACCTTAAAGAATTCCTTCGGAGAGTGGCAGCAGGAGCATGGGGACAGCATCTTCAGGAAGATAAGACAGAGGACAAACAGGAAGCTGACATCCAAACAGTAAACGCCCCCAGACAGGAGATTTGGCATGTGAGAGAGGATTACATCAGTGCAGAGAATGAGACAATTCTCACCTGGCTTGGCAGGTGTTACAATACAGGTGGACCAGCATTAGTAGTGGAAGAAAAGTCAGCATCTCAGCGAGGAACCCTCTGAAAAGATAGTGGAAGAGATAGACATCTAGGCAGGTGTCTTGGTAAGGTTTCTCCATGGACATGCCTTTTACTGGCAGCCCTCATGACATATCCATCCAGAGATGACAACAAGGTTCAACAAGGTTCAACAAGACCAAGTGCAGGGTCCTGCATCTGGGTCGAGGCGATCCCAGGCACAAATACAGGCTGGGCAGTGACTGGCTGGAAAGCAGCCCTGAGGAGAGAGACTTGGGGGTGCTGGTGGACAACAAGCTCAACATGAGCTCTCAATGTGCACTTGCAGCCCAGAAAGCCAATCAGATCCTGGGCTGCATCAAGAGCTGTGTGGCCAGCAGGTCAAGGGAGGTGATTTCTCACCCTCTACTCAGCTCTGGTGAGACCCCACCTGGAGTACTGCATCCTGTTCTGGAGCCCCTATTACAGGAGGGATGTGGATGTGCTGGAAGGTGTCCAGAGAAGGGCCACAAGAATGATCAGAGGGCTGGAGCACCTCTCCTATGAGGACAGACTGAAGGAGTTGGGGCTGTTCAGTCTGGAGAAGAGAAGGCTCCGAGGTGACCTCATTGTGGCCTTCCAGTATCTGAAGAGGGCCTAAAGGAAGGCTGGGGAGGGACTTCTCAGGCTATCAGGTAGTGATAGGACTAGGGGGAATGGAATGAAGCTGGAGGTGGGGAGATTCAGGCTGGAAGTGAGGAGAAGGTTCTTCACCTTGGGAGTGGTGAAGACCTGTGTTATAAATGCCATAGTGGTTTGTGATTTATGTTGCAGAATGCTGTATTCAGGGCGGTAGTGGCAGTTGGTTTGTTTTGAGAACAGAGGGTAAATGCTCAGATTGTTTTGGCTTCAGACAGGAACCTCATGCCAACTTTCTCAGGAGTCATAGAATGTTTACCTCAGATAAGTCCTGTGCTGCAGCTGCACTTGTGTGAGAAGATGTGGTTCTGCAAAGAACACAGGAGAAAGATCTCCCCTGCCTCATCTGCAACCCCTACCACAAAGAAGATGCATGCTCAAGAAGCCCAAGAAGTTGCTAGAACTCATTGTCATATCCCTGCCTTCTATTAAGCATAAGCATGCATATGTAGAGGGTGTAACTATATAAAGAAAAGTTAGGATTTGTAAGTTGCTTTTTGGCAGAGACTGGAGGTATCTGGGGTGTGGGCAAGTCTCTGCGGCTCAGCACGCTGTTTCTCTCTCTTTATTTTTTCCTGCTGCTGCTCCTTGCTTCTTTTTTATTAAACAATTCTTCCCCTCTACTCAGCTGTGGTGAGACCCCACCTGGAGTACTGCGTCCTGTTCTGGAGCCCCTATTACAGGAGGGATGTGGACGTGCTGGAGCGTGTCCAGAGAAGGGCCACGAGGATGATCAGAGGGCTGAAGCACCTCTCCTATGAGGACAGACTGAAGGAGTTGGGGCTATTCAGTCTGGAGAAGAGAAGGCTCCGAGGTGACCTCATTGTGGCCTTCCAGTATCTGAAGGGGGCCTACAGGAAGGCTGGGGAGGGACTTCTCAGGATCTCAGGTAGTGATAGGACTAGGGGGAACAGAATGAAGCTGGAAATAGGGAGATTCAGGCTAGATGTGAGGAAGAAGTTCTTCACCATGAGAGTGGTGAAGCCATGGAATGGGTTATCCAGGGAGGTGGTTGAGGCCCCATCCCTGGAGGTGTTTAAGACCAGGCTGGACGAGGCTAAGGCCAGCCTGATCTAGTGTAGAGTGTCCCTGCCCATGGCAGGGGGTTGGAACTATATGATCCTTGTGGTCCCTTCCAACCCTGACTGATTCTATGATTCTATGATTCTAACTCTCACAAGAAACTTGGAAATTTTCTTGTGTGGCCCATTTATAACACCCTGGAATGGGTTGTCCAGGGAGGTGGTTGAGGCCCCGTCCCTGGAAGTGTTTAAGACCAGGCTGGATGAGGCTCTGGCCAACCTGATTTAGTGTGGGGTTCCAACCAGGGGGTTTGAACTAGATGATCCTTGTGGTCCCTTCCAACCCTGACTGATACTATGATACTATGACGTTCCATGGAGTCCTAAGACTTGGAATGCCATGGATGAGGGAATTAAGCATTTGGGAGGATTTTCTGTGAGAGAGGTGATGTATAGGGCCCATGGTACTCTGAATCCTGATGAAATTCCTGTGGGAACAGGTCTTCCTAAAAAAAACAACAAAATTCCTCCTCCTAATTATGCTACTATTCTGGCAAGCAGAATTCTGACAAGAAATTATGGTGGAGCAACCCCTACGGCTGGCCATTTCACTGACCAAATGAGACAACTGGAGGATAGTCTCACATGTGTTTCTTTGGTTTCAGCCATTGAAACTGTCTGGAAAATTGCATGAATTGCATGAAAGACCTGAAGGAGGAATCAAAAACTCCATATCCAAATTGGCACAAGAGATAATTCCAATTCTTCTTCCTCCAAATGGATACAAGTTGCAGCTGTTAGAAAGAAACATCCTCCAAGGAGGCCATTCCAACACACTTCAAACCAAAACAAACAATAGAAGCAGTCACGTGGGAGTATTTGGATAACTCTGCGTGAACAGTTTGGTGAGAACAGGAACAGGTAGGATGGTCAAGCAACTTCTGAACTTTTCAGGAGGCTAAGGAACTGCAGAGTGGCAGAACCCGAGGTAGCAATACCAGAAGAGTAGCTGTTACTTCCTCAGTTTTCCAGAACAACTCTAATAGCTCCCACAGTGATTCCAACTCTGACACTCTGAGACTGGACACTGTGCTAACTGCACATGCAGATGTATTGGATGTATTCCCCATAGTTAGGGGTGCCCTGCCTCCTTCCAGGGGGAGGAGAGGGATAATGGAGAGAATAGAATCTATTGGGATGTGTACATCCAGTGGCCTGGCACTTCACAATTTCAGAAGTACAGGGCCTTGGTTGACACAGGAGCTCAGTGCACCATAGTGCCATCAAACTATCAGGGATCAGAGCCTGTAACTATTCTGGGAGTCACTGGTGGATCTCAAGAGTTGCCTAAGATAGAAGTGGATATAAGTTTAACTGGTAAACAGTGGAAGAAGCATACTGTTGTGGCAGGACCTGACGCACCTTGTATTTTGGGAATTGATTTTCTGAGAGAAGGGCGTTTCAACGACCCTAAAGGTTACAAATGGGCTTTTGGAGTAGCATCTGTAGAATTTGATGGAGAAAAATTGAAGCTGTCTATTAGACCTGAGATTTCTGATTAATCTGCACTTGTGGGACAAGATGAGATAGAGGATATAAAGTTGTCAGTTGCTTCTCAGACTGTGCGTCACAGACAATACAGAACCAACCGTGACTCTTTGTTGCCCATTTAGAATCTGAGTCATCAGTTGGAAAGTCAGAATGTCATCAGGAAAACTCATTCACTTTTCAACAGTCCAGTGTGGCCTGTGTGAAACCAGAATGGAGACTGGTGTCCGACAGTCGACTATCGAGCCCTGAATGAAGTAACTCCACCTATGAGTGCAGCAGTACCAGACATGATGGAACTCCAATATGAGTTGGAATCCAAAGAGGCCAAATGGTATGCTACCATAGACATTGCTAATGCTTTCTTCTCTATTTCCATAGCAGATGAATGCAAGCCTCAGTTTGCCTTCACCTGGAGAGGAGTTCAGTACACTTTTAACAGATTGCCAATGGGTGGAAGTCTGCAGTGTGGAGTCCAACACACTGAGTTACAGAAGCAAAGGATGGAGAACAAGAATCCAGTCAGTTTGCAGAGGTTAAAGCTGTCCAGCTAGCTCTTGACATGGCTGAGTGTGAGTGTTGGCCAAAGCTTTATCCCTACACCAACTCATGGATGGTAGCCAATGCTCTATGGGGTTGGCTGAAGGACTGGAAAAAGAATGGTTGGCAGAGGAAAGGAAAGCCTATTTGGGCTGCTGATCTGTGGCAGGACATTGTTGCTCGAATTAAGAGAATTCCAGTGAAGGTGAAACACATTTATTCTCATATTCCTAAGAGCAAAGATACTGAGGAACAGCAACACAACCATCAGGCAGATTTAGCTGCAAGAGTTTCTCAAGTAGACACAAACTCTGATTTTGATCTTGACTGGAAACATTGAGGTGAGATGTTCTTAGCTCGGTGGGCTCACAATTTATCAGGACATCAAGGCAGAGGTGAAAACTTCCAGGGGGCTCATGACAGATCCATAGACATTTCCATGGATGCTATCATGCAAGTCATCCATGACTGTGACATTTATGCAGCTATTAAGCAGGCAAAATGATAAGCCCTTGTGATATGGTGACCTATGGTCCAAGTACAAGTAGGGTGAGGCCTGGCAGATTGACTATATCACTTGGCCTTGTTCTTGATCTGGTAAGCAATATGTGCATACTATGGTAGAGGCAAACACTGGATGGTTGGAAACTTATCCAGTTCTACATGCAACTGCATGCAACACTATTGTTGGTCAGGAGAGACAAATCCTGTGGAGACATGGAACTCCAGAGAGGACTGAGTCAGACAATGGAACTCATTTCAAATACAATCTTATAAAGAACTGAGCACGGCATTGAGTGGATATTCCACATTCCCTACTATGCACCAGCTGCAGGGAAGATTGAGCGCTACAACGGTTTGCTGAAGACCACTCTCGAAGCCAAGGGGGATGGATCTTTGAAAAACTGGGAGAAAGATCTAGAACAAGCAACCTGGCTGGTAAATAGCAGAGGTTCAGTGAACCGAGATGGACCAGCACACTCAGATTTGTTACGAAAGGTAGAAGGTGATAGAGTTCCTGTTGTTAGAGAAAAGAATCTGTTAGGCAAAACTGTTTGGGTGTTTTCTCCTTCAGGAGAGGCCAAACCTTTCCAAGGGGTAGTTTCTGCTAAAGGTCCTGGTCACACTTACTGGGTAATGCAAGAGAATGGTGAAATTCAGTGTATTCCACAAAGAAATCTAACTTTAGCAGAGAGAGTTTAAATTCAGAGTGTCCAAACTACCACATATATACACAGTCACACTGTTGAATTGTCCCTTTCTGGTCCTTTGCTGTGACATTCCAGCTAGTACTCTGACCTCAGAAGATAGCAGAAACTTCTTTCATTCTAACACACACACACACAAATAATTAGAAATTAGCAGCAGACAGAAATCTGACTGCTAGAACTGAATCAGATATTAAAAATTGGATATGTTCAAAACCAAAATAAAATCTGAAGGGTCCTGAACCAAACCCCAAAACCTAATTCTGTGGCAAAGACTATTCCAACATCAGACTTTCCAGAGTCAAAAATCAAAACATCATGAAAAGATTCAATCTTGAGTCTGGTTCTGAATCTAAACTTCTGAACTATACCAACTACAGCAGAAATTAAAGGATGCCTTCCATGCTGTTCAACGGTTGATGGGACTTGGGAGATGAGGGCTGCTTGAAGTACTGAGTTAGCATGAAACAGCTGGAGCATTCCATATAATCAGCACTAGAAATTCTTGCTAGAGCAACTCTGTTGAAGCTTCTCTTCATTTTGGATTTTGCTGCTGTAGCAGTTCTTTAAAATGTTCCATTTAATTTCAGATGACTCAACAAACTGATAAGACTCAATTGCATGAACACTTGTTTCAAAGTCATAGCCTTGTTTAAAAGTCTTAAAAATCTCTAAAATACTGCTGCTGAATTCTGTGATTTATTCCCAGGGCCTGGGTTTGTGCCTTTGCCTAGGGAAACCTTTTGTCCAGCTCTGTTCCTTTTAATATGAGTCTTCTAGTGCCATCACATCATCCACCGACAGGGAAGGTGAATAAACTGCTTTGAACAGACAGAGACTGAAAGAGAGATTAAGAGGAATGGAATGCCTTTTCTACATCCAGATCATGATCTGAAATGTACACTCCAGTTTAAAACAACTTTTGCACAATTTATTTCTTTTCAAATTGGCATCAGCAGCTTATGGCAAGGATCACATTCATTTTCTGGTGCATCAGTATTTCCTGAGACCCTAAATGTTAAAATGCAAATATATGTGATGGATAAAAAAATTATAATTAAAAATTATAATTAAAAAATATAATAAAATACTGTCACAGCTCCTTCCTGTATTAACCTTTTTGTCAGCAGGAGCCCTGGCCAGATTTCAGTAAAGGCAAAGACTAAGAATATCTCATAGGAATAATTTTGGCATTTCTTACAGTATTAAGAAAGACCATTAATATAATTGTAATAATTCAAATCTGCATATTGAGGCCAAGTTCTTTTATAGCTTTACCGTCATCTCTGAGGTCTTCAGATCCCAGATTCTTGGTTGTGTGAATTAAACTCTTGTGTGCTTTTGGTGCTCTGCTCTGATGAATTCTGGAAAGTTGAAAGACTTCCAGCTCACAAAAGCACCATTGCATCCTTTCCTTATCCTATGACTCCTTCACATGCAATACTTTTCCAGTTCTCCTACAATTACTGCTACTTCCTTGGGCATCTTTTGGGTCTCTTTGCCAAGGAGGGTGACAGTAGTGGCACCTGCCACCCTGTAACTGTATGTCCTAGAATCTCTTTTACACTTCAGCTGCAGACACACTCCCACAGTGGTGCCCAGAAGTGGATTCAGCCATTCATGGCTAGCCTCTCAGGAATTTTCTAGCACAGGTAGTCCAGGACAGACAATATTATGTCTTGTTCAGGCCAGTCAGTGTAATTTCTTCTGAGCCTCTTCAGAGAAATGAGAGGAAAATCTTAGAGGTACAAGATGATATCTATCTGGGACTGAAATTTGGACATTCAAAGATGGAGAGGATTGTGGCTCACACAGGAAGGCAAAAGGGAGTAATCAGAGAGATAACACTCCAATAGATGAAGTGATAAGTTTGAGACTGTAAAATGAAGTATCTGGTGAAACAAGTAGGTAGATTCATTGTAAATAACTTTGTCAGCACTTCTAGTCCTCTATAACCTCTGGAATCCCTCTGTAGTATAGTGATTTAACCTACATTAGGCTTCAGTCTAGTATTATTAAGTAAAAAGTGCAATTAGTATGCATTCATACTTAGTTCTGAGATTCTATGATTCTGTAATCACACAATCTTGTGAATACAAAATCATAGAACCACAGAATTGCAAAATCATAGAACACTTTGGGTTCGAAGGACCTTTAAAGGACACCTAGTCAAACTCCCTTGCAGTCACCACAGGCACTTTCAATCAGAGTCCAAACCAATCTGATCCTGAATGTTTCAAACTGTGGGGCACCTACCACCTCTTGGGGCAACCAGTTCCATTATTTTAACACTGTTATTGTAAAAAATATCTTCCTTATATATGGTCTGAATCTACCCTCTTTTCATTTAAAACTCTTACCCTTTGTTCTATCACAACACGCCCTGCTAAAAAGTCTGTCCCTATCTTTTTAATAAAGTCTCCGTAAGTATTGAAAGGCCACAATAAGGTCTCCCCAGAGCCTTCTCTTTTCCAGGATGACCAACCCAAACTCTCTCAGTCTTTCCTCATAAGTAGAAGTGTTCCATCCCTCTGGTAATTTTTGGGGCTCTCCTGTGTACCTACCACAACAAATCTATGTATTTCTTATCCCATTCAAACCTCCGCTGATGGAGATGGGGGAAGGGGGGTTTGGAGCACACCCTAACAACTGTCCCATACCACATCCTGGTCTCCAAGCTGGTGTTGTATGGGTTTGATGGATGGACCATTCAGCGAATAAAGAAATGGCTTGATGGCCAGACCCAAAAGGGTGGCTGTCAACGGGTCCATGTCCAAGTGGAGGGCAGTGACAAGTGCAGTCCCTCAGGGATCGGTACTGAGACCAGTCTTGATTAACATCATTGTTGGTGACATGAACAGTGGCATTGAGTGCACCTTCAGCAAGTTTGCTGATGACACCAAGATGTGTGGTGCAGCAGACACACTGAAGGAAAGGAATCCATCCAGAGGGACCTTGACAGGCTGAAGAGGTGGGCACATGACAACCTCATGAAGTTCAACAAGACCAAGTGCAGGGTCCTGCATCTGGGTAAGGGCAATCCCAAGCACTGATACAAGCTGAGTAGTGACTGGCTTGAGAGCACCCTGAAGAAAAGGACTTGGGGGTGCTGGTGGATGAGAAGCTCAACATGAGCCACCAGTGTGCACTTGCAGCCCAGAAAACCAATCACATCCTGGGCTGCATCAAGAGAAGCAGAGCCAGTAGGTTGAGGGAAGTGAATCTCCCCCTCTACTCTGCTCTGGTGAGACCCCACCTGGAGTACTGCATCAAGTTCTGGACCCCTATTACACAAAAGATATGGATGTGCTGGAAAGTGTCCAGAGAATGGCTATGAGGATGATTGGAGGGCTGGAGTACCTCTCCCATGGAGACAGACTGAAGGAGTTGGGGCTGTTCAGTCTGGAAAAGAAAAGACTCCAAGGAGACCTTATTGTGGCCTTCCAGTATCTGAAGGGGGCCTACAAGAAAGCTAGTGAGGGACTTTCTAGCGTGTTTGGTAGTGACAGGACTAGGAGAAATAGAGCAAAACTTGAAGTGGGTAGATCTAGATTGGATGTTAGGAAGAAGTTCTTCCCCATGAGGGTGGTGAGGCACTGGAACAGGTTGCCTGGGAAGGTGGTGGAAGCCTCATCCCTGGAGGTTTTGAAGGCCAGGCTGGATGTGGCTGTGAGCAACCTGATTTAGTGTGAGGTGTCCCTGACCATGACAGGGGGTTGGAGCTAGATGATCCTTGAGGTCCCTTTGAACCCTGACAATTCTATCATTCTATGCTTTGTAACCATGACACCTGCTAATGTTAAAAGTAAGACTGGAGGAGAATTCAAAGACCAAGTTCAGGTTGCAAGGTTGACTCATGGTCTGTATGAGTAAAGGCAGTAATCAGCCAAATTTTAGCTCCTTCTGTTAAAATTTCTGAAGCTGCAAATTACACTTTTCCTAGTACACTACAGGAAAACAGGAGCAAAGTACAATTTCAAAACCAAGACTTGAGAATGTTTTGTAAAATTTACCTAACATTCAAATTTCTGGCAGTGTTCCTAAGTGACCTGCCAGCCTTCAGTCAGGACCTGCTGTGCAGAATCTAAGCCACATTTTTTTAAAAGACATTTTGGTATCTAAAGATGCTGGGAGTATCTAGCAGGGCTGGATTAGCAATCACTAGTTTGGATTGCATTTTAGGATAATGGCACTCATCTGCTAGGGTGCTTTCAAAATTTGTTGAAGATGTTTTCTACCTTTTAATATGGTAAATTTGAAAACATGGATCTTTACTCTCTTCTGAGATCAGTTTAGTAGATCCTGTGGCCTGCACTTGCACATTCATGGGGATTAGAGTTTATAGACCCAAGTTCAAGATATCCAAAATGCTTGGGGAACCTGCCAGATGACTTAAAATTGCCTTTGATCCTATATTTCAGCTAGTATTAATCTTCTTCTGCAAATGAGACTTGGAAGTGAGTCCTGACTGTGTATGTAAGAGACACGAATACCCTATTTGTTCTGCTGTGTCTACACTTAGGTCTTGATTTGATAATTGAATTTAGCACACTAGAAAGCAAAGAAAATAATTATTTCTTTCTAAATAGAGTGGTATAGAGTGAAACTTATGTTTCTAAACCAAGCCATTTTAGGAACAATGAGAACCAAAAAGTTCCTTTCAAATGAATCAGCCTGTGTTTCTTCCCAAGAACTATCTCTTTCAAAATTTTCCCAAGGTCTTTGTGAAGAAACCAGCTGTCCCTTGGTTGAAAGTTTTGGCATTCTGGGCAAGGTGGTTCTGTTTGGGATTATATGACAAGATCGGTGGAGATAGTTTAATGGTCATCAGAGAGATTCAGGAGACTCTATTATGCTGTTGAAGCTGAGTGTATTCCTATAGGTTGATTTTTCTACCCCAGACCGAGTTTCATTGAAAGACATTTCTGCTTCTTTCAAAACACTTTACACAAAGACTGAAGGAGCTTCCAGATTGCAGTCAGTATTATTTATCCAGATTACTGTATGCAACCACACTATTTATTCATACCTTTAGAGAAAACAAAAACAAAGCAACTTCATTTTTATACAGTGTTACAAAGGAGAGATGTTTCTTAATCATTTTTGCAGTTTAGCCTACAGAAGCACCACACAGCAGTGAGTGCCTTCACATAGGTGTTTCTATTGAAGACAGTCCAGCAGTGATCACTATTTAAACATCAACATTGGTCTACTGGGCTGTAGAAACCTCCAAAATCCACTAAAACCAGAAACCTAGGAAGTCTTTCATGTTAATCTTTTGCCAAGCATGTTCTACTGCATAAATCTGTAGTCATGCTGACTTACCTTTTAAAAGTATCTTTGTCGGAGTGGTAGAGAAGATGTCACATCAAAAGCAGGCATAAATCTGTAGCCATCTTCATTGTAACTTCAGTATCTATGCCTATGTCCATCACTGTTTCATTAAAGAATTCCAGGAAGTTACATACACATCACAATCTTTTCTCTGCATTTGCCCATTTAGAGAGGAACAATCAACTGGGAGAGCAAATCTGCCTTGAGAAGAACTGTCTGATAGCATCACTCTGCCTTTTCTCCCTGTCCCCAGATAATAAAATCAAATTAAAAAGCAGCTGCAATATACAGAGACTTTTTTTCCCCAATAGTATTTTGCTCTCTTTAAACTACAAACACTATTCTCAGAAGTCTACAGCTGATAATGGAAGGGGCAAAATCAGTTTTGACAGAAAGATCTTCCTAAGCTTTGAAATTCTTGAACCTGTGTGGAGTTTCAACTCTTATGAAGTCAGCCTCAGAATTTCAGTTCAGAGTATCTCAGGTTTCTTTTCTCAGCAATTTCACTTCAAGATAGCTAGCACTGGTGTAGCTGGTCATTCAGTTCTTTTGTCACTCAAAGTCCATTTGAGACCTGATATCAACCCCATCTCCCTTCCTAGGCCACAAATCAACCCAGGGTAAGTCAAGCACAGATAGTGAACAGCAGTCAAAGAAACTACTAAGTCTCCTTTGTGCACTGGCCCAGTGCTTTTCCTGCCTTGCACTGCACTACCATTTATGAGTTAGTCACCTCCTGATAGCTTAGTACTTCTATATCAGGGTCATGATGGCCTAGTGCATCTGTACTTGGGTTGTAACCAACAGGAAGGTGATATCAAATTTGAAGGTCAGAAAAATCCACATACGCACAACTGGAAAAATTAGCAGAGTGTTTTGACATCAGAAGTGGGACAGAGTAGAGAAATACCTGACAAAAATCATAGAATCATAGTATTTTTTCAGTTGGAAACGACCTTTAAGACCAAGACCAGCTGTTGACCTTGCACCAACATTTGCAGGTATATAGAATACAGAATTAACCAGGTTGAAAAAGTCCCGTGAGGTCATCAAGTCCAACCTATCACCCAACACCATCTAATCAACTAAACCATGGTACTAAGTGCCTCATCCAGTCACTTCTTAAACACTTCCAGTGATAGTGACTCCATCTACATGAAGAATTTCTTCTTAACATCCAGCCTAAACCTCCCTGGTGCAGCTTGAGACTGTGTCCTCTTGTTCTGATGCTTGTTGCCTGGGAGAAGAGGCCAATCCCCATCTGACTACAACCTCCCTTCAAGTAGTTGTAGAGAGCAACAAGGTCACCCCTCAGTCTCCTCTTCTCCAGGCTAAGCAACCCCAGCTCCCTCAGCCTCTCCTCACAGGGCTTGTGCTCCAAACCACTCCCCAGCTTTGTTGCCCTTCTCTGGACACATTCCAGCAACTCAACATCTTTCCTAAACTGAGGGGCCCAAAACTGGACACAGGACTCAAGGTGTGGCCTAGCCAGTGCTGAGTACAGGGGCAGAATGAGTTCCCTGCTCCTGCTGGCTGCACTGTTCCTGATCCAGGCCAGGATGCCATTGGCCTTCTTGGCTGCCTGGGCACACTGCTGACTCATGTTGTAGTAGGTTGAGAGACCAATTCTCCCACCACGGGCAAAAGAAAGACAAATGGATTGCAAAAATGGTGGAAAGTTTAAATGGAAAAAACAATGAAAGTTTTTCAGAAAACCACAAGCACCATGACAAAAGAGAGAAATATCCCAAAACACACCCAAAAATGTCCCACCCCCACCGGGGGTACACCCAAAAATGTCCCACCCCCACCGGGGGGTACACCCAAAAATGTCCCACCACGCCCCCTAGGGCTTTTTCTCCTGCCCCAACCCAGCCTTGGGCCTGGCCAGGCTCAAGGGAGGCAGCTCACCCCATTATCTAGGCAGCGGCAAGGGTGGAAAGAAGAAGTGAGGAACCCTCACTGCTGTTTTATGTGGGGGCAGGGCACTATGGGATGAAATACCTAGCTTCCTGTGACCACCCACTGGGATGGACCCTCTTCTGGGGCATCACAGGTGTGGCTTGTGCAGCAGCACCCAGCCTAAACCACCACACGTGTTCAGCCTACTCAACCAGTACCCCCTTGCAGTGCTGCTGCTCACGAGTTTCCCCTTGTAGCAGCCATGTCAATGGATACTTTGGTTCTCGTGAGTCCTTTCCTTCAGATCGTGCTGCCTTAGCCACAAATTGGATTATAAAATCTGCAGCTCCTGGAGCCTGCCACCGACAAGATACCTAGGGACCGTCACCAAATTCCTGCTCCGTCCTCAAGGAAGACCTGGTGTGCTCATCAGCTTTCACTAAGGTTCCTGGTTTGCCTCTGATTATAAGTGGGGTAAAGTTATTCTGTGGCTTAGCCTTTTCCATTTTCTGAATTCTCTAAATTGTACTAAAGATGCAATAATTTAATAAGTTTTATAACTAATTTAGGGATGAGGTTTTTGGGAAAACAAAAATGATTATATTTTTATAATTCCCGCCTCATTAATTCAGCCTCTATCAAATCAGTTTCTTGAACACCTCCAGAGAAAGTGACTCCACCACCTCTCTGAGCACTCTGTTCTGAAGCCTGGCCATCCTTTCAGTAAAGAAATGTTTCTTAATATCCATTCTAAACCTTCCCTTTTGCAGCTTGAAGCCATTGTTTCTAATCCTATCACCTGACACCAGGGAGTACACATCAACACCCACCTCACCACAATCTCCTTTCAGGTAGTGGTAGAGAGCAATGAGGTCTCTATTCAGATTGCTCTTCTATAGAATAAACAACCCCTACTTTCCTCAGCTATTCCTCATAAGACACAATCTTATATAACCAGCTTTGTTACCCTTCTCCAGGCACTCTCCGGCAACTCAATGTCTTTCTTGTAGTGAGGGGCACAAAACTGAACACGGTATTCAAAGAGCAGCCTCACGAGTGCAGAGACCAGAGACATGATCTTTTCCCTACTCCTGTTGGATGAAGTTTTTCTCATATAGGCCATGATGCTGTTTGCCTTCTTAGCCAGCTGAGCACACTGCTGGCTTATGTTCAAACAGCTGTCAACTAGCACACTCAAGTCCTTCACTGCTGGGCAGATTTCCAGATGCTCTTCCCCCTGTAACTTTGTATGGGGTTGTGATAACTCAAGTATAGGACCCAGCACTTGGCTGTCTTAAGCCTTGGCCCTGGAAACATCTTCCAGCCTGATGTCTCCTTCTTCTGAAGATCACTGGTTCTTTGTTTTGCAGGCTTGACTATCAGCTCAGATTTAAATTTATCTGCCTTGCAGAGCTGGGGTACACTAGAAATAAGATGAAGCAAAATTCAGGGAATCTAGAAAAGTTTCCATTAAAAACTGAGATGCCAGTGGACTTTGGGTGAACAAGAGCATTTGAAAATATTTTTGGATTACATATCTAAATGATGCTTAAGCCTGAGATAAAGTGTATAATTCTATGCCTGGTTGTAGCTATTAGGACCACACACAGATTTGTGTGTGTCAGGCTTGATTTGTGCGGTTACGAAACACCCCTGATTCAGCTATCAACTTCATGAACTTATAGAGTACTTGAAGAAAGAATTTCAGTGTCCAAAGAGACAGTTGTGTATGAGCTGGCAAGTGAAGCTCTTTGTAGGTCTAAATATTTTCCTGTGTGCAGTTAAAAACCCTTACAGCTTATCTCTTACAAAACTCACATTAAAAACATTTTGCAGGAAGCATTCAATGTGCTCTCCTTTCAAGACAGTGCTATCACAGTTGAATTTTATTTGCTTCAAAACGGTAGCAGTATACATTTGCTTACAAGTATGAAGTCCATGGGACCCGACGGGATACAACCACGGGTGCTGAGAGAACTGGCAGATGAGGTTGCTAAACCCCTCTCTATTCTATTCCAAAAGTCATGGCAGACTGGGGAAGTCCCCACAGACTGGAAAAGGGGAAACATTACTCCCATTTTCAAAAGGGCAAGAAGGAGGAACCAGGGAACTACATGCCAGTCAGTCTCACCTCTGTGCCTGGAAAGATCATGGAGCAGATCCTCCTGGAGGCACTAATGACTCAGAAGAACAGTGAAGAGGTGATTGGGAATAGTCAGCATGGCTTTGCCAAGGGCAAATCCTGCCTGACAAACCTGGTGGCCTTCTATGAACAGGTCACAGCATTAATAGATGAGGGGTGACCAACTGATGTTGTTTACCTGGACTTGAGCAAAGCCTTCGACACTGTCCCGCACCACCTCCTGGTCTCCAAGCTGGTGAAACATGGGTTTGATGGATGGACCACTAGATGGATAAAGAACTGGCTTGATGGCCGCACCCAAAGAGTGGCTGTCAATGGTTCTGTCCTGGATGGACAAAAAAGCCTCAAAATGGCTCTGAACCAGACAATGAGGCAGAAGCTAGTAGATCTGCTTCTTTAGGCTTGCCTGGACATGTTTCAGAGCCAGGATGAGCCAGGTGGGTGTGCTTTTGGCCACGTTTGGAAAGAAGGCTTTCTATAGGTTGCAATACCAGGGTTTACCCCTAGACCTGTGTTGCTCCTGGCCATTATTGTCTCGGGAAACCTACAAATATCAGCCCAAAGGGCCAGAGTCTTGCCTTGCCATTGTCCACACTCTGGAAGGAACCACAAGCTTCGCTTGGAAGCTGAACTATGTTTCAGTTTACCCAGACAAGACAGCAAAGATCCCTCGCTATTCTCAGTGTTGTAAAGCCCAGAGGACAGATACTTGTCTTGCCGGGCTGAGAAGCAAAACCCCAGAGGAGCCGAGTCCCCGGGACAGTTTCGTTTGATTGGAGCAAGGAGCGAGCGCTGCTGCAAAAGGATCACAGCCAAGAAACCTCCTCTCTACAAAGCTTTCAGCTACAAACCCTTTGGGAGAAAATCCTGTCTCAGCAATAAGCTGCAGCCCGCAACAGAAAGTGAAACTCTGCTCCTGCAGCTTCCACGTGGTCAGCGCCATTTTGGTTTGCCTAGATCTTAACGTGTGTGACGAGATATTTGGATCAGTGAGTAATTACAATACCTGATTTTTTATAAGCATCTATTGCAGGTCTGTTGCCCTGGGGAATTCTGGGGTTGTGTCCCCTCCCCCCCGTTGTGGGCAACCGCCGGCTTCATTGCCGAGGTTTCTTTTCTTTACAGTTTAAAGTGCTGTTTGTTGTTTCTGGATTTTTGTGCATGTTGTTTAAATTGTTATTTGTTCCTGCTGGTGAGGTATCTGTTCCACGACCGAAATCCCTCGAACCTGTAATTAGGTTTTCTTTAATATTTTTCTTGTGGGATTTTTGTGATTAATAAAATTATTATTATTTTTATTAATCACTCCATTTATTGAACATTAATTTATCCTTTTATAGACCAAAACAGGGTCCATGTCCCAGTGGAGGCCAGTGACAAGCAGAGTCCCTCAGGGATCAGTCCTGGGACCTGTCTTGTTCAACATCTTTGTGGGTGACATGGACAGTGGCATCGAGTGCACCCTCAGCAAGTTTGCCGATGACACCAAGCTGTGTGGTGCAGCAGACACGCTGGAGGGAAGGGATGCCATCCAGAGGGACCTGGGCAGGCTGGAGAGGTGGACACAAGCCAACCTCATGAGCTTCAACAAGACCAAGTGCAGGCTCCTGCATCTGGGTCGAGGCAATCCCAGGCACAAATCCAGGCTGGGCAATGACTGGCTGGAGAGCAGCCCTGAGGAGAGAGACTTGGGGGTGCTAGTGGACGAGAAGCTCAACATGAGCTCTCAATGTGCACTTGCAGCTCGCAAAGCCAATCAGATCCTGGGCTGCATCAGGAGAAGTGTGACCAGCAGGTCAAGGGAGGTGCTTCTCCCCCTCTACTCAGCTCTGGTGAGACCCCACCTGGAGTACTGCATCCTGTTCTGGAGCCCCTATTACAGGAGGGATGTGGACGTGCTGGAGCGTGTCCAGAGAAGGGCCACGAGGATGATCAGAGGGCTGGAGCACCTCTCCTATGAGGACAGACTGAAGGAGTTGGGGCTGTTCAGTCTGGAGAAGAGAAGGCTCCGAGGTGACCTCATTGTGGCCTCCCAGGATCTGAAGGTTGGCCTACAGGAAGGCTGGGGAGGGACTTCTCAGGATATCAGGTAGTGATAGGTCTAGGGGGAATGGAATGAAGCTGGAGGTGGGGAGATTCAGGCTGGATGTGAGGAAGAAGTTCTTCACCATGAGAGTGGTGAAGCCCTGGAATGGGTTATCCAGGGAGGTGGTTGAGGCCCCGTCCCTGGAGGTGTTTAAGATCAGGCTGGACGAGGCTCTGGCCAGCCTGATCTAGTGCGGGGTGTCCCTGCCCATGGCAGGGGGGTTGGAACTAGATGATCCTTGTGGTCTCTTCCAACCCTGACTGAAGACATAAACGCACACACATCCACACATGTATGTGCATTTACATATACATCAACACTGCCAGATAAACAGAGTTTAAAACACTGCCACCATATTTTTCAGCCTGCCTCTCACCAACAACTAGAAAAAATGAAGTCTGGAATGATCAAAGGATCAAGTCAAATTAACAAGCCAAATTCCCAAGTCATGTAAGACATCACAGCTTCCATATGACAGTTAGGTCAATATATTTTAAATAGTAACATTTCAGGGAAAATGTGGAGTATTATATTACTCCCTCTAGGTCATAGTGAGTTTCCAGTTATGCCATTTCAGCCATATTCCTCAGCATGGGTAATTAACAGACTGTAAGCATCATCTCATTTCCTTTCTTTTATTTCTCTGATCTCTGCTTTACTTGTATTATCTGTGCTTCTCTACCGCTCTGTTGTGGCAGTCTTTCTCTGCTGATGATTGTCATCTGTAGGTACAGTCAAGTAGCGTTTAAAATCTCAGTGTTAATCCATATGTAGTTTTAGCGAACTCTTCAGCATACTAATATGCCTACACCAGCAATGAAGCCTGTGCTCTGATTCCCAAACACAATCTTGACTGGTTGTTTCTTTACACAAAATTTGCCAGCTCCCGGACAATCTCAGAAAAACTGAGATTATTTTCTGTGGATATGTGCTCAAGACTAGACTCTTCAATTCCTTTCCTTGCTTTTCAGAGAAAAGGGTAAGATGTATTCCTGCTCCAATTCTACTGAAATTACAAACCTAACAGAAATATTTTGCTAAAAGCTGAAAGAAGCATCCACTGCATTCACTTTACTGCAGTTTTTCAAATTACATAGCTGCATTGTTAAAATATTTGGGATATGGACCACTGCTTGTAATATCATGAGTAAAGCTTCTTCAGTTGATTAGTTACATGATCAAGCAAAAGAAGTACCTTATATCTACTCTATTTCACCTGGGCCACAAAAGTTATGATCACTGTATCATGGAAAAAAATCTAAGGTTTGGAACAAGTTATATTATATATAATTATTATTATACATATATATATATTATATAATATAATAGATATTTTTTTTATATGTATATATTTATTTATATATAATTATAATTATAACAGAATACACGGCATACCAGAGGAGAAGCCAGAGTGCCAATTACAACATGAAAAAAACACATTATTTACCTATACAGAAAGGAATCTTTGACCCCAACATTTGTTTAGTTGTAGTAAAAACACAGAGCATCACATGGACCAAAATACGTACTTGAGGCAGCCAATGAAAAAACAAGATGGCAAAAAATCAAGTATAGTTGCTGTCCACAGAAACGATGTGGGGTTTTTTTCTAATTCATTCTTTTACCTTTTCAGATAAAGTTCTACTTCCACATGCTGACTACATGAACCTTTGTGTTGGGATTGTACATGAGCTTCACTGTCACTCTATCTTCTAAACAAAAGCTACAAATACCTTCTTTGACACTAGATTATTTTAAAATTTACATTAGATCACACAGTTTAGAAAAGTAAAAGAAGTACTGATTCAGCTTTGGCCACTCAGGGATTATAACCTCTGCTCAACGTGGTTCTTTGCTACAGACAACAGGAATCATTCACAATTCCATACAGCCATTTAGAAAGAGGCTCCTTGATGTCCTTGTTTATCAGTGTCTGCCCAATAGGTCACTGGAGATCCACTACCTGCTCTAAGAAGCAGAACATAGATTTCTCCATGGACATTTGAGAAAAGGACAGTTGACCAAGACTGTACAACAGCAAGAAAGTCACACAAGAGAACTTTGATATTGAGTGTCACAATCAATGGGCTCCCGGCCAGAGGAAAGCCCTGACCTTTTCTGTGTTCTCTCTTTCTATCTTAATAACCACCAAGCTTTACATCACTCTTCCCATTTCTGCTATGAAATTTCAGAAGGATATCCTGCTTACTTGAGATAAATGGAAATAACACAGAAAAAAAAAAAAAAAAGAGTACTTTGGCCTGCCAATAAACCTGGCTGCAAAAGCACCTTTCAGCATCTCCAACACCTTCCCATGATGCAGTGCCTTCCTGTGCACCCTGCTCTGCACATAGATTACATATTATTATTTTTCTCTAGTTCATGATATTGCCTAGTTAGGCAGTCATGATCCTCTCTCTGTTCCTTCCAACATACTTTCTCACTCATTTGTCTTCTCTTCCTTATGAAATTACCCAGCATTACCTTGACATAAAAAGTACTGATGACTATTATTTATTGGCACAGCTGATCTTGCTGATCTTCTTCCTCTGTAGCTGCAGCTTATAATGAATTATAACAAAATTTCCAGCTGCCCTCCACAAACAAGAAATAAAATGCATGGAAAGAAAGTAGTCAGAGACACATCCTGCCAGTTCTTCAAATACAACTAATAAATGCTTTTAGAGCCAGAGTGGAACCAGAAGCCAAAGCCTGAGCCTCAGCAGGACTATATTACTTATAATTACATATTAAGTTTGCCCCACAGATGCCTCTCTTTCCTTCTAAGGGGATAGGATGACTAAAAGACAATCCTTATAACACCTCCTCTTTAATCACACCTAGCCAAGTGCATATATTCCATTCCTGGAAAATTTTCTCATAAGCCTGTCCCTCTGGCACTTAAATATTTCTGTGGTTCTTTTAATAGTTCAACAGGAAATGCAACCTAAGTAGGCAGAGCAAAGCTAAGACAGTTTCAAGAAGTCCAGATATTTGGAAGTTTTACAAATGTCTAGATAAAAATCACCTTTTGGTCAGGATTCAATCTTGAAAAACATGCCAAGAATATTAACATAGCTAATTTTGGTAGTTTTTCTGATTTTATCTCTCTTGGAAATCCATCCTTTGACATTTCCATTTGGAGTCCCACAAAACCCAAGGAGGTGGAAAGGCAAGAGGGAACAATTAAGTCAGTAGTTGGTTTGTGAAGAGTGGCTCTAGTCGCACTAGCCAAAAGCAACACCTTCAACAAGGAGACACTGCTCCACCCACATGTTCATAGCACTTCAAAATCATCTGTCTGGCTGCACATGTGCTGGGTTTTCATCTGGCAGGGTTTATGTAGTGAGTAGGTTAGGCTTTGAGAGTATGCAGAGCAGGGAGGCATTCATTCATAGAGAGGACACCTGTTACAAGTACATGTGCACAGTAATACCACAAAGTAGGGCATTTCATGGTTAGTTCCATGTTTTAGAGAACAAGAAGCATTATCTGAATGGGTTTCAGTAACAGCACAACTGTGAACTCTGGTTGCTCCAAAGGTTTAAGTAATATAAACCTACAAGGTGACATTCACAGTGACCCTCTAAATAATTTTTGCTTCATAATTAATTCACAAATGCCAGGTACTTGCCAGTGTAAGTGAGGGGTTTTTGTAATCAAAGACCACAGTTCAATACCTGAGCTCAGCAGACCAATTACTGTCAGTGCAAGTATGTGCACTGCCCCACCAGAGAGTCGGAGTTTAGCAGGAACCAGGGAGTATATTGCAGAATCCTGTTCCTGGCCTATCTTTTGCCTCTCATAGGCACTTTCAGTATAGGAAGGGTCTGCCTCTTCAGCCTTCACCTGCAGAGGAAGAGTTCCTCAGATAGGAGCAGACCCTGAGGACAGAGGAGCAGTGGCCCCCGATGTGACAGCTCAGCCCAGTGCTTCACCTGCATTCAGGTGATATGGCCTGGTTCATGCAAAGAAGGGTGGCTTTGGCCTGATGTTCCCACTTCTTCCTTGTGCCAGAGTTGCACTGGAAGCAGATGTATCAGAAAACTAACTTGGAGTAAATCCAAAGCTTCATCTTCAACCAAATCAGGTCTCGAATCCAGTTTAACAAGGAGTGATACAAATACCATGCAGAGAAAAACCAGTAAGATTGGATGTGCAATCAAAGGACTCCTGGTATTTGACAGTCCTGTGAAAGCTGTATAAACAGAGGAAATAGAACTGAATGCAACCAGTTAAGATCTGCAGTGCTGTCCTGTACAGAGTCAATAAAACGCAGTTATGCACTAAAAATATTGTCCAGTGCATGCAGCTTTCACCAAACACAGGTGGAAATTCTGCAAACATTTTTTTTCATGGCATTATTCAGGGCTCTAAAGCCTGAATCTATGCTCAGGACAGGGCCAGATCTGAAGCTGGATACAGCTTTGATGCTACATCAAAGTGCCCGGGGCCTTCAAGCACCTCCATGGCTGAGGTTATCAGTCTTTTCTAGGCAATGAATGCTTGGTGGAGGTTCTGACAGAGGCACTTCAGCTCTCATATGATCTATCCAAAGGTCAGAAGAGGCAAGAACAGAAAGCTCTGGGACAAAATCTGGGGTTTAAACATTTAAGCCAGAGCTGGTGATTGCATCGTGATCAAGTTTACTCAGTGAACTGGTGGGCAGGAAGTCAACTTGGCCTGTCAAAATCCAAAAATCCTGTTTTTCCACATGCCTGTGTTTTATGTTTGCTGCTCTCAGACTGGGAGGCCAGGAGCTCCTTCTTTCTCCTTATCAGCCCTGTCCTTTGTGCATGCCTGAAGTTAGCTTTTAGTTTTAGCTTTTAGTTTGAGCAAATGTCAGGCTAAAGGGGATATTTAATCCTTTCCCAGCTACCCCAAGAACATCACCTGGGAGGGACCATTCTCTCTGGCCAGTGTCATGGATGTTGGGGTAGAAAGCTGGTGACTTTTCCAGCTGAAGCCTTTTCTGAAGAGCAACTGGTGGCACACAGTATTAACTCCTCATCCCTGGAGAGACACTTCCTCACCCAGCAAGGAATGATGCTGTGGTGCCTTTGTTGTTTTTTTTTAAGAAGGTTCATGTTTCAAAAAGGGAATCAAGGTGCTGGACTTGTCGGGGGTCTGATGCAAGGAGAAGCTAGAGAAGAGCTCTGAAAAAGGTAGGAGAAGAAACTGTGAGTTAAGAAACCAGGGTAAATACTAAGGTGTGCAGGGTCATTTCCATCTAAATCAACAATGACATGTGTCATTGGCTTCAGCAAAGCCAAACTTTCACCCAAGCGCCAGTGGTGCCAGGAGAAGGGGTAGCAGAACAGTTTCATTATTCAAATAAACAAGGTGATCCAGTTTCTTCAACTTGCTTCAGACTGGCAGCTAATGTTTAAATAATTAAATGTCTGTTATGTATCCATCATCATGATCTATGACTCACGCTGTTCACAGTTCAGTCAAACTGATTTAAATCCGTCAACAGACTTCTCACTGATTGCTGGAGCATGTCGGGGCTTCCTGCCTGTTTCAAGGGAACATTTTACAGACACAGCCTGTACTCATCCTCAAGGTCTCTTAGTGCAGTGTTCTCTGCAAAACTAGCCCACATGCACTGAGCTTGTAAGGCTTCAGAATGGAAAACAATGTTTGTGGTAGCAAGGAACTATTGAAAGAGGAGTTACACAAAGAAGCCACTGCTTCTGTAACTGTTTGACTCCCTTGTCTACAGTGGTGGGAAACTTTCTGAGGTATTAATTTCAAACTCACTAAGAGCTGATCTGCAGAGGCAGAACCAGTTTTCCTTTTGCTAACAAAAGAGAGATTTGATGACAGCTGCTTCTGCAAACAACAATCTTCTGACCTTCAAAAAAAGCAGGCCTAAAATTGCCACATGTCCCAGGTGAAGAGGTCTTTTTCCCATGGCTAAGTGAGAAAACTTGCAAAGTAGGGAGTGTTTCTGTGGAATCTAAACCATGTTAAAGCAAACTGCTTCAAATTATCACCCAACATGCATCTATCACCATACATGCACAATTGGTTTATGATAAAAGTGTTTGATATTAAATAGAATTAATTTCTACCTAACCATTAATGTATAACAGCTGTCATCATACACTAGGTAGGAATCCTACATTTCCTAGTGTTAATTAGACTGTAGAAGGCATGATCAGAAGACATCACTGATGACAGGAATTTAATCTGATTCAAATATATATGAATAATGAGAATGTTCAAAATAATACTGTAGAATAAACTAATTCATATGAACCAGGGGAAACAAAACAAAACAAGACAATACTGTAACATCACAGAATCACAGAATCAATGAAGTTGGAAGAGACCTCCAAGATTATCAAGTCCAACTGATCACCCAACCCTATTAACTAGACCATGGCACTAAGTGCCTCATCCAGCCTTTTCTTAAACACCTCTAGGGACGTTGACTTGAACACCTCCTTGGGCAGCCCATTCCAATGACCAATCATTCTGTCTGTGAAGAACTTCTTTCTAAGATCAAGCCTAAACTTCCCCCTGCACAGCTTGAGACTGTGTCCTCTCATTCTGTCACATGTTGCCTGGGAGAAGAGACCAACCCCAGCTGGCTACAACCTCCCTTCAGGAAGTTGTAGACAGGAATAAGGTCTCCTCTGAGCCTCCTCTTCTCCAGGCTAAGCAATCGCAGCTCACTCAGCTGCTTCTCACAGGGCTTGTGAGCCCCTCACCAGCTTTGTGGCCTTTCTCTGGCCATGTTCCAGCATCTCAACATCTTTTCTAAACTGAGGGGCCCTGAACTGGACACAGGACTCAAGGTGTGGCCAAACCAGTGCTGAGTACAGGGGCAGAATGACTTCCTGCTCCTGTTGGCCACACTATTCCTGATGCAGGCGAGGATGCCATTGACCTTCTTGGCCACCTGGACACTGCTTGCTCTTGTTCAGCCTACTGTCAACCAGTACCCCCAGGTCTCTCTCTGCCCTGGCCGCTCTCCAGCCACTCTCAACCTTAGCACTACATGGGGTTGTTGTGGCCAGTGTGTAGAACCTGGCACTTAGATGTGTTAAATCTCGTGCCATTGGTTTCTGCCCATCTGTCCAGCCTGTCAAGGTCCCTCTGGAGAGCCCTCCTACCCTCTAAAAGATCAACACCTGCTCCCAACTTGGTGTCTTCTGCAAATTTACTGATGATGGACTCAATCCCCTCATCCAGCTCATCAATAGAGATATTGGACAGGATGGGACCCAACACTGATCCCTGGGGGACACCAACAGGCATTAATCAGAAATCTTCCAGCTGGCTGGCTGTTTCCTGACTGCCTATTACATAATTATTTCTTCTGCTTCTTTCTAAGGCTGAGGAGCTGGCCTCTCCACTCCAGAGTCCTGTGCTGCACAGACTCGTCACAATATCTGGCAATTTCCAAAGTGACAATTGAATTAACCATGTATATTTTTTACCTAGTTATAAAATATAACCACTGGTCAATATCCAGGAGAAAGAAGAAGACTGAAAATAAATTGCAGATCCTGTGTCACTAGTTCAAAAACCCAATCGTGCCAGTAAGCAAGGCTAATTTTTTGACAGTTGTTTTCACAGGCTTTTTAACCCAAAGGAGCAGGAATCTGTAGAGTAGGCATCCCTGCATCCGAGTTGGGCAACAGGTTCCCTCAGGAGAATCAAGATTGCCTCAGGCATCAAAACTGCCTTCTCCACAGCACCATTAAAAGCTGTGGAAAAAATTTCTTTGGAAAAACAGAATTGTGATAATTCAGCATCATCTGGAAATAGAGTTGGACTTCAGAAAAGGATTATTTTGGGTATTTTTTGTTTTGTTTTGTTTGTCTGGTTTTGTTAGTTGGGTGGGGGTTTTGTTGGTTGGTGCTTGGTTTGGTTAGATTCCCTAAGAAGGAAAAAGCAAAAGCTTATTTCTGTACCAAAAGCAATAGGGCACTAGAGAATCTTCCATCCAACAAACCGACTGTGCAGGTCACTGCATCTTCCTGATGCCTCCACTTTCTCATGGGCACAGTGATGCCAAATATACAAAAAAAGGAAAATAAAAAGGGGGGAAAAAAGTTCTACCATGCTGCCATGAAGTACTAGTGGTGTGCCCCAAGGATCAGTACTGGGCCCCATGCTCTTCAACATCTTTATTGATGATCTGGATGAGGGCATTGAGTCCATCATCAGTAAATTTGCAGATGACACCAAGCTGGGGGCAGCAGTTGATCTGCTGGATCTGCTGGAGGGCAGAGAGGCTTTGCAGAGAGACCTCAACAGGCTGGACAGATGGGCAGAGTCCAATGGCATGAGATTTAACACATCCAAGTGCCGGGTTCTGCACATTGGCCACAACAACCCCAGGCAGTGCTACAGGCTGGGGTCAGAGTGGCTGGAGAGTGGCCAGGCAGAGAGGGACCTGGGGGTGCTGGTTGATGGGAAGCTGAACATGAGCCTGCAGTGTGCCCAGGCAGCCAAGAGGGCCAACCGCATCCTGGCCTGCATTAGGAATAGTATGGCCAGCAGGAGCAGAGATGTCATTGTGCCCCTGTACTCTGCATTGGTTAGGCCACACCTTGAGTCCTGTGTCCAGTTCTGGGCCCCTCAGTTTAAGAAGGACATTAAGACACTTGAACGTGTCCAGAGAAGGGCAACAAGGCTGGTGAGAGGCCTTGAGCACAAGCCCTATGAGGAGAGGCTGAGGGAGCTGGGGCTGTTTAGCCTGGAGAAGAGGAGGCTCAGGGGCGACCTCATTGCTCTCTACAACTCCCTGAAGGGTGGTTGTAGCCAGGAGGGGGGTTGGCCTGTTCTCTCTAGCAACCAGCACCAGAACAAGGGGACACAGTCTCAAGCTGCACCAGGGGAGGTTTAGGCTCGACGTGAGGAGAAAGTTCTTCACCGAGAGAGTGATTCATCATTGGAATGGGCTGCCCGGGGAGGTGGTTGAGTCTCCGTCCCTGGAGGCGTTCAGGAGGGGACTGGATGTGGCACTTGGTGCCATGGTCTAGTTGTGAGGCTGTGGTTACAGGTTGGACTTGATGATCTTCAAGGTCTCTTCCAACCTTGGTAATTCTATTCTATTCTATTCTATTCTATTCTATTCTATTCTATTCTATTCTATTCTATTCTATTCTACAACTCCTAACAGTGAAACGTGAGCATGAAAATTTTTTTTGCTAAATTTCTTTTCCACTGTTGTGAAATTCAGACTTCATTTTCTGTGTGGCCAGTACTATGTCCCATGTTTCTGTTTCTAGTGAGGATGGACCAGTGTGAATGGCAGCCCACTCTGGCAAACAGCAGACCACACAGCACACCTCCTTCCTGGTGGGCCCCTCACCAAACCAGGAAAATGGTCTGGCTGCAGCTGTCAGAGCTTTCTTCAATGAAAGCTTCTGTATGCTCTGGTCGTACTGTATTGCCATTGTGTCATGGTGTAGACATCATCTCTGAGCAGCTGAAAGCCGCTGCACCAGAAAGTCACATCTCAGCACGGTGCTGACATTTGCGGAGTGGTGGAAGAATCCCAGTGACAGAGCTTCCACAGCCACCTCTTCTGATGATCAAAGATGTCATCATGCATCCACTTGACCAGGGGGAGAAAAGCCCTCTGACAAACTTTCATTGCTACTAAAAGGACTAAAATTTTGGTTATGTATAGCTTTCTCTGAAGTTTGAGGCCCCAGTCATACTAACTACGCCACAGGCACTGAGCAGTAGAAAGAAGGTAAACATGGCAGCAGGGAAGAGGTTCAATAAAAGGGAAACTTAATCGAACAGAGAGAGTGGTGCCATGAGTTGTGACAGGATTAATGGAGAGTCAAGTGTTGAGGTGTTTTCAGGGCTAAAGGCTAGTAAATAAAGCCCAGGAAAGTCCAGCCAAAATGTTTCTATGATTCTACGATTACTGCCATTAAGATATACTTTGTCAAGAGACCAATAATCATAGATGTGATGCAAGGGGAAATGGTTTAACACCAGACTTGGTAGTTAACTGTTGGACTCCGTGATCTTAAAAGTCTTTTGCAACCAAAAAATTCTATGATTTTGTTATTCTATTAATAGAGAAGATTCCTACATACAGACTTTGTGTGCATTCAGGCTAGCTGTGGTGGTTTGGTTTTGCACCACCTTACAGTCTGGAATGTACCCCAAAGAGTAAATTACCACACCACTCAGAATTTGGTAATTAAATGAAATTATTATTTACAAAAGTAGGATAAGTATAAATGGCAATACACATATACAAATACAATACAATAATACAATACAATACACCAGGTTGAAAGAGACCTTCAAGGTCATCACGTCCAACCCATCAACCAATCCAACGCACCCAACAACTAAATCATGCAGCCAAGCACCCCATCAAGTCTCCTCCTGAACACCTCCAATGAAGGTGACTCCACCACCTCCACGGGTAGCCGATTCTAATGGGCAACCACTCTATCTGTAGAGAACTTCTTCCTAACATCCAGCCTAAACCTGCCCTGGCGCAGCCTGAGACTGTGTCCTCTTGTTCTGGTACTGGCTGCCTGGGAGAAGAGACCAACCTCTGCCTGGCTACAACCTCCTTCAGGTAGTTATAGAGAGCAATAAGGTCACCCCTCAGTCTCCTCTTCTCCAGGCTAAGCAACCCCAGCTCCCTCAGTCTCTCCTCACAGGGCTTGTGTTCCAAACCCCTCACCAATTTCGTTGCCCTTCTCTGGACACGCTCCAGCAAGACAACATCCTTCCTAAACTGAGGGACCCAGAACTGGACACAGGACTCAAGGTGTGGCCTAACCAGTGCAGTGTACAGGGGCAGAATGACCTCCTTGCTCCTGCTGGCCACACTGTTCCTGATGCAGGCCAGGATGCCATTGGCCTTCTTGGCTGCCTGGGCACACTGCAGGCTCATGTTCAGCCTACCATCAACCAGTACCCCCAGGTCCCTCTCTGCCTGGCCACTCTCCAGCCACTCTGACCCCAGCCTGTAGCACTGCCTGGGGTTGTTGTGGCCAATGTGCAGAATCCGGCACTTGGATGTGTTCAATCTCATGCCATTGGACTCTGCCCATCTGTCCAGCCTGTCAAGGTCCCTCTGCAAAGCCTCTCTGCCCTCCAGCAAATCAACTGCTGCCCCCAGCTTGGTGTCATCTGCAAATTTACTGATGGTGGACTCAATGCCCTCATCCAGATCATCAATAAAGATGTTGAAGAGCATGGGGCCCAGTACTGATCCCTGGGGCACACCACTAGTGACTGGCCACCAGCTGGATGTGGCACCATTCACCATCACTCTCTGGGCTCGGCCCTCCAGCCAGTTCCTAACCCAGCGCAGTGTTGCTGTCCAAGCCATGGGCTGATAGCTTGGCCAGGAGTTTGCTGTGGGGGACGGTGTCAAAGGCCTTGCTGAGGTCCAGGTAGACCACATCCACAGCCTTCCCCACATCCACCAGGGGGTCACCCGATCATAGAAGGAGATCAGGTTGGTCAGGCAGGACCTGCCCCTCCTAAATCCATGCTGGCTAGGCCTGATCTCTTGGCCATCCTGTAAGTGCAGTGTGATCCCACTCAAGATGACCTGTTCCATAATCTTGCCTGGCACTGAGGTCAGGCTGACAGGCCTATAATTCCCTGGCTCATCCAACTGGCCCTTCTTGCAGATGGGCACCATGTTGGCCAGCTTCCAGTCTTCTGGGACCTCTCCAGTCAGCCAGGACTGCTGAAAAATGAAGGAGAGAGTCTTGGCCAGCTCATCTGTCAGCAATCTCAGCACCCTAGATGGATCCCATCTGGTCCATGGCCTTGTGGGGGTCCAAGCAGCTCAGAAGATCTCTAACTACCACCTGGAACAGCGGGAAACTATGCAGCTCTCTGGCTCCTTCTGCCAGCTCTGCAGGCCAGCTGTCTGGAAGACAGTCTGCCCTGCTAGTGAAAATTGAGGTAAAGAAGGTGTTAAGTACCTCTGCCTTTTCCTCATCCTTTGTTACAACGTTCCCCTCCGTGTCCACCAAGGACTGGATACATATACAACTAGACCATAGCTCAGACTTGGAACCCCCTGTACAGACCCCCACTGTACAGACCCAGACTCTGACAAAGAGCCCAGAGGGCTGTTACTAGCAAACAAGTTATCTCTATCCTGCTGCTGCTCCTTACCAATAACCCAAGCAAGAATGGTCAGGCCAAGCAGCAACGTCAGAAACACAGACAGTGAAAAGAAGCAAGCAAGAGCCAGCAAAACAAGCTGTTCTGAAAACTATATAGAAACTCTGCAGGCCAATGAAATGAGATAAACATCTCTTCTGTTCTTGTTCAGCCCCTTTGGACTGTCCATCCCCTGGATTCTTTTGAATTCTGTGGTAGGTTGAGAAACCAATTCTCCCACCACGGGCAAAAGAAAGACTCAGACAAAAGGATTGCAAAAATGGTGAAAAGTTTAAATGGAAAAAAGAAACAATGTAAGTTTTACAGAAAACCACAAGCACCATGACAAAAGAGAGATATCCCAAAACATACCTGAGATCGTCCCACTCCCACCTGGGGGTACATCCAACACCCCCCTGCCAGGGCTCTTTCTCCCCCCCGCACCCCAGCCTTGGGCCTGGCCAGGCCCAAGAGAGGCAGCTCACCCCATTATCTAGGCAGTGGCGAGGGAAGAAAGAGGAAGTGAGGACCCCCCGCTGATGTTTTATAAGGGAGAAGGGCACTATGGGATGAATTACCTGGCTTCCTGTGACCACCCACTGGGCTGGACCCCTTTGGGACATCCCAGGTGTGGCTTGTCTGGAGGCATCAGGGGCCAGCACCCAGCCTAAACCACCACAAATTCTCTGGAAAAAATATTTGTCATTTAACATTCAAACTATAACACTGGCTAATGTGATACTCTGTGTGAACAAACACCCCTGTTCAAGAGAGCCTTTATCCACCTTAGGTTAAACCTGTTCCAAATCAGCTTGTGCAAAGCTGAGACAAACCTCAATTAGATCAAAGTGAAATGTAAAGAGAAGGACTTCTTAGAAATTGAATTTCAAGGCACACAGTGCTGGATGAAGCACTGATTTATATGATGATGTTTCAGGATGAAAAGAACACGTTAATAGAAAAGTTGTATCAATGTATAACTGAGTGTATGGGACATATTATGACTGGCCTTCTTGTGTACACCACCTGGCCTCACCCAGGTGGTGTACACAAGAAGGCCAGTCAGAATTAGCTCTTTCTACACCTCTCTATGGTATGCCTGGAAACTAAAAAGCCTGTGACATAAACAGGAAAAGGCCCTTGTAGGGGCCCAAGTGTAGTGAAAGCCTAGACACACTGCTGGCCATCTCCATGTGGGAGCCTTTCAGTGACATCCAAGTGTGGAAAACTTGGTTGTAACTGGCTGCCACATGCTGGATGAATCCATAGACACCAGATGTAGCATTACATATCGAAGTCTTTTGTAGAATCATTCTGAAACAAGTATTATACATACAGCAGTTGTGGGTGAAAGCCTGCATGCAGGAAGGTCATTTACACAGAGCTGGGCTGGACCTGCAGTACTAGGAGCAAGGTTGAGGTTTCTTTGATCATCTGAAGTTTTTGATATCAATAAGTAGTAAAAACTAGAGAGGTAGCATGCTGTCTACAACTACCTGAAGGGAGGTTGCAGCCAGTTGGGGGTTGGTATCGTTCTCCTAGGCAACCAGCACCAGAACAAGGGGACACAGTCTCAAGCTGCACCAGGGGAGGTTTAGGCTGGATGTTAGGAAGAAGTTCTTCGCAGAAAGAGAGATTGCCCATTGGAATGTGCTGCCCAGGGAGGTGGTGGAGCCACCATCACTGGAGGTGTTTGGGAATAGACTGCATGGGATGCTTGGTGCCATGGTTTAGTTGATTAGATAGTGTTGGGTTATAGGCTGGACTTGATGATCTCAACGGTCTTTTCCAACCTGGTTAAGTCTATTCTAATTATGGAAGACCTTTCTTCAACTGCTTTTTTACAAAGCAGCTCATGAGTCTGCAATCTTGAGTAAGGGAGAAAATGATGATAATAAGATGATGGCAATAGTTACTAGACTTAGATGAAAACAAAGAGCTGCATGCAATCTGAATGGCAGATGACAAAAATGAACCTGACTTTTTGTAATTTTAATGCTAAAAAGAGTCCCAGATGTTTTTCTTTTATTAAACATCCTTCTCAGTATAATAGAACATGCCAAGGAAAGGATATATAAATATGCTTGAGTAATTTTGGAAGCTTTACAATTCCTGAGACATCAGGCAAATAACTCATAGCCCAGCAGCTAGGAAAACAAGACATAGTTTTTGGACCTTTTAGTGTGGATTCACGACCACTCTCACCAATGCTCAGAGATACTATGTCACTCAGGGTTCCAGGTGCAATGGTACCCAACTACCCAGTCTGAGGTAGACAGCTTGCAGTCGGGTTCAATTTGCAGCACTGATGACATATGCACAATGAATGAAATGGCTTAAATTCATTTGTAAATGGAGTTGCATTATCTGCATTGTGAAATATACTTCCATTTATGTTGGAAAGTATACCAGAGAGATTAGATGAATAGCCAAAGGCTGACTTGGTCATCTTTTCACAGAGCACACCCTTCCCTGCTGGGATCATGGTGACAAGGAAACAGAAACTTGTAATATCTCTTTTAATATTGTAAAAACAACTCCAGGTGGAAAGACAGAAGTAAACAACCCCCTCTTGGTTTCCTTCATAAGAAGAGACAGAAAAATCAGTTGAGATTATATTGAGCTTTGTTTCAGGGCCACATATTCATATTGTTAATCCTGCATGGGTATTTGTGTGCCCCCATATCTGCTTGGTATCCATTCCACTTGCAAAGAATAATGATAATATTTTGTATCTTCAGACAAACAAACAAATAGAACCATTAGTTACATATTTTCAAGTTAATACTGTCCCAGAGTTAACACCAAAACAAATATTTTATATGGATTTTTTTTTTAATTGTCTTTAACACTCTGGCAATGTATTTCAGCATTTTACCTTCCTCTTCTGGGTACCACAAAGAGAGATCCATGGGAGAAAATAACCTGTAATAAACCCAACCAGATAAAATTGTGGAGAAATCTATAAAAGCATGATTGAATTAATACCTGAGACTGCTAGGACAGCAGTGAAAAGATCTGAAGATCTTTTCCTACCTTGAGCAGTGTCCTGCTCCAACTACACAACAAACTGCGAGTCACTGAGTCCACTTGAGCAATTTTGAAATGAACAAATATATGTGAGAGTAAAATCCGGCTGGTTAAATGTTCCTGGAAAGCTATTACAAAGGACTTGCTGGCAACTTCAACATTAGTTCCCTTCCAGCTCCATATGTGTACTTCTAGGAAAGGGTCTGTAGTTGTTTTGTTGCCAACTACTGCAGCTATGTCACAATCTGTGGTTTGCTAAATTAGAAAGTAGTGGAGTATGCTGGCATTAGGAGAAGTCCTTGAGAGAATAACCCAGTAATAAAAGGCTCATAATTGCCACCAAACAAGTAGCTGATGGGTAATGCACACCACGCTGGTTGCAGGTAGCTAGGCAATGGGACCCATGAAGCAGGCTAAGTAAAGCAAAGAGAAATCAATATAAAAAGAGCTAAAAGGCAAGTTATCTGGTGTGAGAAGGGCAGTTTCTGGGGATCACTCCTCTAGAACACAGAAGGAGAAACAAAATACATTTTGGAGTAGAATAAAGAAGGGCAATTGAAGGAATAAATAGAGAACAGTCTCTAGTTCAAATTTGTTCAAGATCTAACATCATTCACAGCAGCTACAGCAATTCCTCAGCATGGGCATGGGAGAAAGCAGTCAATTCTTCAAGCAGTATCATAGAATCATAGAATCATAGAATCAGTCAGGGTTGGAAGGGACCACAAGGATCATCTAGTTCCAACCCCCCTGCCATGGGCAGGGACACCCTACACTAGATCACGCTGGCCAGAGCCTCGTCCAGCCTGGTCTTAAACACCTCCAGGGACTGGGCCTCAACCACCTCCCTGGACAACCCATTCCAGGGCTTCACCACTCTCATGGTAAAGAACTTCTTCCTCACATCCAGCCTGAATCTCCCCATTTCCAGCTTCATTCCATTCCCCCTAGTCCTATCACTACCTGAGATCCTGAGAAGTCCCTCCCCAGCCTTCCTGTAGGCCCCCTTCAGATACTGGAAGGCCACAATGAGGTCACCTCGGAGCCTTCTCTTCTCCAGACTGAACAGCCCCAACTCCTTCAGTCTGTCCTCATAGGAGAGGTGCTCCAGCCCTCTGATCATCCTCGTGGCCCTTCTCTGGACACGCTCCAGCACGTCCACATCTCTCCTGTAATAGGGGCTCCAGAACTGGACGCAGTACTCCAGGTGGGGTCTCACCAGAGCTGAGTAGAGGGGGAGAAGCACCTCCCTTGACCTGCTGGTCACACTTCTCCTGATGCAGCCCAGGATCTGATTGGCTTTCCGGGCTGCAAGCGCACATTGAGAGCTCATGTCGAGCTTCTCGTCCACCAGCACCCCCAAGTCTCTCTCCTCAGGGCTGCTCTCCAGCCAGTCCCTGCCCAGCCTGTATTTGTGCCTGTCTTTCACAACCACAGCAGCAGGAGGAGGTGATAGAGGTAAGAAGTCTATAGCAGATAGTAACTAGAGTTAGCTATCTGTTTGGGGCCCAAAGATGAACCGAATCAGTGCATATCTGAAAACGAAGGGCAACACGTAGCATGTTGAAAAAGAACCACTGCCATAGTTTTGGAAGTTAGAGCATGAATGTCCATGCAGTCAGTTGTCACTGCAGAGAACAGTAGAGCTTGGAGCTACTGAAGATACTTCTTCCCAGACCCCTGAAAGTAGATGTTGTTCGGTGTTGTTTACCCCATCCTTACTCTGAGAAGCTGCAGTGCTGTGCACTTCCCTGTCTGCACAGGTAGCAGTAGGGGAGCCCACAGATCCTTCTTAGGACACCCAGAGCCACGGGAAGATGAACTGGTCTTCCTATCATGGGGGCCCCACAAATAGTGAGAATAGGTCAGCACATATGCATGGAACCAGGAACACAGCAGTGATGTGAAATCAAAGACAGACCATCTCTCCTCTGACTGTGATTATTGAATCACAGTCAACAACAGAAACAGCAAATACTGCAAATACTCTGTCACTTCAGCATTCTGATATGTTGTTTACCCAATCACTTCAAATGCTGATAAATCTTAAGCTATTCTCCTGTTAAATCTGTATATTTGGACTATATATCCAAGTATATAGTCAGCAGCAAGCAGGACCAGGGAGGTGATTGCACAGCGGCACTCGGGCGGCCCTGTCTTCACGTGCTTACGGCTCGTGAGGCCAGCGCCTTCGGCGGCGGAATTTGAACAGCGGACAGCGCTTCGCGCGGGGCTCCGCTCGGCAGCAGCCCCTTCGGAACAGCGCCGGATCGGCGGCCACTTGCGCGGGCTTTCGCGCTTCTCCTCCTCGGGCTGCGGTGGCGGCTGAGCTCACCACGCTTCCTGAACGCACAGCGGCACTCGGGCGGCCCTGTCTTCACGTGCTTACGGCTCGTGAGGCCAGCGCCTTCGGCGGCGGAATTTAAACAACGGGCAGTGCTTCGCGTGGCTCCGCTCGACAGCAGCCCCTTCTCTGGTACTCTCTGGTGCTCTCGCGCGCCGCCGCACTTTTTCTAAATTTTTGTCCAGTGGGTGGCGTGTCCAGGGGCAGCCACGGCCGTGGCCAGGGGCAGCATGGTTATAATGCGCAGCAAAATCTCCTTTAAAAAATCAGTGTCGACCCAGACTGAGATAGAACACAAGCAGGTAGCTGTCCAGGTATCTGGCTGTAGTGAGTGCTGGGGCCTGGCTCTTGAGATGCAGGGTAGTGGGGGCAACTCTTGCATTTACTGGTTGATTGTAGGCTGAACATGAGCCTGCAGTGTGCCCAGGCAGCCAAGAAGGCCAATGGCATCCTGGCTTGCATCAGGAACAGTGTGGCCAGCAGGAGCAGGGAGGTCATTGTGCCCCTGTACACTGCACTGGTTAGGCCGCACCTTGAGTACTGTGTCCAGTTCTGGGCCCCTCAGTTTAGGAAGGATGTTGACTTGCTGGAACGTGTCCAGAGAAGGGCAACAAAGCTGGTGAGGGGTTTGGAACACAAGCCCTATGAGGAAAGGCTGAGGGAGCTGGGGTTGCTTAGCCTGGAGAAGAGGAGACTGAGGGGTGACCTTATTGCTCTCTACAACTACCTGAAGGGAGGTTGTAGCCAGGCAGAGGTTGGCCTCTTCTCCCCAGGCATCCAGCACCAGAACAAGAGGACACAGTCTCAGGCTGCGCCAGGGCAGGTTTAGGCTGGATGTTAGGAAGAAGTTCTACACGGAGAGAGTGATTGCCCATTGGAATCGGCTACCCGTGGAGGTGGTGGAGTCACCTTCACAGGAGGTGTTCAGGAGAAGACTTGATGGGGTGCTTGGCTGTATGGTCTAGTTGTTGGGTGGGTTGGATTGTTTGATGGGTTGGACGCGATGATCTTGAAGGTCTCTTCCAACCTGGTGTATTGTATTATTATTGTATTATTGTATTATTGTACATTAGGTGTGAGCAGATTGGCTATCTGCTCGACCTTGTGGCCAGACTAAAGGATGAGGTTGCTAGTCTTAGAGATGTATGGGATTGTAGAAAAGTGATGAGCCACAGGAGGAAAGAGATGAACCCGAGTAAGCAGGCTCCGCAGGCTCCCCAGCAGAGACTGGTTGTTCAAAAGCAGAGGGGAATGGATACAAGTTCCTCTCAAAGGACACAAATTAAAACCTCCTTGCCTCCCCCCACCTCCCTCACTGCCCTTGGAAAACAGGTATGGGGCGCTGGAGATCGAGGGTGAGGTGATACTGATGCCGGAGGACACACCATCTGGGGTCTTCCCTGAGGCTAAACAGCCTAAGGTTAAACAGCCTAAGGTTAAACAGCCTAAGGTAAAGCAGCCTAAGGTAAAGCAGCCTAAGGTTAAACAGCCTAAGGCAACGCAGCCTAAGGTTAAACAGCCTTCCCTGGCATCAGGACTTGCTCCCTAAAAAAAGAAAAGGAGGGTAATTGTAATTGGTGATTCCCTCCTGAGGGGAACAGAAGGTCCCATATGTAGGCCGGACCCATCTCATAGGGAAGTTATTAGCCTAGCAGGAGTCCAAGTTGGAGATGTTACCAGAAGGCTGCCCAGTCTGGTACAGCCCTCAGATTATTATCCCTTATTGGTCATGCAGTTAGGGAATGATGATGTTGGTACCAGGCCTCCCAGGGCTATCAAAAATGACCTCAGGGCCCTGGGAGATCTGGTTGAGGGGCAGGTGCACAAATAATTTTTACATCGATACCGTTAGTTGCAGGAGGGAACACAATAAGGAACAGGTCAGCAGCTGTAGTCAACAAGTGGCTTAGGGGCTGGTGCAGATGAATGAATTTTGGGTTTTTCGATCTTGGGGAACTTTCTACTGCACCAGGTCAGCTGGTAACAGAGGGAGTACATCTGTCCCAGAGAAGGGGAAAGGTCATAATA
Organism: Picus viridis; assembly: GCA_033816785.1. Taxonomy (NCBI): domain Eukaryota; kingdom Metazoa; phylum Chordata; class Aves; order Piciformes; family Picidae; genus Picus; species Picus viridis. Next base: position 57,046,985 of record CM066606.1, read on the forward strand.
CATGAGAATGGCCTGTCCCCCAAAGGTAAAAAGATTCTGGGAAGGGAATTAGCAAGTCTCATTGACAGGGCTTTAAACTAGCTTCGAAGGGGGGAGGGTCGGAAACCAGTGCCCTTAGGCAGGAGTCTGGAGGTGATAAGCTAGAGCTAGAGGTGAAACCAGCAGCCCAGCTGCAGTGCATGTACACTAATGCACGAAGCATGGGTAACAAACAAGAGGAGCTGGAAGCCTTGTTGCAGCAAGAAAGTTATGATGTAGTTGCCATCACAGAGACGTGGTGGGACGACTCGCATGACTGGAGCGCTGCAATTGATGGCTACAGGCGATCCTGAGAAGTCCCCTTCCTGTAGGCCCCCTTCAGATACTGGAAGGCCACAATGAGGTCACCTCGGAGCCTTCTCTTCTCCAGACTGAACAGCCCCAACTCCTTCAGTCTGTCCTCATAGGAGAGGTGCCCCAGCCCTCTGAGCATCCTCGTGGCCCTTCTCTGGACACGCTCCAGCACGTCCACATCTCTCCTGTAATATGGGCTCCAGAACTGGACGCAGTACTCCAGGTGGGGTCTCACCAGAGCTGAGTAGAGGGGGAGAAGCACCTCCCTTGACCTGCTGGTCACACTTCTCCTGATGCAGCCCAGGATCTGATTGGCTTTCCGGGCTGCAAGCGCACATTGAGAGCTCATGTCGAGCTTCTCGTCCACCAGCACCCCCAAGTCTCTCTCCTCAGGGCTGCTCTCCAGCCAGTCTCTGCCCAGCCTGGATTTGTGCCTGGAATTGCCTCGACCCAGATGCAGGACCCTGCACTTGGTCTTGTTGAAGCTCATGAGGTTGGCTTGTGCCCACCTCTTCAGCCTGTCCAGGTCCCTCTGGATGGCATCCCTTCCCTCCAGGGTGTCCACTGCACCACACAGCTTGGTGTCATCAGCAAACTTGCTGAGGGTGCACTCGATGCCACTGTCCATGGCACCCACAAAGATGTTGAACAAGACAGGTCCCAGGACTGATCCCTGAGGGACTCCGCTTGTCACTGGCCTCCACTGGGACATGGACCCGTTGACAGCCACTCTTTGGGTGCGGCCATCAAGCCAGTTCTTTATCCATCTAGTGGTCCATCCATCAAACCCATGTGTCGCCAGCTTGGAGACCAGGAGGTGGTGCGGGACAGTGTCAAAGGCTTTGCTCAAGTCCAGGTAAACGACATCAGTTGCTCGCCCCTCATCTATTAATGCTGTCACCTGCTCATAGAAGGCCACCAGGTTTGTCAGGCAGGATTTGCCCTTGGCAAAGCCATGCTGACTATTCCAAATCACCTCTTCACTATTCTTCTGAGTCATTAGTGCCTCCAGGAGGATCTGCTCCATGATCTTTCCGGGCACAGAGGTGAGACTGACTGGCCTGTAGTTCCCCGGTTCCTCCTTCTTGCCCTTTTTGAAAATGGGAATAATGTTTCCCCTTTTCCAGTCTGTGGGGACTTCCCCAGTCTGCCATGACTTCTGGAATATAATAGAGAGGGGCTTGGCAACCTCATCTGCCAGTTCTCTCAGCACCCGTGGGTGTATCCCGTCGGGTCCCATGGACTTGAACACTTTCAGGTTCTTCAGGTGATCACGAACATGAGCTTCACTTATGATGGGCAATTCTTCCTCCCCGTCCCAAGTTGCTCAAGTCTTTAATACAGTTTTTTAGTCCTTAGCTATGTGTCCAAGTATTGTCTCTCAGGAATTCATTCCAGGAAATCATCTTTAGGTAAGTGTCCAGGTATCGCTCCCCCAGCTTGGTGTCATCTGTAAATTTACTAATGGTGGACACAATCCCCTCGTCCAGATCATCAATAAAGGTATTGAACAGAATTTGGCTCAGCACTGACTCCTGAAGGACACCACTAGTGACTGGCCTCCAGCTGGATGTGGCACCATTCACCACCACTCTCTGGGCTCAGCCTTCCAGCCAGTTCCTAACCCAGCACAGAGTGCTGCTGTCCAAGCCAGAGGTTGATAGCTTGGCCAGGAGTTTGCTATGGGGGACGGTGTCAAAGGCCTTGCTGAAGTCCAGGTAGACTACATCCACAGGCCTCCCCACATCCACCAGGTGGGTCACCTGATCCTAGAAGGAGATCAGGTTGGTCAGGCAGAACCTGCCCTTCCTGAATCCATGTTGGCTGGGCCTGATCCCTTGGCCATTCTGCAGTAGAATAGAATAGAATAGAATAGAATAGAATAGAATAGAATAGAATAGAATAGAATAGAATAGAATAGAATAGAATAGAATAGAATAGAATTACCAAGGTTGGAAGAGACCTTGAAGATCATCGAGTCCAACCTGTAACCACAACCTCACAACTAGACCATGGCACCAAGTGCCACATCCAGTCCCCTCCTGAACGCCTCCAGGGACGGAGACTCAACCACTTCCCTGGGCAGCCCGTTCCAATGATGAATCACTCTCTCAGTGAAGAACTTTCTCCTCACCTCGAGCCTAAACTTCCCCTGGTTCAGCTTGAGACTGTGTCCCCTTGTTCTGGTGCTGGTTGCTAGGGAGATGTTGTGATCCCAGCAGATATCAGGCAGGTTGAAGTCACCCACGAGAACAAGGTTAGGCGATCTTGAGAGAGACTTAAGCTGCCGATAGAATGCTTCATCAAGATCATCCTCCTGGTTGGGTGGTCTATAACAGACTCCAACCAGGATGTCTGCCCTGCTGGTCTTCCCTCTAATTCTTACCCACACGCACTCAACCCGATCATCCCTGATCTCTAGCTCAATGGCATCAAGAGCCTCCTTGATGTACAGGGCCACCCCTCCACCCCTTCTTCCTTGCCTGTCTCTCCTGAATAGCCTGTAGCCGTCAATTGCAGCGCTCCAGTCATGCGAGTCATCCCACCACATCTCCGTGATGGCAACTACATCATATCTTTCGTGCTGCAACAAGGCTTCCAGCTCCTCATGTTTGTTGCCCATACTTCGTGCATTAGTGTACATGCACTTCAGCTGGGCTGCTGCTTTTGCCCCTGACTCCAGCTTACCACCCTCAGACTCCTGTCTGGGGGGACTGGTTTCAGCCCCTTCCCCCTTCGAAGCTAGTTTAAAGCCCTGTCAATGAGACTTGCTAATTCCCTTCCCAGAATCTTTTTACCTTTGGGGGACAGGCCATTCTCATGTACTGTGACCTTTCCCCTCCTCTGGGACAGATGTACTCCATCTGTTACCAGCTGACCTGGTGCAGTAGAAAGTTTTTCAAGATCGAAAAACCCAAAATTCTTCTGACTGCACCAACCTCTAAGCCACTTGTTGACTACTGCTGCTGACCTGTTCCTTCTCGTATTCCCTCCTGCAACTGAGGGTATAGACAAAAAAATTATTTGTGCACCTGAGTCCTCCACTAGATCCCCCAGGACCTTGAGGTCATTCTTGATAGCCCTGGGAGTTCTAGTTGCAACATCGTCATTCCCTAACTGCATAATTATTAATGGACAGTAGTCAGAGGGCTGCACCAGACTAGGCAGCCTTCTGGTAACATCAGCAACTTGAGCTCCTGGGAGACAACAAAGTTCCCTGTGAGCAGGGTCTGGCCGACATATGGGGCCCTCTGTTCCCCTCAGTAGGGAATCACCAATAACAATCACCCTCCTCTCTTTTTTTTAAGGGAGCAAGTCTTGATGCCAGGGGAAGGCTGTTTAACCCCAGGCTGACTCACCCCAAGCTGACTCACCCCAGGCTTAGCCACCCTGGGATGACTCACCCCAGGCTGCCTGACCCCAGGCTGACCCACCCCAGGCCGACCCACCCCAGGCTGACTCACCCCGGGCCGACCCACCCTAGGCTGACTCATCTCAGGCTGACTCACCCCGGGCCGACCCACCCCAGGCTGACTCACCCTGAGCTGACTCACCCTGGGCTGACTCACCCTGGGCTGACCCACCCCGGGCCGACCCACCCTGGGCTGTTTTGCCTCAGGGAAAACCCCAGATGGTGTGTCCTCCAGCATCAGAATCACCTCCCCCTTGACCTCCAGTGCCCCATACCTGTTCTCCAAGGGCAGTGGGGGAGGTGAAGGGAGACAGGGAGGTTTTAATTTGTGTCTTTTGAGAGGAACCTTCGTCCATTCCCCTCTGCTTTTTGGATAATCAGCCTCTGCTGGGGGAGCCTGCAGAGCCTGGTTACTCAAGTTGGTCTCTCTTCTACAATCCCTGACATCTCTAAGTCTAGTCACCTCATCTTTCAATCTGGCCACCAGGTTAAGCAGATAGTCAATCTGCTCGCATCTGATGCAGGAATTGTCCCCACTACCCTGCATCTCAAGTGGCAGGCTCCAGCACTCTCTGCAGCCATAAGCCTGGACACCCACCTCTTGCTTGTGACACTTGCCTACCTGCTTGTATTCCCCCTCAGTCTGAGTCGAGACTGATGTTCTGAAGGAGCGGTTGCGGCGCGTCACCACCATGGTGCCCTGCCCGCGGGACCTGCTGGACGAGATTTAGAAAAAGTGCGGCGGCGCGTGCCGAGCGAGAGCAGGCTCCCGCTGGAACAGAGGCTGCCGCGAGCCGCCGCTGGCTTTTGAAAGAGCTGCCGGCAGTGACGCGGGGAGCCCGAGCGATCCCGAGCAGCAAGCACGTGGAGAAACGGTCGTGCCGAATCTATCCGAGTGCCGAGAGCCCGGGGTGCCCTGCCGTCCCCCGTAGGTTGAAAAGGAAGCAGCCAGTGTTCCCGAGGGTGCCAGTCGCAGTGTGCTCCCGAGCAAGATCCCCGCTGGAAGTATAGTATAGTATCCTATGGTATAGTGCATCATCAGGTTGCTCCCAGCTTCCCCTGTCTGATAGATTGAACCAACAGTTTTGGAGGAATTCAAAGAACTTTTAGAGAAATGACTCTTGGATCAGGGGACTAATAGCTATGTGTATATATGTACTGAAAGATGGAAAAAGGTGGGGGTGCAGGGAACAAACAAACAAAAACCCCAGGAAATAGAATAGAATAGAATAGAATAGAATAGAATAGAATAGAATAGAATAGAATAGAATAGAATAGAATAGAATAGAATAGAATAGAATAGAATAACCAAGGTTGGAAGAGACCTCAAAAATCATCGAGTCCAACCTGTAACCACAAACCTCACAACTAGACCATGGCACCAAGTGCCACATCCAGTCCCCTCTTGAACGCCTCCAGGGACGGAGACTCAACCACCTCCCCGGACAGCCCATTCCAATGACGAATCACTCTCTCAGTGAAGAACTTTCTCCTCACCTCCAGCCTAAACTTCCCCTGTTGCAGCCTGAGACTGTGTCCCCTTGTTCTGGTGCTGGTTGCTAGGGAGAAGAGGCCAACCCCTTCCTGGCTACAACCACCCTTCAGGTAGTTGTAGAGAGCAATGAGGTCACCCCTGAGCCTCCTCTTCTCCAGGCTAAACAACCCCAGCTGCCTCAGCCTCTCCTCATAGGGCTTGTGCTCAAGGCCTCTCCCAGCCTTGTTGCCCTTCTCTGGACACGTTCAAGTGTCTCAATGCCCTTCTTAAACTGAGGGGCCCAGAACTGGACACAGGACTCAAGGTGCGGCCAAACCAAAGCAGAGTACAGGGGCACAATGACCTCCCTGCTCCTGCTGGCCACACTATTCCTAATGCAGGCCAGGATGCGGTTGGCCCTCTTGGCTGCCTGGGCACACTGCAGGCTCATGTTCAGCCTCCCATCAACCAGCACCCCCAGGTCCCTCTCTACCTGGCCGCTCTCCAGCCACTCTGACCCCAGCCTGTAGCACTGCATGGGGTTGTTGTGGCCAATGTGCAGAACCCGGCACTTGGATGTGTTAAATCTCATGCCGTTGGACTCTGCCCATTTGTCCAGCCTGTCGAGGTCCCTCTGCAAAGCCTCTCTGCCCTCCAGCAGATCAACTCCTGACGGAGTAGTAGTGATGTAGGTATGATAGAAATGGTATGGGATAAAGGGTGGAATGCTGTCCTGCTTTTGCTGAGGCAGAACCACCGGACTGAGTTCCCCCTCAGATGTGTATCCAAGACCACAAGCATTACATTCAGTATAAAGGAAGAAATTTCCTGGGAGAGAAGAGCTTTTTCCCCTCCCTCTCCCTGCTCCACCCCTCTCCCCATCCCTTTCTCTCCCCCTCTGCCCCCTCTTCCTCTTTCCTTCCCTCTCTCTCACCCCCCCCCTCCCTTCTTCCCCTCTTCCATCTCCTCTTACTTCTCCACTTCCTGCTCCTCTTTCTCCTCAGGGCTGCTTTCATGACTGCTAGGCCTTTGCTGGAGTGAGTATAACTTTATATATTTCCTGTTGATGTTGGTTTCAGTTTGGCTATTTCATTCCAATCTGTGGCTCTTCTCTCCTCTCCTCTCCTGTCTCCTTTCTCTTCTGGGAACAGGTCATCGGGTGACAGAGCAACTGTTATAGTTTAGCCCTTGGTATGGGCTAAATGAAGACAGTTTGTTACTCTGAATGTGGAAAAATTCACATCAAAATCTAGCAATCCATACAATCTTTAGTGCGTGTATCTGAAACACTTACAGGGTAGCTGAAGAAGAACTGACTCTGGTATGTGACAACAGACCAGGACCTGTGACTACACGAGTCCTTTTGTGTCCTCATAGATAGCCACTTCATCATAAACACTCCCTACAGTACTTCACAAAACAGGCTAAAAATGCACCTGTAGAAAAAGAGAATCAGATGGCAGATGAGTCAGGACTGCATCTTTGTGTCTCTAGAGGGCATTGATGAGACCACAGTTTTAACACCACACTGTTAAACCCAGTTCTCAGCTGCAAGAATGATGTGGAAAACCCTTTGGTAAAGAACTGTAAGAGAAGCTGAATAACTACAGTTAACCCTTGGAAGCAAACTTGTTCTTGTGCTGCAAGCTGTCATTTTCTTAGTGAGCACTTACATGAAAGGAATATATGGGTATATAACAATTGCACTAAAATGTCATGAAAGCAAGACAGCCAAGCACAAAAATGTACAAAACTGCAGTCTCCCATGACAGTGATGATAATCAGATTGAGTCATTCTGAATCTGATCAAAGTTCTTTCTAGTCTAGAATCCTGTCTCTGACAACACTGATAGGAAATACTTTGAGAGGGAAAAAAAAAAAAACCCACAACAAACAACAAAGAATAATGTGAAGAATATAGCAAATACAACATGCTTTCCCAGAGTATTTTTGCAGGTGCCAGTGGCTCTCAGCAACTTCAAATACGTGGCCAGCCTTTTTTTCCTGTATAGGCACAGTTGCACAGTTCCACGGTGATATATCCATGATATATCCACTGGGGCATGGAGAATGCTGATGCATAATGTTAAAGATAAATCTTAGGCTGGAGATGTGTGATGTTTTGATATTGTTTAGGAAAAAATGTTTCCCCCTAATCCTGATCTTGGAACTCTAGAGGGAATAAATAATGTAGATTTTTTAATGGAAAAGATTAGTCTTAAAGTTTAGCTAGAAGTTCCTGCATGGTTTTCCTGAGGAATACCAGTGTGAATAATTTTGTAAAACATATTAACATTGAAGTTAACAGTTTCTGTGCAGCCTATATAGAAAATAACACATGCTTCTAAAAAAATGGAGAATTCTTTTTAATTTGTACAGCAGTCCTGTACACATCCCATTGTGTGAAACGCCATTATGTATTGTATCCTATGATGCATACCAAATAATCTGCAGTAACATAAGGCAACTTTATCACTATGGTGTAGCATACATTTAAGGAGAAAGGGAGTGATGGTGAGGTTTATATGAACAATGTGCTGTGTGCTTGTTTAAGAAAGCATAGATTTTCATACTACACAAAAAGAGTTGGTAGATAATATGAAAAATATCTCTTGAGCTGTGACTGGGTTAGAGAACATTTAAGTCATCTGGACATCCGTAAATCCATCGGTGCTGAGGAAGCTGGTGGAGGTCATTGCCAGACCACTCTCCACCATCTTTGGTAAGTCATGGTGCACAGGAGAGGTGACTGGGGACTAGAGAAGGGCAAATATCACTCCAGCATTCAAAAACAGTAAGAAGGAGGACCCAGGTATCTATAGATTGGTCAACCTCATCTCCATCGCTGGAAAGGTGATGAAGCAACTTATCTTTGGTACTGTCCTTAGGCACATCAATGACGAGAGGGTCATTAGGAGCAGTCAACATGATTTTACCAAGGGGAAGTCATTACTGACCAACGAGATAGCTTTTTATGAGGACATAACCAGGTGGATGGATGATAGTAGAGCAGTGGATGTGGTTTATCTTGATTTCAGTAAGACATTTGACCCTGTCTCCCACAGCATCCTTGCAACTAAATTGAGGAAGTGTGGTCTGGATGATCAGGTAGTGAGGTGGATTGGGAACTGGTTGAGGGAAGAAGTCATAGAGTTGTGGTCAATGGGACACAGTCTAGTTGGAGGCCTGTATCTGGTGGAGTCCCTCAGGGGTCAGTACTGGGACCAGTGCTGTTCAATATATTCATCAACAACCTGGATGAGGGCATAGAGTGCACTGCCAGCAAGTTTGTTGATGACACCAAACTGGGTGGAGTGGCTGACACACCAGAGGGTTGTGCTGCCATTCAGTAGGATGTGGACAGGCTGGAGGGCTGGGCAGAGAGAAATTTAATGAAGTTTTACAAGGGCAAGTATAGATCTGGTACCTGGGAAAGAGCAACCCCATATATCAGTATAGGTTGGGGACTGACCTGCTGGAGAGCAGTGAAAGGGAAAAGGTCCTGGGGTCCTAGTAGGTGGAAGGCTGACTATGAGCCAGCAATGTGCTCTTGTAGCCAAGAAGGCCAATGGTATCCTGGGTTGTATTAGAAGGGGTGTCGTCAGTACATCGAAAGAGGTTCTCCTCCCTCTCTACTCTGCCCTGATGAGGCCACATCTGGAAATTGTGTCCAGTTCTGGGCCTCTCAGTTCAAGAAGAACAGGGAACTGCTTGAGAGAGTCCAGATCAGAGCCACAAAAATTATTAAGGGAGTGGAACATTTTCCTTATGAGGAGAGACTGAGGGAGCTGGAGCTCTTCAGCTTGAAGAGGAGACTAAGGGGTGACCTTATTAATGTTAATAAATACACAAAGGTTGAGTGCCAAGAAGATGGAGCCAAGCTCTTTCTGGCAATGCCCAATGACAGGACAAGGCATAGGAAGCTCCATGGAAACAGGAGGAAGAATTTTTTCACTGTGAGTGTGACATAACACTGGAACAGGCTGCGCAAAGGGGTTGTGGATTCTCCCTTTCTGGAGATATTCAAAACCTGCCTAGATGAGTTCCTGTGTGACCTGCTCTAGGTGATCCTGCTTTGGCAGGGGAGTTGGACTAGATGATCTCTCGAGGTCGCTTCCATTCCCTGACATTCTGTGATTCTGTGATTCACGACTTCTTCAGACTTTTCTATTCCAATTTATTTAATGCTCCTAAAGGGAAAGAATATCACAAAATTTGGAAAGTTTTCACATAAAGTTTGAATCCAAGCCCATGATCTTCATAGTACTAAGTAATCAGAATTATCTGCTATTGTATCCAAAGTATGTATCATAAAAACTGCTACTCATTTAAGTTTTATTGTAGAAATAAATTTTTTTCTGGAAAGTTTTTGAGCATCTTAGAAAGAGTAGAGGAACACAGAAACATGCAGAAACAGAAACCACTTTTTTAAAATTTGAGTTGTTAGTTGTTGATGGCTTAGAATCCAGACATTTGAACCCATCTCTATTGTCAGCAGGGGAGTGACAGTCATCAAGCTTGTGCACTCTGTGCTACCAAAAATAGAGACAACATGTGAAGGAACGGAACACCTTTAACTTGATTCTGGCATGCCTGTCACCACTGACTTCAGAGAACTTTAATTTATACTGGTGTATTCCAGGAGGGAATTTGGCCTTACAGCTTTATGGGTTTTCTCTTCTACAAGACACCGAAGGCAAAATGTCTAAAAGGTAGTTTAAATACAGTTCAAAAGGTTTGAATATAGTTTAAAAGGTTCTTAAATATAGCACACTAACTTTCAGAAAGCATATCTGTCCTGTTCAAATCAATCAACTTGATTTCATCATTCACTTGCACAGACTTCGTGCCAATGTAATATAACCAGCCATCTTCACTGAGTAGAAAGGAAAGTTATGTCCATTTTTTTTCAACCATTTTTTTTTTTTAAACAATTTTTTTTTGCTAGGCACCTCAGCATAGAATTACACTCTTAATTCCAGGATATGATTCCTATCCAGTCATAAGCAGTGGCCCTAAGTAGTCAGCTGTGTTTAATTTTCAAGTATTCATAACCAGTTATTTCTACACAGCAGGATAGGTAATCCTAACTGGACTGTCAACCTTGTAAGTTTATGGAAAATGTTTACCTAAAACTTTTTAAGCAAATGTTGTGTTTTATTTGCATTTTATAGGACAAAAAGAGGCAATGAGAACCTAAACTTTGTAATTTAATCATGCATTCAGTCAAAGAAGGAAAGAATGTTAGTAAAGAAAAACTTGATCTCAACATTGAAGTGGTTTCAGGCACTTAATTTGTATCTCTGGCTGAGACAATATATCAATAATAATACAATAATACAATAATACAATACACCAGGTTGGAAGAGACCTTCAAGATCATCGCGTCCAACCCATCAAACAATCCAACCCACCCAACAACTAGACCATAAAGACTGCCTATTGTTTCCTGCTGTTCCTACTGCAACCAAACCCCTCTGTAAACATTATACACAATGAGGAAACTCTTGGCTGAAGTGTTTTGCTCACATGACAAATGAATGAGCTCCAACAGAAATACTTTTCATACATGGTCACTGATGAATTATTTTCGAAGTGAAGTAAAGTAACATCGAAAAATGAAGCACAGGGATGTCAGATTTCCACTTGAAGAACAGTATATAATATACCTATATTGAATTGTAAAATTAATCACAGTTCTTACCTTCTGCTCAAAATTTTGGAAAATTAAAAAATACCCATTATGTGTTTAACTATTGATGCCTCTGATCATATGTACAGTCACTCCTTCTAAGAATACTAAATTTCACCAATATTAAAATATTATGGACTATTGTATAAAAGTCTGCATCTTCAACAAACAGTTGATAACAAAGTATCACTGCATTTTGAAGATGTAGGTCTTTAGGAGGTTTCAATTTGAATAAGTTACTTTGGTAGTAAGAGAGAAAAATCATCACAGATAAAAACATTCTTTCTTTGTTTGCAGTGACTAACAAGATATAAAGAAAACCAGGTTTTACATAATTCATCCACTGACACAAACTGGTAGCTTCCAGTTCCACCAAATGGAAATCCAACTACTTTTTGACATTTTAGAAACATCTCTGAATTGATGCACTGTCCCCTTCTGCCACAGGACTGAGGTGGTCAGAAATTATATATATATACATGTGTGTGTATATATATATTTTCCCATTTCTCTCTCTTCTTTGTGATTGTGCTTTTGCCCTATAATTTTCACTAGAACATTACCCAGCTTTCCTTGAATGATGGAATAGAACAGAACAGAACAGAATAGAATTAAACAGGTTGGAAGAGACCTCTGAGATCATCGAGTCCAACCTATAATCCAACACTATCTAGTCAACTAAACCATGGCACCAAGCACCCCATCCAGTCTCTTCCTAAACACCTCCAGTGATGGTGACTCCACCACCTCCCTGGGCAGCTCACTCCAAGGGCCAATCACTCTTTCTGTGAAGAACTTCTTCCTAACATCCAGCCTAAACCTCCCCTGGTATATATATATACATTATATACACATTGTATATATATATATATATACACACATGTATGTATATATATGAAGTGACAAAATCAAAAAGTAATGTACCAGCAATTAAAGATGAAAGAAGACTCACAGAAGATAATGTAGTCTATCCTAAAGGATTACTTCCTAGAGAACTTGAAATTTACAAATGTGTTGTTCACAAGAAAATCCAGCACCAAGAACATATAACTCAAGGTTCAATCTGAAGCAGAGGGATGCCAGATGTGGGATTGAACTAAAGTGCCAGCAGATCCTTCTTCTTTCCAGATATGCAGAGTCTTTCACAGTAAGAGAAAGGCAGTGCAATACTTGCCTAGCAGCGTTTCTTTTCCAAGCATGGACAGATTTTGCTACAGAGTCCAAAAGGAACAAGGAACACTGTACCAAGATACCTTCAGACACTTGATCAAGCTGTGCACTTTTACCTTCTTTAATCTTCTTTTATTACCCTCTTAACACAACACCTGACTGTGTGGCACTTATAAATCCTTTTTCCCCAAAATTATTTCTAAGGACTCTGGCTCCTTCAGTTGTTTGCTCTACATAATTTGAGTCTCTTGGTGGTTTATTTATAGAGTGCATGTTTTTATCCTTTTATCACTTTTCAACAGAATATGAGGAAAAGAAGAAGCTCCTAAATATATATCACCTCTGCTTGATGTGTAATGATAATTATTCATTTGTATCTGTGTACAGCACTGCAACACAAAGACACATGTAAAAGGCAGAGCTCTCGCACCTGAAGGCTGCCTCTGAGCTGTACGCAGAAACATCAGCACTGCTTGACAGTACCAGTTTGCTCAGCTGCCTGTGGTGGTTTTAGAAGTACATATTCTAACTTAGCTTCAAATTTCTACATCAGGTATCTCTAGCATAGATACCAGGTATCAGGTAAACTGAAGTATACAGGCCAGACCTAAATCTCTAGCAAGATTTCAGTTGATTTGCAAAGGGAGCTTGACAGGCTGGACAAATGGGGAGAGTCCAATGGCATGAGATTTAACACATCTAAGTGCTGGGCTCCACGCATTGGTCACAACAACCTGAGGGTACTGGGTCACATGGCTGAACATGAGACAGCAGTGTACCTACACGGCCAAGAAGACCAATGGCATCCTGGCCTGCATCAGGAATAGTGTGGCCAGCAGCAGCAGGGAAGTCATTGTGCCCCTGGACTCAGCACTGTTAAGGCCACACCTTGAGTCCTGTGTCCAGTTCTGGGCCCCTCAGTTTAGGAAAATGTTGACTTGCTGGAATATGTCCAGAGAAGGGCAACAAAGCTGGTGAGGGGTTTGGAGCACAAACCCTATGAGGAGTGGCTGAGGGGGCTGGAGTTGCTTAGCCTAGAGAAGAGGAGGCTCAGAGGAGACCTTATTGCTCTCTACAACTACCTGAAGGGTGGTTGTAGTCAGGTGAGGATTGGCATCTTCTCCCAGGCAACCAGCACTAGAACAAGAGGACACAGTCTCAGGCTGCACCAGGGGAGGTTTAGGCTGAATGTTAGGAAGAAGTTCTTCACAGAAAGAGTGATTGGCCTTTGGAATGGGCTGCCCAGGAAAGTGGTGGAGTCACCATCACTGGAGGTGTTTAGGAAGAGACTGGATGAGGCACTTTGTGCCATGGTTTAGTTGATTAAATGGTATTGGGTAACAGGTTGGACTTGATGATCTCAAAGATCTTCTCCAACCTGGTTAATTCTGTATTCTGTATTGTGTTCTGTATATATTAAACTCTAATACTTATGTTTTTCACATAGTGCCTCCAGCTTCACTGGTATATTATTCCTTGTGAAGGCATCATTTCAGTCTTCATTTAAGGCTTTTTGCAATAAATAATCAATTGTCTTAAGGATATCATACTAGTGTTCCTAGTGAATGTGAAAAATGCTTTATTGACCTCCAGAGGTGGAGGGTGGGTTTGAGCATGGATGTGAAGCATTTCTTTTTTTATTTCTACAACAATTAGGATGCTCTGATTTATTCCTCCTATCAGTTCTCTTCCAGAAAATATTCATCATGCAATATACCTGTTTTTCTAAAAGTTCTCTGAGAAACAAAATACTTTTAAGAAAAACAGCCAGAAACTAAGTTAATATTTGTGAAAAAAAATTAAGCTCTTTTGTTTTCATTGATTTAGCCCCATACTGATATGTCTTTTTTCTAAGTCCAAGATGGTGAAAAACCTCACAGGGCAAAGGCATAACCTGATATAGAGAAAGCTTTAGCAACTTTAGCTGATGCTTACCAAAGCTGAGCACTTTTTCTCCTTGTATTTGATTTTAGTTCCAACAGACAATGTCAGAATACAGAATATGAAGTCTATTGCGCTTCTCAGATCAGAGTGGCAGAAACTGCTTCTAGTCTGCCATCATCCTTAAATTGACTATTATCTGCTATCTGACATTGTCAGTGCTGAACACTGTATGTACCTGCAAAGGCTGAAGACTGAAAAATTATTTCATTCTAATCCAAAAGAAATGTGACTGGATCTGCATAGACATAGGGAACTGCATAGACATAGGGAAAGATACAGAGAAGGGGAAATTATCTAAAAATTTATACTTAAATGATAAAGGGGAGGTGGTTTTTAGGAAATTTGTTGCTGTGCTATACATTTTTAAGCCAATATTTCATGTGACAAGGCTAGTACATGTCTTTTATGCTTTTATGCAATAGAGATGCATATTTGTTAAAACAGGCTTCATCTGTATGTTCAAATTAAAAAGGATGGGTCCAAGCCAGGACTCTGAACCAAGCAGATGGCAGGTAACTGTGACTGGTTTAGGCTGTGCCTTTAAAAGAAGGACACTTTCTGAACACTCTGGCCGAATGTTTTCGTATAGAAATGAAAACAAGAGATATGCTAATCCAATTTCATTGGTGGAACCCGGCTGTAAGTTCTAGCTTGGTCTTTCAGTGGGGGGGGGCAGTCAGTCTTCTTCTTCCCCCTGTACTGTGAGCTGGCCTGCTTTTCTCTCTGAAGCAACAGCTTGCTATGCAGGAACGATTCTTGCTAACCAGATAAGAGAAAACTAACTTTTGCATTCGCTTTGAGCTTTAACAAAGTTTTCCCCTTTTAATTACCTTCCTTCCTTCTTTCTCTCTAACTCTTTTGGGAAAAAGGGGGAGGTAGGGAGGGAGAAGGGAGGGACAGGCCAAACTCCCCTGGCCGCAGGGGGTTGGGGAAAGGTTTCCTGTATATTTCTGTATATATTGTAAATATTGTATGTTTTTGTACATATTCATTGCATTCCATTTTCTGCTTGTAAAATATAGCTTTCATCTGCTTCTCCGGCTGAGTTAGCTGTGGAGTTCTTTTGTGTGTGGGGGGAACCTTCCTACTCCACCACATATTTTTAATTGGTGGTCCAACGTGCAGCTTGTGGATAATTGCTGTCCAGAAGCAGGGCGAAAAAGTTGCTTGATTTATTGCCTGCTCGAGTTGGAGTTGCAAACATGAAAGTGTTTTGGATTTTAGAGCATTTGGTCTTTTCAGTTTGTTCGGTACTGGTCTACAAGTACTTCATGGGAATGATTTTCGATCGCTTAGGCAGATACTTGATGTATACATTGTATTTATGGTTTAAGTATAAGATTCAGCTTCTTTACGACTGGTGCCTGGGATTCTTCTGGCTTAACAGATACGGGAATGTGACCTCCAGCACTCTGCCCATAGAGATAAAGGAGTTTAAGATCCCGGCAGGCGAAAAGGTTGTTTTAAGTGATGGCTGGGATCTGAAGGTGATTTATGTGATGTGTTTAAATCTGCTGCTGGTGATGGTGATTGCGTACTTGTTATATGCTCTGTATAGGGAGAAAAAAGTTTCAAAAGCCTGCTTTGTAATTAAGCGTAGAGCGAAACGCAGAAAGCGCAGCTCTAACTCTACCCCAGAGGTATCTAGTGATGAGGAAAATGCAGAATCTGTATCAGTTAACGACAAGGCTAAAAAGTCCATCGGAAAGGCTGCTCTGAGCGGTGCTGTTGGTGGCTCTGGCAATCAGCCAGCAGCAGCGGCAGCTCCTAACATGGCTTCCACACTCTCAGCAGCCATTAATGAGGCAAATCCATTTCCTCCTTCCTTGGCAGGACCGGAAGTGTCCTCCACAGCAGCTGATTCGTCTCAAAACCTGTCAGCTTCCATTAAGCCAGCTGTAAATCCAAACACAGCTCCAGTTAAGCAGGTAGCTGTTCTAAGTACGAGAAGTGGAAAGGGCAAAGCTGATCCAGATGCTGATGGGGAGAGCAGCAGGATCCTGGTGAGGGAACTTCTGCTCAAAGAGACCCTGCTGAGATGGAGGAAAAGGTTTGTCTTAAAGATATAGCTGAGTTGTTGAGATCATCACTGGATGGAGATGCAGGGCAAATTGCTGATAGCAGAACAACTAAAGGTGGTACTCCTGACCTTAAGCAGATTCTTAGGAGAGTGACAGTAAGATTATTGGGACAAGAACTTCAGGAAGATGAGGCAGAGGAGGAGTCAGATGACATTGAGAGCTGTTCGTCACCGAGGGAGGAATTGAGAAATGTGCGTAAAGATTACATCAGAGCAGATAAGGAGCCAATCCTAGCTTGGCTTAGTAGATGCTATGATACAGGTGCTCCAGCTCTGGTAGTTGGAGACAAGTCAGCAGTTCAACTAGGAACTCTCTCAAAGGATAATGGAATAGATAGACATCTAGGCAGGACTCTCGGTAAGGTTACTCTGTGGATACGCCTTTTAATGGCAACTCTCATGAGGTATCCTTCCCGAGATGATCTCCCATGGAATCCTAAACCCTGGACTACCATAGATGAGAGAATTAAGCGTCTGAGAGAATTTGCTGTTAGAGAGGTACTCTATGGTGGCCATGAGACTCTGAATCCTGATGAAATCCCTGTAGGAACTGGTCTTGCTAAAAAGCTCATCAAACTTGCTCCTCCTAATTATGCAAATATTCTGGCAAGCAGAATTGTGGCAAGAAATTATGGTGGTGCTTCTCCTACGGTTGGCCAATTCACTGATCAAATGAGACAACTGGAGGATAGCATGACGCGTGCTTCTTTGGTTTCAGCCATTGAAACTCTGTCTGGAAAAATTGAGAATTGCATGAAAGAGCTGAAGGATGAAATGAAAAATACCATCTCCCAATTGGCACAAAGAGATAATTCCAATTCTTCCTCCAGGTGGATACAAGTTTCCTCTGTGAGGAATAGACGTCCTCCAAGGATGTCATTCCAAAACAGGTCATTCCAAAACAGGTCATTCCAAAACAGATCCAACCAAAACAGACCACCAAGGCAATCACGTGCGAGTATTTGGATAACTCTGCGTGATCAGTTTGGTGAGAACATGAACAGATGGGATGGTCAACCAACTGCTAATCTTTTCAGGAGGCTGAGGGAACTGCAAAGTGGCAGAACCCGAGGTAGCAATACCAGAAGGGTAGCTGTTACTTCCACAGTTCCCCAGGACAACTCTAATAGCTCCAACAGTGGCTCCAGTACTAACACTGCACCATGTGCTCATTGCACATGTGGGCATGTTCCCCATAACTAGGGGTGCCCTGCCTCCCGCCAGGGGAGGAGAGGGGTAACAGAGATAACAGAATCTATTGGGATGTGTACATCCAGTGCCCTGGCACTTCGCAATTTCAGAAGTACAGGGCCTTGGTTGACACAGGGGCTCAGTGCACCATAATGCCATCAAATTATCAGGGATCAGAAGCTATAACTATTCTGGGAGTCACTGGTGGATCTCAAGAGTTAACTAAGGTGGAGGTTGATATAAGTTTAACAGGTAAACAGTGGAGGAAGCATACAGTTGTGACCGGACCTGACGCACCTTGTATTCTGGAATTGATTTTCTGAGAGAAGGGCGTTTCAAAGACCCTAGAGGTTACAAATGGGCTTTTGGAATAGCATCTGTAGAAACTGATGGACAAAAACTGAAGTTGTCTGTTAGACCTGAGCTTTCTGATGAATCTGCAGTTGTGGGACAACACAAGATTCAGGACATTAAATTGCCGGTTGCTTCTCAGACTGTGCATTACAGACAATACAGAACCAACCGTGACTCTTTGTTGCCCATTCAGAATCTGATTCGTCAGCTGGAGAGTCAGAAAGTCATCAGCAAAACTCATTCACCTTTCAACAGTCCAGTGTGGCCTGTGCGAAAGCCGAATGGAGACTGGCGTCTGACAGTCGACTACCGAGCCCTGAATGAAGTAACTCCACCTCTGAGTGCTGCAGTACCAAACATGATGGAACTGCAGTATGAGCTGGAATCCAAAGAGGCCAAATGGTATGCTACCATAGACATTGCTAATGCTTTCTTCTCTATTCCCATAGCAGAGGAATGCAGGCCTCAGTTTGCTTTCACCTGGAGAGGAATCCAGTACACTTTCAACAGGTTGCCAATGGGCTGGATCCACAGCTCAAGCATCCGTCATGCAGTGATCCACGATGCTCTGGAGGAAGGTGGTGCTCCAGAACACATCCAGTTCATCGATGACATCATCATCTGGGGTGAAACTGCTGAGGAAGTCTTCGAGAAAGGTAACAAAATCATTGACATTCTTCTGAATGCAGGTTTCGCCATCAAGTGAGACAAGGTGAAAGGACCTGCCAGAGAGATCCAGTTTCTGGGAGTGCAGTGGCAGGATGGACACCAACACATTCCAGTGGATGTGGTAAATAGAGTCTCTACCATGGCAAATCCCATGAACAAGCAAGAAACTCTACGTTTCTTGGGGATAGTAGGATTTTGGAGACTGCACATTCCTGGATACAGTCAGATTGTGAAACCTCTGTATGATGTGACTCGAAAGAGAAACCATTTCCACTGGGGACCTGAACAACAAGCAGCCTTTGACCAGATAAAGCAAGAGGTAGTTCAAGCAATGGGTCTGGGACCTGTCCGAGATGGTCCAGACATTAAGAACATTTTATACACGGCTGCAAGTGACAATGGTCCAACCTGGTGCTTGTGGCAAAGAGCTCCAGGTGAGACACGTGGATGACCTCTTGGTTTCTGGAGTCGAGGTTACAGAGGTTCAGAGGCTAATTATACTCCAACAGAGAAAGAGATTCTAGCTGCCTATGAAGGAGTGAAAGCAGCTTCTGAAGTAATTGGAACTGAATCACAACTTCTCCTAGCTCCCAGATTACCAGTTTTGAATTGGATGTTCAAAGGCAAAGGTTCCACACCACATCATGCAACAGATTCCACCTGGTCTAAGTGGATGGCTCTGATGACACAGAGAGCTCGAATGGGAAATCTTGAAAGACCTGGTCTGGTGGAGGTGATCTCAAGTTGGCCTGAAGGTACCAACTGTACCAAACCTCCAGAGGAGAGAGTAACTCGTGCTGAGGAAGCTCCTCCTTACAATGACCTATCTGATGATGAAAAGAAGTATGCTTTGTTCACAGACGGTTCCTGTTGTCTTGTCGGGAACAAGCGAAGGTGGAAGTCTGCAGTGTGGAGTCCAACACGTTGAGTTGCAGAGGCAAGGGATGGAGAAGGAGAATCCAGTCAATTCGCAGAGGTAAAAGCTGTCCAGCTAGCTCTCGACGTAGCTGAACGTGAGAGATGGCCAAAGCTTTATCTCTACACCGACTCATGGATGGTAGCCAATGCTCTGTGGGGTTGGCTAAAGAACTGGAAAAAGAATGGTTGGCAGAGAAAAGGAAAGCCTATTTGGGCAGCTGACCTGTGGCAGGACATTGCTGATCGAATCGAGAGAATTCCAGTGAAGGTGAGACACATCGATGCTCACATTCCTAAGAGCAAAGCTACTGAGGAACAGCAACACAACCATCAGGCAGATTTAGCTGCTAGAGTTTCTCAAGTAGACATGGACTCTGATCTTGATCTCGACTGGAAACACCGAGGCGAGATATTCTTAGCTCGGTGGGCTCACGATTCTTCAGGACATCAAGGCAGAGATGCAACCTACCAGTGGGCACGTGACAGATCCATAGACATTTCCATGGATGCTATCACACAAGTCATCCATGACTGTGACATTTGTGCTGCTATTAAGCAGGCAAAACGACTTAAGCCCTTATGGTATGGTGACAGATGGTCCAAGTACAAGTATGGTGAAGCTTGGCAAGTTGACTACATCACTCTACCATGTTCTCGTTCTGGTAAACAGTATGTGCTTACTATGGTAAAGGCAAACACTGGATGGTTGGAAACTTATCCAGTTCCACATGCAACTGCACGCAACACCATTCTCGGTCTGGAGAGACAGATCCTGTGGAGACACAGAACTCCAGAGAGGATTGAGTCAGACAACGGAACTCATTTCAAAGGCAATCTTGTAAAGAGTTGGGCCAAAGAGCACGGTATTGAGTGGATATTCCACATTCCCTACTATGCACCAGCTGCAGGGAAGATTGAACGCTACAACGGTTTGTTGAAGACCACTCTTAAAGCCATGGGGGGTGGATCTTTGAAAAACTGGGAAAAACATTTGGCACAAGCAACCTGGCTGGTAAATAGTAGAGGTTCAGTGAACCGAGCTGGACCTGCACATTCAGATCTGCTACAGAAAGTAGAAGGTGATAGAGTTCCTGATGTTAGAGAAAAGAATCTGTTAGGTAAAACTGTTTGGGTATTTTCTCCCTCAGGAGAGGCTAAACCTGTCCGAGGGGTGGTTTCAGCTGAAGGTCCTGGTCATACCTGTTGGGTCATGCAAGAAAATGGTGAAATTCAGTGTATTCCACCACAGTAACAAAGAGTGTTGATGGCAAAAACAAAGGCTTTACTGACAGTGTTATACATTAAAAATTTCCAGTCTTATGCAGAGGTTGTATTAGAAACTAAGAGATTTTGTATATCAGCCTCCACTGCCAAATCCTGCCCTGAGGACCTATCCATTGTAGTACATTATTTTATCAACCCTATGTGGGTTGCAAAAGAACAAAGAACCAAAAACCTCTCTTGAAATGCCACATATTTGGAAAGCCTTTTTAAGGCATAGTTTCCCCTGTCTGTTCCACCAGACAATAACCACTGCTATTCCCAGTGTTGGATATATGACCTTTTAAAAACTTCCTAGAAAATTAAGCAGTGTTTATACAGGACTTCTTGACTTACACTATGCTCTGATTAACAAATAAATTGTAATAACTGGTGTTCTTTTTTTTTTTTTTTTTTTTTTTTAATTTTTAAAGTCTGAATATCCATAAGGGCAGGTACTTTCGCTTCCTTATTCTAGATACCCTGCTGTCACAAGAGAGTTTAGGAGTGAGGTAGTTACAAGAATATAATAACACCAACCAGAGACATAGATTTTGTTTTCTAAATAATCTGGGCAATAACAGATGATCAGCAAGACTATCTTTACATTACAAAATACAAGAGTGGGTTAACTTAACAGTTGTACAGTAAAACTGCTCAGTGAATAAAAAGAGAAGACTCACTTATCAACACTAGTCTTCAAGGTATCTTTGTGGAAATAAAATAAGCCAAATCTTTTCTAGCAGTGTTGCAGTTTTCATTGTTCAGCAACATGACTGGAGAAGGCAAAACAATAAAAATAAACACACAAAATAAGATTATTGATCTCATCTGTCTCTCTCTAAAAAATATCAATTTCTAAGACTCCAGATTAATCTGAAAATCTGTATTTCAGAGTCTTAAGGACATATTTAGCACTACACAAGAGTGAAATTATGATCTAAACCTTCATCACTCTCACAATCTTTCATTGATTGGTAGACTCTCTTCAGACTTTGAAACAGGTAGCACAGGAATTCCTGGCAGGCTTCAGACTCAGGGGAAAGATGCAGTCTGTATGGTTTGTAAGGTTCATGAGACAGGACCTCTGTCACCTCTGAGCTCTGTTTCAGACAGGGAGGTGCTGTCAGGCTGGAAGTCAGACAATGTGACACTCATTTACAAAAAGAGCAAGAAGGAGGGATTTGGAAACTACAAGCCTGTCAGTTTGACTCTGATGCCAGGGAAGCTGGTGGAGCAGATCATCCTGAGTACCATCATACAGTACGCACAGAACAACCAGATGATCAGGCCCAGTCAGCATGGCTATATGAAGGACAGGACCTGTTTAGTGTATGAGACAAAGCCTGTAGATGTTTACCTGGAATTTAGTAAAACCTCTGACAACATTTCCCACAACATTCTCCTGGAGAAACTGGCTCCTCATGCCTTGGATGGACATAACACTTTGCTGAGTGAAAAACTGGCTAAAGAACTGAGCCCATAGAGTAGTGGTGAATGGAGTCAATCCAGAAGGCAGCTGGTCACAAGTGGTGTTTCCCAGGGCTCAGTAATGGGGCCAGTCCTGTTTAACATTTTTATCAACAACCTGGATGAGGGAATCAAGTGCACCCTGTGTAAGTCTGCACATGACAGCAACCTGGGTGTGTCTCGGTCCAGAAGCTGGGAAGGAGACGTGGCTCTTTGGAACATTCCCATGAGTGATTAGATACAAATGAGGTCATTATGTCAAGACAAGACTATTAGAGAGTATGGACCAAACAAAACCAAAAAATAAAGACAGAAAAGGGAGTGAGAATGAAGAAAGAGAGCAGGAGAGATAACTACCACCCCACAGTCTTTTGGGGTGTGGTGGAGAGCCACCCTGGGCTGCTGCCTCCAGCCTGAGATGTCCCTGATGATGTTCCACTCCAGTTAGCCAGCATAGCCCGGACCTTTTATGCTGTTAGCTACACCTGTCTCACATTAACAGTGCATACGTGGACTTCCAGTGGATCTTCCTACAGCAGCAACAAGCAGCCTCTGACCCCTCTTTGCTGTCCACTATCTACCACACCCCTTGGGCTGTTGCTGTCTCAGTAGACAGAGATGACATATCAGGTGGTCATTCAGGATGATCTTATCTTTGTTGAGACTTCTCAGTTCTTAATGTAATCATCACTTCACCAGGTAATTTACATGTTCAAGAGAGGATTCTCTCAGGGCTGGAGGCATTGACCTGCTAGAGGGTAAGGACTTTCTGCAGAGTGATCTAGGCATACAAGATTGATGGGCCAAAACCAATTACATGAATTTCAGTAAGGTTCTGCACTTAGGCCACAACAATCCCTTGCAGTGCCACAAGTCTGGGGAAGAGAGTCATCTAAGAGTGTGGATTGGTAGCTGTCTGACCATGAGCCAGCAATGTGCTCAGGTGGCCAACAATGTCATGGCCTGTACCAGGAATAGTGTGACTAGTAGGACCAGTTAAAAAGTAATTTTATCCCAGAACTTGGCACTGGTGAGACAGCATCTTGAATACTGGGTTGAGTTTTGGGCCCCTCACTACAAGAAGGGCATTGAGGTACTAGAGTGTATCCAAAGAAGTTCAATAAAGCTGTTAAAGGGCCTAGAGCACATATCTTCTGCAGAGCAGCTGAAAGAACTGGAGTTATTTAGACTACAGAAAAGAGGGATGAGAGGAGACCTTATTGATGTCTACAAATACCTGAAAGGAGGCTGTAAAGAAGTGAGGATCAGTCTGTTCAACCAAGTAACGAGTGAAAGGACAAGAGGAAATAGCTTCAAATTGTGCCAAGGGAGGTTTGGGTTGAACGTTAGGAAGAATTTCTTTACTGAAGGAGTTATCACGCATTGAAAGGGTTTCCCAGGATGGTGGTGGAGTCCCCACGCCTGGAGGTATTTAAGAGTCATGTAAATGTAGTGCTTAGGGACATAGTTTAGTCAAGGACTTGTCAGTGTTAGGCTAAAAGTTGGACGAAATAATCCTAAAGGTCTTTTCCAATCTGAGCAGTTCCATGATTCAGGGATATACTCATAGCTAGTGATAGTACATTAAATCATTTGAAATGAGCTAATGGGCTGCTTCTCCAGTAGCTGAATGAAGAAATTACAACCCAACTATGAGGAAACTGAAGTTCAATAGAAAAGGCACTTAAGCTAGGTCTCAGTGAGGAATCCAACTGCGTATTTCATACTATATATATTTCATACTATATACTATATATATATTTCATACTATATTTGAAATCCCTTTCAAGGCAGAAAAATATGGCTTTATTTTTAGCCATATTTTGAGTTTTGGAGACAAAAGAAGACTTAGTGAACAAGAAGCCTGATCAGAACTAAAAAATCTACAGCAAATGACCATGCTTTGCATAAGCCAAGTTTGCTTTTTAAAAGGAAAGAGCTAGGAATATGAAAGTTGAAGACTGTAACTTCACTGGAGTCACTAGATTATTTTTACTAGGCAGTGAAACAACTCCTGAAACACTCAAGAACAAACAAAAAAGCACCACACAAGCAAACAAACAAAAGTCAGGACTTCCTTTGCATCAAACACTAGATTTTCAAAAAATCAAACAAATAACATTCTTCGAAAGAAGTCATCCTCATTATTTAAAAATGTGTGTTTGTGTTCAATTCTAAATAATACAGAATCACTATTACTGCTTTAGTGTTTGACCCTTAAATAAGATTTGCTTAGAAAAAAAATGAGGGGTTAATAGTACCAAAAATTATAAATGAAGCAAAGAACAAACATCTTCTAAATCCATTTCATCCCTGGTGTCACCTAAAATAGGTAAAAGTTTGAGTGATTCTTTTACCAAATATCTTTTCTGCATTTTCTCCTTTTGCTTCACCTATTTATTGAAATGCATGGAGATTTTCCAGTAGCAAAATTTGTAATACACAAAAGTGGAACAGGGAACCAAAACTGATAAACACAAAATTTGTATCATATGTGCTGGGGAAAAAAATCACAACTAACTTGTCAGAATCACATCCCATTGGAGACTAGGAAACCTGCAGACAGTGCATAAAAATATAACACAAAGCTATCATAATACCATATTACCTGAGACTAAGCGTATAGGAAAAGAAATCTTAGCTACACATATTTTCTCTATTAAAATGACACTTAAAAGCTGTGCAGAAAAGGCCTTAGGAACACTAAAACAAAATCAGAGGCACAAAGATACTAGGCATAGAATAGAATAGAATAGAATAGAATAGAATAGAATAGAATAGAATAGAATAGAATAGAATAGAATAGAATAGAATAGAATAGAATAGGTTGGAAGAGACCTTCAAGATCATTGTGTCCAACCTATTGTCCAACCTATTATCCAACCCACCTAATCAACTAAACCATGCAACCAAGCACCCTATCAAGTCTCCTCCTAAACACTTCCAACGAAGGTGACTCTACCACCTCCCCAGGCAGCACATTCCAATGGGCAGTCAGACAAATACCTTGGGATGGTGGGTTTGGATTCAAGGCTTGTGAAAAACACCCTTATGAACAGTGCATATGGGATGGATGTGCTCCAAAGTCTCATGACTTCATCAGAAGAGCTGTTCTAATGAGGAAACACAGCTGGTGGTGTAGTCAACATGCAAGATGGGTCATCCAGATAAAATACATTACAATACACCAGGTTGAAAGAGACCTTCAAGATCATTGCATCCAACCCATCAACCAATCCAACCCACCTAAACAACTAAACCATGCAGCCAAGCACCCCATCAAGTCTCCTCCTGAACACCTCCAATGAAGGTGACTCCACCACCTCCTCAGGTAGCCCATTCCAATGGGCAATCACTCTCTGTATAGAACTTCTTCCTAACATCCAGTCTAAACCTGCTCTGGCGCAGCCTGAGACTGTGTCCTCTTGTTCTGGTGCTGGCTGCCTGGGAGAAGAGGCCAACCTCTGCCTGGCTACAACCTCCCTTCAGGTAGTTGTAGAGAGCAAGAAGGTCACCTCTCAGTCTCCTCCAGGCTAAGCAACCCCAGCTCCCTCAGCCTTTCCTCATAGGGCTTGTGTTCCAAGCCTCTCACCAACGTCGTTGCCCTTCTCTGGACACGCTCCAGCAAGTCAACATCCTTCCGAAACTGAGGGGCCCAGAACTGGACACAGGACTCAAGGTGTGGCCTAACCAGTGCAGTGTACAGGGGCAGAATCACCTCCCTGCTCCTGCCGGCCACACTGTTCCTGATACAGGCCAGCATGCCATTGGCCTTCTTGGCTGCCTGGGCACACTGCAGGCTCATGTTCAGCCTACCATCAACCAGTACCCCAGGTCCCACTCTGCCTGGCCACTCTCCAGCCACTCTGACCCCAGCTTGTAGCACTGCCTGGGGTTGTTGTGGCCAATGTGCAGAACCCGGCACTTGGATGTGTTCAATCTCATGCCGTTGGATTCTGCCCATCTGTCCAACCTGTTGAGGTCCCTCTGCAAAGCCTCTCTACCCTCCAGCAGATCAACTCCTGCCCCCAGCTTGGTGTCATCTGTAAATTTACTAATGATGGACTCAATGCCCTCATCCAGATCATCAGTAAAGATGTTAAAGAGCATGGGGCCCAGCACTGATCCTTGGGGCACACCACTAGTGACTGGCCGCCAGCTGGATGTGGCACCATTCACTACCACTCTCTGGACTCGGCCCTCCAGCCAGTTCCTAACCCAACACAGTGTGATCCTGTCCAAGCCATGGGCTGATAGCTTGGCCAGGAGTTTGCTGTGGGGACAGTGTCAAAGGCCTTGCTGAGGTCCAGGTAGACCACATCCACAGGCCTCCCCACATCCACCAGGTGGGTCACCTGATCAGAGAAGGAGATCAGGTTAGTCAGGCAGGACCTGCCCCTCCTAAATCCATGCTGGCTAGGCCTGATCCCTTGGCCATCCTGGAAGTGCTGTGTGATTGCACTCAAGATGACCTGTTCCATAATCTTGCCTGGCACTGAGGTCGGGCTGACAGGCCTAAAATTCGCTGGTTCATCCAACTGGCCCTTCTTGTGGATGAGCACCAGGTTGGCCAGCTTCCAGTCTTCTGGGACCTCTCCAGTGAGCCAGGACTGTTGAAAAATGATGGAGAGTGGCTTGGACAGCTCATCTGCCAGCTCCCTCAGCACCCTAGGATGGATCCCATCCGGTCCCATGGACCTGTGGGGATCCAAGCGGCTCAGAAGATCTCTAACTCCCTCCTGGAGCAGCGGGAAACTATGCAGCTCCCTGGCTCCTTCTGCCAGCTCTGCAAGCCAGCTGTCTGGAAGACGTTCTGCCATGCTAGTAAAACTTGAGGCAAAATACAATACACCAGGTTGAAAGAGACCTTCAAGATCATTGCGTCCAAACCATCAACCAATCCAACCCACCTAAACAACTAAACCATGCAACCAAGCACCCCATCAAGTCTCCTCCTGAACACCTCCAATGAAGGTGATTCCACCACCTCCACTAGCAGCCCATTCCAATGGGCAATCAATGTGATTTGCAGTATCAACTATGGCATTAACAAACAAGGTACAAATTTATATGCTGACAGATACAACTATCAGGGAGAAAAAAATGAGTGAATACTTGTCTAATCAGAATTAGTATCACGATATGAGATTCCACTTCTCCTACATACTTAACAGCTGCCTAAAATTTAAAGATAAGACACTGTGCTGGTTTAACACAGTGTGCTCTAAAACCAGCCTCAAGATCCAGAGTGTGAAAGGAAAAAAAAAAAAACACAACACAAAAATTGCCCTGGTTAGACCAAATCTCTGAATCAATACTACAAACACACCCCACACCCCACTCCCGTCCTAGGTGGGACAAGGAGGAAGAGGATTGGAGAGGTAGATAGCAAAATGCTCTTGGCAGTTGAGATAAGGGGGACGGAAATAACCAAAAAAACTAGGTTTAATAAAATAACATAGAGTAATACACAGGGAAAATACTGGTGTATGTAGCAGGCATGGGAACAGAAAAAACATAAACCATATGCCACAATGAACAAATTAAAAGGGAATCACCCCAGCCCAGAAGTAGAGGAAAAGGCAACAAAATTGCAGAACAGAAAACTTTACAAGTTATATGATGAACTCCAAGTCCCATAAATCTCTTTTGCCCCCAGCCAGCCCTTTTCTTTTACTGTGAACATTATAGGCACATGGTATCAAACAACTCATTAACACTCTGCCCACCCCAGCTTGCAGGGCAGCATCAGTCCCAGCCAGTGCAGGAGTGAGTAATGCATCCCTCTCATCCCTTCTTGAGAGACCCGACAGCTAAACAAATAAACAAATACATTAGCCACCCCTTATTCTATACCATCTATGTCATGCTCAGAAGCAATTAACATCACACAACATACATAATTCTCTGTCTGTTCTCACCCAAAATGAGATCACCTTGCAGTAAATAACAGAATTCTCCATCCTCCCACACAACAGTCCAAATGCACTGGTGTCCCTGGGCAAAAGCAATCTCATGGACAGGTTTTTCTTTTCCTGAAGCAGGACTAACCCAGACCTTTTTCCCTAAAATATTCCTTATGCACACCACAGGAACTCTATCTCCTTCTACAGCATGTAGGAGTTTGGATTGAGCAGGGTCAGCTCTATTAGTAGATCATCTGGTGTTAACCAGCCAAGTGGCTTGCACATGCATACCAGTTTTTAAAGGTCCCTGCTCCCATTGTTCTCAGGGTGGATTTTAGCAGGCCATTGTAACGTTCAACCACCCCAGCAGCTGGTGTGTGATAAGGGGACATGATACACACACTCAGTGCCATACTCTTTGTCTCAGGTGTGTCAAAGGATATAATATTTCCTTTACTTATAAACTATATGGCAATATTAATCAAAATATTAATAACATTTTATTAATATGAAAATTGTCAAATTTATAAAAAGGTTCAATGTACGGTTAGAATATATTTTCAATGGGAATGTACAGTGTTTGGGCAACTACAACAATTTAACTATTTTATGCAAACCAGAAGAAATATAATAGAAAGAGAACACCCCAGGAGCAAAATGGTGCTCAACCACAGAGGTGGGAGAGACTCAACAAGAATGGTTATGCCAAAGAGGCAGTGAATTAATTACTCACAACTGTTTGTACCCATGTAGGGAGTGCTGCTGCTGTGTATTAGAGGCTTTGGGGCACTCATGCACCAAGCATGACTGGCTGACAGCAGAGATGCCACACAGTCATCAATGGCTGGTCTGGCTTCAGCAGGCAGTGGGCTGTTAACAATGCTATCGTGATGGGTGCTTGCTTTGTCCTGGGTAAAACTGAGGTACAGCAAAATCCTCGTTGCAAGGGAAATCAGGCTTAGGTCTGACTCCTAAGCTCATGGCTTCTCTCATGGCTTACAGAGTGTGGGCTCATGACTATATCCCAGGTGCTGGACCAGGAACTCGAGGCAATTCAACTTTAGGCAACTTCATGACACACAAGATCAAAGCAAGTTCAAGCAGACAATGTTTGATCAAGGCTTGAGCAAGGCCTGAGCAACAAAAGGAAGGCACAAGCAGCTAGAAATCAGCCTGTATATAAATCTTGTCTGAGATAAACTGGGCCAATAGGGCACTGAAAGCAGCACATAGTTACCCAATGGGAAGGGGTTTAGCCAGGCTGTGCCTGAACACATGCCCTTACCATAGATACAGGGTTGTTTACCAGACATGCATGGTCCTGTCCCCTGTGGTCCTTTTCCCGCATTACCCCGGCTTTCTGCCGGAGGCAAGAGAGGAGGACACCTTAGTGTCTGTCTGGGTTTGTGCTACCATGACACTGATGTTCTTCAGTGACTCAGCTCTTGGGTACATGTGCATCCACATGTCATGCTTTAACCATGTAACAGAGGGACCCATATGTCTTCCTGACCCATCCCATAGGGAGTGTGCTGCCTGCCTGAGGCCCAGATAAGGGACATCACAAGGAGACTCCCAAAGCTAATCCTGCCCTCAGACTATTACCCAATCCAAGCTGGAAGCAATGACATTGGTAAGAAGGGCACTAGGACAATTAAAAAGGAATTCAAGACCCTCAGACAACTGATTGATGGGGTGGGAGCATAAGGGGTGCTCTGCTCAGTTCCCTCAGTGGCAAGGGTGTACACTGAGAGGAACAGGAGAAGCCATGCCATCAACAAATGGCTCAAGGGATGGTACCAGCAACGGAATTTTGGTTTCTTTGATCAAGGGGCAACTTTTACTGCACCTGACCTGCTGGACCTTGATGGAGTGAAATTATCTAGAAAGGGCAAGAGGGTACTAGCGTTGGAGTTGGCAGGGCTCATTGGGAGGGCTTTAAACTAGGACTGAAGGGTATGGGTGAGAAAAACCAGTCTCTCCAGAGAGGAGAGAGTGGAGCATAAATTTGGACTAATTGAGAAATCAACAGCCCAGCTGAAGTGTATGTACACCAATGCATGCAGTATGGGTAACAAAGAAGAAGAACTAGAAGTCTTGGTCCACCAGGTGGACTATGATATAGTTGCTGTTACAGAACCATGGTGGAATGATTCACACAATTGGAGTACTGCATTGGGGGTTACAAGCTCTTTAGGAGAGACAGGTGAGGGAGAAGAGGAGGAGGGGTGGCTCTGTACATTAGGGACTTGCTAGATGCCGCCGAACTTGAGATTTCAGACGAAAGGATTGAGTGCCTGTGGGTTTAAATCAGAGGGTGGCCTAGCAAATCTGACATCCCGATTGGAGTCTGCTGTAGACTACCCAACCAGGATGAGGAGACATGAAATATTCTACAGGCAACTGGAGGCTGTCTCCGGATCATCAGATCTTGCCCTTCTGGGTGACTTTAACCTGCCAGATATCTGCTGGGAAGTTTCCTAGAGCATATGGAGGACAGCTTCCTGATGCAGATGTTAAGTGAGTGTACCAGGGATCAGGTTCTGCTTGACCTAGAATCATAGAATCAATAAGGTTGGAAAAGACCTCAAAGAATGGAATGAAGAGCAGCAGACTAAAACTCATGATAGCATCAGAAGAGACTCTCCCACAAAAATTACTGTCCTTTTTTTCTTAACACAAGTAGTTCTAATGCATGATAGTAGGCTGAACATGAGACAGTAGTGTGCCCACGTGGCCAAGAAGGACAGTGGCATCGTGGCCTGTATCAGAAATAGTGAGGCCAGCAGGAGCAGGGAGGTCATTGTGCCCCTGGACTCAGCACTGGTTAGGCCACACCTTGAGTCCTGTGTCCAGTTCTGGGCCCCTCAGTTTAGGAAAGATGTTGACTTGCTGGAATATGTCCAGAGAAGGGCAACAAAGCTGGTGAGGGGTTTGGAACACAAGCCCTATGAGGAAAGGCTGAGGGAGCTGGGGTTGCTTAGCCTGGAGAAGAGGAGGATAAGAGGAAACCTTATTGCTGTCTACAGTTACCTGAAGGGAGGTTGTAGCCAGGTGGGGGTTGGTCTCTTCTCCCAGGCAACCAGCACTAGAACAAGAGAACACAGTCTCTAGGTGTGTCAAGGGAGGTTTAGGCTGGATGTTAGGAGAAGTTCTTCACAGAAAGAGTGATTGGCCATTGGAATGAGCTGCCCAGGGAGGTAGTGGAGTCACCATCACTGGAGGTGTTTAGGAGGAGACTGGATGGAGCACTTGGTGCCATAGTTTAGTTGATTAAATAGTGTTAGGTGATAGGTTGGGCTTGATGATCTCAAAGGTCTTTTCCAACCTGGTTAATTCTATTCTATTCTATTCTATTCTATTCTATTCTATTCTATTCTATTCTATTCTATTCTATTCTATTCTATTCTAATTTGTTCAAAGGCCTGTTGTTTCTCAGGGCCCCTTTCTGTGAGTCACTTGGTAGAGACAGCTCACAATAAGACTGTAGCCTGGGAGTAGATCAGTTCCTACACCTACCACTGTAGGTAAGACCACACTGCAAGAGGGAATCATGGTGAAAAAGGCCAAGAAGGAGCACTCCTGGGAGCTTTCTGTAGCTAGGAAAGCAGCACACTCATGATAAGGGTTGGAAGCTTTTGGGTGGGCTGCTCAAGTGGGGTGGGCAGAGCCAGCACCCCTAGCAGCACAACTAAATGTGTTGTAAAACCCACACCTGATAAGAAACCTCGGGCAGCACAGAGGTGAGCTCAGTTGATTGTAACTGGATGACCCAGCATGGTGACCACAGGGGTAAAAGTTACTGCCAGAAGGAAAGGGGGAACACAAGTGGAGCTCTCTGAAACACATGTAACCGCCTAAGTGTCCAGATGCAGGGAGCATCTGAGCCTGAGGCACAGCAGAGGATACCTCTATGCAGTGTGAGCAGGTCAATGATCTGCTTAACCAGGTGGCAGACCTGGAGGAGAAATTGGAAAGGATGAGGAGTATCGGGAAGTCTGAGAAAGAAATATTCTGGTGGAGCCACACCCTTAGGCAAAGGCAGCAGATTGGAAGTTCATCAAGAAGATTCTCTCCTCTCCTGCCACCAGGCAAGAGGAAGAGATCTAAAAGACACAGGGGAGTGGAAACAGATTCCCTATTTGGGAAGCAGGTGAACCCCCTCCCAGATTCCCTCACCTTCCCAATTGTCCTTACCCAACAGCTATGGGGCTCTAGAACAGGAGAGCCAAGCTACAGAGGAAATAGATGAAGGTCCATCCAGGGGACCGTCTGGGGTGACTTCAACAGCCCCATGCATTAAAACTACTAATGTTAAGAAAAAAAGGACAGTAATTGTTGTGGGAGTTTCTCTTCTGATGCTATTGTGAGTTTTAGTCTGCTTCTCTTCATTCCATGGTGTTATTTGTGGTGTACTACTTGGCTGCCTTCAACTCCAGTTGGTAGTGGAGCTCTGGCATGTCTGGCACAGCAACACTCGTCACTACTGTAACCTCTTCCAGGCCATAGTAGTTCACAGTCCGTCTCCATTCACCATTATATTTCCACACTAGTCATGGGACTGATAGAGGGTGAACAAGTTTTACTGATCACCTCTCAGCTCTCCAGTTGTCAGATTAGTTTGCGAATAGGGGTGCCACAAGGCACCAGGGCACCATTGTAGCAGCAGCTGGCATTTAGTAATCTTTAACGTTTAGCAGCCCCACCACAAGAAGGTTCTCTAAGAGACCAAGCAACATGGACAACTATTATTTTTTCTTCTGTCCCTAAGGCAGCTATACCAAATGCCAGTGAACCCTTCAAGAGCAACAGAAGCAGTATCAATTCAGCTGCCTTTTTTGGAGGTTTTCCACTGGAAACTGGGGCACCGTTCTTCCAGGAAGACTTTCCTTGTAATTCACCAAGCCGTGCACCTAAGACTGAACTGGGTTTTCCATCCCAATTTCTCATGTCCTCCCCATGGCCATGTGTTGCAGTTTGGGATGGATGCCCTCTGCTACATGAGGTGCTTCCTGTGTACAGACGTCCAGCCCAGTGGGTGGACACAGGAAACTAAGTATTTCTACCATAATTCTCTGCACCAGTATAAGATCCAGTGCGAGGTCTAGCACCTCCTCTTTCTTCCTCACCGTCACCCGGTAACTGGGGGAGATATTGTCTCCCGACCATGGGCCTGGCTAGGCCCAAGGCCACAGGGGGATGGGCAGTCTCAGATCTGGCCATCTGAGACTAGCCTAGCAATGAGGGGGAGAAGGATCCCTGGGGGTCTTGGATGTACCCCCAGGTGGGGATGGGATCTTCCTGGGTCTGTTTTGGGATTTCTTTTCTCACTGTGCTTCTGGCTCTCTGTAAACATTCACTGCTTTTCATTTAAACTTTCCATCACTTTTGCAATCCATTTGTCTGAGTTGTTATTTTTGCCTGTGGTGGGGAGGGGGGCTGCCTCAACCCATCACACCATGTAAGTAAAGGCAGGTAGTAAACTGTGGTGTGTACCTCCCAGATTCTCCCTCTTGGACAGGGACGCACCTGCTCTTTATAGCTGAAATACTGGACTGTACAGGTAAGGAATAGGACATTGTAGGGATCCTGTCTACCAATCCTGGATGCAAATCACCTTGTGATTACATCATGAATCAAGATGTGCCCCAACAAAGGATAACCGGACTGCAGCTGGCCTACAATAATGGCCCAAGGACCTAGCCATCACACCTTTAGGACAAGATCATTTCCAGCTATCAGATACCCCAGGGAGGGAGTGTGGTGAGACAATGGACTCACCACCCGTTTCCTGATGTGTAATGAGTGTGTGGGTAGGTAGATGGAGAAGGAAGAGGCAGAGACCTCCTCCCCCTTGTAGTGGATGATGCTTATGGCCAGGATTGTGCCCCAAATACTTCTAGGACATGCTTAGAAAGTGTGTTAACCCTCCTTTGTTCCCCCTCCTTTCTGAAGGTGGCAGGAGGGATCCTGGCACCACTGAGTCCAGGTAAACTGCCTGCCTGGGCATGGTCTCACCCCTGTGGTACACCAGGGCCGGGCTATATGTGTGTTTCCTGTTTATAGCATAAGCTTACACCATATTTGGTAGATGCCAGTTCATTGGTTAACCTTTGTATTAGCAACAGTTGCTCATTGGACCAGTATTCACTGGGGCAAATGGTAAATAGGGGTTGTTTGGTGATGAGCCCCCCCCACACATTTGTGTTTGAGCCTGTATCTGTGTGCGCACCAGGGCTGTCGTGGTTCACCTTGTCCGGGACTAAAGCCAGTGCTCCAAGAGGCTTCGTGGTACTTTGCCACCTCACCCAGCTCCGTGCAGTGCTGTGGACAGTACCCCGTGGGATCAACCACTGCATGATCCATTGCTGCAGGAGAAAACCTGGTAGCCTGGGTGAACCAGCATTGCTGAACTGCCACAGTGCCCCCCCGCCCCGAGCGGGGAACCGCTTCTGCTCGGCAGCAGCCCTCAGAACAGCGCCGGGACTAGC
Source organism: Picus viridis (assembly GCA_033816785.1). Taxonomy (NCBI): domain Eukaryota; kingdom Metazoa; phylum Chordata; class Aves; order Piciformes; family Picidae; genus Picus; species Picus viridis. The sequence goes on from CM066606.1 coordinate 57,081,349, forward strand.
AACCACTTGGGGAGCTTCTGCGGTTTCTCCTCTTCAGGCTATGGGAACTACTGGGTACGCAGCACTGCCTGCACACACTGCAAAGCTCAGAGCAGCCCTGTTTTCACATGCCCGTGGCCCGTGAACCCAGCATCTTCAGCAGTGGAATTTGAACAGACACAGCGCGGCTGGCGGGGCTCCGTTGGGCAGAAGCCCACCTTCTCTGGTACTCTCTCGTGCTCTCGCGCCGCTGCACTTTTTCTGAATTTTTTGTCCAGTGGGTGCTGTGGCCAGGGGCAGCATGGCTGTAACGTGCAGCAAAAACTCCTTAAAAAAATCAGTGTCCACCCAGACTGAGGTAGAACACAAGCAGGGAGATGTACAGGTATCTGGCTGTAGAGAGTGCTGGAGCCTGGCTCCTGAGATACAGGGTAGTGGAAGCATCTCTTGCATTAGGTGTGAGCAGATCAGCTATCTGCTCAACCTGGTGGCCAGACTAAAGGATGAGGTTGCTAGTCTTAGAGATGTAAGGGAATGTAGAAAAGAGACGAGCTAGAGGAGGAAAGAGATGAACCCGAGTAAGCAGGCTCCGCAGGCTCCCCCAGCAGAGGCTGGTTATCCAAAAACCAGAGGGGAATGGACGCAGGTTCCGCTCAAAAGACACAAATTAAAACCTCCTTGCCTCCCCCCACCTTCCTCACTGCCCTTGGAAAACAGGTATGGGGCACTGGAGATCGAGGGTGAGGTGATACTGATGCTGGAAGACACACCATCTGGGGTTTTCCCTGAGGCTAAACAGCCTAAGCAGGGAAGTTGTGATGCAGTTGCCATCACAGAGATGTGGTGGGACGACTCACATGACTGGAGCACTCCAATTCACAGCTACAGGCTCTTCAGGAGAGACAGGCAAGGAAGAAAGGGTGGAGGGGTGGCCCTGTACATCAGGGAGGCACTAGATGCCGTTGAGACGGAGATCAGGGATGACTGGGTTGAGTGCTTGTGGGTGAGAATTAGAGGGAAGATCGGCAGGGCAGACATCCTGGTTGGAGTCTGTTATAGACCACCCAACCAGGAGGAGGATGTTGATGAAGCATTCTATAGGCAGCTTAAGGCTGTCTCAAGATCGCCTGACCTTGTTCTCATGGGCGACTTCAACCTGCCTGATATCTGCTGGGATCTCAACACAGCAGAGAGGAGGCAGTCTAGGAGGTTCTTAGAGTGCATGCAGGACAGCTTCTTATCCCAGGTGCTGCACGATCCTACCAGGGGTAAGGCTATGCTTGACCTCCTCTTCACTAACAGGGAAGGGCTGGTGGGTGATGTGGTGGTCGGAGGGTGTTTAGGCACCAGTGACCACGAGATAATTGAGTTTTTGGTATTCAGCCAAGCCAAGGGGGTAGCAAGAAGACCTCCACTCTGGACTTCAGGAGGGCAGACTTCAGGCTACTCAAGGAACTAACTCAGAAGGTTCCTTGGGAAACAGCCCTTAAAAATAAAGGGGTCCAGGAGAGCTGGACCTACTTCAAGGAAGAACTCTTGAAGGTGCAGGAACAGGCTGTGCCAATGTGCCAGAAGATGAGCTGCTGGGGCAGACGGCCAGCCTGGATGGGTAATGGACTTTTAATAGAACAAAGGGAAAAAAGAGAGTGTGTATTACCTTTGGAAAAAAGGAGAGGCAACCCATGGAGCGTTTAGGGATGTTGCTAGGTTGTGTAGGAAGAAAATTAGGGAGGCAAAAGCACATTTGGAGCTCAGACTAGCCTTTGCTGTGAAGGACAACAAAAAGTCCTTCTATAAATACATTAATAGCAAGAGGAAGGGCAAGGACAACCTCCACTCCTTGGTTGACACGGAGGGGAACATTGTAACAAAGGATGAAGAAAAGGCAGAGGTACTTAACACCTTCTTTGCCTCAATTTTCACTAGCAGGACAGAACGTCTTCCAGACAGCTGGCCTGCAGAGCTGGCAGAAGGAGCCAGGGAGCTGCATAGTTTCCCGCTACTCCAAGAGGGAGTTAGAGATGTTCTCAGCCGCTTGGACCCCCACAAGGCCATGGGACCAGATGAGATCCATCCTAGGGTGCTGAGAGAGCTGGCAGATGAGCTCTCTAAGCCACTCTCCATCATTTTTCAACAGTCCTGGCTCACTGGAGAGGTCCCAGAAGATTGGAAGCTGGCCAGCGTGGTGCCCATCTACAAGAAAGGCCGGTTGGACGAGCCAGGGAATTCTGGGCCTGTCAGCCTGACCTCAGTGCCAGGCAAGATTATGGCACAGGTCATCTTGAGTGCGATCACACAGCACTTCCAGGATGGCCAAGGGATCAGGCCTAGCCAGCATGGATTTAGGAAGGGCAGGTTCTGCCTGACCAACCAGATCTCCTTCTCTGATCAGGTGACCCGCCTGGTGGATGTGGGAAGGCCTGTGGATGTGGTCTACCTGGACCTCTGCAAGGCCTTTGACACTGTCCCCCACAGCAAACTGCTGGCTAAGGTATCAGCCCATGGCTTGGACAGGATCACACTGTGTTGGGTTAGGAACTGGCTGGAAGGCCGAGCCCAGAGAGTGGTGGTGAATGGTGCCACATCCAGCTGGCTGCCAGTCACTAGTGGTGTGCCCCAAGGATCAGTGCTGGGCCCCATGCTCTTTAACATCTTTACTGATGATCTGGATGAGGGCATTGAGTCCATCATCAGTAAATTTGCGGATGCATCAATAAATTTCCGGAGGGGGAAAGGAAGGTCCCATATATCGTCCGGACCCATCTCATAGGGGAAGTTATTAGCCTAGCAGGAGCCCAAGTTAGAGATGTTACCAGAAGGCTGCCCAGTCTGGTACAGCCCTCTCACTACTATCCCTTATTGGTTGTGCAGTTAGGGAATGATGATATTCCTACCAGAACTCCCAGGGCTATCAAAAAATTACCTCAGGGCCAAGGGAGATGTGGTTGAGGAGTCAGGTGCACAAATAACTTTTACATCGATACCGTTAGTTGCAGGAGGGAAAACAGTAAGGAACAGGTCAGCAGCTGTAGTCAACAAGTGGCTTAGAGGCTGGTACAGTCAAAAGAATTTTGGCTTTTTTGATCTTGGAGAAATTTCTACTGCACAAGGTCAGCTGGCAACAGATGGAGTACATCTGTCCCAGAGGAGGGGAAAGGTCACAGTATACGAGAATGGCCTGTCCCCCAAAGGTGAAAAGATTCTGGGAAAGGAATTGGCAGGTCTCATTGACAGGGCTTTAAAATAGCTTTGAAAAGGGAAGGGGCTGAAATCAGTCCCCTTAGGCAGGAGTCTGGGGGTGATAAGCTAGAACCAGAGGTGAAACCAGCAGCCCAGCTGCAGTGCATGTACACTAATGCACGAAGCATGGGTAACAAACAAGAGGAGCTGGAAGCCTTGTTGCAGCAGGGAAGTTGTGATGCAGTTGCCATCACAGAGATGTGGTGGGACGACTCACATGACTGGAGCACTGCAATTCACAGCTACAGGCTCTTCAGGAGAGACAGGCAAGGAAGAAGGGGTGGAGGGGTGGCCCTACATCAGGGAGGCACTAGATGCCGTTGAGACAGTACTCTGTGCTGGGTTAGAAACTGGCTGGAAGGCCGAGCCCAGAGAGTGGTGGTGAATGGTGCCACATCCAGCTGGCTGCCAGTCACTAGTGGTGTGCCCCAAGGATCAGTGCTGGGCCCCATGCTCTTTAACATCTTTACTGATGATCTGGATGAGGGCATTGAGTCCATCATCAGTAAATTTGCGGATGACACCAAGCTGGGGGCAGGAGTTGATCTGCTGGAGGGCAGAGAGGCTTTGCAGAGGGACCTCGACAGGCTGGAGAGATGGGCAGAATCCAATGGCATGAGATTGAACACATCCAAGTGCCGGGTTCTGCACATCGGCCACAGCAACCCCATGCAGTGGGGTCAGAGTGGCTGGAGAGTGGCCAGGCAGAGAGGGACCTGGGGTACTGGTTGATGGGAGGCTGCACATGAGCCTGCAGTGTGCCCAGGCAGCCAAGAGGGCCAATGGCATCCTGGCCTGCAGCAGTTATAGTGTGGCCGGCAGGAGCAGGGAGGTCATTCTGCCCCTGTACACTGCACTGGTTAGGCTGCACCTCGAGTCCTGTGTCCATTTCTTGGCCCTTCAGTTTAGGGAGGATGTTGTCTTGCTGGAACGTGTCCAGAGAGGGCAACAAAGTTGGTGAGGGTTTGGAACACAAACCCTATGAGGAAAGGCTGAGGGAGCTGGGGTTGCTTAGCCTGGAGAAGAGGAGACTGAGGGGTGACCTTATTGCTCTCTGCAACTACCTGAAGGGAGGTTGTAGCCAAGCAGAGGTTGGTCTCTTCTCCCAGGCAGCCAGTACCAGAGCAAGAGGACACCGTCTCAGGCTGCGCCAGGTGAGGTTTAGGCTCGATGTTTGGAAGAAGTTCTATACAGAGGAATGATTGCCCATTGGAATCGGCTTCCTGTGGAGGTGGTGGAGTCACCTTCATTGGAGGTGTTCAGGATGAGACTTGATGGGGTGCTTGGTGCCATGGTTTAGTTGTTTAGGTGGATTGGATTGGTTGATGGGTTGGACGTGATGATCTTGAAGGTCTCTTTCAACCTGGTGTATTGTATTGCATTGTATTGCAGTTTTTCATTCAGTGCAGAGTGTGCTTATCCAAGCCATGCGCCCTGAGTTTCTGAAGGAGAATGCTGTGGGCCAGCTCGTGGCTTGGGCAGCAACACTCTGCACTGGGTTAGGAAGTGGCTGGAGGGCTGAGCCCAGAGAGTGGTGGTGAATGGTGCCACCTCCAGCTGGAGGCCAGTCACCAGTGGCGTCCCCCAGGGATCAGTGCTGGGCCCCATCCTCTTCAATGTCTTCATTGACGATCTAGATGAGGGCATTGAGACAGTCATCAGCAAATTTGCACATGACACCAAGTTAGGAGTAGATGTTGGTCAGTTAGAGGGTGGAAGGGCCCTGCAGAGGGACCTTGACCAACTGGACAGATGGGCAGAGTCCAATGGGAGGGCATTCAACAAGTCCAAGTGCCGGGTGCTGCACTTTGGCCACAACAACCCCATGCAGAGCTACAGGCTGGGGTCAGAGTGGCTGGAGATCTGCCAAACAGAGAGGGACCTGGGGGTGCTGATCGACAGCTGCCTGAACATGAGCCAGCAGTGTGCCCAGGTGGCCAAGAAGGCCAATGGCATCCTGGCCTGCATTAGGAATGGTGTGGCCAGCAGGAGCAGGGAGGTCATTGTGCCCCTGTACTCTGCTTTGGTTAGGCCGCACCTTGAGTCCTGTGTCCAGTTCTGGGCCCCTCAGTTTCAGAAGGACATTGAGACACTTGAATGTGTCCAGAGAAGGGCAACAAGGCTGGGGAGAGGCCTTGAGCACAAGCCCTATGAGGAGAGGTTGAGGGAGCTGGGGTTGTTTAGCCTGGAGAAGAGGAGGCTCAGGGGTGACCTCATTGCTCTCTACAACTACCTGAAGGGTGGTTGTAGCCAGGAAGGGGTTGGCCTCTTCTCCCTAGCAACCAGCACCAGAACAAGGGGACACAGTCTCAAGCTGCACCAGGGGAAGTTTAGGCTCGAGGTGAGGAGAGAGTTCTTCACCGAGAGAGTGATTCGCCATTGGAATGGGCTGCCCGGGGAGGTGGTGGAGTCACCGTCCCTGGAGGTGTTCAGGAGGGGGACTGGATGTGGCACTTGGTGCCACGGTCTAGTCATGGGGTCTGTGGTGACAGGTTGGACTCGATGATCTTCAAGGTCTCTTCCAACCTTAGTGATACCGTGATACTGTGATATGATTTCCCAGACCAATTTCCCAGGGAACAATACCTGGACAGTTACCTAAGGATGATTTACCAGATCGATGTCCTGGGGAACAATACCTGGACACTTGCCTAAGGACTAAAAATCTCTATAAAAAGACCCGAGTGACACTGTCAAGGCAGAAGAAAGTAGACGGCACCACACGCTGGGAATATCACGGAGCAAAACAACGGACCTTGGACTCTGAAAACCCTCTCTCCACCTCTGACCGTTGGTAATATAATCCCTTTCCTACTTTCTCCTTCTCCCTATTCCTTCTCTTTCTCCCTCTCTATTTTTCCTCTCTCTCCCTCTGTTTCTGATCCATCCACCTTATTTGTGTAATAAATAGTCTAGCTGTTGATATTTTGGCCTCGTTTGTGCCTCGCATTTCACAACAGGGGAATATTCATAAAAATCTGAGTCTCTTTCCCTCTCTGGACCGAGACAGGCATATTCTTTTGGAGCTGATGGACCTCCCAGGACAGTTTCTCCACAGCTGAAACACAGGCTCATACATGAGAAGAGAGGCTTCTTTCAAATTGCTGGAGCATGCTAATTATTTCATCTACTGTTAGTCCTTGACCAAGCATCTTATTTTCTGTGAGCTGGCATACAATGATGGTGCACTTCACAGAAACTTTCACTACGTGGTTGCTGTACATACAACTTAATCTGGGTCCGAAGGCCATTAGATACCTTTCTCCATGGTGATACTCCTTCCCAGATGACCTATCATATCATATCTACCATATCTTCCTTGAAGAGGTACCTGTCCTTCACACCTAATGGAAGTCATGGAATCACATAATGTTAGGGGATGTAAAGGACCTCTAGACATTATATAGTACAACCCCCCACCAAAGTAGGATGACCTAGGCTGCACAGGAACACATCCACATGGGTTTTGAAAGTCTCCAGAGATTCTCTGAAGGAGAATGCTGTGGGAGACAGCTTCAAAGGATTTGCTAAAGTCCAGGTATACAATGCCCATGGTGCTTCCCTCATGCACTAGGCAGATCACCCTGTTGTCAAAGGAAATCAGAAAGGGTCTACCTTTCATAAATCCCTGCTGACTGGGCCTGATCACCTGCTTCTCTTGTAAGTGCCATGTGATGGCATTCAGGATGACCTGCTCCATAAACTTTCCTGGTACTGAGTTCACACTGACAGACCTGTATTTACCTGGATTGTTCTTTTGGCCCTTCTTGTAGATGAGTGTCACATTTGCTAGCCTCCAGACAGCTGGGACTTCCCTGGTTAGCCAAACTGTTGGCAAATAATGTTGAGTGGTTTGATGAGCAAGTCTACCAGCTCCTTAAGTACCCTTGGATCCCATATGGTCCTATTGACTTGTGCACACCTAAGTGTTACAATAGGTCATTGATCATTTCCTCTTGGATTGTGGGACTTCTTCCTGCTCCCCATCCCTGTCTTCCAGTTCCAGGGGCTAAACCCTCAAGGTACAGCTGGTGTCATTGACCAACACTGAAACAAAGTAGTTGTTCAGCAGCTCAGCCTTTTCCTTGTCTTTGATTACCAAGTTCCCTGTTTCAATCAGTAGTGGGTAGAGATTCTCTTTAACTCACCTTTTACTGTTAATATACTTATAAAAGCTCTTTTAAATTATCTTTAATGACAGTGGCTAGATTGAGTTCGAGCTGAACTTTGGCTTTTCTGTTTTCTCCCTATATATCCTTTCAAGAGCCTTGTACTGTTCCTGAGTTGCCTGCCCCTTCTTCCACAGCCAGCAGACTTCTCTTTTCTTCCTGACTTCTACTCAAAGCTCTCTACTTAGCCAGGCTCATCTTCTGATGAACAGGGACAGCTCATTCTTGTGCCTTAAATATTTCCCTCCTGAGGAATGCCCAGCCTGCCTGGACTCCCCCATCCTTCAGGATTACCTCCCAGGGGATGCTGTCTCGATCCGGAGAGGGAAAGAGATTCAGGTTTTTAATGAATACTCCTGTGTTGTGAAATTAGAGGCACAAATGAGGCCTGAGACCGCCCATCCCCCTGGCCTTGGGCCTAGACAGGCCCAAGGCCGGGAGATGTCTCCCCAGTTACCGGGTGCCAGCGAGGGAAGAAAGAGGCAATGGCGGACCCCATGCTAGATTTTATAGTGATGCAGGGGATTGTGGTAGGAGATACCTGGTTTCCTGTGTCCACCCACTGGGCTGGACTTCTGGACACAGGAAGTACACCATGCAGCAGAGGGCACCCAGCCCAAACCACCACATGCTACCCCTTATCTCATATCACAACCCCTGCACCCAAATATATCATCAAATTAGAAATCTCCTGATGACACGTCCGGCAAGGTCCATACCTTCTTCTGGGCGTCCACCCAAACAGTCTCTCATTCAGGCTCAAGTATCAGTCCAGTCCAATTCTTCTTTCGTCCAATGGAACCTCCCAGCGATGAAGAGTTCACTCTTCTGCAGTGCAGGTTCTCCATGGATCCGGTGGACATCCTGGCCACCTGGAAAAGCCTCACAACCTCTCAGCCAAGCTTTTGTTCTCACCCACACTAACTCAGCGGCATATTCTCCACCCCTGGGGGAAGCCAGTCGGAACAATCTGGCTCCACAACTGTTTTTTCCTATCCAACCAGGGTGCCACAACTGACCACCTCCGACCGCGGTCCAGGCTACACAGATGCCTGTCAGGGTACTTCACCCCCCCACTGGGTGTTCACATACCGCAGCACGACAGCATCTGGCTGCACACACCCCCCCTCGGAAGAGGGAGGGAGGGAGGGGCTGCACCACAGCCCACTGAGAGGAAGGGAGGCAGAGCCAGGTGCTCGGCGCCATTTTTCGGAGCTCGTCCGAAAAGATCAGAGGAGATTAGAGCCAACCCCACCGCAGCCTGAGTGCAGGGCCGGTGTCCACTGCCGCTACCACTCAGCATACAGCAGGGCTCCGGCTGCCTCTACCGCTGCGGTACAGAATCAAAATCACCTCCACCCCTTGGGCATTCAAACAGCTTCCCCAGCGAAAGCCACAAGCGCGTTCTCAGAGCCTTTGAAAACAGCTTTCCAGCTGGGGTCCCCATTTGCCCCTCTTGGGTTTCGGGAGCTGGCTCACCTGCCCGCTGCGGCTGGCTCTATCCTCGCAGCGAGAACAGACCTCATCTGACCTGCTCACCACTGCCCCTCCCCCGCTTCACCCCCGCCACTTCCACCGCCCGCAGAGAGCAAAGGGTGGAGGAGGGGCAGGTCCTGCATTCTTAAGCGGTAACCCCCGACGCACCAGGTGTCCCCCTGCAATCCACAAGAACTCACACAATCGCCCCAGCAACAAAGCTTGAGCCCCACCTTCCCAACCCAGACCGACGCCCAGAACTAAATTTAAACTGTCCATCCTTTGCAATCCGATCTGCAGTTCGCCACACCAACCAGCCCCACGTTGGGTGCCAAAAATGTAGTGGGTTGAGGCAGCCCCCTCCCCACCACAGGCAAAATATCGACTCTGACAAACGGATTGCAAAAGTGATGGAAAAGTTTAAATAGGAAAGGGTAAATGTGCACAAACAAACCATAAACAGTGACAGAAGAAACCCCAAAACAGACCCAGAAGCATCTCATCCCCACCTGAGGGTGGGCCCAAGTCCCCCAGGGCTCATTCTTCCCCCCACACACTGCTAGGCTAGTCTCAGCTGGCCAGGCCTGAGACTGCCCATCCCCCTGGCCTTGGGCCTAGCCAGGCCCAAGGCCGGAGACGTCTCCCCCAGTTACCGGGTGCTGGTGAGGGAAGAAAGAGAAAGAGGCAGACCCCATGCAAGATCTTATAGTGGTGCAGGGGATTGTGGTAGGAGATACCTGGCTTCCTGTGTCCACCCACTGGGCTGGACTTCTGGACACAGGAAGTACACCATGCAGCAGAGGGCACCCAGCCCAAACCACCACACAGTCTGAAGCTTGTAACTGTGAAGACATTTGGACTTGCTGAGATTTAGGCAAGTTTTCCCCCCTCCTGGGCAGTCTTACCCTTGGGGGTGCAGTTCTCTTTAAGACACGGTGGCCCTTTCCCAACTGGTGAGACTGGCAGGTATGACACTGGGCTGTAGTAGAGTGAAGTGAAGGACTTTTTGCAGATTTCTGGGTAAACTGAGGCATGGTGACTTTTCCTGGGTTGTTGGTTTCTGTCTGGACTGCTGAGGCTGGTAGTATGCATATGAGTGAGTGGAGCTTGATTGAAGAAATATCAAGGAGCTTAGTGGCAAGAGCTTGAGCACAAAGAGCAAAGACTGAGATGATTACAACTTGGAGTAATACTTATACATTACTTGAGCCTTGAATTTAGACCAGTGGTCAACCTTGATTAATACTTTTCCAGCCTATGACCAAGCATGTGGCTAGAATTATGCCCAAACCTGGAAGAAGCACAGGGTAAGCATGAGCATCCCATGTGATAAGTGTATGGTGTCGTTTACCCCAAAGAACGCAGATTGGGTTGTTTACTCATGGCTGGCTGGCACCCTGCTCATTTGTCTTCCCAGCTCTGGGCTAAGTACCCACTCCAGAAAGGAGAGGGAAGAGGGGACTTGGCCAAAACATGTTTGGACAAGTCTTGGCAATATCTGGGGCATAATTCTGGGCATAGGGTGCCTTCACAACACCCAGTTCCCCTAAGAAAGGAATCCCCTACTACCATCACCCTTTTTTCTTTCTTGATAGCACTAGTCCTAAATCACAGGACTGTTTTACACTTCCTGGGCAACTGTGTGGATGGACTTTCATCACCATCATTATTTGCCCAGACCTCTCTTTCTAGAACAGAATAGGAAGGTAAATTTTTAATAGTCCTTTTCTGATAAATGAGAGCTATATGGAAGGAAAAGGCAAAATCCTATGCTCTTTTTTTGGCAGTTCAGTCTTTTTGAGGACATGGTATGATGTGACAGCAACCTTTCATATTTTGAGTATTTGGTCTTGCCACTTTGGAGGAAGCTATGATCTTCACTCAGTATTACCAGGGTAGGGGATAGGAAATGGAAGGGAAATGCTCTCTCTATGTTTTTCTATTGATCTTTGTAGAGAACTACTAAGTTTTAAGTGTGGAACTGAGCATGCTTCAACTAGCAGTAATTTAACATCCCTTGGGAGCAAAAAGGATGCAGATCAGAAATATGTTTCCAGCAAGATTCTCAGGTGCATGATGTCTCTGGGGTACTGTAGCTGTTGTTATTCTTCTACAAACTGCATATCTACCCTTGTTGTTACCAGCAGTTCTAGTTTGCTTTCATAATATTTCCCTTTAAAATAATTTTATCACTTTTGCAGGGAGACGCATGAGTGAAATGAGTACCTAGTAACAATGCCTGGAGTGAGTAATGTTGGCATCAAACACAGTGTAAACTCGATGTGAAATAAAAGAGCACCTGTCATGCACCACCACCAGAACTCACTAGTCTCAGATTATCTTATGAAGATCATATCATTACTCTGACAATGTCCCTGACAGTTTTGTGATACAGATTAATGTCCAGTAGAGGCTGGGATGAGATCATTGAACCTCTGTTCACTTGTTTCCTAAGCCAAAAATTCTATCTCACTCTGTCTGAATTGGAAAGTCTGGATCACTTAGTGTTTTAACACTGCCAGTATCCCAAATATTATGGCTTTCTCTTGAAGTCCATAGTGTTGTCACAGTGGCTGCCACCTCCTTAGGAGTGCAAGGAGAATGAAAGCATAAAAGTAGCACAGCATTACACAATTTAGCAGGTATTATGCGTGTGAAAAAATAAAATAAAAGGAAGCGCACCCTTACTGAAATGACCAGCCTCAAGAAAAGGACTAAAATTTCATCATCTGAATGTTTTTTCAGGGAGCATAAGGAGAACATGAACGGCCTAGCTCTTGTTCTTTTTCACTGGATTCAGTGATTTATAAGTGGGTTAATGTGCAAATATTTTTTACTGAGAGATCATATGACTGGGTCTATTCCTCTAACTTATTACTCAATATTTCTTCAGGTTCCTCAGCAAAGACAGTAATTTTCATCCCAGAAAGTAACAACCAGAGCAGCACATCCAGTTATGTTGCACTGACAGGATGTCAAGAAAATTGAAGCAAAAGGGGATAAAGAGTTCAGTTATGAAGCAACCCACCAGAAACCATGATTTAGTCATCTGGGATGATTTTATTTCTATTTCTTCCATAGGTGTAACTACATAAATCTCCATTTTATTTTTAGAGAGAAACATCAGAGAAGTTTGCTTTTTTCATGGCCAGAGTTTGCAGACTGCTGGGCTAACAAGTTCTTGGGTAAAGGCAGAAGTAATAACATTAACTGTGTCTTTATTTGCTCAGGTTTTTGAGCATGTGTGTATTATTAGATTGCCATGCAAAAAGGTGGATGACCTACTTGGTGATATTTGTGGTTGTGCTGTTTTAAATACAGCATGCCTCTTGCATGTTCTTTCCCCCTCTGAATTTGTGTTTGGATTCTTTACTTCAGGGCTCAGGTCACTTAAACATTAATTAAAAGAGACCAGATGGATTAGAAAGGAAAATAAGTGAAAATCCAAATGGTTTTGCTTTGCAGAATTGTGCTAGCACAAGTATGGAGCATGGAGACTTGTGCCTATCTTCTCTTAAACATCCCCAATGAACCAGCTTCATGTAGTAAAATGAAGTGTCTATATTGTTACTTCCTGACCCACAGTTGTGGTGTGTTGTTTAGGTTGCATTGAGGTTAGTTGATGTTTGGCTGGGAAATACAGACCAATGTTCATGGAATGGAATAGAATAGAATAGAATAGAATAGAATAGAATAGAATAGAATAGAATAGAATAGAATAGAATAGAATAGAATAGAATAGAATAGGATAGGAATAGACCAGGTACAGAACTCTTTGTAAATTGTGAAAGGCAGGTATTTTTAGCATGATAACTACTCACAGCCAGTTGCGTATTGTACGCTTTTAGTTTGTACAAACCAATTTTGAAAGTGGGTATGAAAAGCAACTTTGTGACTTCACAATCCAGGCTCCTGCACACTAAACTCCCAGGCTCCCAGATTAAAATTACCATTAGCAGTAATGGGCATATAGAGCTTCGGCAGTGTCAGGGAGATGCTTTCCACCTTACAGCACTAGCCTACATCTTGCACAGTCAGTTTGGTGCCTAACTCTGAATGAACACACAAAAAAACACTAGCTATAGCCCTTAAATGCTGAATGGAAGGTATACACATTTTTATCCTTGACAAGTGCTGCAGTGAACTGTGGAGGGTTGACCTTGTCTGGGTGCCAGGTGGCCGCCAAGATGTTCTATCATTCCTCCTCCACAGCTATATAGAGGGATTTAGATTGCTGTGGAATCATGAAATTTAAGATGGTGATATGCAAAGTTTTCCTCACTTTGTTAGAAAAAAATATTACTTACAGTTTGAAGGCAGTTTCCAGAAAGCTCAAGAAACACATGAAACACATATTTTGTCAGGTTTTAAAAGGGAAAGTTCTTTATTGTCTCTTTGGGAAGAACATTTGTTGAGAGTGTGGTTTATAAGTTAATGAAAGAAAGCAGATATTATTTCTACATGTTATTGTGGGTAGGTAATTGAATGGAAATGGGAAGTGGCTTGAGCACTGCTTGTAACATGGTATTATGGGTTAAGGCCTGCAGGGGGCGCGCTGGGAACCTGACTCTCCTGGTGGGTTGGAGGTGGACTGTAGGTGGGCAGGGAAAGCCTGACCCCAGGGAAGGGGTCTCTGGGTCATGTTTATTCCACTCTCATTTCCTGGCTGCACCCTATATAACGGGGAGGCACTTCCTGCCTAAGTCTCTTGCATCCTTCTCCCTGCTCCCGTTGCCGCTGCTCCTACTGCTGCAGACCACATGGCCAGGCCTGCCACCTCATGTGGGGACCTGTATCCAAAGAGAATGCATTGCCATCTAGAGAATCCTTTGGCATTCAATCTGGTTCTGTGTTCTCAATATCACCTGACCTTGTTCTCATGGGTGACTTCAACCTGCCTGATATCTGCTGGGATCTCAACACAGCAGAGAGGAGGCAGTCTAGGAGGTTCTTAGAGTGCATGCAGGACAGCTTCTTATCCCAGGTGCTGCACAATCCTACCAGGGGTAAGGCTATACTTGACCTCCTCTTCACCAACAGGGAAGGGCTGGTGGGTGATGTGGTGGTCGGAGGGTGTTTAGGCACCCCAGCAGAGGCTGGTTATCCAAAAAGCAGAGGGGAATGGATGCAGGTTCTGCTCAAAAGACACAAATTAAAACCTCCTTGCCTCCCCCCACCTTCCTCACTGCCCTTGGAAAACAGGTATGGGGCACTGGAGATCGAGGGTGAGGTGATACTGATGCTGGAAGACACACCATCTGGGGTTTTCCCTGAGGCTAAACAGCCTAAGCAGGGAAGTTGTGATGCAGTTGCCATCACAGAGATGTGGTGGGACGACTCACATGACTGGAGCACTGCAATTCACAGCTACAGGCTCTTCAGGAGAGACAGGCAAGGAAGAAAGGGTGGAGGGGTGGCCCTGTACATCAGGGAGGCACTAGATGCCGTTGAGACGGAGATCAGGGATGACTGGGTTGAGTGCTTGTGGGTGAGAATTAGAGGGAAGATCGGCAGGGCAGACATCCTGGTTGGAGTCTGTTATAGACCACCCAACCAGGAGGAAGATGTTGATGAAGCATTCTATAGGCAGCTTAAGGCTGTCTCAAGATCGCCTGACCTTGTTCTCATGGGCGACTTCAACCTGCCTGATATCTGCTGGGATCTCAACACAGCAGAGAGGAGGCAGTCTAGGAGGTTCTTAGAGTGCATGCAGGACAGCTTCTTATCCCAGGTGCTGCACGATCCTACCAGGGGTAAGGCTATGCTTGACCTCCTCTTCACCAACAGGGAAGGGCTGGTGGGTGATGTGGTGGTCGGAGGGTGTTTAGGCACCAGTGACCACGAGATAATTGAGTTTTTGGTATTCAGCCAAGCCAAGGGGGTAGCAAGAAAACCTCCACTCTGGACTTCAGGAGGGCAGACTTCAGGCTACTCAAGGAACTAACTCAGAAGGTTCCTTGGGAAACAGCCCTTAAAAACAAAGGGGTACAGGAGAGCTGGACCTACTTCAAGGAAGAACTCTTGAAGGTGCAGGAACAGGCTGTGCCAATGTGCCGGAAGATGAGCCGCCGGGGCAGACGGCCAGCCTGGATGGGTAATGAACTTTTAATAGAACAAAGGGAAAAAACAGAGGGTGTATCATCTTTGGAAGAAAGGGGAGGCAACCTATGGAGCATTTAGGGATGTTGCTAGGACATGCAGGAAGAATTGAGGGAGGCAAAAGCCCATTTAGAACTTAGACTAGCCTCTGCTGTGAAGGACAACAAAAAGTCCTTCTATAAATACATCAATAGCAAGAGGAAGGGCAAGGACAACCTCCACTCCTTGGTTGACACAGAGGGGAACGTTGTAACAAAGGATGAGGAAAAGGCAGAGGTACTTAACACCTTCTTTGCCTCAATTTATAGTAGCATGGCAGAACATCTTCCAGACAGCTGGCCTGCAGAGCTGGCAGAAGGAGCCAGGGAGCTGCATAGTTTCCCACTGTTCCAGGAGGGAGTTAGAGATCTTCTCAGCTGCTTGGACCCCCACAAGGCCATGGGACCGGATGGGATCCATCCTAGGGTGCTGAGAGAGCTGACATATGAGCTCTCTAAGCCACTCTCCATCATTTTTCAACAGTCCTGGCTCACTGGAGAGGTCCCAGAAGATTGGAAGCTGGCCAACCTGGTGCTCATCCACAAGAAGGGCCTGTTGGATGAGCCAGCGAATTTTAGGCCTGTCAGCCCGACCTCAGTGCCAGGCAAGATTATGGAACAGGTCATCTTGAGTGAAATCACACAGCACTTCCAGGATGGCCAAGGGATCAGGCCCAGCCAGCATGGATTTAGGAAGGGCAGGTTCTGCCTGACCAACCAGATCTCCTTCTCTGATCAGGTGACCCGCCTGGTGGATGTGGGAAGGCCTGTGGATGTGGTCTACCGGGACCTCTGCAAGGCCTTTGACACTGTCCCCCACAGCAAACTGCTGGCTAAGGTATCAGCCCATGGCTTGGACAGGATCACACTGTGTTGGGTTAGGAACTGGCTGGAAGGCCGAGCCCAGAGAGTGGTGGTGAATGGTGCCACATCCAGCTGGCTGCCAGTCACTAGTGGTGTGCCCCAAGGATCAGTGCTGGGCCCCATGCTCTTTAACATCTTTACTGATGATCTGGATGAGGGCATTGAGTCCATCATCCATAAATTTGCGGATGACACCAAGCTGGGGGCAGGAGTTGATCTGCTGGAGGGTAGAGAGGCTTTGCAGAGGGACCTCGACAGGCTGGACAGATGGGCAGAGTCCAATGGCATGAGATTGAAGACATCCAAGTGCCGGGTTCTGCACATTGGCCACAACAACCCCAGGCAGTGCTACAAGCTGGGGTCAGAGTGGCTGGAGAGTGGCCAGGCAGAGAAGGACCTGGGGGTACTGGTTGATGGGAGGCTGCACATGAGCCTGCAGTGTGCCCAGGCAGCCAAGAGGGCCAATGGCATCCTGGCCTGTATCAGGAACAGTGTGGCCAGCAGGAGCAGGGAGGTCATTCTGCCCCTGTACACTGCACTGGTTAGGCCACACCTTGAGTCCTGTGTCCAGTTCTGGGCCCCTCAGTTTAGGAAGGATGTTGTCTTGCTGGAAGGTGTCCAGAGGAGGGCAACAAAGCTGGTGAGGGGTTTGGAACATAAGTCCTATAAGGAAAGGCTGAGGGAGCTGGGGTTACTTAGCCTGGAGAAGAGGAGACTGAAGGGTGACCTTCTTGCTCTCTACAACTACCTGAAGGGAGGTTGTAGCCAGGCAGAGGTTGGCCTCTTCTCCCAGGCAGCCAGCACCAGAACAAGAGGACACAGTCTCAGGCTGCGCCAGGGCAGGTTTAGGCTGGATGTTAAGAAGAAGTTCTACACGGAGAGAGTGATTGCCCATTGGAATCGGCTACCTGTGGAGGTGGTGGAGTCACCTTCATTGGAGGTGTTCAGGATGAGACTTGATGGGGTGCTTGGCTGCATGGTTTAGCTGTTGAGTGGGTTGGATTGGTTGATGGGTTGGACGTGATGATCTTGAAAGTCTCTTCCAACCTGGTGTATTGTATTGTATTGTATTGTATTGTATATACTTGTATTTATTCCCTTCCTTAACACCCTTGTACCTTCTTTTCCTTTTTCTTTTTTTTTTTTTTTTTCTCTTTTATTTTTTGTTAAAATTACCTTTGTAACTTTCAGGTTGGTGCATAGCTGTTTTTGTTGTTTACCCCTTTGTATTCTCCTACCTAATTTTTTCCACACAGGGGAAGGAGATGGGGGAGAGGGGATAATCCCTAAATCCCTACATTCTGTTCTACTGGGTTTTAGGCTCCAGGAAATTCAGATGGCTATATTAAATACATTATGTTATTTCTCTTTTACTAGGTATTAGCAGGGACGATAGCTGTTTAAAACAATATGAAGGTTGTACTGGAATGACTTAGTTTTTTAATAAATGGTTTAACAATTCATGATACAGTGTAAGACTAAGAAGTTCAAGTTACTGCCAACTTTGGGGGTTCTCTACTGCATTTGTTCTGTGAAGAGGCAGAAATTTAAACCACCAGGACTAGGAAAACTAGCTCTTCGTTCCTTGTCAAAAGAGACCTTGCACATTTGATTTCAAAGGATTTTCCACACAGAGAAAGAAACAAATGGATGCCACTATACTGAGCAGCCTTTCCTTTTTGACTGTGGTAAGTTGTACTGCTTGAGATCATGGAAATTTTATTTTGACTCAACCTCAGCCGGATGTTAGGGGTTCTCTGCAGATCTTCAAATACAGCCCCACTGCCAGAGCAGGACCATATAATCTAGCATAGGTTGCACAGGAACACATACAGATGGGTCTTGAAAGTCTCCAGAGAAGGAGAGTCCACAACCTCTCTGGGGAGCCTATTCCAGTATTCTGTCACACTTACAGTAAGGAAGTTTTCAGTCCTTATTAAGTCCTTATTAACTGGTGTACTGCTGTTGCTTAAGAGATCATTAAATCAGGACTCAGATGTCTTTATAAAGTGAAAGTTGCAACTGAAGCAGAGATTTATGATTACTACTATGCAGGATGTCAGTTATTTATAAATCTTTGAAGTCAATGAATTTCTTCTTAGGGGACAGACTACTCCCCACCACATGATTAAAGACTTTATTCTAATGTTATTCAGTATTATTTCTTTATATGCTCATATGAATAATTACTGTAAGATTAGCTAGTTTACCACAGTTTGTAGAGATGTGTTTTCATGTGTGTAAAGTCTCTTCCCAGAAAAAGAAATAAATATCTAAAGGGAAATAGAATGGCTGATCAATCTCCTTCTAGGCTTTCACTTCAAAAGAAAATTGTTTTAATTTTCTTCTCTGTCCCCACCAGAAAGCACTTGGGCTTTTCCTGATTTCACTGTGCAGTGTCGTGATGTAAAACCATGTAGGATTAGTGAAATGCAATATGTGCTTAATAAAATGCAGTGGTAACCCAGAACGTCCAGACATAGAATCATAGAATCATAGAATCAGTCAGGGTTGGAAGGGACCACAAGGATCATCTAGTTCCAACCCCCCTGCCATGGGCAGGGACACCCCACACTAGATCAGGCTGGCCAGAGCCTCATCCAGCCTGGTCTTAAACACCTCCAGGGACGGGGCCTCAACCACCTCCCTGGATAACCCATTCCAGGGCTTCACCACTCTCATGGGGAAGAACTTCTTCCTCACATCCAGCCTGAATCCCCCCATCTCCAGCTTCATTCCATTCCCCCTAGTCCTATCACTACCTGAGATCCTGAGAAGTCCCTCCCCAGCCTTCCTGCAGGCCCCCTTCAGATACTGGAAGGCCACAATGAGGTCACCTCGGAGCCTTCTCTTCTCCAGACTGAACAGCCCCAACTCCTTCAGTCTGTCCTCATAGGAGAGGTGCTCCAGCCCTCTGATCATCCTCGTGGCCATTCTCTGGACACGTTCCAGCATGTCCACATCCCTCCTGTAATAGGGGCTCCAGAACTGGACGCAGTACTCCAGGTGGGGTCTCACCAGAGCTGAGTAGAGGGGAAGAAGCACCTCCCTTGACCTGCTGGCCACACTTCTCCTAATGCAGCCCACGATCTGATTGGCTTTCTGGGCTGCAAGTGCACATTGAGAGCTCCTGTTGAGCTTCTTGTCCACCAGCACCCCCAAGTCTCTCTCCTCAGGGCTGCTCTCCAGCCAGTCCCTGCCCAGCCTGTACTTGTGCCTGGGATTGCCTCGACCCAGATGCAGGACCCTGCACTTGGTCTTGTTGAAGCTCATGAGGTTGGCTTGTGCCCACCTCTCCAGCCTGTCCAGGTCCCTCTGGATGGCATCCCTTCCCTCCAGCGTGTCCGCTGCACCACACAGCTTGGTGTCATCAGCAAACTTGCTGAGGGTGCACTCAATGCCACTGTCCATGGCACCCACAAAGATGTTGAACAAGCCTGGTCCCAGGACTGATCCCTGAGGGACTCCGCTTGTCACTGGCCTCCACTGGGACATGGACCCGTTGACAGCCACTCTTTGGGTGTGGCCATCAAGCCAGTTCTTTATCCATCTAGTGGTCCATCCATCAAACCCATGTGTCACCAGCTTGGAGACCAGGAGGTGGTGTGGGACAGTAAATGACATCAGTTGCTCGCCCCTCATCTATTAATGCTGTCACCTGCTCATAGAATGCCACCAGGTTTGTCAGGCAGGATTTGCCCTTGGCAAAGCCATGCTGACTATTCCCAGTCACCTCTTCACTATTCTTCTGAGTCATTAGTGCCTCCAGGAGGATCTGCTCCATGATCTTTCTGGGCACAGAGGTGAGACTGACTGGCCTGTAGTTCCCCAGTTCCTCCTTCTTGCCCTTTTTGAAAATGGGAGTAATGTTTCCCCTTTTCCAGTTTGTGGAGACTTCCCCATGGAGACCTGGGCTCTGAACTTGTTGATCCCTGAACCCAACTTTTATGTTGTCATCTTCAACAGCTCATTGATGGTACTAATGAAGGGTGTCTGTACTGGTTTTAGCTGGCTGGTCGCACAAAAAGGGACCAGTGAGGAGCTATCCCCATGTTCCCCCAACTGCTGCAGTGGAAGCTGGGACTGGTGCTACTGAGCAAGCTGTGGAGGGCAGAGCATTATGATTTTTTTGATACCATGCTGCTGTCATGTTCACAGTAAAAGGACAGGGCTGTCTGGGGGAAAAAGGGATTTGTGGGACCTGGAGCTCAGCCTACAGATTGTAAAGTTTCCTGCTCTGGGTTTTTGTTGTTTTTATCCCCTGCTTCTGGGCTGGGGTTAGATGGTTGGTCTGTGAGGTGAATTGGAAACTGGTTTAGCAATAGAGTTCAGGGAGTTGTGACTGCTGGTTCATAGGTCATTTGGAAGCCTGTGTCTGCTGATGTTCCCCCATATCGATACTGGGTCAAGTTTTGTTCAATATCTTAATCAATAGCTTGAATGAGGGAACTGAGTGTACCCTAGAAAGTTTGCTGGTGATATAAACCTGGGGTGTGGTGGGAGGGGGTGGGGGTGATGAAAGTGGCTGACACACTGGAAACCTGTGTTGCCATCCAATGAAATCTGGACAGGATGGAGAGATGGGTGAATGTGAGCCTCATCAAGTTCAATAAAGACAAGTGTAAAGTCCAGCATCTGTGGAAGAATAACACCAAGCACCAGTCTGTATTGGGCCATCCTGCTGGAAAGTAGCTCCATGGAGAAAAAGACCTGTCCTAGCAGACAGCAAGTTATCAGTGGGACAGTAATGTGCCCTTGTGGCCAAGAGGGCCAATGGCATCCTGGACTGCATCAAGAAAAGCATGTCCAGCACATCTAGGGAGGTTCTTCTCCCCCTCTTCTCTGCCCTGATGAGACTACACCTGGAATACTGTGTCCAGTTTTGGGCTCTCCAGTTCAAATGAGACAGGGATCCCAGCGCGTGGCTGAGAGAGCAGGCAACGGCGAGGAGCTCAGCTCTGAGAGCTTGGTTTTGCCTTTGCTTTCCTTGCTTTTCGGGAGGTAAGGGACTGGTGGCTCAGGACCTCCTGGAGAGGGGAGGAGGGGCAGCAGGCTCGGGTTGCCTACGTGCCTGAGGGCAGTGACTTAGCAGGGGGAGGGGTTGCCGTGGAAACCGCGGCAAACCAAACAAACCCCAGTGCATGGCTGAGAGAGCAGGCAGCGGCCCACCTTTTTACTGACCAAAAAAAAAAAAAAAAAAAAAAAGGGCGGGTGGAGAGGGTGATTAAGAGGGTGGTTACTGCAACAAGGTTACTACTAGAAGAATAGTTGGCACCCAAACAGAGGCCACTCACAAGCATGCAGGTGTTCAGGTAGGTGGCTGCAGTGAGTGCTGGGACCTGGCACTCGATATGGAGGATGGAAGGAACAACTCCTGAGTTGTGAGCAGATCAGCGATCTGATGAGCATGGTGGCCGAACTAAAAGAAGAGGTAGAAAGGCTTTGAGCTATAAGAGACAGCGAAAGTAACACTGACTATTCCCAAAATCTAACTTCTACCAAACCAGAACAGGGGGTAACTCTTAGTGTAGAAGGGAGTTTGATACCTTCCCATCAGCTAGCCTCTCAGCCTCCCTGCAGTAACCCACATGAGCAGGGCCAATAGGAGCAGGTCTCTGCCCAACGGAAGAAGGGCAGACGGAGCAAGCGTGCTACTTTGAGCAGCACACTGCCTACAGTGCAGGTTCAGAATAGGTATGAGGCTCTGCAGGAGGAGCAGGTCATAGGTGAGGATGAGGACTCAAGGAATCATAGAATCATAGAATCATAGAATCAGTCAGGGTTGGAAGGGACCACAAGGATCATCTAGTTCCAACCCCCTGCCATGGGCAGAGACACCCTACACTAGATCACGCTGGCCAGAGCCTCGTCCAGCCTGGTCTTAAACACCTCCAGGGACGGGGCCTCAACCACCTCCCTGGATAACCCATTCCAGGGCTTCACCACTCTCATGGGGAAGAACTTCTTCCTCACATCTAGCCTGAATCTCCCCATTGCCAGCTTCATTCCGTTCCCCCTAGTCCTATCACTACCTGAGATCCTGAGAAGTCCCTCCCCAGCCTTCCTGTAGGCCCCCTTCAGATACTGGAAGGCCACAATGAGGTCACCTCGGAGCCTTCTCTTCTCCAGACTGAACAGCCCCAACTCCTTCAGTCTGTCCTCAGAGGAGAGGTGCTCCAGCCCTCTGAGCATCCTCGTGGCCATTCTCTGGACACGTTCCAGCACGTCCACATCCCTCCTGTAACAGGGGCTCCAGAACTGGACGCAGTACTCCAGGTGGGGTCTCACCAGAGCTGAGTAGAGGGGAAGAAGCACCTCCCTTGACCTGCTGGCCACACTTCTCCTAATGCAGCCCACGATCTGATTGGCTTTCCAGGCTGCAAGTGCACATTGAGAGCTCATGTCGAGCTTCTTGTCCACCAGCACCCCCAAGTCTCTCTCCTCAGGGCTGCTCTCCAGCCAGTCCCTGCCCAGCCTGTACTTGTGCCTGGGATTGCCTCGACCCAGATGCAGGACCCTGCACTTGGTCTTGTTGAAGCTCATGAGGTTGGCTTGTGCCCACCTCTCCAGCCTGTCCAGGTCCCTCTGGATGGCATCCCTTCCCTCCAGCGTGTCCACTGCACCACACAGCTTGGTGTCATCAGCAAACTTGCTGAGGGTGCACTCGATGCCACTGTCCATGTCACCCACAAAGATGTTGAACAAGACAGGTCCCAGGACTGATCCCTGAGGGACTCCGCTTGTCACTGGCCTCCATTGGGACATGGACCCGTTGACAGCCACTCTTTCGGTGCGGCCATCAAGCCAGTTCTTTATCCATCTAGTGGTCCATCCATCAAACCCATGTGTCGCCAGCTTGGAGACCAGGAGGTGGTGCAGGACAGTGTCGAAGGCTTTGCTCAAGTCCAGGTAAACGACATCAGTTGCTCGCCCCTCATCTATTAATGCTGTCACCTGCTCATAGAATGCCACCAGGTTTGTCAGGCAGGATTTGCCCTTGGCAAAGCCATGCTGACTACTCCCAATCACCTCTTCACTATTCTTCTGAGTCATTAGTGCCTCCAGGAGGATCTGCTCCATGATCTTTCTGGGCACAGAGGTGAGACTGACTGGCCTGTAGTTCCCCGGTTCCTCCTTCTTGCCCTTTTTGAAAATGGGAATAATGTTTCCCCTTTTCCAGTCTGTGGGGACTTCCCCACTCTGCCATGACTTCTGGAATAGAATAGAGAGGGGCTTGGCAACCTCATCTGCCAGTTCTCTCAGCACCCGTGGGTGTATCCTGTCGGGTCCCATGGACTTGAACACTTTCAGGTTCTTCAGGTGATCACGAACCTGAGCTTCACTTATGATGGGCAGTTCTTCCTCCCCGTCCCTGGCATCGTCTGCCATGACACCAGGAGTGTGGCTGGAGGCCCTTGCAGTGAAGACTGAGGTAAAGAAGTGATTGAGTACCTCAGCCTTTTCCACATCACTCGTGACTAATTCACCACTTTCCTTTCTGAGGGGGCCCACACCTTCCCTAGTCTTCTTCTTGCCATTAACATACCTATAGAAATTCTTAGTGTTCCCTTTAACCTCCCTGGCTAGATTCAATTCAAACTCTGCTTTGGCTTTCCTAACCAGGCCTCTTGCTGCTCGGGCAGCTTCCTTATATACCCCTGTTCTAGCTGTCCTTCCCTCCACTTCCTGTAGAGTTTCTTTTTAAGTGATAGTGTGTCCAGCAGCTCCTTGTTCATCCAGGCAGGCCTCCTAGCATTCCTTCCTGCTTTTCTCCTTGTAGGTATACATAGCTCCTGGACACAGAGGAGGTGGTCCTTGAATACTGACCAGCTGTCCTGGGTCCCTCTTCCCTTCAGGGCTTCATCCCACGACACTTTGGCTAGCAGATCCCTGCAGCGATCGAAGTCTGCACGCCTAAAGTCTAGGGTCCTAAGCTTAGAATATGTCCTCCTGATTGCCCTGAGGAGATTAAATTCAACTGCTTCATGGTCACTGCAGCCAAGGCCATCTCTAAGCCTCACATTGGTTACCAGCCCTCCCCTGTTGGTGAGAACAAGGTCCAGCGTAGCACCTTTTCTTGTTGATTCCTCTACCATTTGGAGGAGGAAGTTGTCTTCTATGCAGTCCAGGAACATCCTGGATTGCTGATGCCTTGCTGTGTTGTCCGTCCAACAGATGTCAGGGTGGTTGAAATCCCCCATGAGGACCAGATCTTGTGACCTGGAAGCCGCTTCTATTTGCCTGTGCAGAGCCTCATCTGCTTGGTTCTGCTGGTGAGGTGGCCTGTAGGAGACCCCCACAGTAATATCTCCTTCCCCTGTCTTGCCTTTAATTCTAACCCATAAACTCTCAACCAACTCATCATGCCTCCCTAGGTGGAGTTCTGCTGATTCCAGCTGGTTGTTGACATAGAGGGCAACACCTCCTCCTCTCCTTCCCTGCCTATCCTTCCTAAAAAGCTTATACCCGGAAGACAGAAGACAGAAGGAAGACAGAAGCTGCACCAATGACAGGTTCCCTCAGGCCAAAACTAGTCCAGAAAGGAAACCTCATAGGGTCATCGTTGTAGGAGACTCCCTACTGAAGGAAGCAGAGGGCCCAATATGCAGACCAGACCCATTTCATAGGGAGATCTGCTGACTCCCTGGTGCCCAAGTAAAGGACATAGTAGGCAAAATTCCCAAACTTGTGAGTCCTTCAGACTACTACCCACTGCTGGTCTTTCAGGTGGGTAGTGATGATGCAACAATGCGAGGCTCACGGTGAATTAAAAGAGATTTCCGAAAGTTAGGGCACCTGCTAAAGGGATCAGGATCCCAAGTAGTGTTCTCTGCTATCCCTCTAATGTCAGTGATGGATGAGGAAACATTGTGGAAGAGCCAACAGGTCAATTCATGGCTCCAGGGCTGGTGCCATCGACAGAGATTTGGGTTCTACAATCATGGTTTGGTTTTCAAGGCAGCAGAGCTGAAAACAACTTATGGGACACACTTGTCCCAGAGGGGGAAAAGGATCCTGGGGCAGGAATTGGCAGGGCTCATAGACAGGGCTTTAAACTAGATTTGAAGGGGGAGGGGTTAATAGTCTCCTGCTGGCCTGTGCCAAACAGAGGGGCAGATCACCAGAGAGAGGGATGGAGAGCTGGTAAGGACTCTCAACTTGCTGCCCTAGGCAAGCCACGAATGATGCACCAGGACACCCTGTGGAAACCAAGGGGAATTGGCACAAGAGGACGACAGGGACAGCCCAGCTGAAGTGTTTCTATGCAAATGCACTCAGCTTGGACAACAAACAAGATGAGTTAAGGGCCACCGTGCTGTTGGGACGCCATGACATAGTGGGCATCACCGAAACTTGGTGGGACGACTCCCATGGCTGGAATGTAGGGATAGACGGGTATAAGCTTTTTAGGAAGGATAGGCAGGGAAGGAGAGGAGGAGGTGTTGCCCTCTATGTCAACAACAAGCTGGAATCAGCAGAACTCCACCTGGGGAGACATGATGAGTTGGTTGAGAGTGTATGGGTTAGAATTAAAGGCAAGACAGGGGAAGGAGATATTACTGTGGGGGTCTCCTACAGGCCACCTGACCAGCAGAACCAAGCAGATGAGGCCCTCCACAGGCAAATAGAAGCAGCTTCCAGGTCACAGGCCCTGGTCCTCATGGGGGATTTCAACCACCCTGACATCTGCTGGAGGGACAACACAGCAAGGCACCAGGAATCCAGGATGTTCCTGGACTGCATAGAAGACAACTTCCTCCTCCAAATGGTAGAGGAATCAACAAGAAAAGGTGCTACGCTGGACCTTGTTCTCACCAACAGGGGAGGGCTGGTAACCAATGTGAGGCTTAGAGATGGCCTTGGCTGCAGTGACCATGAAGCAGTTGAATTTAATCTCCTCAGGGCAATCAGGAGGACCGGTTCTAAGGTTACGACCCTAGACTTTAGGCGTGCAGGCTTCGACCGCTGCAGGGATCTGCTAGCCAAAGTGTCGTGGGATGAAGCCCTGGAGGGAAGAGGGACCCAGGACAGCTGGTCAGTATTCAAGGACCACCTCCTCTGTGTCCAGGAGCTATGTATACCTACAAGGAGAAAAGCAGGAAGGAATGCTAGGAGGCCTGCCTGGATGAACAAGGAGCTACTGGACACACTATTACTTAAAAAGAAACTCTACAGGAAGTGGAGGGAAGGACAGCTAGAACAGGGGGTATATAAGGAAGCTGCCCGAGCAGCAAGAGGCCTGGTTAGGAAAGCTAAAGCAGAGTTTGAATTGAATCTAGCCAGGGGGGTTAAAGGGAACACTAAGAATTTCTATAGGTATGTTAATGGCAAGAAGAAGACTAGGGAAGGTGTGGGCCCCCTCAGAAAGGAAAGTGGTGAATTAGTCACAAGTGATGTGGAAAAGGCTGAGGTACTCAATCACTTCTTTACCCAAGTCTTCACTGCAAGGGCCTCCAGCCACACTCCTGGAGTCACGGAAGTGAATGGCAGGGACCGGGAGGAAGAACTGCCCATCGTAAGTGAAGCTCAGGTTCGTGATCACCTGAAGAACCTGAAAGTGTTCAAGTCCATGGGACCCGACGAGATACACCCACGGGTGCTGAGAGAACTGGCAGATGAGGTTGCCAAGCCCCTCTCTATTGTATTCCAAAAGTCATGGCAGAGTGGGGAAGTCCCCACAGACTGGAAAAGGGGAAACATTACTCCCATTTTCAAAAAGGGCAAGAAGGAGGAACCGGGGAACTACAGGCCAGTCAGTCTCACCTCTGTGCCCAGAAAGATCATGGAGCAGATCCTCCTGGAGGCACTAATGACTCAGAAGAATAGTGAAGAGGTGATTGGGAGTAGTCAGCATGGCTTTGCCAAGGGCAAATCCTGCCTGACAAACCTGGTGGCCTTCTATGAGCAGGTGACAGCATTAATAGATGAGGGGCGAGCAACTGATGTCGTTTACCTGGACTTGAGCAAAGCCTTCGACACTGTCCTGCACCACCTCCTGGTCTCCAAGCTGGCGACACATGGGTTTGATGGATGGACCACTAGATGGATAAAGAACTGGCTTGATGGCCACACCCAAAGAGTGGCTGTCAACGGGTCCATGTCCCAATGGAGGCCAGTGACAAACAGAGTCCCTCAGGGATCAGTCCTGGGACCAGGCTTGTTCAACATCTTTGTGGGTGCCATGGACAGTGGCATCGAGTGCACCCTCAGCAAGTTTGCTGATGACACCAAGCTGTGTGGTGCAGCAGACACGCTGGAGGGAAGGGATGCCATCCAGAGGGACCTGGACAGGCTGGAGAGGTGGGCACAAGCCAACCTCATGAGCTTCAACAAGACCAAGGGCAGGGTCCTGCATCTGGGTCGAGGCAATCCCAGGCACAAGTACAGGCTGGGCAGGGACTGGCTGGAGAGCAGCCCTGAGGAGAGAGCCTTGGGGGTGCTGGTGGACAAGAAGCTCAACATGAGCTCTCAATGTGCACTTGCAGCCCAGAAAGCCAATCAGATCGTGGGCTGCATTAGGAGAAGTGTGGCCAGCAGGTCAAGGGAGGTGCTTCTTCCCCTCTACTCAGCTCTGGTGAGACCCCACCTGGAGTACTGCATCCAGTTCTGGAGCCCCTATTACAGGAGGGATGTGGACATGCTGGAACGTGTCCAGAGAATGGCCACGAGGATGATCAGAGGGCTGGAGCACCTCTCCTATGAGGACAGACTGAAGGAGTTGGGGCTGTTCAGTCTGGAGAAGAGAAGGCTCCGAGGTGACCTCATTGTGGCCTTCCAGTATCTGAAGGGGGCCTACAGGAAGGCTGGGGAGGGACTTCTCAGGATCTCAGGTAGTGATAGGACTAGGGGGAACGGAATGAAGCTGGAGATGGGGGGATTCAGGCTGGATGTGAGGAAGAAGTTCTTCCCCATGAGAGTGGTGAAGCCCTGGAATGGGTTGTCCAGGGAGGTGGTTGAGGCCCAGTCCCTGGAGGTGTTTAAGACCAGGCTGGACGAGGTTCTGGCCAGCCTGATCTAGTGTGGGGTGTCCCTGCCCATGGCAGGGGTTGGAACTAGATGATCCTTGTGGTCCCTTCCAACCCTGACTGATTCTATGATTCTATGATTCTACTGGAGAGAGTCCGATGGAGAGCAATGAGGATGACTGTGGGACTTGAGTTTCTGTCCCGTGATAAAAACCTGAGATAACTGGAGCTGTTTAGTCTTGAGAAGGCTGAGAGGGGATCCTATCAGCATCTGAGGTGTGGATGTCATGATAAACATGATAGTGCCTTTTCTGTGGTGCAGAGTAATAGGGCAAGGAGCAATCAGTACAAGCTGGAACACAAGAGGTTTCATCAGAACATGAGGAGAAACTTCTTTATGGTGATGGTGATGGAGCCCTGGAACAGGCTGCCCAGAAAGGTTGTGGAGTCTCCTTCTCTGGAGACTTTCAAAACCCATGTGGATGTGTTCCTGTGCAGCCTAGGTCATCCTACTTTGGTGGGGGTTGTACTATATAATGTCTAGAGGTCCTTTACATCCCCTAACTTTATGTGATTCCATGACTTCCATTAGGTGTGAAGGACAGGTACCTCTTCAAGGAAGATATGGTAGATATGATATGATAGGTCATCTGGGAAGGAGTATCACCATGGAGAAAGGTATCTAATGGCCTTCGGACCCAGATTAAGTTGTATGTACAGCAACCACGTAGTGAAAGTTTCTGTGAAGTGCACCATCATTGTATGCCAGCTCACAGAAAATAAGATGCTTGGTCAAGGACTAACAGTAGATGAAATAATTAGCATGCTCCAGCAATTTGAAAGAAGCCTCTCTTCTCATGTATGAGCCTGTGTTTCAGCTGTGGAGAAACTGTCCTGGGAGGTCCATCAGCTCCAAAAGAATATGCCTGTCTCGGTCCAGAGAGGGAAAGAGACTCAGATTTTTATGAATATTCCCCTGTTGTGAAATGCGAGGCACAAACGAGGCCAAAATATCAACAGCTAGACTATTTATTACACAAATAAGGTGGATGGATCAGAAACAGAGGGAGAGAGAGGAAAAATAGAGAGGGAGAAAGAGAAGGAATAGGGAGAAGGAGAAAGTAGGAAAGGGATTATATTACCAACGGTCAGAGGTGGAGAGAGGGTTTTCAGAGTCCAAGGTCCGTTGTTTTGCTCCGTGATATTCCCAGCGTGTGGTGCCGTCTACTTTCTTCTGCCTTGACAGTGTCACTCGGGTCTTTTTATAGAGATTTTTAGTCCTTAGGCAAGTGTCCAGGTATTGTTCCCCAGGACATCGATCTGGTAAATCATCCTTAGGTAACTGTCCAGGTATTGTTCCCTGGGAAATTGGTCTGGGAAATCATATCACAGTATCACGGTATCACTAAGGTTGGAAGAGACCTTGAAGATCATCGAGTCCAACCTGTCACCACAGACCCCATGACTAGACCGTGGCACCAAGTGCCACATCCAGTCCCCTCCTGAACACCTCCAGGGACGGTGACTCCACCACCTCCCCGGGCAGCCCATTCCAATGGCGAATCACTCTCTCGGTGAAGAACTCTCTCCTCACCTCGAGCCTAAACTTCCCCTGGTGCAGCTTGAGACTGTGTCCCCTTGTTCTGGTGCTGGTTGCTAGGGAGAAGAGGCCAACCCCTTCCTGGCTACAACCACCCTTCAGGTAGTTGTAGAGAGCAATGAGGTCACCCCTGAGCCTCCTCTTCTCCAGGCTAAACAACCCCAGCTCCCTCAACCTCTCCTCATAGGGCTTGTGCTCAAGGCCTCTCCCCAGCCTTGTTGCCCTTCTCTGGACACATTCAAGTGTCTCAATGTCCTTCTTAAACTGAGGGGCCCAGAACTGGACACAGGACTCAAGGTGCGGCCTAACCAAAGCAGAGTACAGGGGCACAATGACCTCCCTGCTCCTGCTGGCCACACCATTCCTAATGCAGGCCAGGATGCCATTGGCCTTCTTGGCCACCTGGGCACACTGCTGGCTCATGTTCAGGCAGCTGTCGATCAGCACCCCCAGGTCCCTCTCTGTTTGGCAGATCTCCAGCCACTCTGACCCCAGCCTGTAGCTCTGCATGGGGTTGTTGTGGCCAAAGTGCAGCACCCGGCACTTGGACTTGTTGAATGCCCTCCCATTGGACTCTGCCCATCTGTCCAGTTGGTCAAGGTCCCTCTGCAGGGCCCTTCCACCCTCTAACTGACCAACATCTACTCCTAACTTGGTGTCATGTGCAAATTTGCTGATGACTGTCTCAATGCCCTCATCTAGATCGTCAATGAAGACATTGAAGAGGATGGGGCCCAGCACTGATCCCTGGGGGACGCCACTGGTGACTGGCCTCCAGCTGGAGGTGGCACCATTCACCACCACTCTCTGGGCTCAGCCCTCCAGCCACTTCCTAACCCAGTGCAGAGTGTTGCTGCCCAAGCCACGAGCTGGCCCACAGCATTCTCCTTCAGAAACTCAGGGCGCATGGCTTGGATAAGCACACTCTGCACTGAATGAAAAACTGCAATACAATGCAATACAATACACCAGGTTGAAAGAGACCTTCAAGATCATCACGTCCAACCCATCAACCAATCCAATCCACCTAAACAACTAAACCATGGCACCAAGCACCCCATCAAGTCTCATCCTGAACACCTCCAATGAAGGTGACTCCACCACCTCCACAGGAAGCCGATTCCAATGGGCAATCATTCCTCTGTATAGAACTTCTTCCAAACATCGAGCCTAAACCTCACCTGGCGCAGCCTGAGACGGTGTCCTCTTGCTCTGGTACTGGCTGCCTGGGAGAAGAGACCAACCTCTGCTTGGCTACAACCTCCCTTCAGGTAGTTGCAGAGAGCAATAAGGTCACCCCTCAGTCTCCTCTTCTCCAGGCTAAGCAACCCCAGCTCCCTCAGCCTTTCCTCATAGGGTTTGTGTTCCAAACCCCTCACCAACTTTGTTGCCCTCTCTGGACACGTTCCAGCAAGACAACATCCTCCCTAAACTGAAGGGCCAAGAAATGGACACAGGACTCGAGGTGCAGCCTAACCAGTGCAGTGTACAGGGGCAGAATGACCTCCCTGCTCCTGCCGGCCACACTATAACTGCTGCAGGCCAGGATGCCATTGGCCCTCTTGGCTGCCTGGGCACACTGCAGGCTCATGTGCAGCCTCCCATCAACCAGTACCCCAGGTCCCTCTCTGCCTGGCCACTCTCCAGCCACTCTGACCCCACTGCATGGGGTTGCTGTGGCCGATGTGCAGAACCCGGCACTTGGATGTGTTCAATCTCATGCCATTGGATTCTGCCCATCTCTCCAGCCTGTCGAGGTCCCTCTGCAAAGCCTCTCTGCCCTCCAGCAGATCAACTCCTGCCCCCAGCTTGGTGTCATCCGCAAATTTATGGATGATGGACTCAATGCCCTCATCCAGATCATCAGTAAAGATGTTAAAGAGCATGGGGCCCAGCACTGATCCTTGGGGCACACCACTAGTGACTGGCAGCCAGCTGGATGTGGCACCATTCACCACCACTCTCTGGGCTCGGCCTTCCAGCCAGTTTCTAACCCAGCACAGAGTACTGTCTCAACGGCATCTAGTGCCTCCCTGATGTACAGGGCCACCCCTCCACCCCTTCTTCCTTGCCTGTCTCTCCTGAAGAGCCTGTAGCTGTGAATTGCAGTGCTCCAGTCATGTGAGTCGTCCCACCACATCTCTGTGATGGCAACTGCATCACAACTTCCCTGCTGCAACAAGGCTTCCAGCTCCTCTTGTTTGTTACCCATGCTTCGTGCATTAGTGTACATGCACTGCAGCTGGGCTGCTGGTTTCACCTCTGGTTCTAGCTTATCACCCCCAGACTCCTGCCTAAGGGGACTGATTTCAGCCCCTTCCCTTTTCAAAGCTATTTTAAAGCCCTGTCAATGAGACCTGCCAATTCCTTTCCCAGAATCTTTTCACCTTTGGGGGACAGGCCATTCTCGTATACTGTGACCTTTCCCCTCCTCTGGGACAGATGTACTCCATCTGTTGCCAGCTGACCTTGTGCAGTAGAAATTTCTCCAAGATCAAAAAAGCCAAAATTCTTTTGACTGTACCAGCCTCTAAGCCACTTGTTGACTACAGCTGCTGACCTGTTCCTTACTGTTTTCCCTCCTGCAACTAACGGTATCGATGTAAAAGTTATTTGTGCACCTGACTCCTCAACCACATCTCCCTTGGCCCTGAGGTAATTTTTGATAGCCCTGGGAGTTCTGGTAGGAATATCATCATTCCCTAACTGCACAACCAATAAGGGATAGTAGTGAGAGGGCTGTACCAGACTGGGCAGCCTTCTGGTAACATCTCTAACTTGGGCTCCTGCTAGGCTAATAACTTCCCTATGAGATGGGTCCGGACGATATATGGGACCTTCCTTTCCCCTCCGGAGGGAATCACCAATAACAATTACCCTCCTCTTTTTTTTGAGGGAGCAAGTCCTGATGCCTCGGGAAGGCTGTTTAACCTTAGGCTGTTTAGCCTTAGGGAAAACCCCAGATGGTGTGTCCTCCGGCATCAGTATCACCTCACCCTCGATCTCCAGTGCCCCATACCTGTTTTCCAAGGGCAGTGAGGAAGGTGGGGGGAGGCAAGGAGGTTTTAATTTGTGTCTTTTGAGCAGAACCTGCATCCATTCCCCTCTGCTTTTTGGATAACCAGCCTCTGCTGGGGTGCCTAAACACCCTCCGACCACCACATCACCCACCAGCCCTTCCCTGTTGGTGAAGAGGAGGTCAAGCATAGCCTTACCCCTGGTAGGATCGTGCAGCACCTGGGATAAGAAGCTGTCCTGCATGCACTCTAAGAACCTCCTAGACTGCCTCCTCTCTGCTGTGTTGAGATCCCAGCAGATATCAGGCAGATTGAAGTCGCCCATGAGAACAAGGTCAGGCAATCTTGAGACAGCCTTAAGCTGCCTATAGAATGCTTCATCAACATCTTCCTCCTGGTTGGGTGGTCTATAACAGACTCCAACCAGGATGTCTGCCCTGCCGATCTTCCCTCTAATTCTCACCCACAAGCACTCAACCCAGTCATCCCTGATCTCCGTCTCAACGGCATCTAGTGCCTCCCTGATGTACAGGGCCACCCCTCCACCCTTTCTTCCTTGCCTGTCTCTCCTGAAGAGCCTGTAGCTGTGAATTGCAGTGCTCCAGTCATGTGAGTCGTCCCACCACATCTCTGTGATGGCAACTGCATCACAACTTCCCTGCTTAGGCTGTTTAGCCTCAGGGAAAACCCCAGATGGTGTGTCTTCCAGCATCAGTATCACCTCACCCTCGATCTCCAGTGCCCCATACCTGTTTTCCAAGGGCAATGAGGAAGGTGGGGGAGGCAAGGAGGTTTTAATTTGTGTCTTTTGAGCGGAACCTGCGTCCATTCCCCTCTGGTTTTTGGATAACCAGCCTCTGCTGGGGGAGCCTGCGGAGCCTGCTTACTCGGGTTCATCTCTTTCCTCCTCTAGCTCGTCTCTTTTCTACATTCCCTTACATCTCTAAGACTAGCAACCTCATCCTTTAGTCTGGCCACCAGGTTGAGCAGATAGCTGATCTGCTCACACCTAATGCAAGAGATGCTTCCACTACCCTGTATCTCAGGAGCCAGGCTCCAGCACTCTCTACAGCCAGATACCTGTACATCTCCCTGCTTGTGTTCTACCTCAGTCTGGGTGGACACTGATTTTTTTAAGGAGTTTTTGCTGCACGTTACAGCCATGCTGCCCCTGGCCTCAGCACCCACTGGACAAAAAATTCAGAAAAAGTGCAGCGGCGCGCGAGAGCACGAGAGAGTACCAGAGAAGGTGGGCTTCTGCCCAACGGAGCCCCGCCAGCCGCGCTGTGTCTGTTCAAATTCCACTGCCGAAGATGCTGGGTTCACGGGCCACGGGCATGTGAAAACAGGGCCACTCTGAGCCTTGCAGCATGTGTAGGATTTGCTGTGGACCCAGCAGTTCCCATATCCTGCAGAGGAGAGCCGTGGATGCCCCCAAGTGGTTGCTGGTCCCGGCGCAGTTCCAAGAGGGCTTCTGCCGAACGGGAACCCTGCCAGCCGCACTGTCTCTGTTTAAATTCCACTGCCAAAGACCACTTGCTAGGTGGCTGGGCCCAAAGAGTGGTGGTGAATGGAGTTAAATCTGCTGTCTCTAGTGGTGTCCTCGAGGGCTCAGTACTGGGGCCTGTCCTCTTTAATATCTTTATCAGTGATCTGGATGAGCATATTGTGTTCACCCTCAGTAAGTCTGCATATGACATGAAGCTGGGTGGCTGTGTCAATCTGCTAGACATCAGGGAAGCTTTACAGTGGGATCTGGACAGGTTAGACTGATGTCTAATAGGGTAATTGTATGAAGTTCAAAAACGCCAAGTGCCAGATCCTCCACCTGGGTCACAAGAACCTCATGATAAACTACAGACTTGTGGATGTATGGTTGGAAAGCTGACACTCAGACAAGGACCTGGGGTTATTTGTTGACCATCAACTGAACATGAGTCAGCAGAGTGCCCAGGTGGCCATGAAAGTCAATTGCATCCTGGCTTGTGACTATCAGAAACAGGGAGACACTTATTCCCATGTACTCAGCACTGGTGAGGCCACATCTCAAGTATTGTGTTTGTTCTGGGCCCCGCACTACAAGAGGGACATGGGCAATGAGGGAGAAGGGCAATGAGGCTCATGAAGGAACTGGAGCACATGATCTCCCTACAAGGGACCTCTAAGGGGGATGGAGTTATTCAGTCTGGAGAAGAGGAGGCTGAGTGGAGTCCCTCTACAACTACTTGAAGGGAGGCTGGAGCAAGGAGGGGGCCAGCCTATTCTCCTTGGCATCAAGAGACAGGAATGGAGGAAACGGTTTCAAGCTGCACTAGGGGAGTTTCAGACTGAGTGTTAGGAAACATTTCTTCACAGAGAGAGTTATCAAACATTGGAATGGTCTGCCTAGGGCAGTTGTGGAGTCACCATCCATGGAGGTGTTAAAACAATATGTGGACCTGGCACTTAGGGACATTGGTTTGTGTTGACCCTTCAGTGCTGGGTCTAGGGTTAGGCTGGATGATCTTTGAGGTATCTTCCAACCAGGTGTTTTCTGTGATTCCATGATTCATGAATTACTACTCGGCAATTTTACTCCTAAACCCATATTACTTCTATCTCTCAGGAATAATGTAGAAAATACTTTAAACAGGAATTGATAACTATATAATCAGACTTCTAATTAGAATTATATTCCTTTACTAGTTTACTCCCTGTCATCATGCTAAAAATTTGGATTTAGAAAGGCATTTAACCAGAAGAATGTGTATGCTTAGATACAGTTATTTTTAAAACAAACAATAGTATTTCTCTGAGCTCTAGATGTCCATTTTGCATATTTAAAATTATATTTAACACTTTTGTAAGTTAAACAGAAACTAGACTTCTTCATCAAATTCTTATATTTTTTTATCATGCTACAGTGTCATTCCAGTTGATATTGCCCTTAGTAATATCTACCAAAACATCACATGAACTATAAAATAAACAAAAAGATAGCACATCCAGCAAGATCAATAGGACAAACTCACTATCAGATCATTAGTCCTGCAATTTGTGCACCACTTTGGATCTGGCTTTTTTTCCAGGCATTCATGTGTGTTGTACCCTGCCAAGCTTTATGATACAAGACATTTGAGCCTTTTTTTTTTTTTTTCTGTCTGCCCCAGCCAAAGATCTTCTGTACATCCTCCATTTTTCAAATGCTGGATTTTGTGACTCATCTTTTAAAATGCTGTGTTGTCAGTCCCACAGAAAGTTAAACATGTCCAATTTATGTGCTGTTGTAACTTTGTGCTGGGAAGACTTTACAGTTGTCTCCCAATACCTGAAGGGGATCTATAAGAAAGCTGGGGAGGGTCCTTTTACAAAGTCTTGTAGTGATAGAATGAGGAAGAATGGTTTCAAACTGGAAAAGGGTAGATTTAGAATGGATATTAGGAAGCTATTCTCTGCAGTGAGGGTGGTGAGACACTGGAACAGGTTGGTACAGGAAGCTGGGGTTGCCCCCTCCCTGGAATTGCTCAAGGCCAGGCTGTTCAGGGCCTTGAGCAACCTGGTCTAGTGAAAGTGTGCCTGCCCATGGCAGCAGGCTTGAAAATAGATGATTGTTAATGTCCTTTCCAAACCAAACCATTCTATGATTCTATTTCACCTATAACTCACCCTACCTGTGACCGGTTTAGGCTGTGCCTATAAGAAAAGGACACTTTCTGAACACTCTGGCTGAATGTTTTGGGATTATAAATGAAAACAAAGATATGCTAAACCAATTTCATTGGTAGAAAGCAGCTGTAAGTTGTAGCTTAGTCTATTCAGTCTGGGGGCAGGCAGTCTGCTTCTTCCCCCTGTACTGTGAGCTGGCCCGTTTCTCTCTCTCTGAAGCACCAGCTTGCATGGCAGGAATGACCTTGGATTAACAGAGCTAACCAGATAAGAGAAAACTAACTCTTGCATTTGCTTTTTGAGCTTAACAAAATTTTACCCTTTTAATTTCCTTCCTTTCTCTTTCTCTCTAACCCTTTTGGGAAAAAGGGGAGGTAGGGAGGGAGAAGGGTGGGACAGGCCGAACCCCCTGGCCGCAGGGGGGGTTGGGGAAAGGTCTCCTGTATTACATACATTGCTGTATATTTCTGTATATATTGTAAATATTGTATGTTTTTGTACATATTCATTGCATTCCATTTTCTGCTTGTAAATATAGCTTTCATCTGCTTCTCTGGCTGAGTTAACTGTGGATTCTTTTGTGTGTGTGGGGGAACCTTCCTACCCTACCACACTACCTGAGGGATAATAGTCTCTTCATATATGTGCTACAAACATTTCCAGCTGTCCAGGAGCCCTTCCTGGCTCTCTTTGATCATAATTACTAGCAAAATGTTGTTCAGTCCACAATTTATGCTGAAAACTCATTATGTGGTTGTTCTAAGAGTACTTCACCTGCTTGGCCTTGAGTGCAACTACAAATACAGTTCAGAAATTGCAGAGTTGCTACAACATGGAAGGAATGGAGTTGTAGCTTATTCCAACAACAGAACTGTGATTAGATTTATTTTAGCATCAGGAATTTAAAAAATATTATATGTGGCTGTCTAAATAACAATAGATAATTTTATGAACAATTGTGTCCCAGTAACCTGAGACTAAACTGGTCTACAACAATGATCTGTCAGAGACACAGAAGGTCCCTGAGAAGCTGACATTGGTCTGGAAAGATCAGGAATAAGGTAGTGCTGGTAAGTCCAGGGCCAGTCACACAAATACTTAGTTGCTGACATGGAGCAACTTATTGTCTTTTTATTGTTCAGGTGAAATTACATTTTAGTATTTGGTATAACATGTTACTGATTCTGTTTAATAAGCCTGGATACCTATCCTTTTGGATTAGTTGTTAAATCTGAGTACTACAGGGTGTGTCCATCAGGTTGTCTGAGCTAAAGGAAGCATTGTGTTTCCAGAAGTACTCTATATATAGCATTGCAAACACCTGATATCACCAACTTTCACAACCAACGTGGCTTAACTTGTGCACATAGTCATTGTAGTCTCATGAGAGAATGCTTTCCATTTTCCTACTAGTCACCATGAGATCTGGTTAAAACACCTAATATCCCACAACTCCTGAGAAAGATGGGGACTGTGAGGGCAGTGACTCAGAAGGCATCTCATCCAAGATATTTGGATGTCAGGCTTGAAACCACAGGAAGGATGACTGCTGAAGACAAATCAACGTACAGGAAGTACCACCAAGCAGAGAAAGTACACAAACATCAATGCAAAGCATACATTTGAATAAAAACTGATCTAGCTGGGGTAGAACAAGGACAGGCAGACATGTGTACTAGTTTAACATAGTCTTTTCTCTACAACACAGAAGTGAGGAAAAGTAACACACACACGTACACATAAAAAAACAACCAAACAAACAAAAAAACCCTCCAGGTTGAGTTAAAGAGTTGAGATAAAACAAGAGTTTAGTGTAAATGAGGTAACATACTGCACAATTGCCTTAGTATATTTGAAGGGAAAAAATAAATACAAAATAGGCAAAACCCGAAAACAAATGCACAGCAGAAAAGTAGCAGCAAGCAGAAAGCCAGCAAGCTAAAGACTCAAGCCAGGAAGCTACTCCCTGATCCCTCCATGTCCAGCCCATCATAACAGAGCCAACACTCTAAACCCCAGAACCCAAAAGCAGCAACAAGAAGTCTCTTATGTTATGATCTGAACTTCAAGCCCCATAATATTTTGCTCCTGCCAGCACTTTCATTTTGAAGCTGCCATGACAGCATCACGGTATGAATACCAGCAGCAGACTGAGCTTAACCCATGATACTCTGTAACTAGCCACTGGGTGTCATCTTCCACAGGTGTCGTCTGTAGGGACCTAGGGTCACAAATTTCAGACATTCGTGACTTAATCCAAAGCTTCCATATGAGTGAATCTGCAGGACTACGATCAGTTAAACAATGCAGTAAGGTAGAATAATTTAATGACCTTAAGAGTGAAAAGATTACCAACTTCCTGAGGAAAGTGAAAAGCAGTCCTAAATTGAATTAGATTTCTTCCAGAATTTTCAAGCAGTTTTGTCATAAATATAGAATAGAATAGAATAGAATAGAATAGAATAGAATAGAATAGAATAGAATAGAATAGAATAGAATAGAATAGAATAGGATTAACCAGGTTGGAAAAGACCTTCAAGATCATCAAGCCCAATCTATCACACACCACCATCTAATCAAATAAATCATGGCACCAAGTGCCCCATCCAGTCTCTTCCTAAACACCTCCAGCAATGGTGACTCCACCACCTCCCTGGGCAGCCCATTCCAATGACCAATCACTCTTTCTGTGAAGAACCTCTTCCTAACATCCAGCCTAAACCTCCACTGGTGCAGCCTGAGACTGTGTCTTCTGGTGCTGGTTGCCTGGGAGAAGAGACCAAGACCCAACACACACCCTCCCCCGACCCCAGCGTCTCTTCAGGTAGTTGTAGAGAGCAATAAGGTCTCCTCTGAGCCTCCTCTTCCCCAGGCTAAGCAACCCCAGTTCAGTCAGCCTCTACTCACAGGGCTTGTGCTCCAAACCCCTCCCAGCTTTGTTGCCCTTTTCTGGACATATTTCAGCAAGTCAACCTCTTTCCTAAACTGAGGGGCCCAGAACTGGGCACAGGACTCAAGGTGTGGCCTAACCAGTGCTGAGTACAGAGGCACAATGACCTCCCTGCTGCTGCTGGCCACACTATTCCTGATACAGACCAGGATGCTATTGGCCTCCTTGGCCACATGGGCACACAGCTGGCTCATTTTCAGCCTACCATCAACCAGTACTCCCAGTGCCCTTTCTGCATGGCCGCTCTCCAGCCACTCTGACACAAGCCTGTAGCATTGCATAGGGTTGTGGCCAAAGTGTAGAACCCGGCACTTAGGTGTGTTAAATCTCATACCCTTAGACTGCCCATCTGTCCAGCTTGTCAAGGTCCCTCTGCAGACCTCTACTACCCTCTACCAGATCAACACCCACCCCCAGCTTGGCGTCATCTGCAAATTTACTGATGATGGAATCAATGCCCTCATCCAGATCATCAATAAAGATGTTGAACAGAATGGGGCCCAGCACTGAACCCTGGGGAACACCACTAGTGACTGGCTGCCAGCTGGATGTGGCACCATTCACCACCACTCTCTGGGCTCAGCCCTCCAGCCAGTTTCTAACCCAGCACAGAGTACTACTGTCCAAACCACAGGCTGACAGTTTTGTCAGGAGTTCCCTGTGGGGGATGGTATCAAAGGCCTCGCTGAAGTCCAGGTAGACTACATCCACAGCCTTCCCCACATCCACCAGGCAGGTCACCTGATCCTAGAAGGAGATCAGGTTGGTTAGGCACGACCTGCCCTTCCAAAATCCATTTTGCTAGTGGACCTGAGCAGAAGCTCAGCGATGCTGTCCATTAAGCTTCAGTTAAAACCTCCCAAGAAACACAATCAGATGTTCCAGTTCAAAAATACCTCTAGTTCCACTATTTATCCATGACTGGATAAAAGAATCAACGCAGAATAAACCATGGCAAGTCAGATTCTTTAAAGCTTCATAGAAGGCAAGCCTTGTGTTTTGCCCAGTGCTTGCACAAAGCTGTTAAGTGCTAATGCATATAATCTATCTAGCCAGCTAACCTGTTTAATCCATCACACAGTGTGTGAAAATATAAAAGCAACCCAGCTGTGACAAGTTAATAGTTGGGTTAGGCAGTAAAACACTAACAAAAAAACACTCTGATTAATGATCCTGAATTGTCCAGCTCTCATATAGATGGCTTTTTTTTTTTTTTTTTTTTTTAGTTTATTAGTGGCAAATCAATGCAAAATATATGTGGCAATTTAAAGCATGATAGCAGATCAGAAATGTTGTGCCCATACTGATAAAAGTAGGAGAAAATACCACATTTTGATAGGGAGTAAAAGTAATTATTTATATAACTAGACCTGCTTCAGAGGTAGACAGAAAACTAAAATACATTAAACTCAGGGGTCGTTCCAGTAACTCCTGCAGTGCAAGTCATGCTATAATTTGAATAAAGTAAGAACCATGCCAAATTGTTATTTGAAGAGTGAAGCAAGACCTTCTTTGACCTCTGAAGTATGTGAGGCACTTCCTTTTCCTTGTATCTCAGTTTCTGATTCCACAACCCTCCATAAGCAGTTTTAAAATAGCATCGAGGGGAGAAATAGATGAAATGTAAGAAGAAAACTTGCTTTCTTGGCATCTCTCAGATCTGTGGTGGCCTGGATGCTCCACTTAAGTATCAAATAAGCGCACATACTTTAGGATACATTGGTGAACTGAACTGTCAGCATTCCTTTTCCTTTAGTGAATAGACCCTTTCCTGATAAAAACAAAACTGGATGAATATACACAACAGTCTCTGTGCCCTCATGATTCATGAAGCTTGACATGGTCTCCCAATCTGAAGAATCCAGGCATCACATTACCACAGTATATTAGATATTGGAAGGGACCTCAAGAGATCACTAGATCAAATCCCCCTGCCAAAGCAGGATCACTTAGGGTAGTCCAGACAGAAATGCATCCAGGTGGGTTTTGAAAGTCTCCAGAGAAAGAGACTCCACAACCTCTCTGGGCAGCCTGTTCCAGTGCTCTGTCACTCTTCTCATGTTTATCCTCATGTTGAGGTGAGGGAGTGTTGCAAGCACCAAGCTGCAGAGATTAATTATTTCCTCTTGACATTTTTCCTCTCAAACAGGTATCCCATTGCACTGCTAAGTACCTACAATAAGTTATAGATTATTCCTGAGCATGTCTTCTGTTGAACTGTTTGGAACTTGTAACAGTGAAAAGGGCAATGAAAGGAGGTAATAAACTACCTGTAAGACCTTTTACATTGGCTGAGCAATATAAATGACCAAAGTAAAAGTCTTCTGTGTACCAGGGAAGTTGGAATAAAAACTGGAACCAGACTGGAGAAAGTGAAAAGAAATTATTTCTGCACAGCATATAACTGCCTGGATTATACTGCTGTATGATAACATTGTGCATGACATTGGCAAAACACTTTCCTAGCCTGGGAGAACTCATTACCAAGGAAGTCTCTCTTTCTTGCTTGTGCACAGTGCTCAATCCAGCAAGATTTCAGTTTGAGGTGTTTGATAATGCTAGTTCTTCTGACCTGCACAGTGTGGGATTCCAGGAGTAGGCTGAAAAGTGTTAATGATGAATGCATCTTGTTACTGAAGAGTAATCACAGTTATCTGCAAAGAACACAACATCCCACCTCCCTAAACACAGAAGGAATTGAGAAATATGGAATGGTCACTTCAAACATTTTGCCAGCCACTACACAGGGCACAGAACATTTCTTTTGCTGTAACACAGCGTGTAGTTTCTCTGCTTGGTTATGGCCTACTGCTCATTTTCTCACCTTGAATTCCTGTCTCCTGCATCTTCTGTTGTATAGGTCTCTGTCCAACCACAATTAAATAAATCACATTTCCTTCTCCACCTTTTAAGTTTTGAAAAAAATTTATTCTTATCTTTGGTGTGAGTTATGCTGAAGTGTGCAACAACTCCATCAAAGAAACAATATTTCATAAGCAAAGTGCTAGCTTTGCTGATGCATGATTTTGTGCTAGCTAGTGACTGGGTTTGTGCTACCTAGTCACTGATTCATGAAGTAGTTTAAAACAAGTCTGTAAAAAAAGCAAATGCATCAATGAATGCACCAGTGTTCACTTCTGACATCACAGGGTGTAATTCAAACACATATTATTGGTCCCCGCTAACTGGCCTGCAACAGGA
Organism: Picus viridis; assembly: GCA_033816785.1. Taxonomy (NCBI): domain Eukaryota; kingdom Metazoa; phylum Chordata; class Aves; order Piciformes; family Picidae; genus Picus; species Picus viridis. Next base: position 57,123,593 of record CM066606.1, read on the forward strand.
ATTGCAGTTTTATAGACTTGAAACTAGAATTTGTTTCTTAGCTAATTGTTGATTCATGGATTTTGATGATGGTTTTAAGGCAAATTAAGAGCAATGCTCTTTGCATAAAAACTGAAAAAATCAAGCTTGGAATACCTGGAAAATTTTTAGCACTGGTTAATTGTCAAGTAGCAACTAGTAACATAGAAAGGCTGTCACGTAAGATGACAAGATGACACCTATGAGTATTTATCTTAAAGAGTACTAGATTGGCCTGCCTTTTTACAGCTATCCATGAGAAACTATTTGCTGGAGTAATCTTTCTCTCAGTATCATTTCTGAGTGGGAAGCATACCTGTCATCTCACATAACACAAATAGACACCTAATTGCCTCTAGACATGAACAAGGGGCTTGATACATTAGGGACTGATAGTAAATTGGAGTCAAACATTTTTAAAAAGGCTGTTAGAGGAGGATAACACAATACAGCATTGAATTGAAAGGAGGGACAGAATAATTTTTCAGCAAAAATTTCAGATAGCTGATAGTTCAAAACTCCTATTACCTGACAGAGTACTCTAGGCAGCCATATTCATATTACCTACTGAGACACCTGTGCCCTATGATTCCAGAGAAGGGCCACGAGGATGAGCAGAGGGCTGGAGCACCTCTCCTACGAGGACAGACTGAAAGAGTTGGGGCTGTTCAGTCTGGAGAAGAGAAGGCTCCGAGGTGACCTCATTGTGGCCTTCCAGTATCTGAAGGGGGCCTGCAGGAAGGCTGGGGAGGGACTTCTCAGGATCTCAGGTAGTGATAGGACTAGGGGGAATGGAATGAAGCTGGAGGTGGGGAGATTCAGGCTAGATGTGAAGAAGAAGTTCTTCCCCATGAGAGTGGTGAAGCCCTGGAATGGGCTGTCCAGGGAGGTGGTTGAGGCCCTGCCCCTGGAGGTGTTTAAGACCAGGCTGGATGAGGCTCTGGCCAGCCTGATCTAGTGTGGTGTGTCCCTGCCCATGGCAGGGGGGTTGGAACTAGATGATCCTTGTGGTCCCTTCCAACCCTGACTGATTCTATGATTCTGTGATTCTATGACTTCTCAGGATCTCAGGTAGTGTTAGGACTAGGGGGAATGGAATGAAGCTGGAGGTGGGGAGATTCAGGCTGGACATGTGGAGGAAGTTCTTCACCATGAGAGTGGTGAAGCCCTGGAATGGGTTGTCCAGGGAGGTGGTTGAGGCCCCGCCCCTGGAGGTGTTTAAGACCAGGCTGGATGAGGCTCTGGCCGGCCTGATCTAGTGTGGGTTGTCCCTGCCCATGGCAGGGGAGTTGGAACTAGATGATCCTTGTGGTCCCTTCCAACCCTGACTGATACTATGATACTGTACTATGTGTGGTGGGGTAGGAAGGTTCCCCCCCCCCCAACACACAAAAGAATCCACAGCTAACTCAGCTGGAGAAGCAGATGAAAGCTATATTTACAAGCAGAAAATGGAATGCAATGAATATGTACAAAAACATACAATACATACAGAAATATACAGCAATGTAGGTAATACAGGAGACCTTTCCCCAACCCCCCTGTGGCCAGGGGGGTTCGGCCTGTTCCCCCCTTTCTCCCTCCCTACCTCCCCTTTTTCCCAAAAGGGTTAGAGAGAAAGAGAAAGGAAGGTAATTAAAAGGGTGAAAATTCTGTTAAGCTCAAAGCGAATGCAAGAGTTAGTTTTCTTATCTGGTTAGCTCTGTTAATCCAAGGTCATTCCTGCCATGCAAGCTGTTGCTTCAGAGAGAGAAGCAGGCCAGCTCACAGTACAGGGAGAAGAAGAAAAGACTGCCCAGACTGACAGACTAAGTTAAAAAACTTACAGTTGGATTCTACCAATGAAATTGGTTTAGCATATCTTTGTTTTCATTCAAATATCAAAAACAGATATTCATCAAAAACAGATGTTCAGAAAGTGTCCATTTCTTAAAGGCACAGCCTAAACCGGTCACACTATGTCTAAAGGATAATGCTAGGCTACAAGGCTACAGTTGCTGCTAACCCTTCAGCACCTTTTAAAGATAAAAAAGTTCAGTGGATTTCCTGAAGGGACAAAAAGCCTCAAAAATCCTCTGAACCAGACAATGGGGCAGGAGCCAGCGGGTCTGGTTTTTCAGGAAAATGCCCATGTTGCCCAGGCTTGTTTGAACATGTCCTAGTGCCCAAGTAGGGCAGCTATGTTTGCCTTTGGCCACGTTTGGAGAAAACCCTTTCTATAAGTTACAGTGTCAGGGTTTGATCTCTCAATCTGTGTTGCCACTGGCTATTTTTGTCTCAGGAAATCTATAAGTACCAGCTCAAAGAGCCAGAGCCTTGCCTTGCAGTTGTCTACGCTCTGGGAGAAATCACAAGCCTCACTTGGAAGCCGAGCTGTGTTTCAGTTAATGAGACAGGACTGCAAACACCCCTGGATGTATTGCATTGTAAAGCCCAGCAGCAGACAGACACGTCTCACCGGGCCAAGAGGCGAATCCCCGGCGGAGCTGAGTCCCCAGGACAGTTTTGTTAGATTGGAAGAAGGAACAAGCACCTCTGCGAAGAATTGCAGCAGAAGAACTTCTTTTCTACAAGGCTTTCAGCTACAAAACCTTTGGGGATAAATCCTGAATGTGTCTTAGCAGCAAGCTGAAGACACCAACAGAAAGTGAAACTGCGCTCCTGCACATTCCACGTGGTCGACACCATTTTGGTTTTGTTTAAATCCCCACATGTGCCATGGGATATCAGGATCAGTGAGTAATTATGAAATCTGAATTATATAAGCATCTATTAAAGGTCTATTGCCCTAGGGAACTCTGGTGTTCCCCCCTTGTGGGCAATCTCCGGCTTCATTGCCAATGTTCCTTTTTTTTTTTCTTTACAGTTTAAAGTGCTGTTTGTTCTTTCTGGATTTTTGTACATACTGTTTAAATTGTTACTTGTTCCTGCTGGTGAGATATCTGTTCCACAATCAAGTATTTCAAACCAGTAAATAGGTTTTATTAATATTTTTATTATTAAGTTATTAATATTTTTATTAATCATTCCACCTATTGAATAATAATGGCCATTTTATGATCATGACAGTGGATCAAGCTAACCTAACCACCTATCTTCAAACAAACACTTAGAAAGTCCTTTGAGATGTTTCGATTACAAGCTGTGATTTGGAGCATTGTCTGGGCCAAGTAACTCCAAGTGTTGTTGGCAACATTCAATTACATACTGGCATAAACTCATGAGGCCCCACAAACCTGATGTGATAAACCACCTCACAAACCTGTATCTCCCAGTAGAACATGACTGAATATTTGGACAAATGAAAACAAACACAGACATCTGGATGAGACGTGTATTGTCTGTTCCTTAATATTTTTTTTTTTAATGTTAGTTTTCTGTGCTTCTGTTACATGGAATGGCCAGTCCTCATTGGCAAGGAATGCTTTCCAGTGACTTTCAACATGGAGTTCAAAGTAGCCACAAGGAAAGGAATGCTTTCAGTGACTTTCAACATGGAGTTCAAAGTAGCCACAAGAACCAGGGAAAAAAGGTGCTAGAAATACTTCTCCATTTTTAGTAAGGATATTTTGGCCTGGCCATGATATTATTGATGGACACTCAGCAGGGAAAAACTAATACAATGATTATGGCAAGGAGAGTTTTGTGTATGCCTAGTTACTACAGTTCTTCTCAGGCTTTACCTACTAAATAAGAATGCCCTCCCAGTGAAGGCCTCACAAGAAGGATATGATGATCACTGAAAACACTACTTCAAGTTTCCAAGGGAAAACCAAGCAGAGTGTGTCATAAAATGCAATTACAATGTAAAGAAATTAGTTCAAAGGACACATGTGCAAGGAAATTTCAATGATGTTGAAAACAGTGAATGAATTTTGAGAAACATAGGTGTATCTTTAGAACAGGAGTTCATTCTAGAATATATCTGTTCTTGTTACCACTCTAATGATAAAATCACCTTTAAAATATATTAATTAAAAAGACAAGGGAGAAGATTGTTTTCTTTATAGACAAATGTCTCTGTTTATGGAGTGAGACAGGCTCTCTAGTCTAGTAGTTAAAGAAAAACTCCCCACACAACTGGATAGAAATACAAAATATTATTGGAAGTTTAAATGGAAACTACAAACTACAATGCAAAGCATATAAAATACAAAGAAATCCATAGACCAAGGTTCTCCAAAATCTCCTTAGGCCAAAGCTTCTACAAACCAGGCCAAAATCCCAGTCCCAGTCCCAAATGTCCCCCCACACCTCCCTGCTACTCCACCCCACACACCAGGCCCAAAGTGACACAGCTAGAAATTCAGCTTTGCTTAGGCCACTAGCAGGCTCCTCAAGGCTGAAACCCTTCCCAGTACCAAATGGAGATAAGACAACCTCATTGGGAAGGGAGCAAGGAAAGGAGAAAGGGAACAGGCAGCTTGGGCTGTCCCCTTATAAAGGCTAGATGCAGGCATTACGGGAACAAAATAACAAAAATTTACACTTTCCAGTCCACCTCCTGGCCTTATCTATCCTCTTCGAAGGCTATGGTTTCTTAAAGGCATCCAGCCTCAAATCATAACAAAGCACTAGGTGAAGAAACACGTTGATTCTAATTCTCTTTTTGACAGAAAGGGAATCATAGGAAATGTGCTAGGAATTTTCCTGCTGTTGCAAAAATCACATGTAAAACTTTAAGGTAAATATTTACCTGACTGAAAGAACAATGATAGCCCTCGTTGACAGGGCTTTAAACTAGATTCGAAGGGGGAAGGGGCTGAAACGTGTCCCCTCAGACAGGAGTCTGGGGGTGATAAGCTAGAGCCAGAGGTGAAACCAGCAGCCCAGCTGCAGTGCATGTACACTAATGCACTAAGTATGGGCAACAAACAAGAGGAGCTGGAAGCCCTGTTACAGCAGGAAAGTTATGATGTAGTTGCCATCACAGAGACATGATGGGACGACTCACATGACTGGAGCACTGCAATTGATGGCTACAGGCTCTTTAGGAGAGACAGGTGAGGGAGAAGGGGTGGAGGGGTGGTCCTGTATATCAGGGAGGCACTAGATGCCATTGAGATGGAGATCAGGGACGATTGGGTCGAGTGCTTGTGGGTGAGAATTAGAGGGAAGACCAGCAGGGCAGACATCTTGGTTGGAGTCTGTTATAGACTCCCAATCAGGATGAAGGTGTTGATGAATCATTCTATAGGCAGATAAAGGCTGTCTCTAGAACACCTGACCTTGTTCTCATGGGTGACTTCAACCTGCCTGATATCTGCTGGGATCTCAACACAGCAGAGAGGAGGCAGTCTAGGAGGTTCTTAGAGTGTATGGAGGATAGATTCTTATCCCAGGTGCTGCACAAGCCTACCAGGGGTAAGGCTATGCTTGACCCCCTGATGCTTTACAGATAGGGAAGGGCTGGTGGGTGTGATGAAGAGGTTATTAAATTTATGAATATGAAATATGACTTATGAAAATAGTACTTTTATTAATTATCAAACTTATTAATAACCAATGAATCACTAATTTATATACATGTTCTAGTGCACATTTGTGAAATACATTCCATAAGTGGCTTAGTGTTATAATTAGAACTCAATTGAACTATCTACAGACTTTTATCTATATTTATATAATGAAGGGTTTGGAACACAAGCCCTATGAGGAGAGGCTGAGGGAGCTGGGGCTGCATAGCCTGGAAAAGAGGAGGCTCAGAGGAGACCTTATTGCTCTCTACAACTACCTGAAGGGTGGCTGTAGCCAGCTGGGGCTTGGTCTCTTCTCCCAGGCAACCAGCACTAGAACAAGAGGACACAGTATCAAGCTGCACCAGGGGAGGTTTAGGCTGGATGTTAAGAAGTTCTTCACAGAAAGAGTGATTTGCCATTGGAATGGCCTGCCCGAGGAGGTGATGGAGTCACCATCACTGGAGGTGTTTAGGAAGAGACTGGATGAGGCACTTAGCACCATGGTTTAGTTGATTAGATGGTGTTGTGTGATAGGTTGGAGTTGATGATCTCAAAGGTCTTCTCCAACCTGGTTAATTCTGTATTCTGTATTGTGCTCTGTATATATTAAATTCTAATACTTATGTTTTTCACACAGTGCCTCCAGCTTCACTGTTATATTTTTCCTTGTGAAGACATGTTTTCAGTCTTCATTTAAGGGATTTTGCAGTGATTTAGTTGATTAGGTGGTGTTGGATGATAGGTTGGACTTGATGATCTCAAAGGTCTTTTCCAACCTGGTTAATTCTATTCTAGTCTAGTTTAGTCTAGTCTAGTCTAGTCTAGCCTAGTCTAGTCTAATTTTAATTTATTTATTTTTTACAATGAAGAATAATGAGAATGTAAGAGATGGGGTGAACAAAAATGGGGAAGGGGGAGTGGGGAGGGGGAAAGCATACAGATATAAGCAAAAAGAACCTTCCTGTTGTGGTGGAGTAGGAAGGTTCCCACACACACACACAAAAGAATTCCACAGCTAACTCAGCCGGAGAAGCAGATGAAAGCTGTATTTTACAAGCAGATATGGAATGCAGTGAATATGTACAAAAATATACAATATTTACAATATATACAGAAATATACAGCAATGTATGTAATACAGGAAACCTTTCCCCAACCCCCCTGCGGCCAGGGGGGTTTGGCCTGCCGCTCCCTTCTCCCTCCCTACCACCCCTTTTTTCCCAAAAGGGTTAGAGAGAGAGAGAGAGAAAGGAAGGTAATTAAAAGGGGAAAACTTTGTTAAAGCTCAAAGCGAATGCAAAGTTAGTTTTCTTATCTGGTTAGCAAGAATTGTAGAGAGAAACGAGCCAGCTCACAGCACAGGGGGAAGAAGAAGACGACTACTGACTGCCCTCCCCGACTGAAAGACTAAACAAGAAGCTACAGCCGGGTTCCACCAATGAAATTGGATTAGCATATCTCTTGTTTTCATTCTAATATCAAGACATTCGGCTAGAGTGTTCAGAAAGTGTCTCTTTCTTAAAGGCACAGCCTAAACCGGTCACAATCCACCCCTGCTAAACAATTTCATTGGCTGTTTGTACTGTCCATCCAATCTAAAACAGTATCCACCTAAACCGGTCACACCTGTATTTGATCAAACACTGTACACTGGGAAAGTGAAGTGAAGACAAAAACAAAGGGCATATACCTAGTACATTTCATTGTGCTGAAATGAGTATTTGCCAAGAGACAATATATCTCCATCTTCCATGAATTAAAAGCCTGATATGGGGGAACAGAAGCATACTGGGAGAATCAGAGGGAGCAAGTTTTCTAAAATACAGTATTTCTATCATGACTGAGGAGTAGGAATCCTATATTACAATATCTTCAGTGGCTGAAGCCTGAAGCTTTCAGACAGTATATTTATTTTTTCTGTGTTACTGGGCAAAGGATATCTATCAGGTCCTGAGACAATTAGAAAGGAGGAAAAGCAGCACAGTCTTTCTCTGTTTTCCAGAAGCAACTGATATCCTGTTTGTGTTGATGAGACCTTACTTCTACTGTCATAATCTCTATTTCATCATCCTGAATGATCCTTACCTATGATCCTTAGACAGAATCATGCTCAGTTAAGGGTACAGAGTTGAGGTAATTTGGAGATTTAAGATAAGCTTGAGACCAGAACAATAGTTTAACATGTTCCCATTTTCTGGGTGATGATAAGATTGATTACAAGTCTAAAATGTAAATTTTATGCCCTTGACAGAAAGAAGTAGATGCATTATTGCCCAGAAGGAAGGGGCAAATAGGCTGATTCAAACTGGTGTCCAGTTTCATGTCATCTAACCGTAAAAGAAATGTATGCAGATACAAAGAGTTCCCTCTGAATGGCAATTTACCCAGTAATAGTTTTTAAAAAAGAGAGAACTTTCCAAATTTAAGAATGAATGTGGTTAATCTTAGGGTTATTCAGTACCCTTAAATTACTATTGGCTGCTGTTATGCACTATAATAGCTTGCTGAGCATTTGTTAACTCCAACAGGGTATATTTGCAATTATTTCTAATGAACTCCCCAGCTCCTTAGGGAAAATACAGAAGTCTTTTTGAATTGGTTCTACCTGTTGGCTATATTGCTTTTGGAAACAAACCCATATAGTTTCAAATCTCTCCATACAACAGGTCTCTGAGTGATATTGGCATGTTTATTTTCAGAAAACCTCCCAAAGCTTTTTAGTCATGGCCAAACTAATACATCTCTCCTTGACAGTTGCAGAACTTCTATTTCCTTAGCTAGAGTGTAACAGATTGCTTGCAGTTTAAGTGTTGACGTTTGGGATGCACTGCAAAATCTGGCTGCCTGCTGGGGTTGTAAAGACGTCCCACGCAGAGAGGGGATTTGGGAACATCTGCCTGCATAAACATAATGCAGCCAAGAAGTCAAGGGAAGGAATAGCAGTAGACATATCAGAAGACTTTCTACCAATTCAGTAAGCTTTCAGAAGCCTGACTGTTCTTAGAATTGTTGGTGATTTCGCTGTCAAAACAGTTAAACCAGAAAGATAAAAACACATCCTAATGGGAAAAAAAGGGGGAAAAAAAGAAAAGAAAAAAAAAAAAAGTTGTCATTTTCTCCCACTTAGAAAACATTTCTTATTCATGTGCATTTTCAGGTTTGCTTTTTTTTTTTACTTTCCTCTATATTGCAGTATAATTGGAAAAATACAGCTTCACATGAGAGGATTTTTCATTTCCATGAGATTACCTTTATCTGAGATACTCTTGATCACTAGTCAAAGCAACAGCTGGTGCAGTCTGCTTCAGCTGTATTTGGGCATAGGGGAATGTCATATCAAAATGTTTTAAGTGCACCCATCAAACCTGACACAAACTAGAACTTGCAAAATCAGTCAAGCAGACTGCAGGTTTATTGCATGGTTTCATATCACTCTACAGAAAGTAAATTATGAATTGGAAGTGAAACAAAAATTATTCTAACGATAAACTTACTTTGCTTTCCCAGACCATATAGCTCAGTTTAGATCACAGCATTTATTGTGTGATTTATGAAATTTAAAATATTTACTGTTCAATGGCCTATGAATATCTTTCCAACATCAGCTTTTAAAAATTGTGAGGCCTTAAATTACTTGTTCCACCCATATTTCTTTCACACCCATGAGCTTAAATAAACAAAACATGCTTTAGGTCTGCAAGGAATCTGCAAGTGTTAAATGGCACTTTTTACTGAGTATGGCTGAGAACACTTTTGTCTGTGGATGGCATTGAAACTCACACAACAAAACTGTATGTAGTATTATATCAAGAACCATTACTGACAGAGCTGCAGTCAAATCACAACAGTGATCTTTGGTACTTAGAACAAGGGTCTATCATAAAGCATTAAATACACAGGGTATGATAGATGCAGGCAGTATGTCAGCAGCTTTAATAATTTTCAAATGGTTTAGCCAATATTGAGTTCAATTGCTTGTTGTTATGGTTTGGGGTTTTGTGGGGTTTTCTCCTTCACAGTATTCAGATTGATACTATTATTCTCATATTATTCTCATGACACAACTCTATGTTCTAGAAGTATAAACAATACATCACCTAATGGTGTACAATGTGTAGGATGTGCACACACATTATTTTCATGGTGGATTTTCAAAATGTTTTACAAGTCTCATTTCGGCAAAGAAATTAGGCTATAAACTGACCAAACATAGGTCTCTTAGACTAAGTTAGAGTTCTGCAGTCTAACTTTCTAATTGCTAGAAAGTACTTCAAGTGAAAACAGATCAGGTGTGCAGGAATAGATTATAAGCACCAGTAGAAAGGAATTAATTAATAGGAATTGATGTTTCAATAATGAGACTGTTGCAGTGCAGCTGCCAACTTACTCTCAAAAAGGAGAGGGAATAGCTGGGCACTTCACTAAAGCTCTCAGTATCTTTTCAGGAATGTCTATGGTTTATTTCAAGTACATCCCTTTATACTCTCTTCTTGGAGCTAAGAATTCATACTTGCAAGAGGGCTTGAAACATGAGGTATAGAGGACTAAAAAGCAGCCTTAAGAACAATGCTCTCACTTGTGGCTCATACATAGCTCTATGGGGGTGAAAAATATCAGCAGTCCCAGGAATAAACAGAGAAGGCTGAACTATTCAAGTTCCAAGAATAGTAATCATTTTAAATTTGTAAACAGAGATCCCAGATGATGTCTGATCTGAATAACTCTACTGCATCCTCCACTATAGCACTCAATATGTGTCAAAACCAAATTTTACTGGAACTCACATGAATATGGCAGAAGTTTGGAATCTCACCATAGCTGACAGTATGTTCACCCATGGTAAGCCAAATAAAATAAATTACTGTAAACCTTGGTATGTATAAGAATGCTGTTCCAAACCAAGGTTTGTTACATGCACTTATCTAATGTTGCTGCTACTTTTCAAAAGACCTAAACTTGCTTCCTTTTTCTTCCTTTTTTTTAAAAGTAATTGTTGAAGTCTGTGCTTTCTGTTTATATACTGATAGTACTAAAAAGCAAAAGATTTTTATGTTTTTATATTCAAAGGACTCTATTTTACTTTTTTTATTCAGCTTACTCCAGGTTTATGTATACTGAGTTAAAGCAAGAGTTCGGAGTTCCTGAGCTGATATCTGGCTGGGCCTCAGCCTACACATGGGAGCTGGTGAGTAATTGCCTTTCCATCATCTGTTTTGTTCTTTTTCTTTCTCTCTTCTTCCACATCTTCTTTGTTTATTGAACAATTTTATCTCAGATCATGAGTTTTCTTGATTTAGTCTTGCATTCCTTTTCCCACCAACCTACTGGAGTTGGGAAGGTTGAGGGGAGTGAGGAAGTGGCTCTCCAGTGCTTAGCTATCCACTAAGGTTAATCTACAGCACCAGGATGGTGCACCAAGAATCTTCAAAACAGATAATCTTTGTCAATAATTAAATAGACTTTTTCATGAGTGTTGGTGAGATTTTTTTATTTTCCTGAGTCCACTACATATGAATGGAAATATACACCTATAGTGTTAAATACCAGCAGCCTGCTCTCTTGAAAAGAGAGAGAGAACAAGCACATTGTTAAATTTCTTCACTGAAAGGGTGGTCAGTTACTGCAACAGGCTTCCCAAGAAAGTGGTCTCAGTACCAAGCCTGGCAATGTTCAAGGGAACTGGGGTTGTTCAGCCTGGAAAGAGGAGGCTCCAGGGAGACCTAATAGCAGCCTTCCAGTATCTGAAGGGGGCCTACAAGAAGGACAGAAACTGTTTAGAAAGGCATGTAGTGATAGGACAAGGGGCAATGGCTTCAAACGAGGGAAGAGCAGATTTAGACTGAATGTTAGGAACAAGTTCTTTACCATGAGGGTAGTGGAACACTGGAACAGCTTGCCCAGGGAGGTAGCTGGGACCCTGTCCCTAGAGATATTCAAAGCAAGGCTTGACAGGGCTCTGGGCAGCCTGATCTAGTTGAGGGTGCTTCTGCTGACTGCAGAGGAGGTCAAGCTAGATGATTTTTGGAGGTCTCTTCCAACCCAGACCATTCTATGATTCCATCATTCTATAAAAATTTGGATGATTCTCTTATCATATGCTTTAGTTTTAAGAAATCCTGCAATTAGCAGGGAGTTGAATGCAATGATCCATATGGGTCCCTTCCAACTTGAGATACTGTGCATTTCTATGAACTAGCAAATGGTTATATATATGAGTGCCAGAGCAGTATTCACTGAGAAGACCACTAATGGCACACCTCACACCTCTTCACATTGTGAGCCACCTTCTTTTTCAGTCCTCGCTCAGCACATGTAATCATGAGAAGAAACAGAGAAACAATACAATAGTCAGCATTGGTTAAACAGCACTCATGGTGAAGTGTGGCAAGCTTTCCTCTTTCAGCCTACATATTCTCTTAATTTAGCTAGCTCGACTTGCTAAGCTCTCTGCATTGAGGAGCTGAGCAGATCTGCAACATGCATGCCAGGGCTCATCATTCCCTTGCTGGTACAGAACTAAAGTACGTGTTTTGCAGCTGCTGATCATAGCAAAACAGTCCTCAGTTTAATCCTTTGACTCATCTAAGGATAGATAACCCTGTTGTGGTGGTTTGAGCCTTAACTGGGATTTAAGAGCTCAGATGGGGGGCGAGGCTGAGAATCCCTCCCCCGCTTTCCGCCTCCTCTCTCCCAATTGAGAGAAAAAGAAAGGGAAGGAGCAAATCCACCAAGAAATAATTTGGAGTTGGTTTGGAAGTAGAGAGGTAAAAATTTTTCTTTAAACAATATAGATATTGTTTTATATATATATATATATATATATATATAAATAAATAACAGGAAGGGTTCACAAGGGTAAGGAACAAGGATGGATGGGGGAAATATGTATACGAAACCAGTCATTTGAAGTCCTTTGAAGAGGTGTGGAGGTAGCAGGGAGGAGGACCAGGCCTGACCATGTGGTGGAGATGCAGGAAGCCAACAGCAGTCCTCTCATCCAGGCAAGGCAGGAGCAAAAGAGTACAAATGGCTGCAGTGTCTTCCTTTTTATAGGCTTGCTGGACAGGGAGGGGAGTGGAACAGACTAACTCAGTTTCCCAGGGGGAAAACGCCCTCCAGGGATGGCAAAGGTCTCACAAGTCCTCCCTCCCCTGCTTTCAGGATGGGTGTAACCCATTACACCTCTCTGACCTGGTTTGAATCTGTCTGACTTCAAAAAACAGAAAGGCAGCTAGTCCTTCACCTCAGATTCAATTAATTTTTATTTAATTTCATACCCTGGGTGACTGACCAGTAGAAGAAAACCACATGCAGGTAGCCTTTTAGTCCAAAGAAATGTCTTTCTGAAGGCACTGAAGCCAGTACTACCTCTGCTTTACACATGCTCTCATCTTCTTCATCAAAGCTAACCTGATACGCTGAAAGCCAAGACCAGAAGCTGACTCAGGCAAGACAAAACATCTGCAACCTTTCTTCAGGTGGCTTCTGCTTTAGGACTTCAGGGTAAAATTGTTAGCATCTGATTTAAAAAACAAACAAAACAACAAAAAATCAACCAAAAAAACCTAAAACTGCCCAGAAACACTATGAAAGCCAAACACTATGAAAGCCTGACTTTTAAGCTGAGCTTTGAAGAGTGAATATGTTCAAATTTAAAATCACTGTGGAAGTACAAAATGTAGAATTTATAAGCTTCAGGACTTGTGACCGGTTTAGGCTGTGCCTTTAAGAAAGAGACACTTTCTGAACACTCTGGGCGAATATTTTGGTATATGAATGAAAACAATGATATGCTAATCCAATTTCATTGGTGGAACCCGGCTGTAAATTTTTGTTTAGTCTTTCAGTCGGGGGGAGTCAGTCAGTAGTCGTCTTCTTCTTCCCCCTGTGCTGTGAGCTGGCTCGTTTCTCTCTACGATTCTTGCTAACCAGGTAAGAAAACTAACTTTTTGCATTCGCTTTGAGCTTTAACAAGTTTTCACCCTTTTAATTACCTTCCTTTCTCTTTCTCTCTAACCCTTTTGGGAAAAAGGGGAGGTAGGGAGGGAGAAGGGAGCGGCAGGCCGAACCCCCCTGGCCGCAGGGGGGTTGGGGAAAGGTTTCCTGTATTACATACATTGCTGTATACTTCTGTATATATTGTAAATATTGTATATTTTTGTACATATTCATTGCATTCCATATCTGCTTGTAAAATACAGCTTTCATCTGCTTCTCTGGCTGAGTTAGCTGTGGAATTCTTTTTCCAGACAGAGTTTCAATGGCTGAAACCAAAGAAACACGTGTCAGGACTTCAGGGCACAGAGACAGGGATCTGCTAACAAGAGTCCAACAAAGAACTAAGAGGATGATTGCAGGACTTGAACAGAGAGAACTGCAGCTCTTTAGTCCTGAGAGGAGAAGACTGAGAGAGAATCTGATATAAATATCTGAGGGGTGGGTGTCAAGGTGAAGGTGATGGTCTCTTTTCATTGGTGCCCAGTGACAGGAAAAGGAACAACCCATGCAAGCCAGAGCACAGGAAGTTCCACCTCAACATCATGGGACACTTTTTTAAAGTGAGGGTGTTGGGGCACTGCAATAGGCTGCCCAGAAAGGTTGTGGAGTCTCTTTCTCTTGAAATTTTCAAAACATACTTGGATATGCTCCTTGGTGGCCTGCCCTAGGTGAGCCTGCTTTGCCAGGGGGGTTGGACTTGATTTCTGGAGGTCCCTTCCAACCTCTAACATTCTGTAATTCTGTGAAACAAAGGTAGTAACTTCTCTATATCCTAGTTAAAACTCCCAGTGCATACATTTTAAACACATAGTCCATTACATTTTAATGTTAATCTCATTTTACATTTCAATTTATATGTTATGTTTTCACTTTAATTTTAATCCACATTTTATATTTTAATCCCATCCCTGTGACCATGGAGCAATGCTACTAGTGATGTTGCTGTTTACTAAGTCATGCCTAATCTTTTCAGTTTTGGAAAAAAGAAATTAATAATTAAAATTCACGCTCTTTATTAAAAGAGTTTGTACTAAGCACAGTGATACCTAAAAGAGAAAAAAAATATTTTCTTCCAGTCTTCAGCATCACTGTTTTCAACATCATTTGCCTCAGCAGCACATGTGCTAAGGTCAATCCTCCTTAATGTGTTATGCCATAATCTGAGAATTCAGTCTTCTCTTTGCACTTGTAAAGCCTGAGTCAGGTTAGCAGAAAATTAATTCTAAAGATATAAAAGGTACTGAAACTAGAGACCAAAGTTGAACCAAGAATCTCACTGCAAAAAAAAAAAAAAAGAATAAACAGACAGCAATTAGCTGGTAATATGCTGCGCATGTGAGGCATTTGTGCTATACAAATGGAGAAAGGGACATTAACTGCAAATTGATTTTCCAGGGAAAGAAAAGCCAATGTTTTGGGATAGTGTTTGGAAACTTCTTGTTGAAGTTTCTTGCTTCATTGCTACTCCTGCCATCACTATTTACCTCTTAAATTCTAGACAGTTATCTTAATATGAAGAACATTATGAATGCAAAAAAATCAAAGAATCAGTCAAGTTAGTGATTTGCATTCATTATTACACCCACTTGTCCCAGTAGCCTTGTCTCAGAGAAGTAAAAGTACCTCAGACCAAAGCATTTCCAACTCAAGCTGCTATGAAAGCAGATTCGGCTTCCATTTTGTTCTGCTACATGCAGTCTGTTTCATTTCCTCAGTATCATATTTACAGGGCAGATTATGTTTTCTACAGATTTTTTAGAAGGAAATTAACGCTGTAAGATTATATTTATGATGTGAGACTTATAATCTCATATCCATGATGAATGTCTAGGGTGTTTAAATGACTACTACAATCATAGTATCATAGTATCAGTCAATAATGGTGTATGACTGTTTAGAGGTGCACTGGAGGAGCAATTTAGTTTTTTATAGAACTTAGATGAAATGGAATGAATCCATAAACTACATTGAAACTGTAAACTGACAGTGACTTAAAAGAGGAAAAATATGTAGATGGCTCCAGCTTTTTTCCTACATCTTTCTTGAATAATTGTGTGACAGGGTTTCTATACCCTAATCTGTTTGCAGAAGTATTGAGTATGCATTACATATCAAAATAAATAATTCCCCCATATCTTTGTACTACAAAATTTGCAGTTAATTAAACTAATTTTTCAGTTTTTGTAAGATGGAAACTCTTCCTGTCATCCTCTGCAATCACTACTTATTTAAATTTCATCCTTGGCCAGTTTCATGATAATGTTTATCTGCTCCAGAGGATTGGAAATGAGAGTAATACACTGCCATACCATTTAATTTCTTTCTTAAAGCTGGAAAAATCAAAGCATCAACTGGCCAGTTAGATAACACAATTTCCCATGTAGGTTATTTGCTTACGATATCTGGAAGCTAATTTAATTCCTGAGATGCTTATTTAATGGTTCTGAGAGGGATTCCCTACAGTTAAGAATGGACTGTGCATAAAGTTTCTATAAAAATAGTATGAACATTTTCTCACATCAGAGCAAGTTATATATATTACTGCAATATACATTTCCTAGAATCATACAATCAGTAAGATTGGAAAAGACCTCAGAGATCATCAAGTCCAACCTGTCACCCAACACCTCATGACTAAACCATGGCTTCAAGTGCCACATCCAATCCCCTCTTGAACACCTCCAGGGACAGTGACTCCACCACCTCCCTGGGCAGTGTTGTGAATGTGCCCTCAGAAATGAGCAGCAAAGATATCAGTGAATGTATATGTGAGTGATTTATTTATATACACAAACTATGCAACAGGGTATTTACAGTCATCCTTCACAGATATTAATTTTCAGTTGGTGGAACTGCCTCTACATAATGTTTAAGCATGGACACTTCAAACAAATCGAATGATTCATAGAATTCAGAATTGAAAATGATTCGAAAAGCGGCAGGGGAGAGGTTTGTCTGTGACCAGCAACCCTCCACCTGGAACGATTTGAGCACTCCCTAACTGATATTCTATAAAGAAAAGGCTTGGCTTACTCACAAGTTGAGAACTTTGTGAAATCTTTCCTTGATAATATGTTTGTAGTCTGGAGAACATAGCCCAGACATGCCATAATAAGGACATAGAAAATGGTGCCGACCACATGGCTGTGCCGTGTGGTTGCTGCTTCTCCCAGAATATAAAGGTTCCCCACTCGGGGTGGGCTGTAGCAGTTCAGGAACCGTGTTGCACACAGGCTACCATGGTTTTCTCCTGCGGCAAAGGATCACACAGTGATTGACCCCACGGGGTACTGTCCACAGCACTGCCCGCAGCTGGGTGACAGTGGCAAAGTACAGCGAGGCCTCCTGGAGTGCTGGTTCGAGTCCCGGGCAAGGTGGACCACAGCAGCACTGACACCCATATGGGCACAGGGACAAACACGAGTGTGGGGCACTTGTTTACCAAACAGCCCCTATTTACCATTTGCCCCAATGAGCTACTGGTCCAATGAGCATCTGTTGGTAGCACTGAGATTAACCAATGAACTGATATTTACCAAATATGGCATAAGCATTTGCCATAAACAGGTAAACAAACATATAGCCTAGCCCTTGTTTACCACAGGGGTAGGACCACGCCCAGGCAGGTTGTTTACCTGGACTCAGTGATGCCAGGATCCCCCCCACTGCCGCCTCCAGAAGGGAGGGGGAATGAAGGTGGTTTGAGATACACACATAGAAGCATGATCTGGTAATATTTGGGGCACAATCCTGACCATAAGCACCATTCACTACAGGCAGCACATTCCAATGGCAAATTACTCTTTCTGTGAAGAACTTTCTCCTCACCTCAAGCCTAAACCTCCCCTGGCACAGCTTCAGACTGTGTCCTCTTGTTCTGGTGCTGGTTGCTTGAGAGAAAAGACCAACCCCCTCCTGGCTACAACCACCCTTCAGGTAGCTGTAGACAGCAATAAGGTCTCCCCTGAGCCTCCTCTTCTCCAGCCTAAACAACCCCAGCTCCCTCAGTCTCTCCTCATAGAGCTTGTGCTCAAGACCTCTCACCAGCTTTGTTGCCCTTCTCTGGACACATTCAAATGTCTCAATGTCCTTCTTAAATTGAAGGGCCCCAAAACTAGACACAGGACTCAAGGTGTGGCCTAACCAGTGCTGAGTACAGGGGCTCCTGCTGGCCACACTATTCCTGATACAGGCCCGGATGCCATTTGCCTTAACATATTTCATATCTGAACAGAAAAATAATGCTCTAGAATCTATATATATAGGACTTTTTAGTATTTATCTTGCAGAATGTAGACAGGAAAACAATATTTAATATCAGATGCATATTCTAGAAAAATAGAGGGGTTTCTAGCAGATGGCTCACTTCAACCTGACTTTTGATTTCTTTTTACCTGCTACTGAAAAATCTAGTAAGGAGTGAATACAGGTTAAACTAAGTCATATAAACTTTTTTTTTTTACACTTGCTTAGTGCACTTTATAATGTTTAGTTAATTCCAACACCACTTCTGTCAGATGGAGAGTGTGCACTTCTGGTTTTGTGCCCTAGGAAAATAAAGGCTTATATATTTTAAATTTATTCTGCCTATTAGGAAGACCCAAACTCTCCAGATCAGTGAAAATCCTAAGAAGCATTTGTCTTTCAGAGTAAGGATGTTTGTCTATACCCTACCTCTGCTCTGAAGAGCCTATTACTCAGAACACTTCACCAGGTAAAACTTGAGTATATGGCACACTTGCAATAAAAACCCTCCTGTTCATGACAGGACAGGAAATAAGAAGGCAGTGGAATATGAAGGATTTTCTATACCTACAAGCATCAGCTGCTGATCAACAATAGTAATTCTGCAGTAGAACTGGAAAAGCTGGACTTCCTAGTCTCTGATGGCAGATGTTGTAATCCTCTTCTGCAGCGTCTTTAGGTCATTGTGGTCCCTTTGCCTCTAAGATGCTTTACTTTATGTCTTCATCACTCTTCTTTTTTTTCATCCCTGTCACATTTTAACGTTTTCAGGGCAAAAGCCTCCCAGGACAGAATCTAGATTACCCCTGCTCCCCCCATCCCTCTCCCCTCTCAGGGAAAAGATAGGCAGGGGAAATAAGTGGTACACAAAAGGACTTGCACAGAATTGGAAGTTGATAAAGTAATTCTAACAAATAAAAAAGTTACTTAGGGAAAAGGGATCTACAGAGATATTGGAGAGAGGAATATATAAACATATATATACAAAGCTGAAGGTCAGATGACAGTGGATTCCCTGGATGTAGGCCTGACTGTGTGAAAATAGGCCTGACCACATGGCAACAGCTGGTAGACAGCAGCTCCCCATCAAGTAGGAAGGCAAAAAGCAAGAGAAAGAGTGCACTGGAACTTCCTGTCCCCCATAAATGCAACGTAGGCAGCAAAGGGGAGCAGGCTTTGCAAACCTCCTCTGTTGAGGGAGGCATCCCTGGAAACAGGGAGGGATGGACACAGGTCCCTGTTAGGGGAAGCAAGGGGAATCCACCCCAGCCTTCTCCCCCTCACCCATTGCCCTTGCATAATCAGTATGAGGCCCTGCAGACTGAGGGCCACGTGGATGAAAGCGATGAAGAGAAACAATCTAGGGAGATGCCTAAGGCAAACCAGTCCTCACCAACTATAAGCACGAGCAACGTAAAGAAAAAGAGAAGGGTTATAGTTGTTGGAGACTCTCTCCTGAGGGGAACAGAGGGACCCATATGTCATCCCGACCCATCCCAGAGGGAAATGTGCTGCCTGCCTGGGGCCCAGATAAGGGACATCACAAGGAGACTCCCAAAGCTAATCCTGCCCTCTGGCTGTTATCCATTACTGGTAATATAAGCTGGAATCGATGAAATTCATAAGGGCACCAGGACAATTCAAAAGGAATTCAAGGCAGTTGGACAAATGATTGATGTGGCATGAGCACAAGTGGTGTTCTGCTCAGTTCCCTCAGTGGCAGGGGTGTACACTGAGAGGAACAGGAGAACCCACACCATTAACAAATGGCTCAAGGGATGGTGCCAGCAATGGAATTTTGGTTTCTTTGATCAAGGTGCAACTTTTACTGCACCTGACCTGCTGGACCTTGATGGGGTGAAATTATCTAGAAAGGGCAAGAGGGTACTAGCATTGGAGTTAGCAGGGCTCATTGGGAGGGCTTTAAACTAGGTCTGAAGGGGGTGGGTGAGAAAACCAGTCTGTCTGGCTAGGCAGATGTTTTGATACAGGTGCACCAGCTCTAATAGTGGGAGACAAGTCAGCATCTCAGCTAGGCTCTCTCTCAAAGGAAAATGGAACAGACAGATATCTAGGCAGATGTCTCAGTAAGGTTTCTCTGTGGGTATGCCTTTTATTGGCAGCTCTCATGAGTTACCCATCCCAAGATGACCTTCCATGGAATCCTAAACCCTGGAATACCATAGATGAGGGAATTAAACATCTGAGAGAATTTGCTGTCAGAGAGGTACTCTATGGTGGCCATGGAACTCTGAATCCTGATGAAATTCTTGTAGGAACTGTCTTGCTAAAAAGCTCATCAAACTTGCTCCTCCTAATTATGTTACTATTCTGGCAAGCAGAATTGTGGCAAGAAATTATGGTGGAGCTCCTCCTATGGTTGGTCATTTCACTGATCAAATCAGACAATTGGAGGATAGCCTCACACGTGTTTCTTTGGTTTCAGCCATTGAAACTCTGGTGAGATA
This sequence comes from Picus viridis, assembly GCA_033816785.1. Classification (NCBI taxonomy): domain Eukaryota; kingdom Metazoa; phylum Chordata; class Aves; order Piciformes; family Picidae; genus Picus; species Picus viridis. The sequence goes on from CM066606.1 coordinate 57,143,781, forward strand.
AAGAATTGCATAAAAGAGCTGAAAGATTCCACATCCCAGTTGGCACAAAGAAATAATTCCAATTCTTCCTCCAGATGGATACAAGTTTCATCTGTGAGGAATAGACATCCAAAACAGACCACCGAGGCAATCACGTGCGAGTATTTGGATAACTCTGAGTGATCAGTTGGGTGAGAACATGAACAGATGGGATGGTCAACCAACTTCTAATCTCTTCAGGAGACTGAGGGACCTGCAAAGTGGCAGAGCCCGAGGTAGCAGTACCAGAAGGGTAGCTGTTACTTCCACGGTTTCCCAGAACAACTCTAATAGCTCCAACAGTGGCTCCAATTCTAACACTGGATGTTGTGCTCTCTGTACATGTGGGCATATTCCCCATAATTAGGGGTGCCCTGCTTCCTGCCACGGGGAGGAGAGGGATAATAGAGATAACAGAATCTATTGGGATGTGTACATCCAGTGGCCTGTGTCTCAGCCTGCAGAGGGAAAGAGACTCCGTTCTTTTGAATATTCCCGTGTTATGAAATCAGAGGCACAAACAAGGCCAAAATATCAACATCTAGACTATTTATTACATCAATAAAGTGGATGGATCAGAAGGGGAGAGAGAGAGAGAAGATAGAGAGGGAGAGAGAGGAGAGGGAGAGAGAAGAGGGAAGGAACTATATCACCACTCCTCTCACACCCCAGAGAGTTTGAGTCTGTGGAGGAAAAGTGCTGCAGGAGATGTTGGGTCTGTAGAGAACGGGTGCTGTAGCTTTGGCTGTAGAAGAGATGTGTCCTCTGGGCAGCCTCTTCAGCTCCATGAGTTGCAGCAGACGGAACTTTAGGACATGGAGAGAGGGTTCCTCTTGGTCTGCTTCTTCCAGGCTCCATGGTGATGTTTCTGTCATTTTTTCTCTCCTGGTATTCTCTCCGGATTTCTTCAGAGCAGCATTGCCCTGGACTTTTCCTTCTTTCGTGTTTTCCTTCTCAGCGGCATTGTCCTTCTCTTGTGTTTTTCTTCTTCTATGTTTTCCTTCTCCTGAGCCAGTAGTTGCTCAAGTCTTTTATACAGTTTTTAGTCCTTAGGTATGTGTCCAAGTATTGTCCCCCAGGAAATCAGGGACCAGGTGGTGAATCCATTTTCTCACCATCCTCCCTTTCCAGGGTACCTGATGGGTGGAGATAATCTTGTCTTATGCATATTCTCAAAGGTATCGATAACAGTGGCCTCAGTCCACTGTTGTCAGGCCAGCTATGGTCCAGTGAGCTATTGTTATCTTTGCACCTTCCCAAGAGTCGTTCCAGTGGTTCTGCCTGGTACACATCAACTATTGTCTGGGCAAGCAGCAAAGGTGATTTTATCTTCGTTGAGTCACATCAAGAGAGACAAGATTTAGTCTCTCACAGCCTGGCACTTCAAAATTTCATAAGTACAGTGCCTTGGTTGACACAGGAGCTCAGTGCAACATAGTGCCATCAAATTATCCGGGATCAGAGCCTATAACTATTCTGGGAATCACTGGTGGATCTCAAGAGTTAGCTAAGGCAGCGGTTGATATAAGTTTAACTGGTAAACAGTGGAAGAAGTACACTGTTGTGACAGGACCTGATGCACCTTGTATTTTGGGAATTGATTTTCTGAGAGAAGTGCATTTCAAAGACCCAAAGGGTTGCAAATGGGCTTTTGAAGTGGCATCTGTAGAAGTCGATGGACAAAAATTGAAGCTGTCTGTTAGACCTGAGCTTTCTGATGAATCTGAAGTTGTGGGACAACATAAGATAGAGGACATTAAGTTGACGGCTGCTTCTCAGACTGTGCATCACAGACAATACAGAACCAACCGTGACTCTTTGTTGCCCATTCAGAATCTGATTCGTCAGTTGGAGAGTCAGAAAGTCATCAGCAAAACTCATTCACCTTTCAACAGTCCAGTGTGGCCTGTGCGAAAGCCGAATGGAGACTGGCGTCTGACAGTCGACTTTTGTGCCCTGAATGAAATTACTCCACCTGTGAGTGCAGCAGTACCAGACATGATGGAACTCCAATATGAACTGGAATCCAAAGAGGCCAAATGGTATGCTACCATAGATATTGCTAATGCTTTCTTCTCTATTCCCATAGCAGAGGAATGCAGGCCTCAGTTTGCTTTCACCTGGAGAGGAATCCAGTACACTTTCAACAGATTGCCAGAGGGCTAGATCCACAGCTCAAGCATCTGTCATGCAGTGATCCATGAGACTCTGGAGAAAGGTGGTGCTCCAGAACACATCCAGTTCATTGATGATATCATCATCTGGGGTAAAACTGCTGTGGTAGTTTAGGCTGGGTGCCAGCCCGTGATGCCACCATACAGGCCACACATGGGATGTCCCAAAGCGGGCCCAGGCCAGTGGGTGGTCACAGGAAGCCAGGTATTTCATCTCATAATGCCCTGCTTCCCTATAAAACATCAGTGAGGGGTCCTCACTTCCTCTTTCTTCCTTCTCTGCTGCCTAGGTAAAATTGCGTGAGCTGCCTCCCTTGGGCCTGCCTGGGCCCAAGGCTGGGTTGGGAGGGGAGAAAGAGCCCTGGGGGAAGGGGAGGGATTAGGATGTACCCCCAGGTTGGGGTGGGATATTCTTGGGTATGTTCTGGGAGCTCTCTCTCTTTTGTCACAGTGCTTGTGGTTTTCTGTAAAAACATTCATTGTTCTTTATTTTTTTTCCATTTAAACTTTCCACCATTTTTTGCAATCTGTGTTGTCTGAGTCTTTCTTTTGCCCGTGGTTGGAGAATTGGTCTCTCAACCTACTACAACTGCTAAAGAAGTCTTCGAGAAAGGTAACAAAATCATTGACATTCTTCTGAAAGCAGGTTTCAACAACAAGCAAGACAAGGTGAAAGCACCTGCCAGAGAGATCCAGTTTCTGGGAGTGAGGTGGCAGGATGGACACCAACACATTCCACTGGATGTGGTAAACAGAGTCTCTACCATGGCAAATCCCATGAACAAGCAAGAAACTCTACGTTTCTTGGGGATAGTGGGATTTTGGAGACTGCACATTCCTGGATACAGTCAGATTGTGAAACCTCTGTATGATGTGACTTGAAAGAGAAACCATTTCCACTGGGGACCTGAACAACAAGCAGCCTTTGACCAGAGAAAACAAGAGGTAGTTCAAGCAATGGGTCTGGGACCTGTCCAAGATGGTCCAGACATTAAGAACATTTTGTACACAGCTGCAAGTGACAATGGTCCAACCTGGTGCTTGTGGCAAAGAGCTCCAGGTGAGACACGTGGATGACCTCTTGGTTTCTGGAGTCGAGGTTACAGAGGTTCAGAGGCTAATTATACTCCAACAGAGAAAGAAATTCTAGATGCCTATGAAGGAGTAAAAGCTGCTTCTGAAGTAATTGGAAATGAGTCACAACTCCTCTTAGCTCCCAGATTACTAGTTTTGAATCGGATGTTCAAAGGCAAAGGTTCCACACCACATCATGCCACAGATGCCACATGGTCTAAGTGGATGGCTCTGATAATACAGAGAGCTCGAATGGGAAATCTTGAAAGACCTGGTCTGGCGGAAGTGATCTTGAGTTGGCCTGAAGGCACCAACTGTACTAAAGCTCCAGAGGAGAGAGTAACTCGTGCTGAGGAAGCTCCTCCTTACAATGACCTTTCTCATGATGACAAGAAATATGCTTTGTTCACAGACGGTTCCTGTCATCTTGTCAGGAACAAGGAAAGGTTGAAGTCTGCAGTGTGGAGTCCAACACGCCAAGTTGCAGAAAAAAAGATGGAGAAGGAGAATCCAGTTAATTTGTACAGGTAAAAGCTGTCCAGCTAACTCTCGTCATAGCTGAAAGTGAGAGATGGCCAAGGATTTATCTCTACACTGCACTGGTTAGGCCACACCTAGAGTATTGCGTCCATTTCTGGGCCCCTCAGTTTAGGAAGGATGTTGACTTGCTGGAACACATCCAGAGAAGGGTAACAAAGTTGGTGAGGGTTTTGGAACACAAGCCCTGTGAGGAGAGGCTAAGGGAGCTGGGGTTGCTTGGCCTGGAGAAAAGGAGGCTCAGGGGTGACCTTAGTGCCATGTGCACCTAGCTGAAGGGAGGTTGTAGCAAGGCAGAGGTTGGTCTCTTCTCCCAGGCAACAAGCACCAGAACAAGAGAACACAGTCTCAAGCTGCACCAGGGGAGGTTTAGGCTGGAGGTAAGGAAAAAATTCTACACAGAGAGAGTGATTGCCCATCAGAATCGGCTGCCCAGAGAGGTGGTAGAGTCACCATCTTTGGAGGTATTTAGGAGGACACTTGATAGGGTGCTTGGTTGCATGGTTTAGTTGATTGGGTGGTGCTGGATGATAGGTTGGATGTGAAGATCTTGAAGGTCTCTTCCAAACTGGTCTATTCTATTCTATTCATTCTATTCTATTCTATTCTATTCTATTCTATTCTATTCTATTCTATTCTATTCTATTCTATTCTATTCTATTCTATTCTATATTCTATTCTATTCTATTCTACACCAAGTCATGGATGGTAGCCAATGCTCTGTGGGATTGGCTAAAGGACTGGAAAAAGAATGGTTGGCAGAGAAAAGGAAAGCCAGCAGGGGATCCAGCGGGGATCTTGCTCGGGAGCACACCGCGACCGGCACCCTCAGGAACACTAGCTGCTTCCTTTTCAACCTACGGGGACGGCAGGGCACCCCGGGCTCTCGGCACTCGGATAGATTCGGCACGACCGTTTCTCCACGTGCTTGCTGCTCGGGATCGCTCGGGCTCCCCGCGTCACTGCCGCCGGCTGGTTTAAAAGCCAGCGGCGGCTCGCGGCAGCCTCTGTTCCAGCGGGAGCCTGCTCTCGCTCGGCACGCGCCGCCGCACTTTTTCTAAATCTCGTCCAGCAGGTCCCGCGGGCAGGGCAGGCATGGTGGTGACGCGCCGCAACCGCTCCTTCAGAACATCAGTCTCGACTCAGACTGAGGGGGAATACAAGCAGGTAGGCAAGTGTCACAAGCAAGAGGTGGGTGTCCAGGCTTATGGCTGCAGAGAGTGCTGGAGCCTGCCACTTGAGATGCAGGGTAGTGGGGACAATTCCTGCATCAGATGCGAGCAGATTGACTATCTGCTTAACCTGGTGGCCAGATTGAAAGATGAGGTGACTAGACTTAGAGATGTCAGGGATTGTAGAAGAGAGACCAACTTGAGTAACCAGGCTCTGCAGGCTCCCCCAGCAGAGGCTGATTATCCAAAAAGCAGAGGGGAATGGACGAAGATTCCTCTCAAAAGACACAAATTAAAACCTCCCTGTCTCCCTTCACCGCCCCCACTGCCCTTGGAGAACAGGTACGGGGCACTGGAGGTCGAGGGGGAGGTGATTCTGATGCTGGAGGACAAACCAACTGGGGTTTTCCCTGAGGCAAAACAGCCCAGGGTGGGTCAGCCCAGGGTGAGTCAGCCTGGGGTGGGTCGGCCCGGGGTGAGTCAGCCTGGGGTGGGTCGGCCTGGGGTGGGTCAGTCTGGGGTCAGGCAGCCCGGGGTGAGTCATCCCAGGGTGGGTAAGCCTGGGGTGAGTCAGGTTGGGGTGAGTCAGCCTGGGGTTAAACAGCCTTCCCCTGGCATCAAGACTTGCTCCCTAAAAAAAAAAAAAGAGGAGGGTGATTGTTATTGGTGATTCCCTACTGAGGGGAACAGAGGGCCCCATATGTCGGCCAGACCCTGCTCACAGGGAACTTTGTTGTCTCCCAGGAGCTCAAGTTGCTGATGTTACCAGAAGGCTGCCTAGTCTGGTGCAGCCCTCTGACTACTGTCCATTAATAATTATGCAGTTAGGGAATGATGATGTTGCAACTAGAACTCCCAGGGCTATCAAGAATGACCTCAAGGTCCTGGGGGATCTAGTAGAGGACTCAGGTGCACAAATAATTTTTTTGTCTATACCCTTAGTTGCAGGAGGGAATACGAAAAGGAACAGGTCAGCAGCGGTAGTCAACAAGTGGCTTAGAGGTTGGTGCAGTCAGAAGAATTTTGGGTTTTTTGATCTTGAAAAACCTTCTACTGCACCAGGTCAGCTAGTAACAGATGGAGTACATCTGTCCCAGAGGAGGGGAAAGGTCACACTACATGACAATGGCCTGTCCCCCAAAGGTAAAAAGATTCTGGGAAGGGAATTAGCAAGTCTCATTGACAGGGCTTTAAACTAGCTTCGAAGGGGGAAGGGGCTGAAACCAGTCCCCCCAGACAGGAGTCTGAGGGTGGTAAGCTGGAGTCAGGGGCAAAACCAGCAGCCCAGCTGAAGTGCATGTACACTAATGCACGAAGTATGGGCAACAAACATGAGGAGCTGGAAGCCTTGTTGCAGCAGGAAAGATATGATGTAGTTGCCATCACGGAGACGTGGTGGGATGACTCGCATGACTGGAGCGCTGCAATTGATGGCTACAGGCTATTCAGGAGAGACAGGCAGGGAAGAAGGGGTGGAGGGGTGGCCCTGTACATCAGGGAGGCTCTTGATGCCATTGAGCTAGAGATCAGGGATGATCGGGTTGAGTGCGTGTGGGTAAGAATTAGAGGGAAGACCAGCAGGGCAGACATCCTGGTTGGAGTCTGTTATAGACCACCCAACCAGGAGGATGATCTTGATGAAGCATTCTATAGGCAGCTTAAGGCTGTCTCAAGATCACCTAACCTTGTTCTCGTGGGTGACTTCAACCTGCCTGATATCTGCTGGGATCTCAACACAGCAGAGAGGAGGCAGTCTAGGAGGTTCTTAGAGTGCATGGAGGACAGCTTCTTATCCCAGGTGCTGCGCGAGCCTACCAAGGGTAAGGCTATGCTTGACCACCTCTTCACCAACAGGGAAGGGCTGGTGGGTGATGTGGTGGTCGGAGGGTGTTTAGGCACCAGTGACCACGAGATAATTGAGTTTTCAGTATTCAGCCAAGCCAAGAGGGGGAGCAAGAAGACCTCCACTCTGGACTTCCGGAGGGCAGACTTCAGGCTACTCAAGGAACTAACTCAGAAGGTTCCTTGGGAATCAGCCCTTAAAAACAAAGGGATCCAGGAGAGCTGGACCTACTTCAAGGAAGAACTCTTGAAGGTGCAGGAACAGGCTGTGCCAGTGTGCCAGAAGATGAGCCGCCAGGGCAGAGGCCAGCATGGTTGGGTAATGAACTTCTAAAGGAACTAAGGGAAAAAAAGAGGGTGTATTATCTTTGGAAAAAGGGGAGGCAACCCATGGAATGTTTAGGGATGTTGCTAGGTCTTGTAGGAAGAAAATTAGGGAGGCAAAAGCACATTTGGAGCTCAGACTGGCCTCTTCTGTGAAGGACAACAAAAAGTCCTTCTATAAATATATTAATAGCAAGAGGAAGGGCAAGGACAAGCTCCACTCCTTGGTGGGCATGGAGGGGAATATTGTAACAAAGGATGAGGAAAAGGCAGAGGTGCTTAACACCTTCTTTACCTCAATTTTTACTAGCAGGACAGAACGGCTTCCAGACAGCTGGCCTGCAGAGCTGGCAGAAGGAGCCAGGGAGCAGCATAGTTTTCCCCTGTTCCAGGATGGGAGAGTTAGAGATCTTCTGAGCCGCTTGGACCCCCACAAGTCCATGGGACCGGATGGGATCCATCCTAGGGTGCTGAGGGAGCTGGCGGATGAGCTGTCCAGGCCGCTCTCCATCATTTTTCAGCAGTCCTGGCTCACTGGAGAGGTCCCAGAAGACTGGAAGCTGGCCAACGTGGTGCCCATCCATAAGAAGGGCCAGTTGGAAGAGCCAGGGAATTCTAGGCCTGTCAGCCTGACCTCAGTGCCAGGCAAGATTATGGAACGGGTCATCTCGAGTGCCCACCCATAAACCTAAGGTCTCCAGTTCACCTCAGGCCTAGGCCCTCAGATGGAGTGCTGGTCTCCAGATTGTTCTGTCTCTGCTATCTGGATGGACCACAAACCTACACAGTTGCTAGCCAGTCTCCTAAACTGGTCCCTCAGTTGTCCATTTTCCATATTCAAAGATGCTTAGGTGTTTCTATCTTTCACATGTGTCTTCTTCTGAAGTCTTAGGGATTTTTTTAACTACTTCTTTTCTTCCTTTCTTCACAGCCCTGAACTTCCTTATCAAATCTCTCTGTGTCATTCTCCCTTGTCAAAAACATCATAGTAGCAATTTAGTTCATAAGAGAAAGAAACCTTATAGGTTAGTAGATAGTGTATCCATCTGTATATGTGTATCCAAGAAATATATACAGAAATGAAACAGTTTTGCTTGCAACATCCATTTGGAAAAGAAGAAATCCATATGATCCCATTCAAATAGTTGCACCAATTATTATTACTTTGGGACTTTAAGTATGCTTTGACATTTGTCATAGGGAGTTGCAGAATATTATAGGTCTGCTCTGTTGATTTAGCAAGAGTGAAACATAGCAGATTTGTGAAGAATTACAATTCCAGCACTGCAACTAAAATGAAAACTGCATTGCACCCAGAAGAAGCTGAAGATGTGGATGTGTATGTAAAGAAAACTGCTTCCTTGTGAGGAGGCACAGTTCAGTTTCACTGTTCCTGTTTATCAAACAACTGAAAGCAAACAAGATTTGAAAATATATGAAGCGTCAGCTCTAACAAAGGTGCAGTCAATTCTCAGTTCAGAACAAATAAGAGCCTGTATCACACACACACTGTCAGTAAAATAAATAAGGAACTCTCAGTTGAAGAACATATGCTTAAAAGCTTGAATATATACATTGCACTGAGTGAACTTGACTATAGCTCCTGAAGAAGGGATGTGATATTCTGTTACCTGATGTGATGTTACTTAGTCTTTTGTGGAGGATGGCTGCCCTAATCAGAGGCCATTATGATCTACAAGTCCACCATGTCACAGAATCAGAATCATGGGAAAGGTTAGGTTGAAAGTGATCTCTGAGGTCATCAAGCCCAAATACCTTTGCGAAAGCAAGAATCACCTAGGGCAGGCCACACAGGAACACATCCAGACAGGTTTTGAAAGTCAGAGAAGGAGACTCCACAAGCTTTCTGGGCAGCCTGTTCCAGTGCCACATCACCCTCATGATAAAGAAGTGTCTTCTTGTGTTAGGTGGAACCTTCTTTGTTCTAGCTTGTACCCATTGCTCCTTGTCCTATCACTGGGTACCACCGAAAAAGAGACCATCACCTTCATCTTGACACCCAACATTGATTGACATTGATAAGATTCCTTTGCAGACTTTGATAAAATGTGCTAATGTATCTTTCATTTTATGATCAGCTCTGGTCAATGGGACAACAGTGGTGGGAAAGAATGCAAATATGGCTCCTGACCCTTTGGCAATAGTGGATACATTAAACTCTTGAGGGCTGTTATGGGTTCAGAACTATGTAGCTCACTAGCTATTTTGCCTTCAACATGACACTGTCTATCCTACTGCATATTCTGATGACCCGGTATGGGAATAACATGTCATGAAACTATTTTGTTAAGTTTAGGGACATGAAAGCAGGGTATGTACTGTATGCAATTCACAAAGCTCTAAAATGTTACTAGAATAGTGGGATTTAAAAAAAAAAAAAAAAGGTGGCAATTCAGCCCTCACTCAGGAAAACCTGGCATATGTACTATTGAAAGTCATTTTCTCCCCACTAATAATAATAATAATACAATACACCAGGTTGGAAGAGACCTTCAAGATCATCGTGTCCAACCCATCAAACAATCCAACCCACCCAACAACTAGACCATACAGCCAAGCACCCCATCAAGTCTTCTCCTGAACACCTCCAGTGAAGGTGACTCCACCACCTCCATGGGCAGCCGATTCCAATGGGCAATCACTCTCTCCGTGTAGAACTTCTTCCTAACATCCAGCCTAAACCTGCCCTGGCACAGCCTGAGACTGTGTCCTCTTGTTCTGGTGCTGGCTGCCTGGGAGAAGAGGGCCAACCTCTGCCTGTCTACAACCTCCCTTCAGGTAGTTGTAGAGAGCAATAAGGTCACCCCTCAGTCTCCTCTTCTCCAGGCTAAGCAACCCCAGCTCCCTCAGCCTTTCCTCATAGGGCTTGTGTTCCAAACCCCTCACCAGCTTTGTTGCCCTTCTCTGGACACGTTCCAGCAAGTCAACATCCTTCCTAAACTGAGGGGCCCAGAACTGGACACAGTACTCAAGGTGCGGCCTAACCAGTGCAGTGTACAGGGGAGAATGACCTCCCTGCTCCTGCTGGCCACACTGTTCCTGATGCAAGCCAGGATGCCATTGGCCTTCTTGGCTGCCTGGGCACACTGCAGGCTCATATTCAGCCTACAATCAACCAGTACCCCCAGGTCCCTCTCTGCCTGGCCACTCTCCAGCCACTCTGACCCCAGCCTGTAGCACTGCCTGGGGTTGTTGTGGCCAATGTGCAGAACCCGGCACTTGGATGTGTTCAATCTCATGCCATTGGACTCTGCCCATCTGTCCAGCCTGTCGAGGTCCCTCTGCAAAGCCTCTCTGCCCTCCAGCAAATCAACTGCTGCCCCCAGTTTGGTGTCATCTGCAAATTTACTGATGATGGATTCAATGCCCTCATCCAGATCATCAATAAAGATGTTGAAGAGCATGGGGCCCAGCACTGATCCCTGGGGCACACCACTAGTGACAGGCCGCCAGCTGGATGTGGCACCATTCACCACCACTCTCTGGGCTCGGCCCTCCAGCCAGTTCCTAACCCAACGCAGTGTGCTCCTGTCCAAGCCATGGGCTGCCAGCTTGGCCAGGAGTTTGCTGTGGGGGACGGTGTCAAAGGCCTTGCTGAGGTCCAGGTAGACCACATCCACAGGCCTCCCCACATCCACCAGGCGGGTCACCTGATCATAGAAGGAGATCAGGTTGGTCAGGCAGGACCTGCCCCTCCTAAATCCATGCTGGCTAGTAGCAACTGGTAACTGTCTGTGAAACAAGCATGACGTATTGCTACTAAAATAGCAAGTTTATTAATAAAATGAAGTAATTCCTCTCTTGATGTATTAGGTAAACATCTGTATTACTCTTTATGTAGTGACAGCCACAGTGCTTTTCAAATCTTATTTTAAGCAAAGAACCATGTTACAGATTAGAAGTTTCAGTAAGAAAAAAAAACTAAGATAACAATGTCTCAGGTTAAAAGGTAGTAGTGTTTACAGTACAAACACAAAATGAGAAACAACTGTGTATTGCACCTTTTAGCAGGACCAATTGTGTATTTCATCTTTTATTTTATAAGGACTAAAATACTTTACTTGATAACAAGTACATGTATGAAATATGCATAGAAATATGGGTTTAATCAGTTTTCATTTACATATTTAAAAATTGGTGATGGAAATATTTTGGTAAGCATATATATATTAAGAAGACCCTCCAAACCATTATTAATAGAAATTCAGGTGATCTTCTATATTGAATTAGATACAGGTAAACCGAAAGAGACATTCTGCACTTCTTTCACCCTTGCATTTTAACATAATTTTATGATAAGAAAGGTGAAGTGTTAATGAATGTCCTTTATCTAGACTGAGACTTAAAATAGGCCAGACTATTAAAATATCATTTGGCAGGCTTTCCTTGCCAGATCTGCTAGAAAATTTTAAAAACACTGATGAAGGCTACTAACTGCTATTTCTTTTTCTTAAGTATTTTCTGGGAAAAATTTTGCATCAGGACAGAAGTCAGCATGCATTGGAGTCAGTCTGCACTGACACCCACATGATTTGTTTGTTTTATGTATCACACTGTCCTCAGCATTATGAGTGCTGTCCATGCCTTTAAGGAATAGTAGATTGAGAAATAAAGGATTATAAAGGATTATATGCCAGGGGAAGTTTAGGCTCAAGGTGAGGAGAAAGTCCTTCACTGAGAGAGTTATTCGTCACTGGAATGGGCTGCCCAGGGGAGGTGGTGGAGTCACCATCCCTGGAGGGGTTCAGAGGGGACTGGACATGGCACTTGGTGCCATGGTCTAGTCATGGTCTGTGGTGACAGATTGGACTCGATGATCTTTGAGGTCTCATCCAACCTTGGTGATACTGTGATACTGTGATAAATTGACTGCTCTTGAATGATAAGCTGCTATATTTTTTCTATTAACAGTGTAGATGGGTTCACTTAGCAGATGAACAAATTTCAGAAAAAGAGCATTGTGAACTCCTGAATGCATAAATCCCAGGGTGCTTAGCTGACTGTGATGTCAGTATGTCTGCTAGTTCTAATCTTGTATTCCTTCATAGATAGTTGTAATGGATCAGTGGCAGAAACAAACTACCGCTGGAGATAAGACTGACCCAGTCTTTAAGCTCTGTGCTTTGTTCACTGGCACATCTTTCCCTCTTTCTCCTCTCAAGCACAGTTTTTTAAAGTGAACTAAAACTGGGTTTAGTTCTGGAAGAGCCAAGAATGTTTTGGATAGTCTGTCTTCCATTCAGACCTCATTTCCTATAGTAGTAGAGACAACAATAAAATTCTGACCCTATGTTGGAGAAACAATTCTGTAAAGTTATCATTTCAGGTATGATGGTAAAGACATATTTTATGTGAAATATTGTCTTGGTATTACCTGCCAGAGAGAAGTTATTACTATGTGGACAAACCCAGCAAGAACATTTGGTAAAATATGCAAATTGTTTTGAGAAGTTTTGGCAGAGCTTTAAAAATAAATTGGTTTAGGTACAAATTCATTACAGGAATTCAGTCATTGCTATCATGATTTTAATGTATTTTTCTATTATCACCACTTTCATTACATTATCTCAAGCTAAAAGTCGTATCAAAGTTTTAATTTCTTTCACGTAGCTATCATATTTAGTAAAGAAGAAAATGACAGAGGGAAAAGCAATCTGTTAAAATCAGTATTGGATTTATGTCACAAATCTTTGCAACAAACATCTTTTCTGTTTGAAGCAATTTTCATCTCAGTTTAGTGTGTAACTTGGTGTCTCTCATTCTGAAACCAGGGGTTTAAGTCATTACTGCAAATACTGTTGTAAATTATCACAGAATCACACCAATTCAGGGGCTGGAATGGACCTCGAAAGATCATCTAGTCCAACCCCCTGCCAGAGCAGAATCTTCTACACTAGATTACACAGGAATGCATCAAGGAGAGTTTTTAATATCTCCAGAGGGGAGACTCCACAACCTTCCTGGGCAGCCTGTTCCAGTGTTCTGTCACCCTCACAGTGAAAACATTTTTCCTCGTATTTACGTGAAACTTCCTATGCTTCAACTTCCACCCATTGCTCATCCTGTCATTGGGCACCACCAAGAAGAGCCTGGCTCCATCCTCTCGGCACTCACCCTTTTCATATTTATAAACCTCGATGAGGTCACCTCTCCAGTCTCCTCTAAGCTAAAGACCCCAGCTCCCTCGGTCTCTCCTCGTACAGAAGTTGCTCCATTCCCTTAATCATCCTCATGGCTCTGCGCTGGACTCTTTCAAGGAGCTCACTGTCTTTCTTTAAATGAGGGGCCCAGAGCTGGACACAATATTCCAGATACAACATCACCAGGGCAGAGTAGAGGGGGAGGAGAACCTCTCTCTCAACCTACTAACCACACCCCTTCTAATCCACCCCAGAATGACATTGGCCTTCCTGGCCACAGAGCACATTGCTGGCTCATGGTCAGCCACCAGGACCATCAGATCCCTTTCCCCTTCACTGCTCTCCAGAAGGTCAGTCCCCAGCCTATACTGGTGCATGGAGTTGTTCCTTCCCAGGTACAAGACTCTACACTTGCCCTTGTTGAACTTCATCAAATTTCTCCCTGCCCAGCTCTCCAGCTTGTCCAAGTCTCACTGAATTGCAGCACAACCCTCTGGTGTGTCAGCCACTCCACCCGGCTTTGTGTTGTCAGCAAACCTCTTGACAGTGCACTCTGTACCTTCATCCAGGTCACTGATGAATATATTCAACAGCACTGGTCCCAGTACTGACCCCTGAGGGACTCCACTAGATACAGGCCTCCAGCTAGACTCTGTCCCACTGACCACAGCTCTCTGATTTCTTTCCTTCAACCAGTTCTCAATCCACCCTGCTACCTGATCATCCAGACCACACTGCCTCAGTTTAGCTGTAAGGATGCTGTGGGAGACAGTGTCAAATGCCTTACTGAAATCAAGATGGACCACATCCACTGCTCTACCATCATCTATCCACCTGGTTTTCATAATAGGTGATCAGGTTGGTCAAACATGACTTCCCTTTGGTAAAGCTGTGTTGACTACTACTACTAATGACTCTCTTGTCCTTGATATGCCTATGGGCAGCACCGAGGATAAGTTGCTCCATCATCTTTCCTGGGATGGAGGTGAGGCTGACCCAGGGGCCTGTTCCATAGTATAGTAGTTTAGATAACTCAGATTATATTGGAGGAGTAATTGCATGTTTAATACAGAGTCAGCAATGCACGAGTCAGCAGTCTTTGCTGCAAAGCAAATTTATTTTTAGGTTCAGAAGTAGTGGGTAGTTACCTCACTGAATTCAGAAGACAGGCAGTAAATCTGATACAGTTAAGATGAAATCAGTATGTATCTGGAGAATCTGTTTTTATCTTTCATTGTTACGGTGTTTAAATGTTGATGCAAATACGATTCCGTAATGTCCTTACACTTAATTCTGTTAATATACACAAAGATACAGGTTTGTGACTTTGCTGTTATCCGCTAAACTGCAAATTGAAACAGATGAAAAAGTGGGTTCCAGTTAACCCCTCCGCTCGCCCACCTCCCAGCCCTGTCATGGAAAGTGCCATACATTAGTTCTCCAAGAAGCTAGCAATTTAGAAGATAGTCTACGGTCTGCTGCAGAAGCACAGAAACCCTTTTTCCGTCCGAGCATGGCTGTGGGGAGGAAAGCTAGGAAAGTCACCACCAGACTCGCCCGATCCCGCTACGCGCTGGAGCCGTCTCGCCGCAGGGGATGCCCGGCAGCCGGGCCGTACGAAGAGGTCGGGGCCGAGCGGGGCGGCCCCGCCGTGGCGGGCGGGCAGGTGGCGGCGAGGCGGGGTGAGCGCGGCGCCGCCCCCGGACCCCATTGGCGCCGACGGTGGGGGGCCGCTCCGCGCCGCCCCCTGCACAAAGTGTGGCCGCGCGCCTGCGGCGGCATTGGTGTCGGCAACGCCATGCAGAACTGCGGGCGGTGGTGGGGGCGGCTGGCGGCCCGCGGGGCGTCGCGGCACCTGCGGGCGGCGGCGGCGGGAGGTCAGCGGCGCTGGGGAGGTGGCGGGCGGCGCGGTGCATTGAGCAGCTGCTGCCACGACACGATGACTTCTCCCGGAGGCACATCGGCCCGAGGGGCAGGAAGGGAGATGCTGCGAGCCGTCGGGGTACAGGTAGGTGCCCGCGCGCCGTGCAGAGCGGCCGGTCCCCTCCCTCTGGGCCGGCCCGAGGGTGCTAACAACGGTGTGCGGTCATCTTTTTTGCAGAGCGTCGAGAGCTTATAGATAAAACCATCCCGGCCAGCATCCGTCTGCGGAGGCCCCTGAGGATGGATGACCCCCGTCTGTAAGTGACCGCGTGCTCCGGGACCCCCCAGCTACCCTCCTGGAGCGGCCCTGTCCAGCCCTTCCGGCCGCCAGTGCTCGCGGGGTAGAATTGGGGTGCTGCCTTCCCCCCGCCCTTCCCGAGTATCCCAGATGGAGCATGTAGCGGCAAATCTCCCCGCTGGATTAAGATTTAAATAAACATAGCAGTACCAACACCGACACTCTTAATTTTCTGAACAGGATCGGTAGAGTACTGATACTGAGAAAAAGGTAAACATTATTCCCTTGGTGAGGACTTTAAGATCAAAGGGTGCTCGCTTTTGTTGGCTCTTCAGTTTCTAAAGAATTCCTTTGTTGTCCCTTCCCTAGGGATAACCTGTGTATTAATAATAACGTAGGCGGTAGACAGATGGCTAGCATTTCGAATCTATCCATGTAAACTGAATACAAAGTCTGAGACAGCAATTGTGGCACTACAATAGCATGACATATAGCTATGGAGACTATGTGATTCGGTGATTTTTTAGATACTAACATTTTTGCTTCCAAAAGCTGAATACAGCTTGATAGGTATGAATGTCATGCTGTAGTCCTTCTGAAAGTAAAAAGAAGGAAACCCACCACAAAACTCCACCAACCCTTAAGAAAAAGCCAACCAAACCCCCAAACACAACCCCCAAAAAAAACCAAAACAAAAACAAAAATACCACCAAAAAAACCCCCAACAATCAAACAAAACTCAAAACCAAAATCATCACCCAAAACTCCAACAAAACAAAACCACTTAAGAATGCTAACAATTCCACGAAACTAACAAAGCTCAGTGGCCGTTCAGGTAGCGGATCTGATTACATCGGTGTTAACTTTGTGTCAAGCAAGATCCTTCCCTTGATCTGTAGCAAAGTAGAAAACGTGGTCCCTCTTGCCGGACTTTGCCCCCTCCCCCCCCTTTTTAATTTCATATTCATGCTCTGTAATTGGAGTGTAAACTTCAGGCCTGCAGCTCCAGTGAGGTTCCCGGCCAGTTCAATCTGGTTATTCCAAGATGACATCACGTGTGAGAGGCAGCGCTGCAATGAGCAGCCAGTGAAACTAGAGCCTGAAAAGACAGATTCTAGCGGGGAGGGATGTGGTATTGACTGAAAGTTTCTACTTCTAAAATACTTAATTAGTACAGTGGTATTTTATTTTTTTAGGTAACATTCCATGCTCTTGAAATGGGGAGGAGAGTGGAGGAGTGGAATTTAATCACTTCTGTCTGTATAACTTCTGAAAGTGTTGAATGGCATATTTTCCTGTGATTTATGTATTTTAATGCTTCTCGGTGACTGATAAGGGATTTTCACTTATCCTCAAGAAAAGAGGAGTTTTTAAAATTATTACATTCAGGTTTGTAAAGTTAAATGAGATTGCCACTAATGATTTCTCTCTTGAAAGCTACTTTTCTGTTTTTCTGTGTGTTTAGTCTATTTTTAATATGAAGTTTGACATTATGAAAACACATAAAAAGTGACACAGTACACATTGTCATTAAAATTATTGTACATTAAAAACTAAATGATGATGTCAACCTGTCAAAATCTGGATACAAATTTATGTGTTGGTACTGATTTGCATAGCAATTTTGAAGCGAGTGTGCCTACGTTGCTGTGCATTACCTGATGCAAGTCCTCAAAAAGTGCAATGGGACCTCATTAACTGTATTTAGTTCACTGCCGTTTTGCTCCACTTGCTATGCTGGGCTTGTTCCCTTAGAGTAAACTCTGAAAGAATGTGACTGTGATGCAGTCTCACATTGCACAGCATGCAACAGTGAGTTTGCAAAAGAGATGCTTGCATGAGGTACAGAAAACTTTCTTCTGTCCACTGCTGCTTTTGCTTGTGCAGCCAGTGCAATGAATGGTCTTGTAATTTAATGTGTAGATGTTTGTCACTAGTTTTCCACTGCATTGGTAGCAGAAAACTACACAGCTTGTAAAAGAAAAATTAAAAACTCCTGCCTCAAATTGTGCATCTTCACATTGAACATCATGTACTTAGGATGCAGTAGTCTGAGTAAAATTTGCTCTTGTTAACGTACCATTAGAGAGCACTGTCTTTCCAATCACTAGTGTGAGATTTCTTGCATTAGTATGATAGATTAGCTTTCTATTAAATGCCATGTATTAAAGGAAACAGCAAAATTGGGAAAGTGTCATGAAAACTGTATTATATTTTAAACATGTTACTTTCATTTGTGTGAAGGCAATTTTGCTTTGACCATCTCCCAAACTCATCCATGCAATGAGAGAGCAGGGCAAGGCAATTCAAAACATGTTAACCGATAAGGAAAAAAAAACCCCAAACTAAAACAATTCTAGTGGTCTAAATATGCACTTCCACTTTTCTGTGTAATTTCAATTTAAAAACGTAGTTGTAGTGAATCCACAATTGGAGTGCAGCTGAACAAATCAGCTGTGTGCCACCTACTAATTTGTAATAGGTAACAGAGCTGAGCTTGCACTGAAGTCTCACTGAAGTCAGTGCTTGTGGCTACAATTCGATATGCAGCTGAAGAAAACTATGCACACACACACCATAAATAGTATGTCTTGGTGGTAGTGTAGTATGTCTGAGGTGTCTACTTTTGATGTATATGCATATCTTCAAATTTTGATGAGGTGTGTCAGCAGGAAAGATTGTTTCAGTAATGCTAGCCGGTAATGTTGAGAATTGTGCAGAGCACATAATCAGTTGGCTCAGTGACAATTAGAGAAGTCAACATGGTTTTACCAAGGAAAGTCGTGTTTTTACCAACCTGATAGCCTTTTAAGAGGATATAAACAGGTGGACAGATGATGGTAGAGCTGTGGATATGGTTTATCTTGGATTTGCAAAGCATTTGACACCTCTCCCCACAGCATCCTTACAGCTAAACTGGGAGGCAGTGTGGTCTGGATGATCAGGTAGTGAGGTGGATTGAGAACTGGTTGAAGGAAAGAAATCAGAGAGCTGTGGTCAATGGGACAGAGTCCTAGCTGGAGGCCTGTATCCAGTGGAGTCCCTCAGGGGTCAGTACTAGGACCAGTGCTGTTGAATATATTCATCAGTGACCTGGATGAGGGCACAGAGTGCACTGCCAGCAAGTTTGCCGATGACACCAAACTGGGTGGAGTGGCTGATATGCGTGAAGGCTATGCTGCCATTCAGGAACACCTGGACTGGCTGGAGGCTGGGCAGGAGAAATTGAATGAAATTCACAAGAGCAAGTGTAGAGTCTTGTACCTGGGGAAAGAACAACCCCATGTATCAGTAGAGGTTGGGGCCTGACCTTCTGGAGAGCAGTGGGGAAAGGGACCTGGGGTCCTAGTGGATGGAAGGTTGACCATGAGCAGCAATGTGCTCTTATGGCCAGGAAGTCCCAATGCCTTTCCAGAGTGTATTGGAAGAATGTCACTTAGTGGGTTGAGAGAGGTTCCCTTTCTACTCTGCCCTGGTGATGTTGTATCTCTGGAATATTGTGTCCAGTTCTGGGCTCCTCAGTTCAGGGACAGGGAACTGCTTGAAAAGAGTCCAGCACAGAGAGCCACAAAAATGATTAGGGAATGAAACATTTCCTTATGAGGAGGGCTGAGGAGCTGTGTCTAGTTTGGAGAAGGGAGACTAGAGGTGACCTGATTAATATTTATAAATATGAAAAGGGCCAGTGCTGAGGGGATGCGTTGAGCTCTTCTCGAGTGATGCCCATTGACAGGGCAAGGGGGCAGTGGGTGGGATTGAGGCATAGGAACTTCCCTGTAGATGTGAGAAAATTTTTTTACTGTGAGGGTCACAGGACACTGGAACAGGCTGCCCCAGGGGCATTGTGGAGTCTCTTCTGGAGATACTCAAAACCCACCTGGATACATTCCTGTGTGACCTATTCTAGGTGATACAGCTCTGGAAGGGGGGGTGGACTAGATGATCTCTAGAGGTTCCTTCCAACCCCATAACATTCTGTGATCCTGTAATAACTAATTCTTATTCTTAATACAGATGCAGCTTTTTAAACAGCTCTTTTAAATAGTTTCACATATTCTACTGCTCATAAATAAAACCTCTGATTACAGTGGATGTAATGTGTACATGTGTTGCCTTTCCTAGACATTTTATCATATCTTCAGCGGAAGAATCATGCTCCATTACTTCTCTGAAGGACATAATAAACTGAGAGAGAATCCCTCTGACTTAACTGGACATTGGTTTTGCTTATGCATGAACAGAAAAAAAAACATTCTAGTACAGGTTTTGTTGCTATAAATGCATCTAGGCTAGAAGTGCTTCACAGTCTTAGTTTTCCTGCATTGGTAGACATGGTCAGTCATGTAGAAAGGTAGGAATGTAGCTTGTGTTAAAAGTTTTCTGAAATTACTTGCTTGCTTTGGTATGTAATATGATGGAGCTGAGTACCTTTTCTGACCAAAACCTTACCATTTAAAAAAATGCCTGCTGCCATGAGCCCACTGAAAGTTTTGTAAATTCTCTTGAACATGCCAGTGAAGGCCAGTAGGGGTGAGACAGCAAAATGTCTTATTTCCCATTACAGCAAGTTGGAGTTCTGCCCCTCAACTGATTCTGGAAAGTGGGGCTTTCTTGCAGCCAACTTTTTCTTCAGATATAGTTAAGGGAAAGTGTTGTTTTGGCATCCAATTTCAATTCAGTCAATATTTATAACAAGGCTAGATATCTTCAGGATTTAATTGTGATCAGCTGATATTGCAGAGTTTTTTCCCAGTCACACTATGTAAACTTTAACAATCAGCTGTTCTTTATGTGTTTAAGGTGCTTTAGCACTACTGCAGTAAATGATCCATTTGAAGTAAAAAAACAGGTCATCTTATATAAGAATAATCATATTTCTTTTATTCCTGCAAACATAGTCTCTGTATTAGTCATAGTTATCCCTGCTGTGCTGCTATTGTATGTCAGTTTTATTTAATGGGTAGGCTATGTACATATGTTACATGTTTCTGCTTTTTTGTTCAGGATATGAGTTTTTAAAATAAGTCTAGCAACTGCCATATTTCTTTTCCCCCCAAATATTCCTAGTTTTATTCTCATATATTAGAATTTATAAACATCAATTTATAAAATCTGTGTATTAGACTAGTTGGGTCCCCAGACAAAACATTTCAAAGGTGATACTGCTTAGAAGGAGTCATATTATAGGAAAGACTATTTGTATCTTTAAATTTAACTATGCAGTTAACATAATTAAATTTAATGTAGTTAAATCCACTTTTAACTGCAATTTTGTATTTAACTGCAATTTTGTATTTAAAATGTTGCTTAAATATTAATTCTGGATGGATTTGTAATTAGTTCCTCATGTTTTAGAGCTAAATTATTAATTTTAGATTCCTTGCTGCTGGGGTCCACACTGTGTGTTCTGCATGCCTACAAGAAGGGTTATTTGTCACCTACCAGAGTGTTGCCACAAATGATACAGGCATCTGCGTTACCACTGGTGGTACTTGGATCTTTACAGCACTTTGTGGCTGCTGCTTCTCTTTCTAAGGGCAGAAGGCCTTGTAGGTAGGACAGAGAAAGGCAGGTATGTTGCTGGCTCTCAGCTGCTGCATGCTTTCTGCTTCCCAAGTTGCCTCTGATACCCAAGCAGGTGCCCTTGGTGAAAGGTGGAGGAGGCAGAGCAGCAGATATTGTTAGCTTTCTGCCTGTCTCTTGGAAAGTTGCTGGTCAGACCGAGCACCTGGAGTAGGCTCTTTGCTTGTGCTCTCTGCAGCATTAGTACATTTCTGACTCTGCTTTGGAAGTCTTTTTCTTCAATATAATCTGATTTTTACTCAATGGATCTAACTAGGTGCTAAAGCAAGAGAAATAAATTCATCACCTTTTTCTTGTATCAAGTGTTCTGAAGATCTTGCTTCCTTGATCCAGAATACTATTTCTTTTTTCAGACCTGATATAATATGAACAAAATGGTGTCAAATAGTCTCTTTCCTTTTGTGTAACTTTTAAGCTGTACAACTCAGACTGCTCTTTCTGTCTTGATTTCTCTTTCTTTTTGGGGTACCACATTATTTTGTGCATATCTCACAAGTGCAAGGCAAATCTACTGTGCTAACCACAAAAACAGCAGAAATTGCAGAATTACAATTTTATAATTG
The DNA here is from genome assembly GCA_033816785.1 of Picus viridis. Classification (NCBI taxonomy): domain Eukaryota; kingdom Metazoa; phylum Chordata; class Aves; order Piciformes; family Picidae; genus Picus; species Picus viridis. The sequence goes on from CM066606.1 coordinate 57,165,390, forward strand.
ATAATTCACTTACTGTTTTTGCCATATATTTTGCCTTTTCTACCAGTCTAGCAGTCTCAAAGTGACCTCACATAACTACTACTGGGAGCCTCAGAGCATTTTCTCTGTAGTTCTAAGCAAGCAGAGCTGCAAGATCAGTGAACTTTATTCTGGGTACTGTTTCTGATCATTATACCTAATGAACTGATAAGAGGAATAAAGATCAACTACAGTGACTTAGCTGGCAAAGGGAAGGTTTGGGAAGGGAAGGGAAGGTTTGGGAAGGGAAGGGAAGGTTTGGGAAGGGAAGGTTTGGGAAGGGAAGGGGAAGGTTTGGGAAGGGAAGGTTTGGGAAGGGAAGGTTTGGGAAGGGAAGGTTTGGGAAGGGAAGGGAAGGTTTGGGAAGGGAAGGGAAGGTTTGGGAAGGTTTGGGAAGGGAAGGGAAGGGAAGGGAAGGGAAGGTTTGGGAAGGAAGGGAAGGGAAGGTTTGGGAAGGGAAGGGAAGGGAAGGTTTGGGAAGGGAAGGGAAGGAAGGGAAGGGAAGGGAAGGGAAGGAAGGGAAGGGAAGGGAAGGAAGGGAAGGGAAGGGAAGGGAAGGGGGAAGGGAAGGGAAGGGAAGGGAAGGGAAGGGAAGGTTTGGGAAGGGAAGGGAAGGGAAGGGAAGGGAAGGGAAGGGAAGGGAAGGGAAGGGAAGGGAAGGGAAGGTTTGGGAAGGGAAGGTTTGGGAAGGGAAGGGAAGGGAAGGGAAGGGAAGGGAAGGGAAGGGAAGGGAAGGAAGGGAAGGGAAGGGAAGGGGAAGGGAAGGGAAGGAAGGGAAGGAAGGGAAGGGAAGGGAAGGGAAGGAAGGGAAGGGAAGGGAAGGGAAGGGAAGGGAAGGGAAGGGTTTGGGAAGGTTTGGGAAGGTTTGGGAAGGTTTGGGAAGGGAAGGTTTGGGAAGGTTTGGGAAGGGGAAGGTTTGGGAAGGGAAGGTTTGGGAAGGGAAGGGAAGGTTTGGGAAGGGAAGGGAAGGGAAGGAAGGGAAGGGAAGGAAGGAAGGGAAGGGAAGGGAAGGGGAAGGGAAGGAAGGGAAGGGAAGGGAAGGGAAGGGAAGGGAAGGAAGGGAAGGGAAGGGAAGGGAAGGAAGGGAAGGGAAGGAAGGGAAGGGAAGGTTTGGGAAGGTTTGGGAAGGGAAGGGAAGGGAAGGGAAGGGAAGGGAAGGGAAGGAAGGGAAGGGAAGGAAAGGAAGGGAAGGAAGGGAAGGGAAGGGAAGGGAAGGGAAGGAAAGGTTTGGGAAAGGGAAGGTTTGGGAAGGGAAGGTTTGGGAAGGTTTGGGAAGGTTTGGGAAGGTTTGGGAAGGGAAGGTTTGGGAAGGTTTGGGAAGGTTTGGGAAGGTTTGGGAAGGTTTGGGAAGGTTTGGGAAGGTTTGGGAAGGAAGGGAAGGTTTGGGAAGGTTTGGGAAGGTTTGGGAAGGTTTGGGAAGGTTTGGGAAGGGAAGGGAAGGGAAGGGAAGGTTTGGGAAGGGTTTGGGAAGGAAGGAAGGAAGGGAAGGGAAGGTTTGGGAAGGGAAGGGAAGGGAAGGGAAGGTTTGGGAAGGGAAGGGAAGGTTTGGGAAGGAAGGGAAGGGAAGGGAAGGAAGGGAAGGGAAGGGAAGGTTTGGGAAGGGAAGGTTTGGGAAGGGAAGGGAAGGGAAGGGAAGGGAAGGGAAGGGAAGGGAAGGTTTGGGAAGGTTTGGGAAGGAAGGGAAGGTTTGGGAAGGGAAGGGAAGGGAAGGGAAGGGAAGGAAGGGAAGGGAAGGGAAGGGGAAGGGAAGGGAAGGGAAGGGAAGGGAAGGGAAGGGAAGGGAAGGGAAGGGAAGGGAAGGGAAGGGAAGGGAAGGGAAGGGGAAGGGAAAGGAAGGGAAAGGAAGGGAAGGGAGGGAGGGGAGGGGAGGGGAGGGGAGGGGAGGGGAGGGGAGGGGAGGGGAGGGGAGGGGAGGGGAGGGGAGGGGAGGGGAGGGGAGGGGAAGGGGAAGGGGAAGGAAAAGGGAGGGAGGGAGGGGAGGGGAGGGGAGGGGGGGGGGAGGGGAGGGGGAGGGAGGGGAGGGAGGGGAGGGGAGGGAAGGGGAAGGAAGGGAGGAGGAGGGGGGAGGGGAGGGGAGGGGAGGGGAGGGGAGGGAGGAGGGGAAGGGGAAGGAAAGGGAGGAGGGGAGGGGAGGGGAGGGGGGGAGGGGAGGGGAGGGGAGGGGAGGGGGAGGGGAAGGGGAAGGAAAAGGGAGGGGAGGGGAGGGGAGGGGGAGGGAGGGGAGGGAGGGGAGGGGAAGGGGGAGAACAAGGAGGAGGAGAAGGAGAAGGAAAGAATATGGAGAATACATGTAACTGAGTCTTAGACAAACTTCCCAGATGCAGAAATAGCTCAGATACCATACACTTTAATTTTAAATATTTAAAATATTGGTTCTAGTATACGAAAAGAAAAGCTGCAACTCTGGATCTCCAAGCTTAAGAACAGATACTAAGAAATAGTCAAAATCAACAAAATTATATAAGTGTCCTGCATATGAGAACATGAATCCAGGGAAAGAAAAAGAGTTGTCTGTTATTAGGCAAATCATTTTAACTACCTGCTAAATCTGACTAACACATTATTATTTTTTCATTAAGAAAATACCAAAATAAACCTCAGACTTTGGAGACTATTTCTACTTGATTCACTGTACAGAACATGATGCTCACTGGCAGAAAAATTATGGAACATTTTATTATTTTCTTCTTTAATGTGAATGACACTACTAAATGCAGACTTTGCAAACTCTCATGAACGAAAGACAAACTTCCTTCTGCTCTTTAGAGGGAACTGTTTGTTCCACAACCTTTAATTTATCTCCCAGACCACTCTACAAGAAATACAGGGGGATAGGAGGCATATGTACTGTCGAAAAATTCCACAGATTTCAGGTACCTGGATGAGTTTTCAGAATACTTTGCATTACACACACTTCATGCAAAGATAAAATTCACTGCATGCTTCAGAGGTCAGACATTCCAGAGAGGTAGCCATAAAATGATGAACTGATAATTAACAAGTAAGACTGCAATTTATGCTTTGAATTTCTCAGTGTCCTATGAGTAGCACACAGGGGAGGTAAGAATAGAATCCTGGCCTCTGGCACCACACTGAGTTGTCATAAGCAGGAAAACCTCCTCCTCCTTCCTACCATTCCAGTTACCATGATCTTATGATTCTGCAAAACTGAAAAAAGCCCCAGAACAGAGGTTCTATTTGAAAAGTTAGAGTGCTATTACTGTTCAGATATGACTCACCAGTACAGCAGAGATGAATATAATATACAAGTTCAGTGGAAAAGACAGCATGTTACTGTATAATTAAGGACTGTAAGTTGATCTTAGCTTGCTCTTGGCTCCTGACTGCTCTAGTTATCCTTCTCAAAGGCAAGACCTACAAGGAGCTCTAGAGCACCTGAATGTAGTGGATTGCTCTCAAAATACTATAAAGAAGAGACTGCACACAGATTGGACACTTCAACAACATAAAATACTCCAAAACTATTTAAACTTTGCACTGTCAAAATGCTGCTCTAGCATTTGTGCTCTACTTCATTATGTTCAACATATATCCTCAAGTTCACAACACAGAAATAGCCTTTTGGAGGGCTATAATGTGGGGGGTTATGTTGGTTGGTTGTTTGGGGAGTTTTCTGGTCGATCAGTTGGTTTTTTTGCTGTGTGTATGTGTTTTTAAATGGTTTTTTTTTTTTTTGCTGTTTTCCTTCAGATTCCTTGAATTAAAAACATACCTCAAGTAATAATTATGTTTCAAGTGTCGCAGACTTGGTCAAATGGTATGTAAGGCAGACGGAGCCATTCTGATTTAGAGAGAATTAAAATTGTTTGGAGTAGACATGAGCTAACCTATGACACAACCTCAGATAATGGTTCTTGCTCAACTAGTCCCTGTTTCACAGAACAGCCACAATTACAGAAAAAAAAAAAAAAAAAAAAGATTTTATAGTCATCTTAATTCTGTCATTTCCTGGCTTTGAAATGCTTGCAAGTTTGATGTTTTTTAAAGCGTTCCACATACACAAGAAGACATAACATCAAAATACAGACCAACTCAGAGACGGACAAAAGTAAAATGTATCGATTAGAATTTGGATTTGCTACAGTTTTGGCATAAAGCTTGTGTTTTGACATAGAAGTATATACAGCTCTGCATCACCTAGAACTTTCTTGAATTAAGATGAAATATCATATGATCAAACCCTGATCAGTCCATGTATCAGAGGTGAGCTAAACCAACTACTACAAGAAGTATTAAAATGTAGATGCCTTTAAATTATTCAAAGTCTGTCCCAAAATCACTACATAGAAATAAATTAAAAATAACTAACACTCATCTCACATGCCTATTGCTGATTTTTCACTTTCAGTGAGAAATTATTTACATTATCAGTATTTTATTATCCTTTGATGCAGAGCAAAACATAGCTTCTAAACACAGAGTTCAGGTAAACAGAACTTCAATAACGAATAGACTAGACTAGACTAGACTAGAATAGAATAGAATAGAATAGAATAGGACTATTCTTTGATGCAGAGCAAAACATAGCTTCTAAACACAGAGTCCAGGTAAACAGAACTTCAATAATGAACTTCATAATGAATCCTGTAGAAATAAACAAAGCTATGCATTGGTATAATCTCTAAGTTTTCTCTCAATTCATATTTCTAATAGCCAAATTTTCCAGTTACAGTCTCTGTCTCTTTGTCTCCCTCGCCTTTTTCCTTGACTTAGCTCCTTTTTAGAATTGTGTCTTCTTTTGGCTTATGATGAAAGGTGTTTCATAAACTGGGGAGAATAGCAGGTACTCATATGGAGAAAGCAGAGACAGACTTTTAACATGAATTACAGCTACAATGAAATATTTATTCTCTGAGCAGAGAGCTCAGAGAAAATAAATTATCATAGTATATGCTCATAATAAGCTTAAAGCCAGTACCTGGTTTAGCCACCAGAAGCTACCATAAAAACTTCAAACTAATAAATGTACGCAGTTTTCAGAAACTCACTAATCTTCCTTTAAAAGCTAATTAATTAAGCCAAAATGTTTTATTCTAGACAAGTGCCTACTCCTCCAGAGCCAATTATGTTTTCCATTTTATACCAGTGAACCTGTGAAATGGCAATGATCCACGTAACAAAAGATCCACGACTAATATCCTGTCTGTACCTAAATCAGTGGGAATATTCCCATTACATCGAAAAGAGGTTGTAGCTGGGTGGGGGTCGGTCTGTTCTCCCAGGCAACCAGCAACAGAACAAGGGGACGCAGTCTCAAGTTGTGCCAGGGGACCTTCAGGCTGGATATTAGGAAGAAGTTCTTCACAGAGAGAGTGAGTTGCCATTGGAATGGGCTGCCCAGGGAGGTGGTGGAGTCACCATCCCTGGAGATCTTCAAGAGAAGACTGGATGAGGCACTTAGTGCCATGGTCTAGTTGACTGGATAGGGCTGGGTGATAGGTTGGACTGGATGATCTTGGAGGTCTCTTCCAATCTAGTTGATTCTATGGTTTTATGATTCTAAAACCATTAACTCATTGCCATCATAAAAGTAGGGTTTGGCAGTGCCTGCAAGGTCCTGCTATCTGGAACTGCCTTTTGCTATGAGCTAGGCTCTTCCTCTCTTCACACTTCTTTAACATGTTCCTTTTCTTACCAGATTCATTATCACAAAAAATAGTAGCTTAAAAAACTATCTGTCCCTGAGGAATCCAACAAATTAGCAATAAAAATACTGGAGAAAGTTGGCACATTCCTCTATTTTATTTCAAGACTTTCTCTACTGATCAGCACTAATGAGAATTTGTGCTGTCCATCGTGTATTATGTATGGCTACGCAAACATCTGTATTTAAACACCAAAGAACTACTAACAGCCACAGCAGCTGTTAAAAAAAAAGAGGGTGGGGGAAGCAGGGACAGAAATATTTGTTTCAAATATTCTTGTAAAAATATTTAAAATGGTGTCTTCAACTTGCAATGGGCAGCACTCAGTGCAGTAGAAGACTGAAATTCTGAGGTGAATTTAAAATGTTCTCCCTTAACTTCTGAAACAGTCGTGTATTGGGTATTGAGGAGATGATGCATTCAGTCTCCAGAGAGAAGAAAGATACTGTTCACACAGTACTTCTACTCACCAGTTCTTGCAGCAGCAATGGTGTTGGCTTTGAAGGAAGCCAACTGTCCTGCTCTCCCAGCCAGAGGTAAAGAATTGCATTGGTGGCCACTAGAGGGAGGATTAGGAATATAGTAAATTGTGGGCAAAAGGCACCCATGATGAATCACATGGGACAACCTACAAATCCCCCACTGCTGCCAAAGTGCAACAATTCTCAGATACTGCTATGGGCTGGGAAGTATAATCCAGTTGTAATCATCTGCTACAGAGGAACTGCCATTATGCATCCTAAACTGTGGTGGCTGGAGGGTAGGAGGGCTGACTAGGATCATGTGAAGCGTACCTACAAACACACGAAGACACATCCCTTTATTTACAGTTGCCTTATTTGCCTTCTGGTTTTTAATCTCCTTACTTAAAACTTCTGATGTCCTTTACCAAGAAAGTTCCTGTGAAAAGCAAACATACCAGCTTCAAGAGAATCTCAGAAGAAGCGTCAGCAGAGACACACTGTGCCAAGACACATTAACAAAAACATCTGAATATATTAAATGTTCTTGAAAACAACAAAATCCATTGTGATAAAATAAATGTTATTTCCCTAAATTATGGTTTGAGGCATGTCTGAAAGAAAGATTTTCAATTAGTTACCAAGATAATTATGTAGTGAAGAGTATCTTGCAATTCAGTTTACCCTGTAGCTGGACTGCTGGGTGTCTTACCTCCAGCACAAGTGGCAGAACATTCTGACCAAGGCAGATGATTCCATGCAAAGCCAACTTCATTGTCTCCACTGCCAGTGCGAGAGATGGGAACATTGAATTTATACCTTATACCCAAATTTTGTTCCTGTAGCAGAATCTGTAGTTGAAAACAACTGGTTGTACCATTAAAACAGGCAAGCAGAGGGCAACTACAGTGACATTTAATCTAGTTATGTGTTATGTCCTGTGGAAGGGGGAAAAGTAGTAAAGGAAGCCACAGTAGTTGTAAGTATTTCCAAAAGAACCTGGACTAACTTTCAAAACATACACAAAGGTAAAGTATTCTTGTCTAAGGTGTGCTTTGTCTTTTTCCCCCTCCCCCATTAACAGAACTTCAAAGCTTCTGACAGGTCTTTATTCCCACTTGTTCTAAAATGCCAGTTTTCATAAAAATTAATGTCTTAATGGACATTTAGTTGAAAGTTGAATAATTATGTGAGGTCAAAGCTGTTTAAGGACATTACTAGGCAAACATTCATCAGTTCTCACTGAAATCTTCTGAGGAGTGTTTCTCAGAATACAAAACCATATTTCAAATTTTAGAAATGTATTAATTATAACTTTACCATGACTATGAGATTTTCTGAAGTAGGGCCTAGTGCTTCCAAAGACTCTGGTTCATCTGTTGGCCTCTTGTAATGGAAAGCTGTTCCAGCAACATCAAACTTTCTTGGCCAGTCAATAGTCCAGGCACCATTAATATAGTAGTCATCGTCTTCAGATTTTAAAGCTTAAAAAAAAATACAAGCCACCTAAAAATTGGAAGTAGCATTTATAATGGAGAAACCACTGCAAATTAATCTACTAATCTGTAGCAGTATGTGAACTTCAGCTCAGTTTCACTACTGTTTCAAACAGTCCTGGTCAAATAGTCCCTAGTCCTAGTCAAAGTGTCCCTCATTCAATTTGACAATATTGCCTTTGCATTGACCTTCAATGTGCAGGCATACTTTGCAGATGTTAACAGGCAGATGCTATATGGAACACAACAGAAGAACTGATGCAGCCTACAATGTAACTTTAAAACCAAGCCTATGTGCAATGTATGCTGTTCTATGTAAGATGCATGTAGATTTCAACTATATAACCAATTATCAATCAAATCGTTAGATTAAGAAATTGGAGCATGGCATAGGTATCTCAGACAGTGAGCAGAAATTAAATCAAATTAAATTAAATTAAATTAAATTAAATTAAATTAAATTAAATTAAACTAAAAAAGAAGAAACACTGGATCTGATGGTACAAATCAGCTCTTGTTTTGTTGCTTTTGGTCTTGTTTTTTTTATTCTAAAACATAAATTCAAGGTATTTCTACTGCAAATCCAAATATTAGCTAGTTAATCTGGTATTTTATTATTCCTAATTTACAGCCTTAAACCATGAAAGTCCTGTAGATAAAACATGTATTTAGGCTGCCTGTATTTGATATTTTATCAATAATAGTAGATTTAATTTCTAAATTTAAAACTGACCTTTTATCTCCAGGTATTCATCACTGAGATAGAAAGTCAGCTTTGAATTCAGAAGTTTTTTAAACAGTTCTGCCTTGCACGGTTTTTGATTTATTCCCCTCAGCTACACATCATGATTCCATTTTCTTTCAACCTAACTGGACGATATAGGCAATCACAACCATGAATCCACCTTCCCATCCCATGTCCCACCCATTAGTGCCAGAGGAGGTTTAGACCGGACATTAGGAAAATTTTTTCTTTTGAATGAGGGGTCAGAAACTGAAACAGGCTGTCCAGGGAGATGGTACAGTCACAGTCCCTGGAGGTGTTCAAGAAATGTGTGGATATAGAACTTTGGAACATAGTTTAATAGTCTTGGTGGTGCTGGGTTGGTGGTTGGACTCAATGATCTTAAGAGGTCTTTTCCTATACTTTCCTATTCTGTAATTCCATGTGAGAGAAATATGGAGTTCATCACCTGGGCTGGGGAGTGACTTACTCTCACATGCACCTACAAAGATACTTATGCAGTAACTGAAACTTTTTTGAGATAAAATACCTATCTTATCTCAAGATATAGGCTGTTAATTGGATATTGATTTTATGAGTGATAAGATAAATAAGCTGTTAATTAAATACTCACTTTTAGACTTACAGTGGAAATTACCAAGTTATTCAGCATTCATATTTACATAAAAGATGTTCTTAAAGGCAGAATGATGGTTGGCAATACAGCTGTGGGCTTTTTTCCTGAGACAAGTAAATTACTTTCTAGATAGGGAACAAACTTTCATCACAATCATGAGTCAGACAATTTATGGTCAAGTTTCACACTCAACTATGTCTGTGTGGATAGAGGGTCTACATTAAACAGGGAAAATGTCTCAGTGATGCTCAAATTTTCTAAAACAGGTAAGAGAGCATTCACGTGAGCAGGAGATAGTTTAAGAGACATAGTAATGTTCTATTGGTGGTGGCTATATTCAGTAGGGATTAGTAGCCATTTACATCAGCACCGTAAGGTCTGAAAAGGAATGTCTTTCCACAGCATAAATTTTACTCCATTGACTTCCCTGGATTTACTTTGGAAGCACTCGTGTCCTTTGAGTGAGGAAATCAGGTCTGACATATTTACTTATCAAAGTAATTTACATTTCTTATTGTCTTATGTAGTACAAAAAGGAGGTAGTAGAAAAACTAAGTATAGGAGAACATGACAAATTGCAAGAGGTACTTTAATAAAAGAGAGGAACAACACTTCACTATTTATCTGTTTTACACAAGTATATAATAAACTACACTACAGCTGAGCATCAGTATTTTGTTTCACTAGTATTTGTTTCTTTCAACATAGCCACAACTTTTATTCATCCTACTTTTACAAAATCTAGCTTAATTATAACAAAGCTACATGGTCTCCTCAGATGCACACATTTTCTTGCCAGTATTGTCTAGTATCTACTTAGTGCAAATAAAGACATAAATTCTTCATTTGTATTCTAAATGAATGTATATAATTTATATTATATACAAAAATACATATATTATATATATATATATATATATATATATATATATAAAATATTGCAATTATACTGAAGGTCTCTTCCAACCTCATTTATTCTATAATATTTATAGTATAAATGAACATATGAAAAAAAGCCCAAACACACCACAGAAATGAGCACAGGAGAACAAACATACTCATACATGTTTGAGTAATTAATCATTCTGAAATTCTATGCTAGCAGTTGTATGTACCTTTAAATTAATATATACCCAAAAAGAAAGCAGAGCATTTTCTGTCCAGCTGTCAAAGAAAAATGGATTTGCATTCTGTCAGTAGATTTTCCAATGTCAGTTGTTAGACACAGGTGACAGCCAGACAGTTGTGAATAGAACTCCAGTAGTACAGTTACATGATAATGGTGATACAGTGGCATAATACAATTAGTAGATGATAAAGAAGGAACAGGGTTAGCATCCTACCAAATCATTTATGAGAACTTGAGAATGCAGGAAGCCCACAGAAAACTAGTACACAATACCCTGATTCATAGGTAGAATATAAGGGAAGATGTCACTCTAGATCAAGTCATTGAGGGAAGGTAACAGCATTACTAAACATCCACTTTTGCCAGTAGCTCTGGAAAGAGATAATTTCTTGTTGCAGGGTTACTGACTGCTCAGGTCAGAATAAAATACTAAATTATCTATGCATCTGCAGAAATGTGACTTGCTTTTGCTATCACAATACTAGGGAGCTACATTGGGACTGAGATAGGGAGAAGGGGGACAGGTGCTGACTGAACTAACTGAATTGGTAAATATCTAACTGCAGCCTAAATTTGAGGCCATGGCTTCCAAAATAACTGGATCTTAGGATCATTTTCTGCCCCTGTACCCTGCACTGGTTAGGCCACACCTTGAGTACTGTGTCCAGTTCTGGGCCCCTCTGTTTAGGAAAGATATTGACTTGCTGGAAAATGTCCAGAGAAGGGCAACAAAGTTGGTGAGGAGTTTGGAACATAAGCCCTATGAAGAGAGGCTGAGGGAGCTGGTGTTGCTTAGCCTGGAGAAGAGGAGGCACAGGGGAGACCTTATTGCTCTCTACAACTACCTGAAGGGAGGTTGTAGACAGGCAGGGGCTGGTCTCTTCTCCTAGGCAACCAGCACCAGAACAAGAGGACACAGTCTCAGGCTGCGCCAGGGAGGTTCAGATTGGATGTTAGGAAGAAATTCTTCACAGAAAGAGTGATTGGCCATTGGAATGGTCTGCCCAGGGAGGTGGTTGGAGTCACTCATTGGAGGTGTTTAGGAGGACACTTGATAGGGTGCTTGGTTGCGTGGTTTAGTTGATTAGGTGGTGTTGGATGGTGGGTTGGATGTGATGATCTAGAAGGTCTCTTCCAACCTGGTTTATTCTATTCTATTCTATTCTATTCTATTCTATTCTATTCTATTCTATTCTATTCTATTCTATTCTATTCTATGATTTGAAAGCCTGCTAATTGAGATTTAAAAAGAAGAAAATTTGATGCCAGTGTGGCATCTACAGATGGAGAGAGGTTTTTTTTCTTTTTTTATGTAATTCCAAATGGAGAAACTGATTTCTTGGACTGTGGCCATGTATTTGGCAGCAATGCACATGAAATAAAATATACTAATATATGTAAATGCTTATTTTCAGATTAATCTGTTCTCTAATCTGGTTCATGGTGCAGCCACACAAACAGAGGTCCTGGAACAACAGAGGCAACTCCATAAAGACAGAGAAGGAGCTGTGAAGTTGACACTGCCACTAAAGAAATATCCATGTAACAATGTGATTTAGGTATGTATTTTAATACAATAACCTTGGGTTTAATTACCATTGGGCTTGTATTGTTCTTTTAAGGAATCAGAAAAATGAAAAGCATTCCATTCCCCAGAAATTGGTGATCCTAAAAGGGTGATCCAGTTTACACTCACAGAGCAAAACATCCCATCACAAAATTAAATGGCCCCTGCAATTTAGCAAGATTATTTTTCATTAGATTATAATGGCACCTTTGAGAGTTGGAAACCTAATAAATACCCTATTCATGTAGCCAGGGCTTCTGTGGTGTGAAGCAAAGTAGTGAGGAGTGAGCATGAAACTCAGGAAACGCCCTGAAATTGTGAAAAGCACATTTAAAAAGTGTTTATGTACCACTCCACATGTTCAGATCTATGACCAGACTAAATTCCAGTGAAGCTCTCTGTATTTTTTTACTTAAACAAAAAAAAATTTTTTTTTACTTTCATTTTATACAAATGGTGCCAGTCTAAATGCTCTTCCAGATCACTCTCTTCTGCTTATAAAACAGAGGAATAATTGTAGTAGCTGTGTTATTTTCTATTTTCCTGGTTTTCAGCTGCACAAGGAACATTTCTTAGCAGAAAATGACCATGACTTGATGCACTGTATGTCTCTTTCTCCCACCACTTCTGTTTGAAATGTCACCACAGGACAGATGAACAACCTTACCTGCAGTATATTTTGATATGTGGGAGAAGCCACAGGGAGTGTGATTCTGAAAGAATAATAAGCACTCTACTGCTGGAGCAGTGGTGCTACTATTTCTGCAGAGCAGAGGGAGATTGATTATCTGCTGAGTTACAGAAGGATGGGGGCAGACAGAAAGAAAAGTAGGCATCCAATAGTAAAAAGCATCATTATGATCAATGTATTCAGTTTAGCAATGAATACAATACAATACACCAGGTTGGAAGAGACCTTCAAGATCATCGCGTCCAACCCATCAAACAGTCCAACCCACCCAACAACTAGACCATACAGCCAAGCACCCCATCAAGTCTTCTCCTGAACACCTCCAGTGAAGGTGACTCCACCACCTCCACGGGTAGCCGATTCCAATGGGCAATCACTCTCTCCGTGTAGAACTTCTTCCTAACATCCAGCCTAAACCTGCCCTGGTGCAGCCTGAGACTGTGTCCTCTTGTTCTGGTGGTGGCTGCCTGGGAGAAGAGGCCAACATCTGCCTGGCTACAACCTCCCTTCAGGTAGTTGTAGAGAGCAATAAGGTCACCCCTCAGTCTCCTCTTCTCCAGGCTAAGCAACCCCAGCTCCCTCAGCCTCTCCTCAGAGGGCTTGTGTTCCAAACCCCTCACCAGCTTTGTTGCCCTTCTCTGGACACGTTCCAGCAAGTCAACATCCTTCCTAAACTGAGGGGCCCAGAACTGGACACAGGACTCAAGGTGTGGCCTAACCAGTGCAGTGTACAGGGGCAGAATGACCTCCCTGCTCCTGCTGGCCACACTGGTCCTGATGCAAGCCAGGATGCCATTGGCCTTCTTGGCTGCCTGGGCACACTGCAGGCTCATGTTCAGCCTACAATCAACAAGTACCCCCAGGTCCCTCTCTGCCTGGCCACTCTCCAGCCACTCTGACCCCAGCCTGTAGCACTGCCTGGGGTTGTTGTGGCCAATGTGCAGAACCCGGCACTTGGATGTGTTCAATCTCACGCCATTGGACTCTGCCCATCTGTCCAGCCTGTCGAGGTCCCTCTGCAAAGCCTCTCTGCCCTCCAGCAAATCAACTGCTGCCCCCAGCTTGGTGTCATCTGCAAATGTACTGATGATGGACTCAATGCCCTCATCCAGATCATCAATAAAGATGTTGAAGAGCATGGGGCCCAGTACTGATCCCTGGGGCACACCACTAGTGACAGGCCGCCAGCTGGATGTGGTGCCATTCACCATCACTCTCTGGGCTCGGCCCTCCAGCCAGTTCCTAACCCAACACAGTGTGCTCCTGTCCAAGCCATGGGCTGCCAGCTTGGCCAGGAGTTTGCTGTGGGGACGGTGTCAAAGGCCTTGCTGAGGTCCAGGTAGACCACATCCACAGGCCTCCCCACATCCACCAGGTGAATAATTCATCCACTTAGGAGAATAATTGCTGTTTTAACTCACATGCATCATAATCCGTTCCAGCATATTAGTGTTATATGTAACAACTACATGGAGAACAGACTGACAAAAGTAGCCTTCTCAACTGCTGTTCAGACTAAAGAGGTAATAGCTTCTGATTGTGTTAATCTGCCAATTTGCTATACAACTAATCAGTTGTCTAAACTATTTTTGACCAAGAAATAGGTGTTGCACCACTGTGAACTGACTGCTATGCAAATCAGAGTACAGAGAATTTTAGAAATATGCTGTGAGTCTGACAACACCAGATTTCTTTGTATCACTATTTTTAAAAAATAGAAAGCAAGTTTAACAGTTATTTTACAGTTATGATAAATCATTAGTGATGTTTTCACTTTGTATTCCTTAAAAAAAGCAATAATCTAGAAATTTAAATCTGTGCTTTGCAACAGGTTTCTTGAATTATCTCTATTAAGCATCTAGGTTTTCTACACCTCATTTTCCTTGCCTATAAAACATGGCATCTAGTCCCTACAACATAGCAACACAGAAACACTTTGGAATGATACATTAAACTGCCTTAAAATACAGAGTATTGTTACCATTTAAGTACCTATGGATGTTGATGAATAATCATTCCAAGAATAGAACTGTGGTTTAAAATGTTATAATACTACAAGATCAGAGAATTCGCAGACAGTAGACACTACCTCAGAGTGGGACAGTACATCACTTGAGTGTTCCTCATTCACTTCAGCTCAAGCCTGACACTCTTAACTACACTGAAGTTGACCTGATTTTGCAAAAAGTGGACAAGGAGGAATGATGTGATGTATTTAATTATCTCCATTTAAAATAATATATCCTAACCAATTGCTTCAACTGTCTGATCACAACCTAATATTAACAGATAATAATTTCATTTGCTGTTTCTACTAAGTGTATGGTTTAGCTAAACCAGAAAATGTACTTTCACCTCACAAACTCTGATTTAGTAGTAGTCTGCTATTTAAACCATGTTCTTACCAATGTAGTTCTTTGACATTGCCACTTCTCTTATTTCAATGTGCACTGAACCTCTTGGAATTTGAACCACTTCCATATAGCCTACAAGACAAAGGAAAAATATAATTGTTATTGCTTATGTTAATCAATATTAGTAGTTAAAATAACTGTTAATAGATTATTTACTACTAAAAATTAGTATGAGATACATGTATGTGTGTTTGAATATTTTCTTTCATGTGATATAAAGGAAAACCCTTTAAATCTCACATACAAACTTGAAATTGATATCAAGAACTTACCATGTAGTCAGGGATTCACTATTGAAGTGCTAGTAAAGTCTTTTCAACAGTGTATAACAAGTAATTCCCATATGAAATTACTTTATGATCATAGGATAATTCAGTTTGGGGTCTTCAGATAATCATTTAGTCCAACTTCTTGCAACAAGAAGGGTTAGCTTGTAGATGGTTAGATCAAGTTACTCAGTATTTTATCCTGGGTCACGAAAAACTGCAAAGACAGAAAATGCACTGCCTTTCCAGGCAACCCAATCTGCTACTGGACTGTTCTTAGGGGTTTTCCCTTCCATTCATCAGCATTTGTTTTGTTCTTATAGCCACTATCTCTTCTCCCACCCACCACTCTTAAAAGTCTGACTGTCTTCTCCCCATAACCTATTCATAGGTATTTGAAGGCTGATACTGGGTCCCCACAAACTTCCCTTCCTCCAAGCTGAATAAGTCCAGTTCTTTCAGCCTCTCTTCCAAGAGGTGCAATTATGTGCATTAAAAAGCATAAGGATTAAGTATTCAGTAATGAAACATACCATTGGATTTTTCCAAACTAATACAGAAAAAGGAAACAACACAGCAAAATGAGTCAAAGTGAATGAACAGCAGCAATGCAATGCTGAAAATCAATGCAGCACTGTTATTTGCTAAAGAGTCATCTAAATACATTATGCAATACAATGGACATAGATGTGCATACCTCCCCTGGGCAATGAGTCATTGAAGAAACCTTCAATGGCTTCACATGTACTCCCATCTCCGCCACAAACACGGCATCGATCTTCCTTAGCATCAGACCCCAAAATATTATCACAACCTACATGCTGAGAACAAATAAGTACAGATGATCGTCTTGCACTACTACATGAAATTATTTTTTTATTTGTTTCTCTCAAGCTTGAGATAGTCAGTTCTTTTTATTTACTCAGTTTTAGACAATTGCTACTGTAAGTTTTCACTTGCCAGAGAAAGAAGATAAAAACAGAAGAATAACCCACATTTTTAGATATTACCAAATCCTGATTAATAAGTAGCTTGTATTTCTATGATGACACATAGGAAAGGATCTCACAGTGGTTTACAAACAATGTAATTATTACAGTTATAATAAATTGTTAGTGCTGCTTTTATTTTGTATTACAAAAGTTAAGTGCATTGTATCTATATTGCTTTGTTAAGGTTAACATTTGCTCTGTTCCGTAACCATATTCAGCACAAACAGTGTTATTGTTCCTAGAGGCATTTACAGCTTCACAGACTTATTTCCACATTCTCCAAGCAGAATTTGCAATTATTTTCACAAGTGTGAATGATAAGTGTAAACTATTTCACTTCAAGAATAAATGCAGAATGAAACTTGCTGAAAGCCTTAATTACATGCTGTATTAGGTAAGATTAAAAAGCTATAGGAAAAAACAGATGCCTATACCTAATAATCAAAAGTACCTTGCATGTCTGGTTATCTAATTGACAAATCTATGTACAGTGAACAACTATGAACTTCCTGGAATTGATTGATTCTACCCTAATACAAAGCTAATGAAAACAGACAGATCGATCCTTATAACAAACAAACAAACAGGCAAACAGATCAAAAACTGCAGCTTGCCAATTATTTTCTGAGATTGATACAAAAAAAAAGGAGCTACATAGTTTTGTTTACTGTCCAGTAATATGATCTACCATCTTGTAAACAAGCAACACACAGGTCATCATTAAAAGCTGAAATACTTTATATAATTGACAAAATAATATTATTCTAATTATTTACATTTCCAATTCACCAAGAAGACAGAGGCCCATCTTTTATATAGTTCATCCTCAAACTGAGATTTTTTAAAGACTTCTCAAAATTACTGAAATTTTCTTACGTATAAAGCATACCAGAATTTCACAGGCTGTTTCTCTAGCTTTTTGAGTTGTTGTTATTTTACTAATACATGGCAAATGCTTTTGATCTCACCATATTATTCAATAAACATGCATTTTCATCCCTCAGTTTAGTAAAGAACTTAAGCATCAGGTTAGTAGTTTCAGTGAAATCAAGTAATTTCTTAAATTCATATTTCTAGAGTATAAAATGGAACACTTTCCTAAACTAAAGTAGCAGTGGGATGTAGATAACCAAAAATATGGCCACATACCTCCAATCCCATTCAAATTCATGCAATGCAGTTCTATAGGAATCTTACAAGATAATCAGATTTTTAGTACATAGCAAATACTTGCATCATTACATACTTTTTCCTAGACCTACAGAGCCGTAGTGTCAGCTTTCTCTTTCAATTTGCATGAGCAGCAGAACTGTTTGCAACAGGATGAACTCATTAAGAGAGAAAAAGATTTAAATGTTTACAGTTACTGCTTTTCAGCCAGAGTGGTATTCTAATTGGAATGATGGAACAGGCTTTGGAACAGTGCAAGGAATCTGTTCATCTCCTGTCACCCTTTCCACAAATTCTTCAAGAGAAACCAAAAGCAAGAAAGATGACAAAATGAATTACTTCATATATGAAGGTCTATGAGAAACTACTGAAACTGAAATTATTTGTCTAATTTATGCAATACCTTTTTCAACTTTTTTCTCAATCTTATGCTTTCACTAACACCTGGACCTGTCAACACTCCCATTTTATGTAAGCAACAAACAAGTACCATACTTGAATGTAGGAGATAACAGACAAAAGAAAGTAATCTGTAAGTACTTCATAAAACATGTGTAACCTTGCATTCTCCATTGATACAGATATCCAGTGAATCCGCATTGCACTGAGTCCCATCTATTACTGCAGGAGCACGTTCAGTATAAAAATTATAGCCTTCTGCCAAGCAGTTTAATGCGCATGGTTTAACCCCACCTGGGTTGAAAAACAAGAATAAAAGAAGAATGTAGTACTAGAAGCGTATCAGGGTAAATTTCAAAACTGAGATCAGACTATCACAGTTAGGAATTTAGCCATATTGAATTACATTACAGCTCAGACCACATGGTCACAATGATATTTTTAGGCTTTCAGTCTAAAAAATACTTAAAAATATGAATAAAACAATTCATGTTTGTAAAACACAAAAACACAAGGAGAAACATAGACTTACTCAGGGTTTAGAACAGGAAAAAAAAAAAACAAAATAATAAAATGGCAACCCATGAAGTTTAAACAACAGAAACATAACTAAACATGATTAAACTGTCTCAAAGAGAAATTATGACTCTTCCCTGCTGCAAAATACTCTGTTATTGCACAGTGCAATTATTTATAATTCAATTGGTAATGCAGTCTTTAGAGGAACTTTTAATTTGCTTAAATATTCTTACATTAAGAAAGAAAACCTTATTGATAGTCATTTTTTATATTGAATTTATCACTACATCAAGAAAGGCACATACAGATCACCTATGGCATCTCTGATTCTATTGCAACTGCAGGTGGAAAAGGGCTCTGCATTTTTAAAGTGGAGTCCCTTCAACAGTGCTCATTCCCCTTCATTGTAAAATGAAACTCTATCAGAGTAGAAATGGCTCTTCTGCAACATTTTGAGCAATTGACAATCCTAGTTCATTATATTCAAATCAAAACATTCTCTTTACTCACCACAAAACATTAATATAATTTTCAAGACTCCACATACGATAAGATTTTTGCAAAGCTAACTGTTACCTCCAGTGTAGGGTTTCCAGTTGTAGTACTTTCCACGGAAAGGCATACTGTCAAAATCTGCACATTGCTTTTCTCGAAAATCACGGGCTCCTGAAGGACATGGCTAAGATAACAAAAGACAAAAAAAAAAAAAAAAAAGGTAATTTTGTCAAAAAAGCAACCTAAATGGAAATGTTTCTATATTCATGACACGAGAGAACTGCAGGTAGTTCTCTGCTCTATCTGAAACTTGTTTTATTGTTTTACAGTTGTAGAGTATATTTTGCAGTCTGAGGCTAGCATAAAATAACTTATCTAATTTAAACAAAAGTTTCCATAAAACTGGAGAATCAGAACCATGTCAAACTATGCTTCAGAACCAATCCATCAGCTCTCTCTCCATAAACACATTTCAAAAACAGCTGAAAAAAAACTAAAGCAAAATAATTCTCACAGCAGCTGGAGTCTCAGTTATTCTGTGCTAAGCAACTGTACTGAGACATGTTAATAGGATATGTCAAGAAAAAGATTCTTACACTTTGTAGAGAATGAGAACAAGCATCATGATTAGCTCTGATTTTTAGCAGATTCCAAGCATGAGGAAGTAAAAACTGATTTCATTTAAATTTTCATTACTTTGCATTACCTATTACAAAACTGTAGAGCAGAGATGTAAGTGAAATTCACCCTGGAAAGACTTATAGGAGAAATAGAACTTTGTTGTTTCTCACATTTTTCATCAGCAGGTTCAAAATAATAATGACAACTAATGCTAAATAAACCCAGAATTTAGATAGCACATTAAACATTGTTATCAGTGTCTAAGTACCTGCTGAAATGGTAAACTTCATCAGACAAAGTCTTTGAAATACAAATTTAAATAATTTTTAGGCCGAAAGAGAATGCGTCTAACAGAAAACAGAGGTGTTAATGAATATTACTATTTTATGGGCAAAAGAAGAGTTCACTTTATGGCAGTTTTACTTGTCTTCCTATGTATCTAAGACAGTTTGCACTGTTCAGGAATCTAAAATGCATTCAAGTGAAAGGGTCTTTATAAACATGGATGATAAAAATAAACTGCACAACGCAAATATTGACATAACAATTATAAATCTCACTATACATTAATTAAGCTCTTATTAATAGCCAGACCATTACAATGTGATTAAGAAGCTAAGAAGTTTTCCCCAGCGTGGACATTAGACAGTATTTAGATTTTAGATTTTTCTACATATACCACTCTATTATATCCCTCTTTACTGGTGGGATAGGGGGTAAAAGAAAAAATAAAAAGAGTAGCATAACTACTTTAATTCAATAATCCTTCAGATGATAACAATGAGATTAAAAACTAACTATGTAAATGCCTCTTTGCATCATATTCTCCAAGTAATAGAAGGATCAGTCTTGACCCATCTCAAATCTTGATTTCAAATATGTCTGATAGAGGTCACTACATTCTACTCTTAGTCCCACTTGCTTAGGTACATGGTAAGTATTTCAACTGCACAAAGTTCCCCTTAAGAGTTAATTGAATCATCCAGTCTTGCTTGATATATTTTTAGGCAACAGTATCAGTTTATAAATAAACTGAATAGTGGGGAAGGTAGGACCTCAACGAGTTTGCTGATAATACAAAACAGTGAGGAGTGGTTGATACCTCAGGGGGTTGTGCTGCCATCCAAACAGACCTTGACAGGCTTGAAAAATCGGCCCACAGGAATCTCATGAAGTTCAACAAGAGAAGTGTAAAGCCTTGCACCTGTGAAGGAACAGCTCCATTCCCTAATACATACTGGAAGCCAACCAGCTGGAAAGGAGGTTTGCAGAAGACCTTAGGGAACCTGGTGGACACCAAGCTGAACTTCTGCCAACAATGTGCTTTGTGGCAAAGAAGGTTAATTGTATACTGTCCTACAATAAGAGTGTCAACAGTAAGTCCAAGAAAGTGATCCTTCTACTCACCACTGATGTGCTCACACCTACAGCACTGTGTTCAGTTCTCAGCTGCTTAGTACAACAGAGATACGGCTATACTAGAGACTCCAAGGAAGGGCCACAAAAGCCCTGGAGCATCTCTCATATGAGGAAAAGATGAGAAAGCTGGCACTGTTCGGCCTGGAAAAGAAAACTCTTTGAAAAGAGGGTGTACAGCGATGGAGCCAGGCTCTTCTCAGTGGTGCCAAGTGATAGGACCAGGTGCAACGGGCACAGATGGAAACATGGGTTCCACCTGAGCATCACAATGTAATTTTTTTACTGTGAGGGTGACCAAGCACACATTCAAGTTGTCCAAAAAGGTGGCAACATTCAAAAGCTTTCTGGACACAGTACTGGGCATCCTATTTAAGATTTGAGCAAGAAAAGCTGTACAAGATGATATTCAGAGGTCCCCTTCTAAGCAGTCTTTCTTCTATCCTATTAAATATCAAATCAGTTTTGACTACAATTTAAACTGCTCAAATGACTATTTGTATCCATTTTTCTTCTTGAATGCATCTCTGGAAATCTGAAGGAAAGGCAGCTACACAAAAGTATGCTTATGCTGCAATCTCACTGCTGGCAAGAGCAGCTAAAGGAACTGTGCGAGCCAAGTCCCTCATACAATGTTGCTGCTAGTTTAGAATGTGCTGCAGATTGAACCCTGGTTTCCTCTACTGATAAATTAATTTCCCAAACCAACATATCGATGACATCAAAGCTTTCATATAACCTGGTGTCTTTAGCCCTGAAAATACAAATCCATCCAAAAGATCAAATCCATCAACCCATAGTCATATTTGGAGATCTTTGCGATAAAATGTTTCTGTTTTGTTGGTAAAGTCCTCTCAGCGAATACTGAAAAGCACTAGCCCTCATCTCATGATTTTTCTCTTTTCCCAAATCATTAGTCTGAATACAACTTTCCTGTGGATTCAGTAAAGTCTTCAGGCAGTTCTGAAGGCAGCTACCAAGTGATAGCCTAAAAATCTATGACATTCTGTAATCCAAAGCATAATATACAACTTGTACATTTGTTGTTGCTGTTGTTCAATTTTTCTGTAATGTTATCAATAGCTGAGAATAAGTACAACTAACTGTTATGATGTCCAGAAATGCATTCAACATCATTCTTTAAAGCCTGATCACCTTCTATGACAAAGTAAGCTGCTCAGTTGATTGGGTAAGTGGTGCACATCATCTACCTGATTTCCCAGAGGCTTTCAATAGTTTCCCACAGCCTCCTCCTAGAGAAACTGATGTGTTATGTGCTAGAGAAGTCATCTGTGCAGTGGGTGAAGAACTGACTTGACAGGCTACACCCAGACTATGGTAGTAAATAGCTCTTTTTCTAACTGGCAGCCTGTCACAACCTGTCCTCCCAGGATTGATACTGGGCCTAACACTGCCCATGAAGATTCATGAGTGATCTGAATGATAAAATCATGTGTATTCTGATGTTTGATGACAATACCTATCTGAGTGGAAAAGTAGACACTTCAAAAGGAAGAAACAACTTGTAGGAAGTCCTAGGTAATCTGAAAGAGTGGGCTGACATAAACTTCATGAAGTCCAACAAAATAAAACCTAAGGTCATGCACCTAGGGAAACACAATCCAAGACTGCAGCACAGGCTGGGATCTTCCAGACTATGGAACACCTCTATGGAAAGGGACCAGAACAGGTTCTCAGTATAAGTGAATGATGTGCTGCTGCAGCAAAGAATGTCAACCAGATTTCAGGTTCCATCAACAAGGTTTTCACCAGCTGAGACAGATGTCATTATCCTCCTCTACTCAGCACTTCTTAGGCCACACCTGGCATAATGTGTTCAGTTTTGCCTCCATAACACAAAAATATATGGATAGGCTGAAAAGGGTCCAGAGAAGCACAACAAAGATGATCAAAGGGCAGATAAGCCTGCCATATTGCCTGATTAGGTGGTGTTGGATAATAGGTTGGACACGATGATCTTGATGGTCTCTTCCAAACTGGTTTATTCTATTCCATTCTATTCTATATGAGGAAAGGCTGAAAGAACTGGGTTTGTTCACCCTTGAGGAAAGACCGCTTAGCAAAGACCTTATCATCATGTTCCAGTATTTAAAGGGTGGAGACTTCAATTTTACAATGAGTCATGTGGAAAAGATGAAGGAAAATGGGTGCAAATTACTCCTGGGAAGGCTCTGAGAAAAAATAAATAAATTTACAATGACAGCAATGGGACACCAGAATACTCTCCCTAGGGTAGTGGTGGATTCCACAACACTGGACACTTTAAAATTTGGCAGGACAGGGTATTGGGTCATCTTGTCTAGACTGTGCTTTTGCCAAAAAAGATTGGACCAGTTATCAATCCTTGAGGTCCTTTCCAACCTGGTATTCTATGATTATATCAAAATAATACATAGATAAATAAAAAAATGTTACTGTAATATAATATGCAGTATACATTTTTAAAATGCCAGATCTTCGACATTGTGTCTTTTTGTATGTACTCTGTTCCCAAAGCAAACGTGCAATAACTGTTTCTCTTTATTGGGTAAATACCTCTGTGCTTCACTTTTTTTCATGCATTTACAGTACAAGGATAATTGTGGTAAACCAAAACGCTGCTTGTGTTTCCAAATGCTCTTCTAGGAAACTAGAAATCATGAGGTAGGAATCTAACAAATGTGTGAGAAATTAAAATGACATCTGAAGGTGTTCCTGAGAAGAAGATGATGAAATAATTAAAATAGTGGGTTAAAAAAAAAAAAAAACCAACAAAAAAAACCAAAACCTGACTTTAATAATGGCATAGACCTTTTTTTTAAATAAAAATAAATTATCTGAAGGGCATTAACAAACCACTGAACCAACATTGACTTGACATTGAACATCTTATCTCACCAAACATCTTATTTGACAAAAATGTGTTTACCTTGGAGCTCAAAGTTGGGCAGACATTTCAGTAATTGAAATAATTAGTTTCCTGTTAACAAAGGCCTATACTACACCTCAGAGAAGATGGGAAAGACAGCCAGAAGGATGACAGTTGAAACTCAAGTATGCAGTTCCTTGCATGAATATGCTTTAGAAAACTCAGGAAAATATTTAAATATAGAAAATACTAAAATTATGACAGCAACAAAGAGTGTGACAGCATGCTTAAGGAAGGAACAAAAAAAAAATTGCCTACAATCTGTTACAAGATGAAAGAATGAGAATCTTTTAAAGGTATGCATACACACGTACTTTTATACATCTAAACCATTCAGAGAACTTTTAAGAAAAACATGTTCCTTCTCATGTATGAGAATAAGGAGGCTTTTACTTTTTCAGATGCATATCAAATTAGGCTTCATGTCCTAAGCAATTAAATACTTCAAGTGAGTAACTGTGTGCCGTGCAATTCCATCAACACTTTGCCTTTTTTTTTTTCTCTTTAATTAATTAAAAATACTTTGGTTGGAAAAAATACATATGTTTTGGTTAGAGACAGTGAGGTTGGTGGTAGAAAATAAGTTTCTGACAAGTGTATTCTACCACCCTCTTGTTTCCAGAACTCTGATCTCAATGTTTCCATTAGCAGATACCTTTAGAATTAAAAAAGTCTTATACGGCTTTGGAAGCATTCGACGAGAAATAATAGGAGTGTGTGCACTGTGTCCAAAGAATTAAACTAGTCAAAAGAAAGAGCAAGAGAACTAACTCATCTGTGAAAGAAAAATGAAGTCAAAAAGAGTGTTTTTCAGTTTATGAATAGTAGGAGCTTTAGGGAGTGCTACATCAAAAATTACAGATAGGCAATGAATGTTGATATTGAAAAATAAACTTCAACATAGAAGATATACAAACAACACATTTTACACATTTTTCCTAAGAACAATGGCATATTTGCATGCTCTTAATGCTTACATTAATCAAACATGCCATTTCGAAAAAATTGCCAAGCACAATGGACTATCATCAATCTTGAAACAAAATCTACTAGTCTCAGCAATTCTTAGTTATGTAGAACCCTAGATATTACTATAAAACAAACAGGCTACTATTGCTGAAACCATTGTGGCAGTAAATCTGAAATTCTGCAAATTCCAATGTATTTATGCACTGGAAAACCATACCGGAAATATATGCTAAAAAATTATTAAACTGTAAAAACTGGCATTTACTAATTTCCTGGACCCAGTCTGCTGTTGCTCAAGATTTGTTTTTAAGACACAGGTAATGAAATGCAAAGTTTCCTTTCCAATATCTTTTTAAAATAAGTGATTGAAATATGAGTACAGGTGGGGAATTAATATTTTGAAATAGAGGAATCAAATTTTAAAAGATGCTGATAAGTTGGAGCAGTGGTTTGAAATAACACAATGGATGGAAATTACTACACTTGTATAAGGACAATCAGCTGTGCAAGTACAAGCTGAGGAATGACTTCCTAAACAGCAGGTCTTCTGAGAGGGACTTGGACATTACAGATCAACACAGAGTAAATAAATACTGTCACTCCTGGAAGAAAAATGCACACAATACTGAACTGAACAAATGGAATCCCATCACTAAGATCACAGAGTAAGTTCAAAGTTATAGTTAACTAGAACAGACCCCAGATAGAGTCTTCTGCAGTCTTGGGCACCATGCTTCAGGGAGATGTGCACTACTAGAATCCCAAAGGCTATCAATACAGAGACCCCCTCTCTTGTATATAAGACTAAATACATATGCTATATTTTATGAAAACTTTTCTGACTGTACGGATGTTCAACAATCCTAAGGATGCAGACCAAGATGGAGGTATTTCAAAACAAGTCAGCTGCCTAGCCACCATTTAATAAGTTTAATTACAGCTGATTCTGCCTTTGAGACAGGGAACAGCCCAAATGGCCTCCTCAGATAACTTGTAGATGTTCCTTCTGTGACTTTCTAAGCATCCTCTCAGAATACAGAGAGAATAAGGGAAGAAAAACCAACTAATAAAAAAACTCTGAAAAGTGTCTGACAAGACATAAAATATTATAACATGCTAAATGATGCTAAATAATATCTGTTGGAGATAAGGATTTTAAATAAGAATGCCTGAACATTTACCTCAGAGAATTAAGGGGAGGAGGGCTCCAGTGCACCAATGTAAATTTTTAAACCAATCTTAGACTGTGTGCACAAACTGATACAGTGTGAATATATAAAAAGAAATTATTTGAAAAGGACAGGTAAAATACTCTAGGTTGCAGTTTGTCATGATATCAATTACAAATACACAGAAAAGCTGTCAGGTACAGCTTGATACAGGTTCAAAAGAAAGATAAATACTAACACTTGTGTAAGCATAGGTTTTATCATCTAAGATGTTTTACAGTCCATGGTTTATTTCAAAGTATAGTGGAATGTGCTTAGATATTGATAAAGCACTTAACTTAGTAATACACAACACTTTGACTAAAAAATACAGAAGTAAACATGTACTAGTCTAGTAAAGCATACACTAAATTCATGACCTTTTTTAGACAGTCTGTTACTCTGATGTAGAATGTTCCTTGTTCACCTTAAACATGGATGCTCAAGCTGAACTCACTTCAGGCCTTAACGTGAAGGCATTGGCTGGGCATCACACTGAGGCAAGGATCCTAACATCAGCAGAACACATAGGGTTGCCTGCCACATAAAGTTGTCCTACTGCTTCCCAATAAAAGCCAAAATTCACATATTTTTCTAAACTGGGAAAAAAATGCATCCATTGTTGTCAAAATGTAAAAGATACCTCATTATACTTTTATAGTGATATAAAATTTACTTACATCAGTATTACAGGACCGATATCTCTTCCTTTCTCCAAGACAGTATTTGCCTCCACCTGAAGGCCTGGAAAACCATGTTTTATGTATTAGCATATGTGTCACTACAAACACAAGTCCAAGAGATGTATGTTATATAAATAAAAATAAAAACCATGGAAGTATTAAGGTGAGATTTTAAAATATTTTATTTAATAAGCACTGTAGCATTGACTTGAATTGGAGCAGATACACAATAGTTGGCTCTTGAAAATCATCATTCATATAGTGTATATTTAGTTTGCCTAGATCCCAAACAATGCAGCTTAACTGTGTTTCAAGTATTTTCTAAAAGCTTTTTTTATTATTATTTGCTTGATTTGTAAAAGAATGAGAAATGTGTAAACAACCTATGTAATTTTCTTTTTTTAATCTTTTCATATTACACATTCAGTACAATGCAAGGAAGAAACACTGCCCCCTAAATGCTGAAGCCATAAAAGACTGCATTTTCTAGTTTCAGGATCTGATTCTAACTTGAATTAAGCAACATTAAACCTGAGCAGACTTCAAATTGAGCATTACTGTGTATAAGACACTGGCTTTCTAAATTCCCAAACTGTCCAAGAACGCTGCTTATCTCCACAGAGGTCAAATAATGAATTTACATTGACTTAAATGGAATTTGAAGTCTATTCAGACCTTAGCTCTTTGGCTCTTAATTTGAAAGCAGAAATGACAAACATTTGCTAAATAATAAAGTAATAAAAGAATTTACAATTAACTAAAGAAAATCACTACTACTTTTTACTACAGACATTTAACCAGGCAATACTATCCTAGAACCAAAGTAATTTATTTCTTCCTAATGCAGACATACTCCCTCAAAATGCATTTGCTCACTGTACTGCTAAATATTTGAAGTGTAATCACCTTTCAACATACTAACCCATAGAAATGGTGACAGGAGTAGTTAAAAAAATCTTAGGATAATATTCATGCTCCAAACAAACATCTCACTAGTATTTTTACATATTGCCATGAAAAAGGAAAAAAATCATTTAGAATTCTCTCAGTAACACAGTCTGACATGTTATCAATGTATATGTATAATTTCTGCTTTGAATTCATTAAGTACGTAGTTTTATTTGCCAGATTTGTTAGCTATTGCTAATGCTAGAAGGTGAACAAGCCACCTTGAGCAGCAGTAATGTGATGTTATGGTGTCTATCTTGTAGAGTGCAATGGAAAGCTGATGTACAGACTAGCTTGCAAAAAATGGGTACCAGCAACAAAGAATCTAAGTGCACAGAGAGGAGAACATAAGAAAGGAGTGATGAAAGCCATGGAATGGATTTTCAAAGAAGGAAGCACAAAAGCTTAATGTTTTCAAGAAAAAATAGCCTTAAAAACTAATAATAGTGATGGAAATAGAAATTATAGAACTGACAAGAACAAGTACAGAGTTACAAGACTATCCTTCTGTGATGACCTATAGCTGTGAAGAGGCAACCAGAACACAGCAAGCGGCAACATTAAAGAATTCAGTCACTCATTCACCAAAGAACAGCAATGGAAATAAGCAAACATTCCCCACCTAAGAAATATAGTGACAGAGAGAAGCACTTACCTGACACAGACCTTCTCTGGAACAGCACTCAGGTCATTGGAAAGCAGACAGATAACAGGACCAGTACAGATACAAACAACAGATCAAGCTGTAGAGGAGAAGTTGGCCCCTCTTGAGAGACAGTAGATGGACCAATAGGGAGCAGCGGCAAGAACAGAAGTTGCTGAATTGTTTTAAAAGTCAGTGGGAAGTCACGACTAAGTGTTGGTCATGACAGCATATTAATGTATTGTATGTAACATAATACAAGTTTAGTTTATATGCAAGCAGTAGTATGCAAAAGTTTTGACACACTGTGATGTTTTTTTAATAAGTAACTGGCAATACTTGTATTTTAGACAAGCATTTGAGGTAATATATCTTTAAAAATCTATCAAAGGGATAATTACAATATTTTTTGTATGGACAACAAGTTGTAGAAAGAAATTTATTCTGGTTACTGCTAAATATAAATCCAGCTATCTTTTACAGTACATTAAAAACGTGCAGAGTATGTCTAGTGAACTTCTCTTGTTTGTTTCTGTCTGCTATTTTGAAGACAAATGTTGGCAAACTAGCAAAACATTTTTACAGATAACATGTGAAACCACAGTTCTGAATAATTTCCAAATGTGTCTTTTTGTTGGCTCCGGCTTACTTTAGCTACTTACGCTGGACTGTCACAGTGTCTTATAGATGAGGAGACTCCTCCCCCGCAGGTCCTGCTGCACTCTCCCCAAATTGACCACGGACCCCAACCCCCATCTATGCTCTGGGGCCAAGTGCCAAAAGGTACGCACTCTCCCTGATAACACCACTGAAAGATTTCACAGAAAAACACAAAATTAGCTTCCAGACTGACAGTTATCTGGACAGAAAAAATGTAAGGGTCAGGCAATGACCAATTATAGGCATTAGCATTCTCTGTGTAGATAACAAGACTAATATTTTACTTTTTCTAGCCATGTTTAGACATTGGTGAGGGTGTGTGTGATTTGCTAATTGTCTTCACTGAGTCTTGAATTATAGGTCCCTAATACACACCAGAAATCACAGCAAGTTTAAAGTACAGATTTTTTACTTCATATATTCTCCTCAATGTTTAAACTTAAAGGAACTGAAGGTTGCTTACATACTTTTAAACATTAAGATTAATTTCTAAGATTAATTTAGCAAGACACCCTCCACTTGGGACTGATGTAGGGGCTTCACTACACAAAATGAAAAATTCCCCCAGTAGTACTTTTAAAACCACATTCCCTTACATTTAAAAAAAGAAAGCTGTACAAAGTCACAATGGGAAGAATGATTTGTTGCAGTACTTCATTTATACTAACACTACAGACATAATAAAAGTAGTGCCAAAGCATTAGACATGGTACAGAAAATAATTATGTAATAGTGACTGGCCACTTGTTCATGGACAGAACGAACATGTGTTCTTCACTCATCCAAACACTTAAAACTTTCCAATATTGTTACTTATATCAAGCACACAAAATCACAGACTATTCAGACAAAAATGGCTAAGTGTAAAAATAATTTTATAATTTCCTTAATTAGAAAACTTTTTAAAACCATTTAGAAATAGTCCTGGAGATCAAAGTTTGATCCACATTCTGATGCCCCCTGTATCACTAAAAATCTGGAGTACCTAAGTTAGATAACCCCTTCCCACTGTTACAGACTGTTAGGTTACAAAAGTAGAGCACAGATTCAGGTCTGCTGTGACCTGAATCTGTATATGACACTTCCAAAATGTGAGTAAATGCTGTGTAACTCTCTTGAATTCCTGTAACACAGGATTGACCCTTTCCAAAAAGAAACCCAGACAACTTCTGTGTCCAAAATTAGGAAGACGTATTTGACTAAAGCACTGTGACATGCACAGAAGACAGGGACAGACATACCCTTGTCCACCCATAGGTAGTACTGTAAGACTTAGTGTTGACTTCATATTAAGAAGTAAAATAATGCCAAGGCAGAACATATGTAAACAAGTAAATACAGCCATTCACAATGACCTGAACTATTTCAGTTATTTCTGAAAGCAGCTGAAAAGTAAATTTAACTTTCAGTATAAAAAAGTTTGATATAAACAAAGATCGTACAGATCTTAAACCCATGACAGTCTATTTTGGTACTTGTGGTGGTTTAGGCTGGGTGCTGGCCCCTGATGCCACTGCACAGGCCACACCTGGGATGTCCCAAAGGGGGCCCAGCCCAGTGGGTGGTCACAGGAAGCCAGGTATTTCATCCCATAATGCTCTGCTCCCCTATAAAACATCAGTAGGGGGTCCTCACTTCCTCTTTACCTCGCCGCTGCCTAGGTAGAATGGTGTGAGCTGCCTCCCTTGGGCTTGCCCAGGCCCAAGGCTGGGTTGGGTGGGGAGAAAGAGCCCTGGGGGGGTTGTGTTTGGGTGTACCTCCAGGTGGGGGTGGGATGTTCTTGGGTATGTTTGGGGATCTCTCCCTCTTTTGTCACAGTGCTTGTCGTCTTCTGTAAAAACTTCCATTGTTTGGTTTTTTTTTCCATTTAAACTTTCCTCCATTTTTTGCAATCTGTTTTGTATCATAGTATCATAGTATCAGTCAGGGTTGGAAGGGACCACAAGGATCATCTAGTTCCAACCCCCCTGCCATGGCCAGAGACACCCTACACTAGATCAGGCTGGCCAGAGCCTTGTCTAAGTCTTTCTTTTGCCCGTGGTGGGAGACTTGGTCTCTCAACCTATTACAGTACCCAATATGGAACCCAAAGGTTTGAGATAATGAAATACAGGACCAAAGCCTGTTAAAACAATTTTGTTATACACACTTTTTATATTAGCTAAATAGTCCATATTTACAATGTGGGCCCAACTGTTTGCCTGGTGGTATTACATAAATCCTTAAAGCTGCTAATTGGATGTCACATTCTTGTTTATTAGTAATTTTACTCCATTTATGGGCAAGACAGGGGAACAGACTCTCAGCTTTTGAGAATTGTGAGTATCCTTAGGATGTCCAAGCCAGCATGCTTTTCTTGCTGAGTCTCCTGAATATGTCCCAGGGTATTGCTGAGAGTCACACATTTTTTTTTCCAAGAATACCAACCAGAGATCTCCCCAAGGTTGGACAGTTGTGACTGGCAGGGTGTGTGGGACAGTAAAAGCAAGTGTCTAGGAAAGTGGTCATCTTCAATGTTTGAAATTTCACCTCTGAACAAAAGCAGAATCCTGATAAACTAGTAAAATATTTTGAAAAATATGTTGCAAACCTGGCAGTTCCCCAGAGACACAAATCACTGCACTGTGCTGGGGCCTTGCCAAGTCTTTTACAACACTACTCAGTGTCCTCAAAGGAAGGAGGTCTCTGAGCCTAAAGACAGACCAGCAGCAGCTCCAGAGAACCAGCCTGGTATCAGTCACCCTTATCCAGAAAAAGAAATACACAAGAAAATCAGTTCTCCTTACGAAGGACAACAATGAACCAGGGCCACTAGCAACAGATGGAGTACATCCATCCCACACAGTATGGGTAACAAACAAGAAGATCTGGAAGCCTTGTTACAGCGGGAAAGTTATGATATAGTTGCCATCACAGAAACGTGGTGGGATGATTCACATGACTGAAGCACTGTAATTGATGGCTACAGGCTTTTCAGGAGAGACAGGTGAGGATGAAGGGGTGGAGGGGTGGCCTGGAACATGAGGGAGGCTCCAGATGCCATGGAACTAGAGATTAAGGATGATCAGGTTGAGTGCCTGTGGGTGAGAATTAGAGGGTAGCACTAGAGTTGGCAGGGCTCATTAAGAGGGCTTTAAACTAGGTCTGAGGGGTGTGGGTGAGGAAATCAGTCCCTCTGTAGATGAAGGAGTGGGGCACAGATTAGGGTCAATAGAGAAGTCGAGAGCCCAGCTGAAGTGCATGTACACCAATGCATGCAGCATGGGCAATAAGCAAGAGGAGCTGGAAGTCCTGGTCCACCAGGGTGACTATGATATAGTCACCATCTCAGAAACATGGTGGGATGACACACACGACTGGAGTGCTGCACTGGGGGGTTACAGGCTCTTTAGGAGAGACAGGCGAGGGAGAAGAGGAGGAGGGGTGGCTCTGTATATCAGGGAGTCACTCTGCCACACAACTTGAGGTGGAAAACTAAGGGATTGAGAGCCTGTGGGTTAAAATCAGGGGGCAGACCAACAAAACTGATATCCTGGTTGGAGTCTGTTATAGACCACCCAAACAGGATGAGAAGGCAGATGAAACATTCTATAAGCAACTGGAGGCTGTCTCAAGGTCATCAGATCTTGTCCTTGTGGCTGACTTTAACCTGCCAGATACCTGCTGGGAACTTAACTCAGCAGAGAGGAGGCAGTCCAGAAGATTCCTGGACCACATGGAGGACAACTTCCTGATGCAGCTGTTGAGTGAGCCTACCAGGGGTCAGGCTCTGCTTGACCTGCTGTTCTCCAATAGAGAAGGGCTGGTAGGAGAAGTGACCGTGGGAGGCTGCCTGGGGTGCAGTGACCATGAGATGGTGAATTTTTCAATTTACAGGGAGATAGGGAGGAGCACCAACAGAACCTTCACCTTGGACTTCCAGAGGGCAAACTTCAGCCTGTTTAGGAAACTTGTCTGCAAAGTTCCCTGGGTATCAGCCCTCAAGAACCAAGGGGTCCAGGAGGGTTGGACCTATTTTAAGCAGGAGTTCTTGAAGGTACAGGAACTGGCAGTTCCCATCTGCCGAAAGATGAGCTGGTGGGGAAGGCGACCGGCCTGGATGAGCAAGCAGCTCCTGGAGGAACTAAGGGGGAAAAAGAGGCTGTATCACCTTTGGAAGGAGGGGAAGGCTTCTTGAGGTATGTTTAAGGAAGTTGTTAGATGATGTAGGAAAAAAATTAGAGAGGCAAAGGCCCAGTTGGAGCTGAGGCTGGCCACCTCAGTGAAGGACAATAAAAAGCACTTTTACAAATATGTTAATGCCAAAAAGAAGGGCAGGAAGAACCTGCACTCCCTGTTGGATCTGGAGGGGAACACGGTGACTAAAGACAAGGAAAAGGCTGAGGTCCTGAACACCTTCTTTGCCTCAATTTTTAACAGTGAGGCAGGAGGAGTTCAGGATGAGTGGCCTCCTGAGCTGGGTGATGGGGTCAGGGAGCAGTGTAATGCCCTGGATCCATGAGGAATTAGTTTGGGACCGGCTGAGCCACTTGGACACTCACAAGTCCATGGGGCCGGATGGGATCCATCCTAGGGTCCTGAGAGAGCTGGCAGGTGAGCTGGCCAAGCCACTCTCCATCACTTTCCTCCAGTCCTGGCTCACCGGTGAGGTCACAGATGACTGGAAACTGGCCAATGTGGTCACCATCCACAAGAAGGGTCGGATGGAGGAACCTGGAAACTACAGGCTGGTCAGCCTGACCTCAGTGCCAGGGAAAATGATGGAGCAGATTATCTTGGCAGCAATAACTGCGCACCTGCAGGATGGCCAAGGGCTCAGGTCCAGCCAACATGGATTCAGGAAGGGCAGGTCCTGCCTCTCCAACCTGATCTCCTTCTATGATCAGGTGACCCGGCTGCTGGATGTGGGGAGGCCTGTGGATGTGGTCTACCTGGACTTCAGCTAGGCCTTTGACACCATCCCCCACAGCAAACTGCTGGCTAAGCTGTCAGCTCGTGGCTTGGGCAGCAACACTCTGCGCTGGGTTGGGAACTGGCTGGAGGGCCGGGCCCAAAGAGTGGTGGTGAATGGTGCCACCTCCAGCTGGAGGCCAGTCACCAGTGGAGTCCCCCAGGGATCAGTGCTGGGCCCCATCCTCTTCAATGTCTTCGTTGACGATCTGGATGAGGGGATTGAGTCAGTCATCAGCAAGTTTGCAGATGACACCAAGTTAGGAGCAGATGTTGGTCAGTTAGAGGACAGAAGAGCTCTGCAGAGGGACCTCGATCGGCTGGACAGATGGGCGGAGTCCAATGGGATGGAATTCAACAAATGCAAATGTTGGATGCTGCACTTTGGCCACAACAACCCCATGCAGAGCTACAGGCTGGGGTCAGAGTGGCTGGAGAGCGGCCAGGCAGAGAGGGACCTGGGGGTGCTGATGGACAGCCACCTGAACATGAGCCAGCAGTGTGCCCAGGTGGCCAAGAAGGCCAACCGCATCCTGGCCTGCATTAGGAATAGTGTGGCCAGCAGGAGCAGGGAGGTCATTGTGCCCCTGTACTCTGCACTGGTTAGGCCGCACCTTGAGTACTGTGTCCAGTTCTGGGCCCTTCAGTTTAGGAAGGACATTGAAACACTTGAACATGTCCAGAGAAGGGCAACAAGGCTGGTGAGAGGCCTTGAGCACAAGCCCTATGAGGAGAGGCTGAGGGAGCTGGGGCTGTTTAGCCTGGAGAAGAGGAGGCTCAGGGGTGACCTCATTGCTCTCTACAACTACCTGAAGCGTGGTTGTAGCCAGGAAGGGGTTGGCCTCTTCTCCCTAGCAACCAGCACCAGAACAAGGGGACACAGTCTCAAGCTGCAACAGGGGAAGTTTAGGCTCGAGGTGAGGAGAAAGTTCTTCACCGAGAGAGTGATTCGTCATTGGAATGGGCTGCCCGGGCAGGTGGTTGAGTCGCCATCCCTGGAGGTGTTCAAGAGGGGACTGGATGTGGCACTTGGTGCCATGGTCTAGTCGTGAGGTTTGTGGTTACAGGTTGGACTCGATGATCTTCGAGATCTCTTCCAACCTTAGTAATACTGTGATACTGTGAAGGCCAGCAAGGTTGACATCCCGGTTGGAGTCTGTTATAGATCACCCAGCCAGGAGGGAGAAGTTGATGAATTATTCTATAGGCAGCTAGAGGCCGTCTCAAGATCGCCACACCTTACATTATTCTTATGGGCGATTTTAACCTGCCGGTTATCTGCTGGGAACTCAACACAGCAGAGAGGAGGCACTCTAGAAGGTCCTTTGAGTGTATGGAGGACAGCTTCTTATCCCACCTGCTGAGTGAGCCTACCAGGGGTAAGGCTTTTCTTGACCTCCTTTTTACCAATAGAGAAGGGCTGGTGGGAGATGTGGTGGTTGGAGGCTGTCTGGGCTCCAGTAACCATGAAATAATTGAGTTTTCACTATGCAGTCAAGCTAAGAGGGGCAGCAACAAAACCTCCACTCTGGACTTCTGGAGAGTGGACTTCAGGTTACTTAGGGAACTAACTCAGAAGGTACCTTGGGAAACAGCCCTTAAAAACAAAGAAAGTAAAAACAAGAAAGTAATCTTGAAGGTGCAGGAACAGGCTGTGCCAATGTGCCGGAAGATGAGCTGCTGGGGTAGACGGCCAGCCTGGATGGGCAATGAACTTCTGAGCAAATTAAAGGAAAAAAAAGAGGGTGTATCATCTTTGGAAGGAAGGAGAGGTTATCCATGAAATGTTTAAGACTGTTGCTAGGGCATGTAGAAAAAAAAAGAGAGGCAAAAGCCCATTTAGAGCTTAGACTGGCCTCTGCTGTGAAGGACAACAAAAAATCCTTCTACAAATCTATTAATGGCAAGAGGAGGGGCAAGGACAACCTCCACTCCTTAGTGGACATGGAGGGGAATATTGTACCTAAAGATGAGGAAAAGGCAGAGGTACTTAACACCTTCTTTTCCTCAATTTTTATTAGCAGGATAGGTTGTCTTCTGGACAAGTGGCCTGCAGAGCTGGCAGACAGAGTCAGGGAGCAGTATAGTTCCCCTGTGATCCAGGAGTAAGCAGAGACCTGCTTAGCCACTTGGATCCCCACAAATCCATGGGACCGGAAGGGATACATCCTTGGGTACTGAGAGAGCTGGCAGATGAGCTGGCCAAGCCACTCTCCATCATTTTTCAAACAGTCCTGGCTCACTGGACATGTTATAAATGACTGGAAGCTGGCCAACGTGATGCCCAGAGAGTGGTAGTGAATGGTGTCACATCCAGCTGGCAGCCAGTCACTAGTGGTGTCCCCCAGGGATCAGTACTGGTCCCCATGCTCTTTAATATCTTTAT